>OZ038398.1:23499108-24099108 GCA_964036045.1 Eutreptiella sp. 'Long Island Sound 2002' | reverse complement strand
GTCACAATGCATGACTTCAGGGGGGCTGAAGGGGGGGGGGGTAGACCATGCAATACCCAGGGGTGAGGTACAGTATGCACGACCGTCGGGCTGGATAGGCCCTATAGGTATACAGCGATATGGTCCGGTCCGGAACAAAGAGGGTGCAGGAGTGCAACGCTCTTCTGTGACAAAGCCAGCAACCACCGTGTGGGTGGGGTACTCAGGTGTGCGCAGTGTGCGCTGAGAGTGCACCACCTGCGGCCTTTCGTCCCGTAGTTCCATTTCCTGCCAGACGCCGCATGCACGCGTGTTCCTGGCGTTGATGTTTGCACAAAATGATGGTGCCAATCCCATGCCCATGCTTCGGACAAGGACGCGACTTACTCGTTGCTATTGAGACAATGATGCACTGCGTGCACACATGTTCTTTGAACCCAAATTGTACGCCGATGAAAACCACGACCGCCCGGGTGCGCAGAAAAAAAAAAGCACCAAAACACAATTGATCATTGCCATCATCATCTCCGGAGGCATTGTCGTCTGCCCATAGCCCATGCAACTGGTCGACGGCCGGAGGTCCTGGTACTTGTGGTAAAACCTTCAACTGCGTGGCAAGGCGCCCTCTACGACGTTATGCCCACAATCACTGCATGGAGCCACTTGGGGCAGGCGGTTTCAACTTTGTTCAGTATATCCACCAGCCAAACCCATGACTGCAAAGCTCCACGGGTGCTCTCCACCACCAATTATCCGGCTGGTGTGTGTGTAGCTTCTACCGTACATCCATGACTCCAAGCACACAACTTCTCAGGGGGAGTATCCGCACCGCGCGCACACCGCGTCAGGTATTTGAACACGTTCTCCAGGAGATGGTCTACCGGCTCTGGATGAAAGGGTCTACGGAACAACCCCAGTACCCGCACTGCGCACGCACCGTGGCAGGTACTCCCCCTCATACACTGCATGGTGCACTATGGCCTTTGGTGACGCGATGGCGATACTACGCAACCATCTGCATGCACCCGACAACACCTGCACCACGCCTCGGGCTTACAAGTGGTAGCACTCATTCTCAAGCCCCTGCATAACGGTGGAGCAGGTTTGCCGGTTGGCGACTCGGGTTGGGGTAGCGGTGTCATTAGGAGTCGAGACACATGGAAGAGCACGCGGCAGAGGCAAAGAAATCAACCACAGACAACATGTCGACGCAACATGGGGCAGAAAGGAATGGGCATACGCCGCAAATGGCGACGATCTCTGTGCCCCCAAAAGAGTCGCTGCGAAGGAGGAAATTGGAAACGGCAATTTGGAATTTGGAATTGGCTGCACGCGCGGCGGGGCCCCCGTGCGGTGGGCATATTGGGAACGGCCGGCGTATCTCCCACAATCGGACAGTCCGACGATAGTCTTGTCCGTTGCCCCGGGTCTTCCCAAAGATTGCGCCGCTCCGGCGCTCCTCCAAAATAAGGAGGTCCAATTGGCACAACACTGCGCATTGATTGCCACCCTCCCTATCGCCAATTAATTAAATTTCCCTCTTAAGAAACCTCTGTCAAGCGCCACACTGCACCGTTGCTCCCACAATTCATTGAACAATACATTTGTTGCAGCTGCCCATTTATGCCCCAAACACTCATAGAATGAACCAACCATAAAACGTGACATGCCGGTATACATCTGCCAATATCCAACCATCCAGTCTCCAAAAGCACCCTCAAAGTGCAAGGAAATGCCCACAAAACATCCCCTCATCCTCCTGAGCACAACGGTCCTTCAAAAACTGGGGTGTGGGAGGATCGGAGGGGGGGTCGCATGCTTGCCCCCCCCCCCCCTCCCCCCGCTGACGCTGCCTCGCTGCCCCCACCACCCCCAAAAGATATCACCAGACGATCATTGGCCCCGGAAAATTGTTTTGGGGTGAGGAAAGCCGGAGACCCCAAGGCGGTTGACCTCCAACCGCCAACCGCCGGCGGCGGGCCGTCAACTGCATCCCCACGGAAAGTTCTGGAATTAGGCGAACCCGCACCTCCAGGGGCCAGCTCCCTGGTCAGGGGCCTAATTGTTTTTCGCATAGATGACCTCGTCCGCTTTGGTGGGCAGGCGGGCGAACAGGCACAGCAGCTTGGCTGGGGTCTTCGTCCGGAATCGGGGGTGGCGCATCATGTAGCAGCCGGCCACCGCCTGCAGGTGGCAGAAGGGCACGCACCAGATCAGCACCAGCAGCCCCAGCAGCGCCAGCATCAGGATCGCCGTGATGACCGCGTCGTTCATCTGGAACAGGCTGTTGAAGCCCTCCACTGCAGACGCCAGGGTCTGCGCCGCTGTCTGCACGCGACCCCCATGCGCCTCGAACCGCTCCTTGGTCTCCTGCAGCACCCGGACGGGGTTGTGGGGCTTCCAGGAGCTGCTGTGAGGGGTGTGGTGTGAGTGCGGGCTGGGCGGGGAGGGCATCTCGATGCTGGAGGGGCTGTGCGGCTCATCGTCGTCGCTTGTGTCGTCCCCGGCACCCGCGACGTCCATTTGCTCCTCCACCGGCCCGAAGAGGGAAGGGTCCATGGGCTGCAGCCGCCGCTGGAGGGGAATGGTGCACAGCCGGTATGCCATTTGCAGCAGCAGGCAGGCCCCACAGATACAGAAGCCTGGAAGAAGGAAGGGCAACGTGTGGGGAATGGGGGTTGGAGGGAGGAGGCCAATGCATACAGCCACGACAGGAAAGGAGAGTGTGGCGTGGCGCGGCGTGATGTGGTGTGGTGTAGTGTGGTGTATTGTGGTGTGGTGTGGTGTGGTGTGGTGTGGCGTGGCATGGCGCGGCGTGGTGTGCTGAGGGTGCTATTACCAAATGGCAATGGCCGGGATGGTCTTGCATACGGGTAATGCAAGCTGGGAGGGCTGTGGGTCTAAAGACACATTGAGTGTAGTGTGTTGCGCACCTGCGGCGGTGGGGACGGCTGTCCCCAGGTACTGTGGCCTTAGTTCGGGGCCGCCCTGGGACACCTTGCCACTCTGCTTGTGGGTGCAGTTGAAATTCTCGCAACACACACGCCATTGTGTCCCTAGGTGAGCAGGCCTTGATGAGGCCGTCGCGGCTCTGGTGTGGGCCAGCCATACCTTCTGTGACTCCAACAGCACCTATCGGATGAACTCCGTCCCCATCTCGTGCGGTCCCGCTAGCGCCATATGGGACCACTGCCAGCTAGCCCCAACAGACCTGCACAAGTGGCTGCAGGAGCATGTGGCGATCTCCGCTTAGGTGCAATATGAGCACCGGTGCGGACAAAACTATGGGCAAGGCCTTGGTCTGCCTCTGGATTGGTTTACCAGTGACCAGCAGTGGCACCTAGTGGCCCATCGGATGCGCAACCTCCCCACCATGATGGTGTTAGCGGAGTGCTCCGAGCACATATTCGTACGGCTATGCACGTAGTGCCTGCTGTGCGGCGGTAGCTTGGAAACAGCCCATCACCCGTGGGAGTGCCCGGTGCAATCCCAAGAGTGGCAGCCGTGCCTGCACACATGGCTGAGCACCTGTCTGGGAGCCAGGGCATCACACGTGCAAAGCCAATTGTGTGACTCCGCAGTCCTCGAGCAGCGGTTGGCAGCCATCGCAACCCCATCCCTGTGGGTGGCTCATAAACTTCACCGCAGGCAAGAAGCAGGTGCGCTTGCGTCTCCTCCCTGGTGCTGGCGTCTAACTACACATTGATGCCGGTGATCAAGTGTGAGGGCATGACCACGATGCTGATCGCGGCCTTTGCGCCTAGGCGCTTGACCCCAAGGTCTACGCGTACAAGTGGTGTATGCCATCCCGCAATGTCTGCCCTCCTAAAGTGCTCAGGCACCCAACAAGGGAGCCCTGTACATGGCCCTCCAAGCCCCGCACGCGCTGCCGTGAGAGTTGGGCCCTGCCCTGAGGATGCACCTGCAGGAGCATTTTGGGGTCAACACAACGCTTTACCCCCACAAGGCCCCCACAACGGCGCCCCGGTACTTGGAGCCCTATACGGAGCCGGGTGTTTGGCTCCATGAGTTGCAGGCCACGATCAGTGCATAGCAATCGGGCACGACCCTGGTGGGAATGGTCATGGTGCTCGCATATGAGCATGCGCCATGGCAATACAGCACTAGGGTGGCCCCGGGAGTGGGAACCTCTCGGGAGGGCGAGGTCATGACCCTGTTGCTCTCGCCCACTGGCTGGCGCCACAAGAGGGAATATATTGGGTGGTGTACCGGGCTGGGTACCGAAAGAGTGCTACCGCCTCTAGTGGGAGCTCTAACCATGGCTCTAGCGGGTCAGTAGCTGTGGTGGCCAGCACTATGCGTTGCGCATGGGACACCCACTCCCAATAGCGGTGTCCCGGTGGCACGCGGTGCAATAACATTGTGGGGCCCTCCATGCTGCCATCTTGGAGCTGCGGGTGCACATGCAGGGGGAGCTCCACCTGCAAGGCGGGCTCCACCTGCAGATGGATGTCCAAAATGCTCACCAGCAGCCTGTGCAGTCGGGTGTCGCTAGGGAGACTGTTCATGGGCTGCTCGCACACCGGGAGTACCACGGCCCATCCCATTGTGGCCATGACGTCCTCCATGGCCATGGTGAGCTGGATTGTGCGGCCCTGTTGGTGGATGACCCGCTCACGGCTGGTTTTTGCCTCGCGGCCTCTGATGATCGCGGTGGACTAGCAAGGGCGTATCGGGCCTGGTGTCCAATCATTGGGGGCTTGTTGCCAACGGGGGTCGGCGCCGCCAGTAGGGATTGTAGGGTCCGTCGATGTTGGTGGAGCCAATCTCTGATTGTGCGCACCGTATGCCCCCTCAGTACGCACACACATAGGTCCTGCTCACTGCGTACCGCTCCACCTACGGCGTAGAAATCCCCTAGATGGTGATAGCCCAGTGCTAGGGTCGCTGCATAGGCTGCCGAGGGCAGCTGGACGTGGGTGACGTGACTGTACCGGGTCTGGTACGTCGTCACCACTGGGGTGTGTGTGGTGTGGTGTGGCGTGGCAGGGTGTGGTGTGACATGGCGTGGCATGGCGTGGTGTGGTTTGGTGTGGCATGGTGCGGTGTGGGGCGCCACACCACACTGCAGCACACCACACCACACTACAACACGCCACGCCACAACACACCGCACTGCATGACGCCACGCCATGCAACGTCACCCGCCACCAAGACATAGCACAGTCCAGCAGCACAAGACAGGACAGCACAGCATAGCATATCCCAGTATAGCAAGACATGGCACAGCAAAGCAAAGCAGAGCACAGCAAGGGGCAGGCACAGGAAGCACAGCACGCTGGGTCAGGTTACACCTTCCCGAGGAAAGTAAGAGAAAGCCACCCAACCAACATTGACCAGAAGACTGACGGTAAAATTCTCCCAACTCTTCACTTTGTTGAAACGATTAAGGAATTTCTTGGGGTACTCCGATGCGTTGTGAATGCGGCGTAGATGGGCCTTCGTGAGCGCAATCTGAGCGAACGCAGTGCAAATGTGACTTACTCAGCCATTGGACTCAGGATCATGTCATTGGTATTTGATCGAAACCACTGATGCATGAACCCAGGTGGGGAAGGATAGTGCCAAAGCGTCTCGTTCTCCAGTTCACTCTTTCACCTTCAACACAGGGTACTTCACTTCTTTGTGGTGACAGAGTTACAGTACCGAGCCCTGCTAGTCCATGACCCATGCATAGAGGTCTCCTCGCAGCATGGGCTGGCTGATGCTGATTGCCGGTGACAGAAACACCTTCGCTATTGCATCCCAACAGCCAAATGTAGATGACAAGCCGTTGTAGGGTCCAATTGGGTGAAGCATTTGCATTCCCATTAATCACAGGTCAGCCAACATACTTCATAAACCAACGGCAGTAACCAAATAACGAACGTTTGGGTGATTGGGTGAATGAATGAATGGGCGCAGACTTGCCAGCAGAAACCTGTTGAGACCTTGCCGTGTCCCATTTCAGCCTAGCCATCCATCGGCACTTGGGTCTGTGTCAGACTAGACCTTTCTGCATTTGAGGTGGAGAAGCTGCGCCCGCAGTTGCAGATGAAAAGAGATAGAAAGAGGGAGGGAATTGTGGATGAGGAAGGATAGAGTGGAGAAGTTGGGGCCCTGCAGCTCATAATCGTTGCACACACACACTTTGTGAGAGAAACCAACGAACCAAGGCCAATGCGGGCACACACAGGCAGACACACACACAAACCAACGCATGAGGCATCAACAAGCACAAAGACGTCCACTTATGTTGTTTGTCATCAATATATCAAGCAGAAAGGAGATGCTAGTGCTGACGTACATGACACAGATCGGTGTGAAGAAGACCAACTACCGAGGCTGTTAACGTGGAAGAGAAAGAGAAGGAGGGGGTCATCTTCATCACCCTCTTCATCATTGTTAGTGTCATTGTCATTGTCATCCTCCTCCGCATCATCTTCAAAGGAGGAGAACTCGGGACACCGCAAGATGCGGCGGTGCACAAACCAGCGAAAGCAACAAGCTGGAAAAGCCCGGAAGGGTTTGCAGTAGCACAAGCAAGAGACTAGCCATCTCCTACCCATAGGGTAATGCCTTGATTGTGCAATGGGGTGGTCTATGGTGGCCATCAGACGCACCAATGTGGCTTCATTCATAACCATACCGTCCCCAGGTCCCCAAAGCGGGGAAGCACCAATATTACCTGAAAAACGTTACCGTCTCCTGATCCCAAATAACGGGACTCACCGACGTGGCTACGCAACCCTGCCATCTCGGGTTCGCATATTGTCAAACGGTTGCATAACCCCTGCCATCCCACACTCCCAAACCCCCACATGCCAACCGTGAGCCCAAATCTCACCCCAAGAGGTCGTAGCACCAGTTCTTTTGCTGGCAAAATGGCATAAAATTGTTGAGGATTTGCAATGGTCAAACGTGCAGTTTGGAAAAAAACCAATTTGGCAGACTCTGAGGGCCTCAGGGTAGAAAGACCAAAATTCGCACCGCATCATGAATTCCAAGAACGCCCCCGCCCCCTGGGGTTTCTGTGGAATGCGCCCATACCTCAAACTTTGCGAACTCATAGGCCAGGATGTTGTTGCTGCACTCGGACTTGATGGGGGCCGGCTGATTGTGCAGGTACGACACGATCACCGCCTTACTGGACTGCCCGAACAAGTTGGACTGCTTCGGCGTCCACGGGTGGTAGTAGTGGGCCACCGGCAGCGGCGGCTTCAGGTACTGCTTGGCAACGTCAAACAGGTTCGGGGGGTCCCACCGCACGGCAAGCGTCAGGTTGCCGTTGTGCCGGCACTTGCCGCTGCCGCGCGTCAGCAGCGGGAAGGCGCTCCGGCTCCAGCAGTACGGCACCAGCGAGGACGGCCGCACGTGCAGCAGCCCCAGGGTCTTGTCCGCACGCGTCATGCGTGACACCTGACATCCGGCAAAACACTGGGAATGTGGCCAGTGCCACGGCGGACAGAGGCCAAAATGCACTGAGCTGACCCCTAAGGCTTCGAGCTAGGCGTGCATGTGGGGGTTGGGCAACGAGGACCTGGCAAATGGGATGCACAATAACCCACAATGATGCCCCGCGGGCACAAGGCGAAGTACCCGTGGGCAAGGGATGGGCAACCAAAAAGGGTCCCATAGAGAACCTTGAGGGCCTGCCCAAACATGGCTGTGCACTTCACAGCCGTGTGGTGTCCCGTTTTAAAAGGGCCCTTGGCAACAGCAAGAACACAAAAACGAATAGACCCCCATCCTCCCGGGGCGTGATACGAGCTGGAGCAGCGAAGGACGAACTGGCCTGCCCTCTGTGACAGCACACAGGCCGCCCTCCAAAGCGATGCCCCACGCGGGTACGTCTCACTGCACCTCTCAGAGTACACAATCAAGCACTTCATACACATATACAACAACCGGCACTGAGGGTCGTGAGGGAGGGGCGGCCAGCCGCGTCAGGGTGGCGCACCTCGCAGGGGCTGGGGAGAGCAAGTGGCCAGGGGTCTCTATAGCGACGGATAATCCGTCGTAAATCCATCGGCAAAATTTTCAAATCCATCGCAAATCCACCGTAAGCAATCCAGAATACCACATGCCACCAGATCCCTACCCCAACCCAACAAAGCAACAAGATGGGCCGCACAGTGGATTTAATTCACTCCTGAGGTCTCCTTGGCATGGTGGACCAACTGAGCCCGGTGTCCAAAAGGCATGTCATATCTTTGGAAATCTTCTGGCCGAAGCAAGGTGATGGCACGAACACTGTCAAAGTCATCCGACTTCACACCATGCAAAAAAGGCAATAGTGCGGGGCAGGGGTATGTGTCAACCAGGCGTATCCATCGTAAATCCATCGTCAAAATGTTCAAATCCATCGCAAATCCACCGTCAACCCCCCAAATATCCACCGCTATAGAGACCCCTGCAAGTGGCCTTCACGCGGCCTGCACTGAGGCCTACAATGGAGGTTACAGCGGGATGCATACTGGCGCCCAGGTCAAGAAGAACAACGGTGAGATAGGGATCTTGCGCTTAGAGGAGGCCGTGCTCATGTACAATCCGTAGGCAAGCACTTCTTTCACTGCATATCCCCAATGCGCCAAACACGCCAAACCCGCCCCCCTACCCCGTGCGCCAACAGACTGTTGGCGCGCTCTCAGCCACGAGACTATGGCTGTTGTTGTTTATGCTGTTGTTGTTGGTGGTGGTGTCGGTGGTGGTGGTGGTGGTGGTGGTGGTGGTGGTGGTGGTGGTGGTGTCGTTGTTTTGGTTGATGATGTTGTTATTGATGTTGATGTTGATGTTGATGTTCTTGTTGTTGTTGTTGTTGTTGTTGTTGTTGTTGTTGTTGTTGTTGTTGTTGTTGTTGTTGTTGTTTTTCTTGAGGAATACTAATCCTTTGTCTTACGGGGGACTGGAGCTCGGGATGATACCAGGGTCTCAGTCACGTCGGACGTGCCCGTCTCGTCGCGGGCCATGACAGCCACAGTGACGGCCATGCGCGGCTCGTGCACCGCAAACTCGAAAATCCGGCTCACGTCCAGCGTCTGCGTCTGCGTCCTCGTCGAAGGCTTCGGGAGCGGAAAGCGGATCCAATGCCGCCCGCACCGCGCGACGATGTAGAGGCAGAACCCCTTCTTGAGACGCCGGGTCGACAGCTCCTCAAAGCGCAGCCTGGCAGTGCCGAGGCGGGCCTTTCCAGGCTCCTTGTCGTAGGAGGTGTCGAAGTACAGCGCAGCTCTGATGGAAATGGGTAACAGTCAGCCTGCTTTGTGGTCGCCATGAGCAAAATGCACAGATGCAGTGTGTACGGATGGGCCGACTGGGGGCGTTCCGTAAAGACAGCTGCAGGGTGGGGCTAAGGAGGGCAAACGGGCATAGACGGGCAAGCACGTTTTCCAGTCAGGTCAGACATGTGCAAGTGCTGAACAAGGGTCACGGCTCCACGGCATATGAACACTGTCGCCGAGCTACAGCACCGCCATGCAGGGTGGACTGGCGGGTGGTGGAAAAGACGTCGTGAGAGGTCCCGGAGAGGCTGCAGACAGGTTGTGGAGAGCTTGCTGAGAAGTTGTGGCGAGGCTTGGAAAAGTTGGGAAGTAGGACCACCGACGGGGCCAACGAGCCGATACTGCGCTGGATACGGCTCTATCAATCAAAGCGCACCATACTCATGGACGTTTGCTTGGCCAAAGGGTCCCCGGGGCACATGGCTGCTAACCTGGAAACACCCTCCCGAAGCAAAGTCATTCAATCAGAACTCCATGGTCCGCCAGAATCCACCTCACTCGAACAACCCTGGACCGCATCCTCTTGGTGAACATCATGATTCCACAAGGACTTGCAGGCCCAAGAGTCACGACTCCGGTAACCAAAGCAGGCCATCCGGCGTTGTACTTTGGCCGGGGGGCTCCCATCTTCTGGAGACTCATATGGAAACGGTGCCAACAACCACAAAATACTTCAACAGAATTGTCTACGAATAGAAAATTGTCAGAATAAAAGAAAACGGTGCTTCTCAGAGGAACCATCAACTTGCTATCGGCTGGTGCCTATAAAATAAGGTCCCTCGGGCAGTGTGGCAAGACAAGAATAGCATGGTCAAGGCGGGGGAGGGGGTTCTGTAATTATCCACAAAGACCTACACTGTGCGACTGCTCCCGCGGTGGCAGGCACCTCAAGACCTTGATGATTGACAACCACGCGACCACCCGTCCTTCGGGACCAAAAGCCCGTTCCGCCCCAACCGATTCCGTCTGTCTCGAACAGCTCTCCAACCGTTTGGTAACCAACCGATTTTGTACCCAACCGATTGTACCGCCGGACCTTAGACCTCATACTGTGGTCCTCTTCTTCAAGCACAGGCCTGCCCCCTGCCCCCAAACCAGATCACCCAATCACTGCGGAGAAGAGCACAGCCTAGGCAAAGTAGCATCGCCTCTGGGGCTTTTGTCCCGTGCGTACCTGATAGACGGTCCACTGGCTGAGAGCATTGTGGCAAAGGAGGCCGCGCCCTGCTTTCCATCCATCGACCCATGGTCAACAAGGTTGGTGATCTTGTCCTTAACCTTCCGCTTGATCTTCGCCTGATATGCCCAACCATAAAAATGTCCCACACAATATGCTGTTGGATATGAATTCCGGGGGAAGGGAGGGGGATAGCCCTGTTTTGTTGCAACTGACCCTCCCCACTATCTGTTGAACATCTGGGAGTCTTAAGGGGGTGTGGGTGAAACCTAGATTGATTGATTGATTGGAGGTCGAAGAGATGACAAGTGTGAGAAAGAGAAGCAGTCAAAGCAGAATTGCAAATCAGGCATTGCACTCCTCAACCGGTAAGAATGCAACTTTATTCCCCGATGTAGGCCTGGTTGAACCTCTGAAAATCAACAGAAACAAGCATTACCACCCCCAGACGAATACTGTAACACAACATACAAAGACGGTACACACAAGAAGGTGCAGAACAAATGAAGGTCTGAGATGGTGAGAGCTATGGTGCAACAGTGGGGATCAGAGTGAAAGAAGATCACCTGATTGGGGGCAATGGGCAAAATTCATCATGGGGAGGGGACAAGCTTTCGGGCGGGGTGGAGGTTGGGAGTGGGAGGTACCCCAACATATAATGCTCTCGGTGTGGGCATGGGGCTGTGCACACACTGCCAACAACTTGAGGCTGTGGAAGGTCTTCCACCAATTGCTCTCTGATGTCATCCGTCAACATTGTCCAATCAATATGTGTTGTCATGTCAATGTAAGCACACTAGACATATCACAAACCAGAAAACGGTCTTGTCGAGGAACTCATCCAGATTGGACCACGCCCAGGGATTTCGCACGCAACATTTTGGACCCTGCAGGGAGGGGGGTGGGACCTGGGGGTTCAGGAGGGTATCACATGCCAAGCTGTACAGCTCATGGCTCGGGAATTGGGTCCACCAATCCTCAACTTCGGGGGCTTTCAGGAGGGGGCGCCAAGGGGCAGAAGCAGCACTTGAGAGCAGAGCGACAACTCCCCCCCCCCCCCTTCACCTCTGTTGGCCCAAATTTCAGCCACCACAAAGCGAGGGTGCAGGCCGTGGGCTGGTTCCCCTTAGGGACCAGGAAACAGGGGAGCAGACCTTTTGCTGCCCCTCCCCCCCCCAACAGAAATGGGGCCGGACCGAAAGCAGGCCCAGCACCCCCCCCCCTAGCATGCCCTCGCACCCTCACTGCAGGCCGTCACATGGTGATCGAGGTCCCTCAGGGAGCGGACGCCGAACGACGAGTATGTTGGGATCTGGGACCCGCATGGTAACCCAGCAAGTGGTCCTCCTCTCCCACACAAGTGAGCAGGTACACCCATCCACCACTCTACCCCCCCCCCCCCCCCAGCCTGCGCCCCCGACCCGAGGGGTGCACGGAGTTGGCGCCCTCAGGGCCTAAAAAGTGGAGGTTGCGAAGGGCTCACAGCTTGACCGCTGTGGGTATCCCTTGAGCGGCCTGCCCAGGGAACCTCCAGGTGTGCACGCGCCCCTCCAACTTCATCATAGACGCCTAGGCCAGCACAGCCCCGTGCACTCCAGTGCAGTAGTGGGCGACCCCTAGAGGCCAGACAGCCACCTGCTGACCCCTGCCCCCCCCCCCCCCCCTCCTCAACGGAGAGGCCATTCGGGTGTGGTGCCCTCTGGCCCCCTCGTCGACGCGGGCTGTAGCACCGCAGCCAGTGCAGCTAGCACCGGTGGCACCCAGAGCAGGGAAGCACTCTCTGCGCCCTGGTGCCCCTCCACCTGCCCAGGGTACGCCCTCGGCCGTGGGGAGCCGGACCCAGCCCGCGTGGCAGCACCACCTGTGCATTCAAGGAGTGCGGGTCTGACCCTAGTCGTGCCACGTACCACCGCCTTCCCGTGCCAACAAGCAGTCGTGGAGTGGTTGGGTAGCATGTCCTTGTGACGTGGAGGTTGCGAGCCCAGGCCCACATCTCCCCCGGCGGGCTCAGAGTCGGGGTCTCCAGCCTCCCTGCCGGGGCTTGGAGCACCAGGCACACACTTCCCCGCGCCATGTGCGCCAACGCCGAACAACAATGGAGCAAGCAGGTGTGCCACAGCCCTCCCCCCCCCCCTCAGACACACAAGGGCACATACACACAGGCACGGCGGCATCTCCCGCCCGCGAGCGCCACCGCGGGGTCTGGGGGCGGTCAACAGTCCGGTAGGCCTTGTGACCGGACACCCGGGTACGGCCGCCCAGTCGGGTCCGGCAGGGAAGGCGGCACGGACCGTGGGTATGCGACCAGGCGAGGCCTTGACCCAACCCAACCCAACCCAACCCAACCCCCCCTTCACTTGGGACAAGTAATGTAGACAATTTCCTCCTGACAACCGTTGCATACCACAGTGGGCCAACCAATGTGTACACCCAGGAGTACCAACCAGCACACTTACTAAGCCTTTTTTGCAGGCATGCTTCACATTCAGTCACTCCCGTGACAGTGCAGTTTGGAGGGTGCTAACCACCATTGATGTGGGAAATGCGACACGGGGCCAAGGGGTGCTGGATCACCAAATTACACATCAGTGGTACGCAGCAATTTCAGGCATTTTGCATTTTGGGTGAAAGTAAGGGAGCCTTGGCACTCTGGCCCATGGGCAGGGCCACCCCATCTCCTGTACCGCTCGCAGTCTCTTCACAGCAGCCAACCACTCAGCTGTACTTACAGTAGAAAACCGTGCAGTGCATTGCAGCGGAGTGGAGTGTACTACAGTGCAGTGCAGTGCAGTATAGGGCATGTCAATGCACTGCGTGTGCACTGAGTGGGTACTGCATGCACACTGCGTGCAGTGCCCACGCAATGAAACCCAGCCAAGACCACCCTGCATTTATGCAGGCGTCACAAGGGTCTTCATATCCCTGGTGGTTGGTGGCCATGGCCAAGCACAATCTGCTGTTGCCTGAGTGTGGCGGCCGTCTGGGAACATAGACATTCTGCCTTGACCCGATTGGGGCCCAACTTGAAGCAGCCCTATGTGAAAGAGGGCCAAAACTAGGGTTCAAGTAGTTGCCGACACACAAAACTTTGCACTGTGTGCGCACTGTGTGAACAGCATTCCCATAGTGGTGTGTGGTGTGGTGTGATATGGTGTGGTGTGGTGTGATGTGGTGTGGTGTGGTGTGATGTGGTGTGGTGTGGTGCAGTGCAGTGCAGTGCGGTGCGGTGCAGTGTGCAGTGCAGTGCAGTGCAGTGCAGTGTAGTGCAGTGTAGTGGACACTGTATGGGTGGCGTTGGTCACTCTGATGGGGCTCGGAATATTTCTGGCAAAACAACCATTGCCCATAATACATACAGACACATGTCATCATGTCAGTGAATTGAGAATGGATCGACCAACCCAATTCACGGGGCCATTTGGCATGCGCGCACGCACAGGTGGGTGTTTGGGAGAACCCAACACCCTGTTTTGCTGCAACCCCCCCCCCCTCCCCCCGCAAAAAAAAATTTGTTGAAAACAACATATACGATAATAAGCTGACTCCACAATAATCGCATCGTCGTGCTGATCATGCGGAGTCGTCTGTTATGGGGGGGAAATGTTCCAGCGGGCCCAGTCCGGAAATTGGCTCTGCGGCAAGATTCAAACTTTCGAAAACCTGGGGTGAGGGAAAGGCGTCCCATACCGCACTCTCCCGGAGTGTGGGTCTGGGTCGGCTACTAGGTCTGTGATGGGGCCCCGGGGGGCAGCAGTACCTGGGGGGCCCTATCATCCGGTGCTCTGCCACCTTTTCATAACTGCAGCGCTGGGGCGCTCTGCGGTTGCGCTGCTACACCTAGGCGTTGTTGACGGTTGTTTTTGTTTTGGCGTTCTCGATTGTTGTCGTTGTGTGTACGCCCTGCTTTTTGGTGGAAGTCACTTCTGGGTGGCCGGCGGCGGGGGCTTCAAATGGTCAGGTAGCATTGTCCGCTTTAGGCTCTGGCTGTGCCTGCCCCACAGCTGTCATCGCCCACTGTCCCGCTCTCAGCGTTCGGCGTTTCTCGAGGTCACGCTGTTCTCTGATGTTCGGGGCTCTACCGGGTTAGGCGTGCATACCGGTCAGCGGTCACTCCCTTCCCGAGTTGCTTTCGCTGGCCCCATTCGGCCCCTCCTGGTCGGGCTGGCTTGGGACCTTAGGTTTAAGAACCCAGTGGGTACAGGCTTCGGTTAAAGTCAGTGCACATTCAACATACAAGGGGTGGGTGTGGGCCTTCCGTGTCGCTTGCTGGGGGTTTGCCCGGGCGATTTGGAAACCGGCTGGGCTCCCCATTGCCATCAGCTGCGACGTGTGGTGCCCGCTTGCGCATATGCAGGTATCAGCCCGTCCGGGCTAGCGTGTGTGGTGCACACACCGCGTTTTATAGCGGGGGGGTGACACATCGTGAGCCTTCTGTGCTGCACGTCAGCGTGGTGTGTCCTGACGAGTCCGACACTGCTGACCGTGCTGACAAGGCCCCGTCACTGTCGTCTTCCATTAACACCAGCTCCAATGATTCGAGCAGCCTTTGTGACACCCTGGGTGTCATAGGCGACCTTGTCTGTGGCGTATGGAAGTTCATGTGTACCGGTCCCACGTAGTGGGGTGTGGCCACTTGCACCACTTCCCTGGGTGTGGCGTCTGGGCCCTCTGGCTTAGGCGCGCGCAATGCTGAGAAGGGCGCTGGGGTATGCAGGCGTTGCCGCTTTAATGCCCGCACTGGGGTGCACACCTCAATGTCCCACAGGGGCGAGGCTGGGAGCGGGGGGCTGCTTGGCGCTATTCCTACCGCACTCTCCGCATACGGTCGCTGGGGGGTCTTTTGTAGTATCTCCTCTGTCTGAGCTGGCCTCGAGGGGGTGGGGGGCGGGGGGTCCTCTTCTGGCTGCCACTCCTGCCACGAGATCAGGTTGTCCTCTTCCGGATCCATTGGTTCCGGCTCGGGGGGGTGTCGTGGCCGCGCCGAAATGTGGCCAAAAAGTAGCGGTGATTTCCTTCGTCCCACATCCGCCAGGTGGTCTGCCCTGGTGTTTCCTGGGATATCGATATGTGATGGTGTGATTTCCTCTCCCAGTGCCTCGGTGGCCCTTAGGAGTTGTTCCCACATGTCTCTGTGTTGTATTGGGCCTTGAGCGTTGCACCAGTTGTGGCGCCTCCACTTCTGTGCCCACCCCAGCATTCCCTTCACGACCAATGCACAGTCCGGGCAGATCAGCATGTGTTCCCCCGGTCTGTGTTTTTCCAGGGCACACAGTGAGGCTCTGAGCTCTCCGCGGATATTTGTTTGTGCTTCCCCGGTTGGTATGAATTCCGCTGTGTCCCTCTCATCCCCAAAATATACTCCATACCCCCCCACCCGCCCCACCTCCGGGTGCTGCTCTGACGAGCCATCGGGGTACACGATCGACCATCCCTGCTCCCTGTACACACTCACTGTCCTCTCATGTTCCTCTCTGATCGCCTGTGCTCGCTCGAATTTCCTCGGTTTTTTTCTCGCTGGACACCACAGCTTGGGGGGTGATCGCGTGCTGGACACTGCTACTCGCGGGTGTTGCAGCACTGACGTGGTTTGCATTGACTTGATTGCGTGGATCAGAAGCCTGGACTCCTCCTGCGGGAGGGTGCATCCCTGCAAGTCTGCCCAGCCCGTCAGTACTTTCACCCACATTTGTGTGAAAAAGTCCTACGATGGGGACCGTGAACTTTCTGCAAATTTCACTGCACATCGGACTGACCATGACGCCCTCACAGCTGTCCACAGTACCAGACCCAGTGGTGTTGTCAGAGATATTTCTGGGTGGTGCCACAGAATGGAGGTGTGGTCTGTCGTGGGGCCATTGGGTGTCTGTGCCGGGCCCATGCATTGCTGTGCCACATGTGCAGCCACTTTGATGCACTTACACTCGTGCACCGCATGTTCACTGGTCTCCAGCTGGCCATCCACCGGGCACCTGGTACCCTGGGGTTGCCAATTGGCCAGTCGCATACCCACTGATAACTTCAGCCATAGGGCCATCTGTATAAACAGGAGGTCACTTGATGGTACCTGCAGTTTTGACCACGCTTGCCAAACCTTCTGGTCCTGTCGTGGCTGTTCTGCTGTGAGGGAGGATAGATACCTCAGTTTGCCTCTGGTGTTCCACTCCTGCCAAAAACTTGGGCTCGCTTCTGGGGGGGTTGGGGTCGTGGGCCGCACCGCTGGTTGGCATATGGATTCCATCCCCAACTGGTACACTGGTGACCACGTCCTGGGCAATTGTATCCCCGCGTCCCATTTCTCTTGGAGTTGTTTAACCTTGGTCACTCCTTGTCTGATCAGTGCTGGACAGTAGTATGTGTTACTGTTCGTGTCCCTAAATAGTGAGCAGTGCCATGCTGGTAGCTGCATTAGGAGTTCGTGTTTCGGCGTTTGCACTGGTGCTGGTTTTTTCAGTAGGGAGAAGGCTTTGCAAGACATTCCCAGGAACGGGTACGTTTTCCATGGGATGGGTCCCAACTGCAGCCAGGGCAGTGTATTCGGCTCCAGTACCACTCCGTGATGTGCTGCCCACGACCCCAGATGCATTCTGGACAAGGTGGGGGTCGCCAGCGGTTCCTGCATATGTTTTATGAATGCAGCAGCATGCTGCCACAGCAGGTAGGTGCGGGGTTGGGGGAGCAGATTTCCCCCTCGGTTCGGGGGCAGGGCCAGGATCGGTAGCGTGAGCCCCCAGCTGGTGAGCCTCAACGCCACTTTATATATGTTGGCCAGCTTGGCCAGCACTCCGTCTGAGGGGAAATGTGCCCTTGCAGGAAAGATAAATAAGGGCAACACCCATTCCTGAAAGAGGGCAATGCGTTCCTCATGTGTGAGTGGAAGGGAGCGCATGAATCTCGCCCGGTGTAATGCTCTTGCTATCACTGGCGCATACGCCTCATCGCTGGATGCGTGCCCAATGATTGTCCCCAGGTATTTCACCCTGTCCCTCACCTCAATCCCAAAGGATTTCAGCGCCAGCAGGTGCCTCTCTTCCCATGTGCCTTTAATGAGAAAGACTGACTTATCCAAATTCATTCTTAGTCCTACAAACACCCCATATTGCCTGATGGTTTCAAACACTTGTGTGAGTAGTGCGCACACCACGCTCGGGGGGGCTGGTATGTACAGCAGCAGGTCATCCGCATAGTAAAGGACGTGTATGTTTGGTGACACTTGCTGTAGGGCCCTCACCAGCACTGAGCAGGCCATGACAAATAAAGCTGGGGAAAGCGGGTCCCCCTGCTTGATGCCCGATGCTGGCTGGACCTCGATGTTCTTCACCACCCCCCTCCCCACCGCAAAGATGAACGGGGCCTTGAAAATGGTCATCAGCAGTGCTATCATTGGGATGGGGACTGCGAGGTGAATAAACAGTGCCGTCATGTAGTTGTGATGCATTGAATCATATGCCTTTGCAAAGTCTATGCTGACGACTAGCCCCTGCGACATCCCTTCCCATGCCCCCCGCACGTTCCAAATATGGTCAAAAATGAACCTGCCTTTAATGAATGCCTTTTGTTCTGTTGGTGTCACATACGCCACTAAATCTTCCATCATCAGGTAAATGGTCGCTGTGACCCACTTAAAAATCACATTTTGGAGGCACAGCGGGCGCAGCGCGTTGATCGACACGGACCCCTGATTTTTGGGGATGGCTGCCAGGAGTCCCTCCGTCCACGCCCTGGGCATGGACCCTTGCTCCAGAAATTGTGCAATGGTTTCCGTCATTCGTGGTACCATTACCCCTGCCAGTGCAATGAATACCGCTGCTGGCATTCCATCCAACCCAGGGGATGACCCCTGTTTCCTGTTCTCCAATGCAGTCTGTACCAGTTCCATAGACAGGGGTTTCAACAGGACTTTCGCCACATTCTTGATACTGTTCGCCACTGGCAGCGACTGTATGTAGTGTAGGCATTCCGGTACTGTTTTCTGTCCTGCTGCCATGATCCCTGACCAATGCTCCTGCAGCGCCAATGCAATTTTCTCAGGCTCAGTGAGGAGCGTGCCATGTTTATCCCTCAGCACACTCAATCTCCTCCTCTCCTGCAGTTCTCTTACCAACCTGGCAATCTGTTGCTTCCTGTTCTGCTTTGCTTGCGGTGAGGGTGGGGGTTCCTATAACTCTTTCCTGAGCTTCCACATCAGCGTAACGCCACTCCTGTCCATGGCTTCCGCCTCCGCTATGGACATGAGTAGCGCATATGCTCTCGGTGGAGGACTGCTGACCAAGCCTCTATTGTTCAAATACGCCTGTGCCTCTCGTGTCGTGTGGGTCAGGCTCGACTCATGAAGCAGTGCCTCCACTTCTGTGATCCCCTTAGGGTTCACCTTTTTCTCATACTTGAATGTTGTCTGTCTGATCTCAGTCAGGGCGGCGTCCCACCAGGCGTCTAAGTGCTGTGGCAATTCAGCTAGACGGCCGGAGAGCGTCTCCATCACTTCTGGATCCTTCAAAAAAGTGGTGGGTACTCGCAACCTACGCTGTGTCTGGGTGGAGGGAGGTGGGCTGATTTGTACAATGACTGCCTTATGGTCAGAGTGGGCTAGGAAGTGGGTGTAGCAGCGGGTCACTTTGGGCAGCATATGCTGTGATAGGTGCACCCTGTTGATTCTCCGTCTGTGCCTGTCATTTCGAAACACGAAGAACTCCTCGTCTTCCTCTTCACTGGCCTGACTATCCAGTTCGTCCTGTTTGTTTTCCGTAGGTTTCTCTTTGTGAAACCCCCAGGTCCAGCCTTTAGGGTCGGTCGCAGGGTCACTCTCTCCCGTGGGGGCAAATGCTGTTTCCCAGGCATCCCCCACCCCCAGCTCACTCAGAAAAAGCAGTTCCTGCTCTCGCGCTGCCACCGCTGCCGGCATTTCGTCATGCACCGTGAGTTTCTCTGAGTCCACCCTTGGGGTGACGATGGAGTTGTGGTCAGCCAACATCACCACATTGTCCGCCAGTGGCAGTTTTGGTCGGATCTGCCTCAACAGTTGGTACTGTTTCTCTCTCTCTGCGGGTTTGTGGTGCAGATGTGCACCTATCACAGAAATCAGCTGCCCATCATCATTTCTCAGGGTTGCCATCATAACGCGTGGGCTTACGGAGAGGGCGTTGACCAGTTGCCAACTTTTCTTCCAAAAAATTGCCACACCGCCCCTGAGTCCATTGTTTGTCCACTGCGTGAGAAATTCAAAACCCTCTCTTTCGGCTGCCTCTTTCACTTGCTGCAGATCCGTGGTGACCTCCAGCTCTGATTTATCTGCCCTCAGGTGCGGCTCTTGCACCGCGATGACTGGTGTTTGTGTTGCCTTGAAAAAGGATAGCATTGTGTGTATTCGCGGCACTGTTCTTTTCCCCTCGACCACGTTTGTTAGGAGGCCGTTGCAATTGAAGGTTGCAAACGTCATTGCTTCACCCAGTGCCAGTGTTTGTTTTTCACTCTGCGTTTCGCTTTCCGCCATGCCCATTGGCGCTCGGTGAGTGCCGTCAGAACTGTGTGTCGGATTCATTTTGTGCTCGTGGTCTCTTTCCACTGACGGACGCAATGTCGAGCCGCATCATTCTTGGGCCTTGTTGTTGGGGCTGTGCTGGTGTCGATTGTTGCGATTGTGGCTGTGTCTGCGAAAGCAAAGCCGTCAGATAATCCAGCTGCTGCTGGCCATAGAAGCCCTTGGGGGGGGGGGATTGGGCATGGCCATTCATCATAGGGTTAGGTAGCACAAGGGGTTGGGGAGGGAGTAGGGAGCGCGCATTCTGCGCTGGAACCGGCTGGAACACACTCAACAGGGGGGTGGGGGCACTTTGCGGCATTTGCTTTGGGACCGGTTGCTGAGGTTGGTTTCCTTGTTGTTGTCACGCAGGGCGCTTTGCTACCCAATCCTCTTTTGCCTTGTCCCACTCCCCTTTCGATCTTACCGTGGCCACTAGTTCCTTGCCATCGTCATCTGTCAGGGTCAGCACCGACCCTGCAATTTTTGCAACGCCCGGGGCTGTCAGAAGCCAGTTGGGTTTGCGGATGGACCCCATGCTCCACTTCAGCTTTGTGAATGTCGTGGTGCTGTCCGATGTGTCAATACTCTGGCACTTCAAGGCCTGCTGCACCAGTTCCCATAGCTGCTTGGGTGGGAGGAACTCCGGTAGGTCAACAAATACCACTTGGTCTCCTGCCGCTGGTTTGCGACTGCCTGTCGAGGACCATGACTTGATTGATGATCGGCTGTTGACACTCGAGGCATCTCCATCGTTGTCCCAGAATTCGTCCTTCTTCCCCTCAGTTTTAAAACTGTATCCCAGCTCTTTGAGTCCTGGGAGCGCGTGTTTTATGAACTGCTGGGCGTCACCTTTGCTTACGAATCCGAGTCTGATTTTATTCGTGGACTCGTATTGGGCCACTGGCCTGTGTTCGTACTTGTCCATTGACTGTGCCAGGTGAAAATATAGCGTCGCCCAGAACTTCGTTATGGTGTCGTGACTTCGGGCCCTCTTGCTCAGGTATACCTCTGCGATAGCCGCGCATCTGGACAGGTCTCCTTGTTGGGTCTGGAGCGTTGCTATTGAGAAGTTTTCTTTCTCAAACCATTTGGTTTCGATCTGTTTGATCATCTCCTGTGTGGGTTTCGGTATCATCACCCACGATGTCAACGTCGGGTGCGGGCCTGGCGCCACCGCCACCGCCACCAGGTCGTCAGATACCCGCAGATCCTTCAGTAGGTCTTCAACATGCTTATTGAGGATCGATACCGCAATTCTATCTTCTGGTTTTGGGAGCTTGGCGAACATTTTTGTCGGATCAGTACCCGCAGCGAGCAGGGGTATGATCGCCTTCTGTGGTCGTTGAAAGTTGGGTGCATGGCGTATGTCGTGTGGAGATTCAGCGAGCCATGCGTATCTGTGTCCTCCTCCAACCAGACCGAGTTGCCTGTTGGTCACTGAAATCGAAGATGTGGTTATGCCAAGCTTCTCTGCACCTTCCCATAACCGCATTTCGTTCGGGGTAAGAACCACCAGTTTCAAATCCACTCTCGTATATTGTTTGCAGACTTCCTTGGCAGCTTGTAACATTTCCGGAATGGCAGTATGTGATACTGCCAGGACAACATATGCAGTGGTGCCCTCAGCGACCCATATGTGCTCTGGCAGTGCCAGATCCTTGGTGGCAAATACTGATCCCAGGCTGTAATCCTTGCATGACAGGTCTTCCGTTTTGAACCATTTTTGGTCCAATATGAGCATTGACACTCTGTCCAATGCAGCCCCAGTTGACACAGCCAGCTGTGTTGCTTCCAGTGATAGCAACACTGTTTCCTCCTGGGCAGGTCGGACGTGGGCCTTCTCAAACTCCTCTCTGGCTTTCGCCATCTCTGTTGCTGTTTTCGACATGATTGTCGATTGTGTTCACTGGGCTTGGTTGTTGTTCAGGGAGGACCCGCGAAACCCTGTTGTTCCGGACGTAGAGACGGGTTTTGATGCCTCCGTGCTCCAGGGAGTTGGCGGCGATGCCTCCTGGTCGATGTACTTGACCTCCGGCGTCAGGAGCTTCTGCAGAGCAGAAAATATGCAGTCCTGCTGTGTGGCAGGACTTGCAAACTCAAATGCGAGGATCGCTGGTCGGAGCCTGTGCCACACTGTTGTGTGAGTGCGGCGCGGTGTGCCCGAGGGAGCGTTGTCAGCAACTCGCTGGGGCATGATCCCCGGGGAGTGACATAAAGGCGGAAAAAAAAACGAAAAAAAATAGACACGAAAAAAAAATAGACACTCAGAAAGTGGCGGGGGGGGCGGGGGGGGGGGGGGGGCTGTGGGTGCGAACTGAGAGGGGAGGGGAGGGGTCGGTGAACAGTCTACACCTGAGCCCTAACCCCCTCCCCCGCGCTCCCAACTGCAGCCATTTCCCAAACCCAACACCAACCCTACGCCCCCGACACGCAGCACTACACCAGCCCTCAGGTCTACCCCACACTCACCTTGTACCCCTGGTGTAGCTCATGGAACTGCCATATGTCCGGGTCCTCGGGGTCCACGATCTCCCCGTCGTTGCCGGGGATCTCCGAGAACGGGATCGTGCACTTCGCCACCATCTCATCAGCCATCTGCTCGTCCCTGCGGTACAGACAGAGGTCCACCTCCGTCCACTTGAGCTCGCTGGGCAGGGGGCTGCAGCCGGGGACGCGCTGCGGCACCCCGATGATGAAGTCCTCATCAAAGAGGATCGACTTCGAATGAGGGTACAGGATCTCCGTCACCGCCTCAAAGAGCCCGCAGCGGACCATGATGTACCAGTTGGCCCTCTCGCCAGTGTTGAACGTGCATCGCCAGATTTTCACGCGCAGCTGCCGGATGACGGGCTCTACGTAGTGGATCCGCTCCGCTCGCTCGTCGGGGCTCATGTCCCGAAACTCGCTCACAAGGTTGTTCCTGGTCTTATCCTGGGAAGGTAACACGGGCTTGTCAGGGAGGCAGGGGCTCTGTGTCGGGCCGGATCACAAGAGCAATATAGAGGATCGGATCTCCACCGCAATGTCACCGACTGTACAGGTTACCACTTGTCTTGTCCCTGCAGACTAACGGTATCTCCTTCCTCCTTCTTCACTGCCCATATCAGACTCATATATAACACAAGGTCACTATGCTTTGGGAACTCAGACACCAGAGCATCGATGCTTGACGTTCCATGGCTGTCCACAAAGGGACCACACTGCCCCCCCCCCCCCCCACCCCCCACCCCACCGCCGCTGTGGGATGCAAATGTTGAACGCTAACCTTTCAACCTTACAAGGCACAAGGCTGCAGAGCAACACAGTCAGAACAAAAAGCTCTTCAGTGACATTGTCATAGGCGCCTTTCACTGAGACAAGAGAAATACCGAGAGGAGACAGTGATGTGGGCTGCTTTGGATGCCTCAGACCAAACTAGCCTCGATAACGTCTGACACAACAGCTGCGATGTTCATTCGCAAGTCACGTGCTGTGGGATGCAGACCCCAGAGCGCACGGGTTGTTCTCGCCCATCCGCAGAGGGGGAAAACGACCTGGTACGTGTACCCACACCCAATGACTAACCCAACCACTGTGCAATGCCCATGCTGGTCCCCACGCGCAATTGATCTGTCTTCCTTGGACGCTACAGAACAATCTGCGGCGAGACCTGTGAGGTCGGTGCAGTCGCGCCCTCCTCACAGAGTGCTGCGCCCATGGCCGAGCACTACTGTTGAAGAACAAGGCACATGTCCGTGGGTGGCTGCGGCGTGTGAGCGTTGTTCGTTGTTGGCGCGCGTTGTGTTCCAAGTTATTGCGTGCCCCCACTCCCCTTGTCTAAGCACACACCACCTCAGCACCACCCCACCACAACGCCACCACAACCTGATGGTACCACTGGTTGCAGATGCTTCACTCATTCAACTCCGCCCAGGCAGAAACCTAAAAGGGATCCCATGCGTCCCATACACAAATGACGGATGCCACCCGGGGGGGGGGGTGTTGGCCGTTACGCAACCCCCCCCCCCCCGAGTAGAATGGGGGGGGTGTACTTCAACAAAGATACGGGTGGAGGAGAGGGTCAAACCTGGCCACCCTTTGTAACTACCTTACCCCCCCCTTGTAATCTCCCCCCAAATGTCGTGAAGGGGGGGGGGTACAAGGCCTCGGGGGGGGGGGGGGGGTTGCACTACCAAACCGTAAACCTTCAAACCTGCAGCTGTGCATGCACAACACCGGTACTGTGAATCACATTGAACCATGATGTTACTTCTGTGCGCGTGCCCTTTCTACAGGCACTGTGTGAACCTTCTTTTTGCGACTCCAAACAACCTTGAACTCCTGGACATGCTCAGTGGGCAATTCAGGTATAGGCTGAGGATTGGAAGATGAGGTAGGCTGTGCAGCTCGGTTTCCAGCCCTTTTGGCGGCTGGTTTGGCTGGGTTGGACTTGACAGGCACCTTCAATTGTTCGGGAATCTGGTCATGCTTGCAAATACCACGTGTAAGGTACAACTTTCCATCGAACACATGGCCCTGTCACCAAAACCCCACGGGCGCCCATACCACCTCCACCAGCAGAAATGTCAAAGTGACGTTCCCTGCAGGGGGGGGGGGGGGTTGCAAAGGGGGGGGATTACAGGGGGGGTTAAGGTACCGTGGCCCGCAGGGCAGGGAAGGGGGGTCACATATGGTGAGGTGAGGTGACATTGCTCGAGCCATCTCTGGACGCCAGCGTAAAATCACCCCTTATCCCTCGCAGCGTCCCTTCCGCCTCGTAGGGTCACCGACATACTAGCGCTTAGGGCTCCCGTGCGTTTCTGCTTCCGGGGTTCGAATCAGGTGCCCCTAGTTCCGGCGTCAGTTGTATGACCAATGAGCTGCGCGACCTCTGAAAGTCGCGTATGGAAACCGAGGGGTCGCCCCCGCCCCGCCCCCCCTGACGGACGCATGCAAATCGCCGCCCAGAACCCTTGAAAGCGCCGCAGTTTCATTTCCAGCCGCACGCACAACGCATGCAGCGCTGCCCCCTTTGTCCAGATACCAAAGCACTTGTTCCCCCGCGACCCAAGGCTATTGGAGCCAGCCTGGCGTTGGGGGGTGTCAGCCGTATCACGCAGCCGACATCCACACACTCGGCACCGTGCAAACTGGTGAGAACGGGGGGTGAGGCCTAATTAAGGTGAGGTAAGTGACACGTGTAGGTGGAGCCTTTTGGTAGACCTGGCCTGTTTAAGACTGCAAGTGCTACTGGATTGAAACGACTCAAAGGCACACAACGAATTGAAATGGGGGTGGCCTCAACATGGTCAGGTTGCAGTGTCCGCACAAGGCTCTGGCCGCGCCTGCCCCACGGCCCACGAGGTGCACTGTGATGCCGCCGGACAATGGCCATTGGACAGAGGGCGAAATGGTGGGGGGGGGGGGGGGTAACTTCAATGTGTTTGGTAAGACTTTGGTAAGAAACGAAGCAACACTGAGTAAAATGTACAAATGAAGTGAACTTTCGCAAACTAAATTTTTGGTTCAAACCAATTTTCAATTCGATGGCAGGTGGTATTTGTGTTTTTTACTACAGACCCAGAAATTCAACGAAAAGTCAACCTGGCGAAATTGCAGCCAGACACGCCCGGCGGGCTTGTCCCTGGGGTCTTTGAAGTCGATCTCGACTTCCACCGGCCCGTTCTTCACCTGCGCGGCGTAGTCATCGAAATGAAGCTCCGCCGTCCCCATCGGCTCCGAGGTCAGGGATGCCTTGTCCCGCAGCTCCAGGATCCCCACGGTATTGGGCTCGTGCAAGATGTAGAACTGCTCCTTCCAGACCGGACTGTTGGTGTGCCTCTTCACGCTCGTCTCCTGGGCACCGAAGGGAGGGTGGCGGCAAGACACGGGCCAGGAAGGGTCGGCGGCTGCCCCTTGGAAATGCGATGCTTCGGTTTGTCCGTTTTCAAAAACCAGCGGAGCTCTCGGCCGCAGGTGTACACCGCACGAAGCCGCCCCCCCACCACCCGTGTGCACCGCACGAAGCCGCCCCCCCACCACCCGTGTGCACCGCACGAAGCCGCCCCCCACCGCCCGTGTGCACCGCACGAAGCCGCCCCCCACCACCCGTGTGCACCGCACGAAGCCGCCCCCCACCACCCGTGTGCACCGCACGAAGCCGCCCCCCACCACCCGTGTACACCGCACGAAGCCGCCCCCCACCGCCCGTGTGCACCGCACGAAGCCGCCCCCCACCGCCCGTGTGCACCGCACGAAGCCGCCCCCCACCACCCGTGTACACCGCACGAAGCCGCCCCCCACCGCCCGTGTGCACCGCACGAAGCCGCCCCCCACCACCCGTGTACACCGCACGAAGCCGCCCCCCACCACCCGTGTGCACCGCACGAAGCCGCCCCCCACCACCCGTGTACACCGCACGAAGCCGCCCCCCACCGCCCGTGTGCACCGCACGAAGCCGCCCCCCACCACCCGTGTGCACCGCACGAAGCCGCCCCCCACCACCCGTGTACACCGCACGAAGCCGCCCCCCACCGCCCGTGTACACCGCACGAAGCCGCCCCCCACCCCCCGTGTGCACCGCACGAAGCCGCCCCCCACCGCCCGTGTGCACCGCACGAAGCCGCCCCCCACCGCCCGTGTGCACCGCACGAAGCCGCCCCCCACCACCCGTGTACACCGCACGAAGCCGCCCCCCACCACCCGTGTACACCGCACGAAGCCGCCCCCCACCGCCCGTGTGCACCGCACGAAGCCGCCCCCCACCACCCGTGTGCACCGCACGAAGCCGCCCCCCACCACCCGTGTGCACCGCACGAAGCCGCCCCCCACCACCCGTGTACACCGCACGAAGCCGCCCCCCACCGCCCGTGTACACCGCACGAAGCCGCCCCCCACCACCCGTGTGCACCGCACGAAGCCGCCCCCCACCACCCGTGTGCACCGCACGAAGCCGCCCCCCACCGCCCGTGTGCACCGCACGAAGCCGCCCCCCACCACCCGTGTGCACCGCACGAAGCCGCCCCCCACCGCCCGTGTGCACCGCACGAAGCCGCCCCCCACCGCCCGTGTGCACCGCACGAAGCCGCCCCCCACCACCCGTGTGCACCGCACGAAGCCGCCCCCCACCGCCCGTGTGCACCGCACGAAGCCGCCCCCCACCACCCGTGTGCACCGCACGAAGCCGCCCCCCACCGCCCGTGTACACCGCACGAAGCCGCCCCCCACCGCCCGTGTGCACCGCACGAAGCCGCCCCCCACCGCCCGTGTGCACCGCACGAAGCCGCCCCCCACCACCCGTGTGCACCGCACGAAGCCGCCCCCCACCACCCGTGTGCACCGCACGAAGCCGCCCCCCACCACCCGTGTACACCGCACGAAGCCGCCCCCCACCACCCGTGTGCACCGCACGAAGCCGCCCCCCACCGCCCGTGTACACCGCACGAAGCCGCCCTCCACCACCCGTGTGCACCGCACGAAGCCGCCCCCCACCACCCGTGTACACCGCACGAAGCCGCCCCCCACCACCCGTGTACACCGCACGAAGCCGCCCCCCACCACCCGTGTACACCGCACGAAGCCGCCCCCCACCACCCGTGTGCACCGCACGAAGCCGCCCCCCACCACCCGTGTGCACCGCACGAAGCCGCCCCCCACCGCCCGTGTGCACCGCACGAAGCCGCCCCCCACCACCCGTGTGCACCGCACGAAGCCGCCCCCCACCGCCCGTGTGCACCGCACGAAGCCGCCCCCCACCACCCGTGTGCACCGCACGAAGCCGCCCCCCACCGCCCGTGTGCACCGCACGAAGCCGCCCCCCACCACCCGTGTACACCGCACGAAGCCGCCCCCCACCACCCGTGTACACCGCACGAAGCCGCCCCCCACCACCCGTGTGCACCGCACGAAGCCGCCCCCCACCGCCCGTGTGCACCGCACGAAGCCGCCCCCCACCACCCGTGTGCACCGCACGAAGCCGCCCCCCACCACCCGTGTGCACCGCACGAAGCCGCCCCCCACCACCCGTGTACACCGCACGAAGCCGCCCCCCACCACCCGTGTGCACCGCACGAAGCCGCCCCCCACCACCCGTGTACACCGCACGAAGCCGCCCCCCACCACCCGTGTGCACCGCACGAAGCCGCCCCCCACCGCCCGTGTACACCGCACGAAGCCGCCCCCCACCACCCGTGTACACCGCACGAAGCCGCCCCCCACCACCCGTGTACACCGCACGAAGCCGCCCCCCACCACCCGTGTACACCGCACGAAGCCGCCCCCCACCACCCGTGTACACCGCACGAAGCCGCCCCCCACCGCCCGTGTACACCGCACGAAGCCGCCCCCCACCACCCGTGTGCACCGCACGAAGCCGCCCCCCACCACCCGTGTACACCGCACGAAGCGGCCCCCCACCGCCCGTGTACACCGCACGAAGCCGCCCCCCACCGCCCGTGTGCACCGCACGAAGCCGCCCCCCACCGCCCGTGTGCACCGCACGAAGCCGCCCCCCACCACCCGTGTACACCGCACGAAGCCGCCCCCCACCACCCGTGTGCACCGCACGAAGCCGCCCCCCACCACCCGTGTGCACCGCACGAAGCCGCCCCCCACCACCCGTGTACACCGCACGAAGCCGCCCCCCACCACCCGTGTACACCGCACGAAGCCGCCCCCCACCGCCCGTGTGCACCGCACGAAGCCGCCCCCCACCG
Source organism: Eutreptiella sp. 'Long Island Sound 2002' (assembly GCA_964036045.1). Lineage (NCBI taxonomy): Eukaryota > Euglenozoa > Euglenophyceae > Eutreptiales > Eutreptiaceae > Eutreptiella > Eutreptiella sp. 'Long Island Sound 2002'. The sequence goes on along the minus strand of OZ038398.1, from coordinate 24,070,461 downwards.
CCCGTGTGCACCGCACGAAGCCGCCCCCCACCACCCGTGTACACCGCACGAAGCCGCCCCCCACCACCCGTGTACACCGCACGAAGCCGCCCCCCACCGCCCGTGTACACCGCACGAAGCCGCCCCCCACCGCCCGTGTGCACCGCACGAAGCCGCCCCCCACCACCCGTGTACACCGCACGAAGCCGCCCCCCACCACCCGTGTACACCGCACGAAGCCGCCCCCCACCGCCCGTGTGCACCGCACGAAGCCGCCCCCCACCGCCCGTGTGCACCGCACGAAGCCGCCCCCCACCACCCGTGTACACCGCACGAAGCCGCCCCCCACCACCCGTGTGCACCGCACGAAGCCGCCCCCCCACCACCCGTGTACACCGCACGAAGCCGCCCCCCACCGCCCAGGCATGCCGCCACGCATTAGCCCCAGTCGCCACTGCCAAGCGACCTTCATCACCGATTGTCCGCTGCTGGTTGCATCAGTGCGAGGCGCGTGCCGTGGATTGTGCAGTGCAATGACGTGTTCCACAGCCGAGGGGCGGGGGCTGTCTTTCAGTCCTGCCCTGACCAAGAAGACAGTGGGAGCGCCTGCTGGGCCTGCCTGGCGTTGAGGGCAGCGGCTCGGGCTGGTGACGGCGAGTCACAGCTTCTCCTACTCCTCTGCACCGCAAATCGATACAGCCGCCGCGCTAGACCTCCCCACCGCCATCAATACAGCCCTGGGGGTACGAAACCCTTGGGGGGGGGGGGCATGATTTGAAATAACCGGCATGATCCTGCCAGACTTGAGGGGGGCTTCAATTGGTCAGGTGTGGACCCGCCACTCAGCTCCAGCCGCGCCTGCCTCACGGCCTTCATTGCCAACTCAGTTCCATGATTGTTCGTGTCACGCGGACAGTGTCTTGCAGTTCTTTCCTTTCCCTCCTCCCTGAATGGGGCAAGAGTCGGGCTGCATCTACTGGGTTCAGGGCATTGTCGCCGTCGGACTGAGTTCGGGGCGTAGCGTTGATTGTGTCCCACTTTGGCGCCCTGTTGTCACTGGTATGCTTGCATGAGCTGGCCCCTCTCGGCCACATACCCGCAGTTCGGGTGTGCCAGGTCATGGGGGGTGGGGCGGTCAGAGGTCACCCGTGTGGGCAACTGCCACCGGCCCTGGGATATTTAGGTCCTTAGGATTGAAAAACCCCAGTGGGTACTGGCTTTTGCGGAGGTCAACATACAGCCATACAGGGAAGGGGGGTGCGGGCAGCGCCTGGGCGCTTGCATGTGCGGTCTGTGTGCGTGCTGGTGTATACGTCAATTGTGGCCTGGCGGAAAAATGGCCAGCCCAACGATGACCGGGCCGCCTCCTCCGTCGCCTCCACGGTGGGCATCGAACCTACGCCCGCGTGACGAGACCCCCGTGCACTTCCAGTATGCTATGCTGCCGATGTGGTGGGAAACCCCACCCATACCACCAGCTGTCGGTATCTGGCTATCTCTGGGGGGGCACTCGGTTCTCCCCCCGCCCCAGAGGCACGCTACACCAACATCAACACGCTCATCGGGCGGCCTGCGCCGTCGCCTCCACGAGCCGCGTTGACGCAGCGCACTGCGGGGCTGGACCCCCGTGCACTTTCAGGTATGCTCCTCCCTACAGCAAGTAATCCTCCTAGATGGAACCCAAGTATTTATTACCACAACACTAGAACTACCCATTGCGAGCCGCCACAGGCCACGCTCCGGGCATCGAACCCCCGCCATCCGGCGTCAGGGCCACTGATGATACCGTTGTACTATACCGAAGATACCTGATACCAGCCACTCAAAATACAGGGCATGCTTACGCATCACCGAGGCGGTGGCGTTTTGCATTAAGGAGTGAAACACATGGAGCACGCTGTGCTGCAGGACATTGTGGAGTCGGTGTCTGCTGCCGACTCTGTATCAGAGTTGTCCGTCATCCAACTGTCCGACAGTGCCCTTTCGGGGGGTGCCCCCCCCCCCCTCCATCTCCACCAGGTTCAACGACCTCAGCAGGTTGGTCCTGGCACTGGGGGTGAGCGGCGACGGCGGTTCTGGCGTCTGGAACGTGCACCTGTTGGGTCCAATTACCCGGGGTGTGTGATGCACTCCTGACATGGGCGTCGGCTGTGACTGCCGCGGTAGTTGTACCTGCTGTGGCGTGTACTTCATTTGGCTTTGTGGTTGTGGCGTGTCAAATCTGCGGCACTTGCGTATCATGGCTGGTGTGCACACTTCCACATCCCATAGTGGCGAGGCAATGACTTCCGGACTAAGAACTCCAACCGGCCGATGTGGTGTGGCCTGCGGTGTTCGTGCCATCCGGCAAGGGGTGGGGGGGTTCTCCTCCTCCGGGGGGGGGGGGGGGTTCTTCCTCTTCGCCCCATACCGATACCTCCCCATCCAACAGCTCCCGCTCCTCTTCCTCATCGTCTTGTCTGGGGGTCACTGATATTCTCCCGAAAAGCAATGGTGATTTTCTCCTGCCCAGGTCTGCCAGTTGGTCCGCTTTTTCATTACCCCGGATTCCTATGTGTGATGGGACGTGCATCCACTTGATTTCTGTGCCATGGCGCTCTGTGAGTTCCAGGATCTGTGCCCACAGGTCCGCATGGGCCACGTCCCCTGAGGTATTGCGCCAGTTATGCCGCCGCCACCTTTGTGCCAGGCCAAGCACTCCATCTACCACAAGCTGACAGTCGGGGCAGATCAAGGACTTGGTTCCTGGGATGTGCCCCTGCAGCGCACTGAGTGCTGCTCGGAGTTCCCCTCGGATGTTGGTTTGTGGCTCGTTCACGGGCAAAAATTCCGCCACATCTCTGTGGTCTCCGAAGTACACTCCGTAACCCCCCACTCTCCCCACTTCCGGATGTTTCTCGGATGACCCGTCAGGGTATACAATGGACCATCCATCCTCCACGTGACTGCGGATAATGGGCTCATGGTGTGCTGCCAACTCTGCCGCCTGTGCGAACTTTTTCTTTTTTTTGCGGGCTGGTTGGTGGAGTGTGGGCAGCGGTCTGTCCGACGCCACTCGTACCCTGGGGTGTTCCAGCACCGTTGTGGCGTCCATGGTTTTGAGTGCATGAAGCAGCAGAGTGATCTCATTCTTAGGGAGGGAGGGGCACGGATGTTGCTCCCATTCCGACGGGACCTTAATCCATGTACGCAGGAAATGGGACCAGGAGGGAGGAGAGGCTAACTGCAGGAACTTATGCTTACACCGGACTGCCCAAGATGCTCTGATTGCCGACCAGTAGACCAGCCCTAGCGGTGTTGTCACAGACAACACCGGGGTGTTGATCAGCACTTCCGTGGGATCCACGACCGTCCCCCCTTCATGGGGAATAGGACCGATGCACTGCACTGCCAGATGGAATGCCGTGGGCAGGAATCTGCATTCCGTGAGTGCGTGTTCCATTGTTTCCTGTGCTCTGTCCAGGGGGCAGGCGGTGTCTGCCGGTTGCCAGTTGGCCAGCCGGCATCCTACTGTGAGTTTTTTCCAGAGTGCTGTCTGAATGAAAACTAGATCGTTCGGGGGTAGGGAGAGCCTGGCCCACGCACGCCATGTGTCCGGCGTCTGTCTCGGGGTCTCTGGGGACAGTTGCATTAGGAAACGGAGCATGGTCCGTTTGTTCCATTGTAGCCAGAATGCTGGTTGCCCTTCGTCCTCTTTGGCTAGAGGCGCGCTGGGTTGTGCCAGGCTGACCAGGCTACTTTGGTACACTGGGATCCATGTCCTGGGGAGGTGTGCCGCAATGTCCATGTCTTTGAGCTCTGCTATTGTGTGTATGCCTTTTCTAATGAGGGCCGGGCAGTAGTATGTGTTCATGCGCGTGTCCCTGAACAACACTGAATGCCACAGCGGCATGGCGTCTATCTGTGTGTGTGGGGGGGTCGGGACCTTTGCTGGTTTGCGAAGCAGTGAGAATGCCTTGCATGACATTCCCAGGAAGGGGTACGTTTTCCATGGGATTGGTCCTAGTTGGAGCCATGGTAGAAACCTGGCCTCCAGGGGGACACCAAACGTGGAGGCCCACGTCCGGAGGTGTGACCTCGATAGGGGGGGCACCACTGTTGATTCTTGCCGGGAAAGCATGAAGGCTGTGGCGTGTTGCCATAGTAAAAATTTGGATGGCCGGGGGAGTGTGTCACCCCCCAGTCCCGGTCGGAGTTCCAAAATTGGGAGTGTCAGTCCCCAAGAGGTGAGGCATAGGGCCGTCTTGTACACTGCTGACACCTGGGATATCACCGCGTCTGTCGGGAAATACGCCCTGGCCGGGAAAAATGAGTAGTGGCAGGACCCACTCCTGGAACAGTGCTACTCGTTCTTGGTGTGTGAGGGGGAGCGTGCGCATGAATTCTGCTCTCTGCATGGCCCTGGCTATGGTTGGCACGTATGCCTCCTCACTGGACACGTGTCCCAGGACTATACCCAGGTACCTGATTTTGGCTTTAACAGGCACCCCAAAGGAGGCTAGGATGCGTTTGTGGTCCTCCCCCCACTCCCCTTTGAGTAAGAATGCCGATTTCCCTGGGTTGATCCGCAGGCCCACAAACAGTCCGTACACTCGTATGGCTTCGAATATGTGTGTCAGTAGTTTGCAGACGGTGGGGGGTGGCAGCGGTATGTAGATCAACAGATCATCCGCATAGAAGAGTATATGAATGCATCGTTACAGGCTCTGTAGTTTCCGGACGAGGACTGAGCTGACCATAACAAAAATTGCCGGCGACAGTGGGTCGCCCTGCTTCACTCCTGACTGCGGATGGACAAGCACGTCCTTGACGACTCCTCGCGCTACTCCAAACAGGAAGGGTGCCTTGAACAGTGCCATCAGGAGCGCAATGAGGGGGATGGGGAGGGCGATATGCAGGAAAAATGCAACCATGTAATTGTGTTGGATGGAGTCATACGCTTTGGAGAAGTCTATAGGGATCATGACGCCCTCTTGCATTGCTTGCCAGGCGCCCCATGCATTCCATATATGATCGAAGATGAACCTGCCTTTAATAAATGCTTTCTGTTCTGATGGCGTAACAAATGCCACTACGTCCTCTAGCATTAAGTACAGTGACGCCGATAGCCATTTCAGCAGGACGTTTTGCAGGCATATGGGTCGCAGACAGTTGATCGACACTGATCCTTGTTCTTTGGGGATGGGGGACAGGATGCCAAGGGACCAGTCATGCGGGATTGACCCCCTTTGTAGAAAATCAGAGATGGACTGAAACATCCTGGGTACAAACACATCCGGCAGCGCCTGAAAAATTTCCGCTGGGATTCCATCCACCCCTGGTGACGAACCTCGTTTCAGGTTCTCAAGTGCCGTGAGAACCAGTTCCTGAGTGAGGGGGCGGAGGAGGATTGGCGCCACGTTTATTCTGTGCCAGGGGGAGGGAATTCAGATATTCGATGCATTCCGGCACTGTCTTTGTGCCTGCCGCCATTATACCCGACCAGTGTTCTTGCAGTGCTTTGGCAATTGCCGTGGGTTCGGTGAGGAGCTGCCCTCCCTTGTCCCTGAGCACCGCCAGTCGCCGCCGCTGCTGCAGTCGCCCCCCACCGCCCAGGCATGCCGCCACGCATTAGCCCCAGTCGCCACTGCCACGCGACCTTCATCATCGATTGTCCGCTGCTGGTTGCATCAGTGCGAGGCGCGTGCCGTGGATTGTGCAGTGCAATGACGTGTTCCACAGCCGAGGGGCGGGGGCTGTCTTTCAGTCCTGCCCTGACCAAGAAGACAGTGGGAGCGCCTGCTGGGCCTGCCTGGCGTTGAGGGCAGCGGCTCGGGCTGGTGATGGCGAGTCACAGCTTCTCCTACTCCTCTGCACCGCAAATCGATACAGCCGCCGCGCTAGACCTCCCCACCGCCATCAATACAGCCCTGGGGGTACGAAACCCTTGGGGGGGGGGGGGGGCATGATTTGAAATAACCGGCATGATCCTGCCAGACTTGAGGGGGGGGGGGGGTGCATGGAGGTTGCTGGAGGGAGGTGTGGGGTGTGTTGGGGGGGTGAAAGGTAAATCCAGCACCTTTCCGCATGAAGGGACAATAGCAACAAAGGAAGCCGAAGGCCCCCTTCACGAAAAAGCAGAGTCTAGCAACGTTTGGCCGTGCTCTTGGAGACGCCAGTCTGAAGTTTGCGGACAGTGTCCGCTGCAAGTACACGCGGTACGTGGACACTGTCGGCACGTTGTAGACGGGACTTCCGTTGTGATGTCCGCGCCCGAAACTTTGGCGGGGGCATGGGAGTTGGGGGCAACTTCGTGCGTACCGTTGGGCAGGATTGGGCTCAACCGACGGCGCGCCCAAGATGTTGTATTGCAGAATCGAGGCCGGTCATGATAGACTGAATGCCCCCGCCTCGGGACACTCTCGGCCATTGGTTTGGCAGTCGTGCATGACACAAGGGACACATGTGGAAATACCTTCGCTGACCGCGAACAAACGGTTTTCGATTGTGCGGGGGTAGAGCCCTCTGGCCGGACTCCCACCCCCCAAAGAAAGGGGACCCATTCATCGGACCCCCTTAAAACGGTGGCCTGGAATTGACCCGGGCCACAAGTGTGAGGAAAGCAGGACGATGAAATTTTTGGCATCGGCGCGACGAGGAGGACCGGAAACGTCATCACTTGTCTGGGGCGTGGCGTAAAATTGTTTTGACCACCTTTGAAACCAGAGCATTTTCTCCGGCGCCTTCGGCGCCAGGCTGATGGGCGATTCCAGTCCAGTTGATCCCCCCCCCCCCCCGCGCCCCCCTCCCCCTGCCCCCTCGCAGGTCGAAGTCCGACTTCGCCAGCGGTTGATGCTCAATCAACAGCGATTGGCGCTTGACCGACGGTAGTGAATCCTGAACCGTCGCCGTCCAAGTCCTCGTGTCGAGGCTGCCGGCGTATGGATCTTCTGGGGCTCGAACCGGGGACCTTTGGCTCAGGCGTCGCGTGCCACGACAGCTGAGCCACAGAACCTCTGGAGGCGTTTCTGCACAGCGCAGGCACAGCGCCCAATAGTCGGTAAGCTTTCCTCTGACCACCCTGGAGACCACCCCCCACCGGGGGAGCTACGTCCACAGGGCAAAAACAGCAGATTCAGACAACATTCTGGCATTTTCAGTGTGAAACATTGTTTGTTTGAACTCATTATCTGAGTTTTTGGACTGGGTAAGAATCTGAGCAGTCCTGTGTCTGGGAACACAGTCGTTACTGCGGTCATCTTGGTCATCGGGGGAAACAGTCCAAAATAGCCTACTTTTCGTACGGCGCGGGCACAGCGCACGGTGCGCCCCCTCGGTATCCAGCGGGACAAGGGGGGCGGGGTGACGCATGCCTGGGAGTGGCCCAGGCGGCGAAGACGGACGTACGGCGACGCCTCCCTCGGCAGCTCCGCTTTGACCACCACCACAAAAACGATTTCGCCGGCCCCGTTCTCCTCAAGGACCTTCTGCCGGAGGCTGTCATAGACCCGGCCCCCGATGTCCGTCCTCTTGTACTTGCTGACGTCCGGCAGCACCGAGTGCTCGGGCAGCACCGGCTGCCGCTGAACCTCATCGCCGTCGCTGAAGAACCTCTTGAACCGGGCGGCGTCCTTCGCTTTGGTTGGCTCCCGCTGCAGTCGTTTGCGCAGCGACATGTCCCCGAACTTGGGGGAGAGGGGCACGGTCGGCATCGTGGGCCGTTGAGGGTAGACAGACGCTGGTCACCGGCGGCGGAGTGTGTATGCGTGGCGTGACGGGATGCCTACGTGCCTCACGTCCAGCGGCGGTGGGGCCGTCAGCGATCCATTTTGCAGAAATAGTTGGCACCCTGCGCCAACCTGCGACGGAAGGAGGGTGCACCATGGCACAGGGCCGACGGCAGGGAGAGCGCTCGCATGGGCGCTTTCGAGGTTTTGCTGGGGTCATGCTCTGCCCGCTCCTGCACGCGCACTAGGCACAAATCAGGCTCCACACACTTTTGTTTGGGGGGGTATTGGTGCATCCGGCGCCTGCACGCCCAGACAATACAATGGAAAACAGACTCAGGGAGGTCAGGTGGGGAAACTGGGGTTTCCCGGACGCGATAGTATCGGTCCTGATCGGAACCAAAGACCCCCGCCAGATCGCTCTGATTCTGAGTTGTAGTGCCAGAACACAGTGGGTCGAACGCTGGCCGTTCTGGACGTGGCTGAAAGGGCCCAAATGTTTTGGGTCGCACAATTGTAAACCTTGATCTGACCAGCCTTATCCCTATGTCCACTTTCCCCTCTTCCCCCCTTTGCTGTATTCCCCATTTCCTCTTGGGAATACACTGGGGCAGGGGGGAACCTGACACCTCATCCCCTATGGAGATCAGTGATCCACAAGTGCCAGCACTGGACTGCAGGAAACGCAAAAGGGACGTTCCAGCTTGTAGCCCCGTGGCCATCCCAACAGGTGGCTTTTGTGACCATGAACATTTGTCCCCCCCCCTTTGGCCATGCACCACCCCATGGTGAGACCTGACCCGGACAGGCGCAGTAGACACACACGGGCACGGTGGTATCTCTCTCCCACCAGCGCCTTGGTGGGGTTCGGGGGTGGTCAACAGTCTGGGGGGCTGTGAGACCAGACAGCCGGCGTAGGGCCCAGTCGTGCTAGTGAGAGAAGGACACACCGGCCGCGGGGACCCGCCTCCGGTGCGAGCCACGACCTCCCCCGGTGCGAGCCACGACCTCCCCCCTTTGGACAGCCCCAAGGGCATGGGGGTCGCCGGGGGGGGGGGGGTGTCCTCCCAGCAGTCTCCGGCTCCCCCCGAAACAATTGTTCAACGCAGGACACAAACAGAAGACACTTTGTCGGCACTAGCGAAATGGGTTCATAATGTCTGCTCATGCATGGGCCACACAAAAGATGTTGTTCCCACTCTGAGCGAAAAAAAGCAAAACGTCAGCTAAACAACATGGAAACATGGAAAGAAGAGATGATGGGAATAGCTGTCCTGTTTGTGCCCATTGGTCCCGGTGGAGCAGTGCAACTACCGCTGCAAATCCACCACCTTCAACACAATGAATAACTTTCCACAGCTGTGCATCGGCATCATATTCCTCCACTTTTGCAACCGCACAATGTCCCAAGGGTTTCCTTATTCAGACAGAGGTACATTGTGACATGCATAAAGCACACCAAGGAAATGTAAGGAGGCTGCCCCCTGCCCTCCCTCCAACCGCGGGAGTCAATAGGATTTTGGTTCACATCCTCAAGTAGGGGGAGTCCTCAGATCTCGGGGTCACGGCACAGAATCATAGTACCCCGCCCCCCCTTGAACAGTCCCCCTTAATGTCGCAACCCTCCTGCAGTACGCCACGGGGGAGGCCGTCGTCGCTGTGGCAGGCCCGCGCCTTGATCTAGTCGGCCGGGTGCTGCAGTTGGCTGTGCTTACGCCCCCCGAAAAGGGCGTAACGCTGGACATTGTCCTACGTGTGGGCCCGTCAAGGGCTGCGGGGAGGGCCCTGGCGAGCTCCACGAACGCCCCGCGTGACCTGCGGGGTGTGGCCCCATGCTACTGGGGGCTGGCGCCACCTGGGAAAGGCCTGTTGAGGGCCTGGGAGTGCATCATATGGCATGGCCCGCCGATATGCACAGTCGTCAGGGACGCCATCGTGTTCCACCCCAGGCGGCATGTGAGCCTTAAGATCGGCCCCCAAATCGAAATCCAAATCCTCTCCGTACCCCCCTCCCCCTGCTCGTCATAGCAGAGGGAGAGGAGTTCTTGTTGGAGAACCTGTATTTCCCCAGGAGCAGCCCACAGCGGCGTGGATGCCTGTAGAAGTGTGGATGCAGTAGTACGGACGCCTATTCTGGGCACTGTGCATGTGATGTTGGGAGGGGAGTTGGCTCCTGGACATCTTCCCCAATGTGCATGGGGCCCGAGTGTGACCGGGCATGGGGCTCCCTTGGACATCTTCCCCCACCCTTCGAAGTTGTACCCTTCAGAAGGGGAGGGGGCCCGAGTGCGACCGGGCGTGGGGTCCCCTGGCAGCGGAGTATGGATGGTGCAAACAGGGCAAGGCGGACCGCGCTCGCCACAAATGGCGCAGATCGCAAAAGGGAATCGCGTACCACAGGCGTAGCTCCCAGGTAGGCCTCGGTGAAGGAAGGCCTGGTAGAGCGCGAGGACCACAGGCGTAGCTCCCAGGTAGGCCTCGGCGAAGGAGGGCCTGGTAGAGCGTGAGGGCCTGCCACAGCTCCGTCGCACTGCATTGCTAGGGTGGCCTGTAGTGGAAAATTGAGCGTGGGCCGGTACTGTGGGGGATGGTCCCTAAAGATGGACCGGGCACTGCCTTGCACTCTTGTGGAGCATGTTGGTGGGCGGGGCTGCTCACTACCACCAGCAAGGAAGATACTCCGCCGTGGACAGAGTGCGAACTCTGAGCGAAGATATTTCTGCAACGCGCTCGCCATGAATGGCGCAGAGCGCAGAAGATATTACCGCAACGCACTACCAGCAAGTCACACATTGGTGAGCTAGCACCCATGGCCTTGTGTGACATTCACGTTGCTGGTTGTGGTGAGCACCTCCCAGCCTGGGGTCTTCGTGATGACCGCATACTGGGCACTGATCAGGCGGTCAGGGGAGGACGCGATGGGCAGAAGTTGCATTCTGGACTCCCACCCAGGAACGTGGATGCCCGCGGCAGTGCGATGCCCGCAGTAGTACGGATGCCTGCTTGTCACAGCAGAAGGTTCAAAGGCGAGAGGCCAATAGGCGCCGCCACAGGCTAACAGAGCCAACCACCAAGGCCTTGTGCCAACCCCCCCCCCCCCCCCATACCCCCTGTATCATGCACGTTCCTTGCTCGATTCGCTCGCTCCAGACCTGCACCAGTGCACCTTCCTCGCTCCACTCGCTCGACATCCGCACCAATACACCTTTCTCACTCGCTTCACTCGCTCGAGAGACGTGCACGTGTGCACGGGTAAACGCCCCCGCTATGGGATACGGATGCGTGTGCACGACCGGTACCGTCAGGCACAAAGCAGAAGTGCAAAGCAAAAGTCAAAGAGAAAAGCTCTTCAGTGACACGTCATAGGCGCCTTTTGCTGCAGTAGGAAAGCAGGTGCAGAGTATGCGAAGCGAGTCCACTGCATCTAAGTCCTATGAACTAAATCCTGGCAGAATGACGTATCATCGGGTATGGTGGACTCCCCAGTCCACCCGTGGGCTGGCAGAAACGCCCCCCCCTCTATGCCCCCCCCCGTACTGTCCTCCGTACCCCCCCCATAACCCCCCCCCCCCGCGTATCCTCACCCCCGTAAACCCCGCCATACCTCCAGGGTAGGGGCGGCGGGGGCAACTTCGTGCCGTATATGTCCACTATTTCCAACGAGAACCAAAATTGAAGAGAAATACAGGTCGAGTATCGGCTGTGAGGTCAACAAGGAGGTTCGTTGCGCACAGGTTGCGGTTTAAGCATACCAGAGGTCCTGCACGTGAGACGTGCCCAGTGCCTCAGAGCCCTATATTACACTTGAAACAATGTATCCCCATAGTACCCCCAAGACACATTGCATCTTCCCTTCATTATCCCGACCTTCATTCATCTGAAGGTTATCACGTCCAACTCGGTTCTGAATCAAAGTTGGTGCCAGATTTAAACAGGTGGACCACCTGCCCTATGGGTTGGAACAACGATGGGGCCAAGGAAGGGCCAGACGGGCTGGGTTAGCTTGCCTGTAGCTTGGCTGAACGTGGAGAAAATATGTGTGCCCAAGCATGTATTGGGACGCGTGAGAGATGCGTGGTCAGGCAAGGCCGCTGGGCAGCAAATGGTGGTGGGTGGGTGGGGGGCGTTGCCATAAAGGCCGGGTGATGATGAGACAGTGAAGCAACCCAGATTGAGCACAAACAAATCTCGTCCCTGAGCCCCTATTTCCCACTACAATTGCCTCGTGGACATGCCGTCTTGCATTCTTGCCCACCACCACCAATCTGTAGTAAAAACACACAGCTAGATAGGAGTTGCAGTGCGTGGACAAAGCTGTGCTAGCGCAAGGGGGCGGTGGAGGAGGGTGTGCAGGGGGGGAGGGTGGAGGTGGGCCAGGGGCGGGGGGCGGGGGGGGGGGGGTACTCTAGCTTACGCACTTCAGCACCACAAGGCAACCCTTGGCTGGCTCCCCCGCCTGAGTTTTCGTCGCCCTTCTCGGGGTCCGCACACACTATATAATGGCGATGCATGGCTCGCGTGGGCAGCATTCGCGGTCGCACTGTCGCACAGTACGGCTGGCGACTGATGCTCTGCTCCGCTCCGCTCCCCTCATCCTCCAAGGCCCCGCCCCCGCCCCCTTTGTCATGCGCTGCCAGTTCCCCACGCACCTCCGCCGTCCCCCTCACCCCCCCGGAGTCCCCTCCCGGGACCCGCGTGTCGGTGATCGGGACCTGGATCGACTGCGAGGAGACCTCGATCGCTGTCTTTTGTGGGGCTGGCCTGGGCTACGAAACCTAGACCGAGACCGCAGTTGTTTGACCAGAGTCGCGACGTTCTGTCAAGTCAGCGGCCCTTCACGATCTGGTTGTACCGGCCTTTGCAGTAGCAGTCCTTGTGCCCCCGGTGCTTGCAGCACGTCTTGTGCAGGAACCACTTGCCCTTCCGCCAGGCCGTCCGGTCCAGCAGCCGGCTCCGGTCGGCGGCCAGCCCGAAGGCCTTGGGCCAGTACTGCTGGTCCGTCCAGCGGTGCCTGAACACGATCCGCCCCGCCTCCTCCCGCGTGAAGTTGTGGGCGAACAGCATCAGCTCGGGCGCCTGCATGAGCCCCAGCCAAATGCCGATGAAGTTGCCGGACCAGACGGTGGTCTCGGTCTCGAACCACCTCTGCCCCCGGGACACCGGGGCCACCGGGTGGCCACAGCGCTGGCTCTGCCCAGCCACATACCGCAGCACCAGGCCCTTCGAGCCCTTGGCGAAGAGCGGCGGATCGGTGACCTGCGCATCAGGAACGGCGGGGCACATGTCCGCCAACAACGAAGCCCACGAATAACAACAGCGGAGCACATGTAAGACCCCGCCCCGAACAAGAGGATGCGCGTCTTCTTATTTATTTGGGTGCTCTTCTTTGGTGTGTCTTCTTATTTTGACCCCCCCCCTTTGACACGCAGAAGTGCTTTGTTTCGGGCCTGTGACACTACTTTTCAATCCCTTTTGCACCAGTGTCATATGACACACATGCTGGAAACATCTGATGCACTTGTCGTTGATGTTGATGGAACACGGCAACAGGATGGACTTGTTGTGGAAGTCAACAAACACAACACTTTCGCGGCTGAGAGGCACGATCAATGCATTCATCCTTTGCTTCTAAGGAAGGGATGGTGCAGCGGCCCTGTGTGTTTTCTTATATTGGACTGGAAAATAAGAAGATGCGTGCGTCTTCTTATACGCGGGGGTGGTTTACAACAACGCCGGGGCGCATGAACAGTAACAACAGAGCACACAGACACTCCCCAGTACTGACCTCTATCAACGAGCGAGTCTTACAAAAGACATGGCACTGGGCAAGCGGTTGTATCACACGGTCGCCAACGGAGGATGGGGGGGGGAGGGACGCGGGGAAGAAGCAGTTTTGAGGATAAGCCTGGAATGGATCGTCTGTCCTCCTGCCCACGATCGTAGTGTCACGTGGCGTCCACTTCTGTGCCAGCGCAGACACCGTGCACTTTCAGCCAGCCCCAGAGCGTGACGTGTACCGTGAAGCGAAGCCCGTGGTGTGTATGGGGTGGGGTATGGTCGGGTGTGCAGGAGCCGCGGTGCGGTGTGGCGGGGTGATCAACCCTCCAGAGGCCGCGTCCACCATTTCTGGCGTGCGGACATTCGTTGCTGGAACGAAAACCGTCGCCCCGTGGGGAGGGGATCATCCACAAGCAGCGGACAAATGCCCCTGGTGCAATGAATACCACATTTTGGGGACACCTTTGTACATGCAGTGCAAAGTGTACTACCGCGAGTACCAGCAGGCAAGTAATAGAAGAGAGGGAAGGGGGGAGTCTGGGACCCAAAAGTTTGTGTACCAAAAATGGCCCAATCAGATTTTCCCTGTTGTAATTTTCGTTGTTTCGCACCATCGCACTTTGGGAGGGGGTCCAGGGGGGGGGGGGGGGTATGTAAGCCCCCCTCCTCCAATGGCGTACGGCCGTTCCAATAGTCCCTGAGTACCAGAACCCTGTTCTAAGCCTCACTCTCCTCTGAGTACAATGTGTGATGGCCAGATGACGATGCCTCTGGAGAAGGTGATGGCAATGATGGATTGTGTCTTGGTGCACTTTTTGGGCTCTCGTGAGGTCATGGCTTTCACGCATGGCATTCCGGCCGTTATGGACGCGCACAGCAGAGGTCCGGCGACCTGCGCGGTGTGCAGCAGCCAGGCGCCGCTCTTCGCCATCTCAGGGCCCAGCGGGGGCATGGGCTTTGTAAAAACGACATCGTTGTCCACTTTGAACAGGAAATCAAAGAAGTCCAGGACCCGCAGCTTCAGTGCGTCGAAGTAGTACCAGTTGTTGCACAGGACATAGAAGTAGTCAAAGCCGCGCACCTTCCAGCCCTTCATGGCCTGATGGGTCCGGTTCTGCACCGCCACCCACTGGGGCACGGGTAGCGCAAGATGGGTCAGCAGGACGTAGGAGGCGATGCCACCGGCCTTGCAAAGAGCAGGCGTGAAGCAAACACAGGCCAACCGCAACCGCGACCCGTCGTTCCCGACGCCGTTCGCGACCCAGCAGCCGCATGCTCGAAGTGTTTAGGGCAACCCAAACAAACAAGAACGAGGACAAGGCAGGCCTGACGCCATGGGGGAAGGACCATTTCACACAAAGGGGGGGTTGGGCATGACACCATGGATGGTTTCTCTGTCTGCAGCCAATCGCCTACACTGCCCTTCTCTTCCCTTTCCTTGGGGGAGTGTTTGCCCTGCGCGCTACTTTTATGATGACTTTCCCAAATTGAGTCCCCAAATTACCATTACCGTATGAAGCCCCCGAGTAGACCAACAGCTGCCCCTTGCCTACCAAATGAAGCAACAAACCATCCATGCACAACCTTGAACAGGCTGCCACAGACTGCTATATCCTCCGCACAGATGGGATCGCATTCTAGGACCGGTAGCAGTGTGGCAATTTTGGCGAGCAAATCCACCTCCCCATTGCGTGGGATTTGCTCACGTTCCTGTGCACTGCGGGCCTCGGACTCTTGACGGTGACTTGGGATCTACTCCATGATGACTCGCTTGTGTTGCGTGTGATCACACACCTTGTGGCAGACATCGGAATGAGAGCACTGCCGCGTGGGTCGGTTGTCGGCACATTTGGTCACGGCCATATTGTCGATGTACCGGGCCAAAATGCGCAGGGGGGGTGGGTGGGGGGGATGGAGTAGCCGCTCAGTAAGTGTGCCTGTTGGTCCTTCCCCGGTTCCCTCCGGGGGGGGGGGGGGCTTGGTATTGTCCACGCTGTTTGTCCATAGGCGTTGGGGAACATATTTTGGTGGATGAAAGTGGGGCAGTTGTCCCTCTGCACACAAATGCGGCTTCTGCCCCCGTGGCGTGGTGGCGCTGCCAGCTTTCGCATGAAGCCTTTCCTGAGATTGTGAAGAAAGGGCCGCCAAATGGTACACATCAGTGGGGCGCCGTAGCTCCAGGCACACGGGCGGTGGCAGAGGGGATGGGGGAGAGGGGGTTGAGGGGTTGTCGCTGGCAGAAACAGAACGAAGGGGCCCGGAACACTATGGCGTCTTGGTATGGCCGAAAAGATCGCGGTATTACGAAGCCCTTGTGGGATGGTTGTCATCACTCCTGAACGGAATTGAAAGGGAGGCACACAATAGCGCCCCGTCTGCTGCAGGACCTTCAATAAGCACGACGTGCCCTAGCCCCCCGCTCTCGAACACTGGGGCCGGTTTTGAGCCATTCAGTCGACATCCGCAAACCTTACCGCGCGCATCCCACACCGTGTCCTAGCTCAGGCTTGACCTAGCTACGCCCTCTCACCGCTCTGCCTCGTCCAAACTACATGAACCGCAATTTCTTTTGTTTGCACCAAAGAACCTCGGAGCCAACCTGAGAGGCAGCCATCGGGATGCCCCTTGTTTGTGGAATCCTCTCAATTGTGCAGAAGATCACAAAAAAAAGGAAGGAGAAGCGGTTTGCGATCTCAAGCGGAATGCCATATTAGCAGCACTACAACCGCCTTCACACACGTATCGCTGTGTATTCTTGACCTGAAAAAGGGCGGCGAAGGGGTCGCCGTGCCCAGACAGGGCCGCGCTAGCGCGAGGAACTGGGGTTGGGGGGGGGAGGGAATTGAGGGCAAAACGTGGGCAGCACGCGAAGGCAGGCCCACCCGATGTTGCAAAAACTCGTAACCGGAGTCGATTCGGCCCCACGGAATGGGGCACGCGGCGGTGACGGGGGTAAGGCCCAGGGCCGCTTTGGCCTTGTGCCGCAGGTCCGGGGCATCCACCGCCAGAATCAGGACGGTCCCATGTGGGCCCAGCAGGTGCTTGTGCCACGTGTCGAAGCGCGCCTTCAGCAGCGCAAACTGCGTCCCCCCGGCCTTGGAGCCCCCGCACAGCAGCACGAGGATGGCACTGGCCGGAGCCACGTCGGCGGATGGGTAGCGACGCACTTGCGTGAAGTGGAACGGCTGGGGGGATGTGTCAGCACCGCGAGCTGAGGGGGCGGCGGCAGCACACTGGGGCCCATGGTGATGAAAGTCGGTGTACCCCAAACTGCGGTTGAACAGCGCCACCGTCGGCAAGACACAGACGGCCTGTGCAGGGGCCACTGGAGGAGGGAACAACAGCAGGAGACATGTGTAGGCGCAGAGCCGAGCGGCCCAAGGCCAGCGATGCCTCATCCCTCATGGCATTCAAAGGGGGAGATGATACTGAGGAGAGATGAGCGTAAAGGCCGTGAAAAGTGCTGAATCTCGCTAAGGCAGTTCAATTGCCGCAGCCAAGGACCCTCAGCCAAGGCCTTCAAAGGTACATCTACATAACAGTCCCTCGCGTCTCTTAAGCACCTGTGGCAGCCTGGTAAATGGCTGACCGACAAATGGTGACAAAATGGGAACTGAGCACTGCGAATACTGGAACGGCTACCAAGGGGAATGCAATGGGGGTGCTGGATGGGCCAAATGGGCCAAATGGACAAGGGGCGTAACAAAGCGCAGTGTCTCCAAACGCCCAACGGACACAAACCTATTACCTACCCAAGGCCAAGGCCAAATGCTTTTTCAAGGTCTCTTTCCCCTTCTGATGAGTCTGGGAATCAACATGTTGCTTCACGCTGGTCTTGGTCTGGTGGGAGACCGGTTTGCCACAGCCCAGACACCACATCACTGATTGGTTGAGTGAACCCACGCGTTCCTCAAAAGGCTCGTTGGGAAATTGTGCCATGCGGGAGGCAACCGACATGGTACAGTAATTTGCTGCAGCCCCGCCTTTGCCCAACCCCCGCTTCCGCTTTTTCTGTGTACGCTCTCCAGAAGAGGCATCAGAAGTGGGGTTCTCGAACTCAGTTGGCGAAATCATGGTGTCTAAAGGGAACAGGAGAGTCCCATCCGAGGGTTGATCCCAGCGGCATAACGCAAACTGGGATCTGTATGCACTATGCAACACATGCGTGTGACCACATCTCTTCACACCAGCAGTGGTGATGGATTGAGTGATGATGCCTTGAACCTCGGAGAAACACACAGCCAAAAAGACAGTGGCTCCAGGATAAGCAGTAGCATACACAGTGCAATTTACAAAGAGGCAAGGAGCCAAAATATGCGAAAAAATATGCGAAATAATGCGAAAATATGCGAATCGCATAATTTTCCCCCCCTTGGGCCATCCAGGATGCCTACATGACAAATACCGTCCAAGCTTTAGAGATCCCCAGTCAATGCCATTGCTGTTTCTTCTTCGGCTAGTGGGCTGCTTTCATTCCACAGGCAGCCCCCCTGTGCCTCCAACTGGACAGCTGGTAGGACCGCTTGATATGACTGTTAAATGTGGGTGGGCATATCACAAAAGAGTTGGAATCTATGGCGCTCCTTGCTGTCTATAGTTTACAACTTTGGGGGAGGTACGCGCACCGCGCGCATTCTTTTCATCATAGTCTCCAAAAGTTTCAGTGATTTTCCAGGTTGTCAAGGATGCGGTGGCCTAAGGGGTAAGCATACAACAACGGAGGCCTCCACTCCATCCTCTTCACCAATTGCATGGTGGTTGTAGCCGCCCACACCCCCTCACGGAGGGGGCCGTTGGTTGATGATGAAAGGAGAAGGATCCGCTCTCTAGCACGGCCCAACACCAAAGAGCAGGGCAAGCATGCAGCCACTTTGCAATGCTTGCCAAGCACCTCACGGGCTGCCCAAACCTGCAAAGTACTTCGTTTCGACCGTTTCGCGTTTAGATTCACCACCCAACGGGGTGCCCAATCCCATCGGGTAGTCGTTTCGTCCGTTTCGCATTTCGCTTGGCTACCTCTGCAGCCTGGTCCGCGGACAGATTCAAAGCAACGGATCGCAGACGGTGGCGTTGCGCCCTCTGATTTGCACGGTGTGGAGGCATTGAAGAAAATAGAACAAAAGAATGGGGAACACTTTCTGGGAGAGAAAACAGTGGCATGAAACAACAAGCAACAATTACTACTTGGCACACACTGCAAATATTGCACACACCCCCGCCCCTCGTCCTACGTGCGCGTCCGCGGAAAACATTTGTGCCTTTGATAGTGGCTTGTGGTTTTCCCTACAGGGGAGGGGTTGAGGCACCCGTGGCTATTGTCCACCATCGCGATAGCCATCCCAACCTGGCTTGGCGCCCTATCCCGCAGCCACGGCAGACGGGCTCACCGGAGGGGGGGGCTACAAGGCCGGTGAGGTGCTGAGAAAAAGCACAAGGGGAAATTATGGGGGAAGAGTTAGCCGCACTACCCAAAAGACCGCACACCGCGCGCGCACCGCGCATCGCACCGCGCGCCGTACTTCCCCCTTTCAAAAAAACATACCTGAGCGCATGATTTTCATGCTCCGAATGCGGAACTTGAGCTTCCCATTCACCTCATATTGTATGTGTATGTAACCACAAGGGTGCTGCGAGGAACATGCTCATGTGCACTGCTGATAGAAGACACAGGTACCAGCTTTAACCTAAGACATTGTCCTCGTGTTGCTGAGCTATAGATCAAAGGATAACATGTACCAGCAGCCCTCAGGGCATTTAGGGTGAAAGGGGGCAACAACTCAGCAACACAGCACCTCAGGGGGCACTAACCAAGTAAAACAATAGGGTCAAGTAAATTATTTCAGTATAAAAAAAGTACGGTGCACCGCCATTGGCGGTTGGCAGTTGACCGATTGGTTGTGCACCACCAGCCCACAGGGCTGTCCTTAAGGGGTGTCCTTTGCAAGGGAAAAAAACACTGTCGAGTAAGGACACCACGGTACACTGAAACCTAACAAAAGGGTCCAGCCACTGTTGGAATGGAATGGGCCACAGGGCATTGTCCCAAGGAGGCAATTTGCCTCGGAAGAGCAGGGGGGGGGGGGTCCCTCATCCAAGCCATTCTCATCCTCAAGCCATAGAGGCCAAAGACCTTAGTTTCAGCCCTAGACCTAAGGTTATAGTGGTACGTGCAGTGCTGCTACGGCATTCCCCTTTGCGACTGCCATGTACTGTTCCAAGCACTAGTCCCAGCCCACCTAGCAACCTCGCAAGCACTCTTCCCAAGCACCCCAGCCCATCAAAATTTCCAAGCACCTTTTCCAAGTGGCAGATGCCTCCGGTTTTCCAAGTGGTGCGCCGAACCAAATGCTTGAGAACTTTTTTTTTTGGCCCATGCGACTTTCCAGCCTTCGCTTAGAATTGCACCTTGTGATTTGCAACCAACACTCAAAAAAGTTCTCAGGTATTGTCAAGGTACAAAAACATTTCATGCCGAGGGGATTGCAACATGTGATGGTTGGGAGGTAGTAATCTTCAGCCTCATTGGTCCAGCAAACGTGACCACCAACCAGGGTATATCTCCTCAAAATTGGACGAATGTCCTCAACAACTGTCAGGGGCTGCCCACCTTCCATCTTGAAGTCCATGAGGTAGTAAACCACATCTTCCGGGAGGATCCTTGAGCTCCCACATTGGTTTGCCATGATGGCTTTGATGCCAGCTCCGCAGGCAGAGAAGCCGAATCCTCCTCACATAAAGGCTTACAGTTACCCCGTTCCAACTCCTTGACCTCCCGCAGGCATTCATGATGTTGTGTGTTGCAAGCATACTTGTGCTGGTGCAAAACTTGCGCTTCTCCGGGATATGAGTAGTGAGAGGAGAGGTCCAATACAAAGGAACAGGAGGCCAAGGAACACACAGACAAAAAGAGGAGACACGAGTATATTACACAAAAATGGGATGAGAACAGAGACGAAAAATTCAGCGCACCATGCGCGCAGGTGTATGTATGCATGTACACATGTGGTTCGGATACCCTTATTCGGGTGCCCTTTTGTTTCTCTTGCGAACATGGCCCACACACTGATTCATATATAATTGGATTTGCCTTGCTCTTCGGAGTCGACCACAGATGCGTCTTCTTGTGGGCAGTAAGAACACCCCGCCTTCTGATCAGGTCCCCCCCCCCCCTGAAGAACCCCCCGCCCGTCGGCGGTCGAATTCGGCCGAGTTCGTCGAATTGTTCTACCGAATTTGTGGGTTTCTGGATCCTGCCAAATTGTTTTGCTGATTCGTTGGGGTTCAGGGATTCTGCCGATTTGTTCTACCGACTTGTTGCGGTTTCTGGAATCAGGGGACACGAGGGGGTTTTGGACCCAAGTATAAGGGTCCTGAGGTGGGAGACCACTAGGCTTAACCTACAAGGCCCAAGGCATGAAGTGCCTACTTTATTTCCGTATAACCTCCATGAAGGAAGATACCTCCGCTCACTTGAGTGGCAGGGGTGAACTTCATGGGGGGGCTAGGGTTATAACCCTAGTTACCTTGAAAAGTGTACTTTTTTCCCTGCATACTGCTACATACCACTGGGGGTCTTTGTGACGGTTGTGTGCTAACCCCAAGCGGTGCACCGCTTTCCCCTTTGTGTCAGCCCTCCCCGTACAGCTTGGTTGCGGTGTCACCGTACTTCGGCAATTGGGTATTGTCGTAGGCCAGATTGAGCGCTATGCGCCGCTGTCCAGCAGCAATCCCGGTCACCTGGTGCATGCAGTTATCTGCGCGGAAGAAGTAAGCGACGCCTGCAGCGTGGTGTCTAGCCTCCACTAGTCCCTTTCTGCGACACTACTCGATGAGGGACACTGTGTTCTGTGTCGACGATGCGTCGAGCTCACCGCGGATCTCCGCCCACTGCGCAATCAACTCCAGCAATCCCCCCGGTCCGGCAGCGGGAGCATCGGGCACTACCACGAGCGCGTACGCGGGGTCATCGACATGCCACCCATGAGTATCCCCTGGCTCGAGGAGGTAGTTGATCATCATGAACTCTTGTGGGTGATGGCATAGGTAGAGCCGTTCACAAGCAATGGCCTGGAGGAAGTTAATGAGAGGGGGATACTTGTAGAGCGAGGCCAATAGAGGCGAATGAACGGAGAGTGTCGAGCCACCAATCGTTACTAGACGGCGCGGCGTACCGTATTCGTCCATGATAAAATCACGTTTCGTTGCAAGCTACTCCATGCGCTTGCTCTCTTGCACAAAGAGCAGCTTGCCTGTCGGGCTGATGAGTCCCGGTAGCTTCACATAGCCGTGCACTGCGAACTCCTGGCTCAGCCTGGTGACGTCCCACTGATGGACCTGTGTGGAAAGAAGGGCTGAAGGGGGTATGCTCACCTCCGGATCAAAGGGCGGTGATATCATGGTGCTGCTGTTCTGGAATGTGTTGTCGATGGGGCAAACCAAAGGAGAATCAAACGCCGCCGCCAGTAGTGGAGCAAACCGGCCATAGTGTCTCAGACGCCGGTGGTCGAAATGAGAACGGAACAAAAGGGACAGGTACTCATCGACGGGGATGATGCGCTGAAGAAAATCACTAGCGAGGAGCTTCTGCGCCCCAGTCTAATGGAGGATGTATCCGTTTGTCCAGTAGCTGTACTTCGAGACGACGACGTGCTTGCTCAGGCGGTGCTCGCCGTGGCGCAGGGGCTTGCGGCCGACGTACGCCAGATCCCATGTGTCAAACCCGCTTCGAGCTGCGGCACAAGATCAGCGGCCAGCACTACATCGTCCTCGAGCACAAGGACATTGCCAGAGCCCCCTTTGCTAACCAGTGTCCATACTGCGTGGTGGCTCAGCACACAGCCGACCTTGCCCTGTGTCAGCGGCTGGCTGTTGTAAGGGTTGACCCAGGTCCGGTTGATGTCCTGTCCGAGGAATTAGAGCGCGGATGGGGTGACAGTTCGACCGTCAACAGCGGAGAGGAACTCAACAGTGATGCCGGGCCGATTGTGTAGGGCTGCTTTTCCATTAATGCACGCCGGTCGGTGCAATGTTTCATGTTGATCACAATGATGCGTTGAATCTGCTGCGAAGAGCGGTGCACGTAAGATGCCTTATGGGATGCCTTATGCCTTGCCTCTCGAAGACCAGGCGCTCCAGTGGCGTAGCAACATGCTCCGGCCCAATGGCGTGGATGAGGCAAGGCCGAGTGTAGAAAAGCCAGTTTTCTACACGGGACCTTGAGAAGCTCAGGTGCTCCTCATTCACATGGTTCAGTGTTTGGAAGAGTTCACAGCGGTAGTCGAGGCCCAATCCCTGGTGAGTGTCGGTCGGGGAGGGATTCAAGAAGTGATTCGTGTAGTAGAGCTAGTCGTCCTCGGTGTGACACATGGCCCGGGATGAGATGAGGGCGGGGATAGCGGCCGCAGGCCCCACAAAACCACCTGAGTTGAGGAAACGGAAGGGGGACCCCGCTGGAGCCATGGGGTATTGCGCTGTGAGTCCAGTATCGGGCCAGCAAGAGTTCTGGGGAGAACTTCCACCCCTTAAGAAGAGGAAGAAGAGGAGGCCGACGAGGAAGAAGAGGAGGTAATAGCATCTTTAGAAGATGCCGAACACTCGTTACCACTCGACGCATCAGACCCTGATTCCGCGGACCTTGAATCCTCCTCTGGTTTGCATTCCCAATCCGCGCGACCAAGTGAGGCTTCAGAGTAAGATGTATCCTCGCTATCAACCGCGTGTGCCACCTTAAGAGTGATCTTCGATCTCATCACCACAGGGATTCTTTTGGCTCGCTCCATTTTTTTCCCGCATCATCCCTGGTAACTACAACCCATGCCGTCAAATCAACGGGTGTTCGGTGGCACCGTGGGATGGCACCATGCCAAGTGAGTTCAAATGTTCCAAACCCACGGGGTCGCGCTGCACCCGGGAATAGGACATTCAGGGGGCATTTTTTCTTTCTTGCGCATGGCCACTGCTCGTTTCAAAGTGACTACAAACGGGCACGTGCTACTGATTTTCTTCCGCACAATACTCGTTGTGCAGGTGCCTGTACTAAGACCACAAAATCCACAAGGTTCTGCCTCACCACGCATGTTGGGGTCAACTACCACTTCATCCCTTTGCAAGTGCACAACCACATGATTGCGCATCCTTGCGAAAGCAATGGCCACTCCACAAAACAAACAGAATTCTATAGCTTCTGCGGGTCGCACATTGGTATGTGCCACACTGGCATAGGGCTCTGCACGCAACTGGTGACAGTTTGGCACCCGAGCGGTTCTCACAAAGGCAGATAAGGTGCCCACTAGAATGACCCAACGACCAATGCCATCCATTTGGGCATCCAAAAACACCACATGGCTACTCCGAAATTCACACTCCGGACCAAAGCATCCGGTCCACCGCAACAAGGTCGGATCATTGGTGGTTGCAACAAAGGGCCAAAATTGACCCACCACGGGGATGGCATGTCCGGTCGCAAGGGCCTCCTTAGTGATACCGTATAGCCGTGCACCATCAACCGTGCACCATGAAAAACTGAATGTGCCCATGGAACATGTCCGATGCAGACCCCATATGAAGGTCATTAGGGCTAGAAAAATAGCCCCAACGGTGACAACATCCTCATCGACATTGCCGGTGTTAGGTAATGCAACATTGTCGGAGTTGGTGGGGGCATGTCCAAACCGGGCAGCGTTTGCCGTGTGCTGCAAGCGGTCGGTGGACGCATGTTCCACGTTGCCATTGAAATATTCGTTGACAAGTTGTGTAATATGCATAGTGCTCCGATTGGCGCATGGGACATACACTTTATTCCGCTCAGAACCATGGCATCGCACCCATGATTCCAAGGCAGAAGCGTCTGTAGGATCAGTATCCTCTTCCCCTTTGGTGTCCGGTGCATCTTCCACAAATGCATATTCCTTGTCGAACACAAGTGGGGCACCACAGGGTTTCAAAAGGGTGGCAACCCTTTGGAAAATAGACTCCAAGACGCCCCGCGCAGATGTGCCAATCTACGGGTGTTGCTCCAGGATGGCGGTGGCACGTGTTGTGCCCCTTTCCCAAACCTTTTTGAGATCAACACTTTGCACGCTACAATGTCCCGTGTATGAGATATGGAGAACAAATTCTCAGCTGGCTGCGACCCCATTTGGCATATGTATAGATTGCTGCGTTCTTGCGGGCCCCCACGGCCTTAGGCAGCAACCCGTGGATTGAGAGTCCCTAGTCCCAACTCAGGGGGCCACGCAACAAAGCGTGGATTGTGAGTCCCTAACCCCAACTCAAGGGGCCACGCAACAAAGCGTGGATTGGATGATTGGCCCCATTTCCTCAACAGCACGGCATTCCCAAAGGGGAACAAAATCAGAATTGGTTGCCTTAGCCCTGCCTTCTCAGAGCCCAAAAGTGGGCGGAAGTGCACTCGCTCGGTGCATATGCAGAGGGTACACGAAGTAGGGAGTGGACAGAGGAGATCCATCGTCTGGGGCACATTGCATTGCATATGTGGGACCCTTGTCTGTACTATGGGGGAATGTTTGCCCGGCGCGCGCGCGGCGCGCTACTTTTCTATTAACTATCCCGACTTCATCCCTAGGTTTACCCTCTCATGTAGAAGCCCCCCAAGTAGACCACGTTGCACTGCACACCTTCCCTACAAAGCACGTTGCATAATAAAGGGGCCACACAACAAAGCGTGGATTGTGAGTCCCTAACCCCAACTCAAGGGGCCACGCAACAAAGCGTGGATTGGATGATTGGCCCCATTTCCTCAACAGCACGGCATTCCCAAAGGGGAACAAAAACAGAATTGGTTGCCTTAGCCCTGCCTTCTTGGAGCCCAAAAGTGGGCGCAAGTGCTACGTCACCCCTGCATTCTCGCGTGTCCCCAACAAAGGGGAATAAAATCAGAATTGGCAGCCTCAGCCCTGCCTTCTCGGGGGCCCGCTCACCCCTACGTTCTTGGGCCTCCCCAGAAGAGGGGATAAAATCAAAAGTGGCTCCTCACCCCTGCCTTCTCGGGGGTCCACAAGTGGGCGGAATTGCTATGCAAGCCTTGCATTCTTAGGGGTCCCCAGCAAAGGGGACAAGATCAAAAGTGGCTGCATTGGAGGCAAGGACAAAACTGTGGATATGTAGCCCAAAATAACATCACCAAGAAAATTTCCCACAAATGGGGTGCTTGCATCGAAAAACCCCCGTAAAAACCCCCCACAGACCATTTTGAAAAAAGGGGGGGGGGGGCTCCGAAACCCTTCACGGTATCGGATTTCTAAGAACCCCCCCCCTCTTCTATTCTCGGGGGTCCCAAAAGAGAGGACAAAATCAGAAGTGGCTACACCACCCCTGCCTTCTCAGGGGCCCAAAAGTGGGCCGTAGGGCTACGTAACGTTGTTGAGGGTCCCCATAACAGGGGAGAAAATCAGAAGTGGTTACATCACCCCTGCCTTCTCAGGGGCCCGAAACTAGGCAGAATTGCTGCATAAACCCTATGTTCTCGGGGTCCCGAGAAGAGGGGACAAAATCAAAAGAGGCTACATCACCCCTGCCTTCTCCAGGTTCCCCGCAGTGGGAAGACATGAACAAGAGACAAAGCAATGCTTCTTCTCCATGCAAGAATGGTACCGGCAGCTGCACAAATGCAAAAGAAAACCACTGGCGAAATGCCCGGACATCCTGTGCTGTATTTTCCACATCAGTGGTGGTTCGTATGGCTGGTTGTGAAATAGTTGAAAGGGCTGTTGTGCACAGAGTTTGATGGGCCTAAAATGGAATGTAGACGAGGCCACAGCCCGGTATCTTCTGTCAAGGGCGGACCGGATCTACTGAAGCAAGGTAACAGCTACCAGGGGTGTGGGGGGG
The DNA here is from genome assembly GCA_964036045.1 of Eutreptiella sp. 'Long Island Sound 2002'. NCBI lineage: Eukaryota > Euglenozoa > Euglenophyceae > Eutreptiales > Eutreptiaceae > Eutreptiella > Eutreptiella sp. 'Long Island Sound 2002'. The sequence goes on along the minus strand of OZ038398.1, from coordinate 24,044,149 downwards.
GGGGGGGGGTTCAAATCGAGGGGATTTTGGGGGCGCACAGTGCACTGTGCGAAAAGTCGGCTGTTTTTCACCACCGGTAGCCACAGGTCCCAGGGGCCTGAATTCTGCACCCTACAGCCCCTGCTGGTACACTTTTTTGTTTTAGTCTGATGCTTGCCACGGGTTCCAAGGTCCTGAATTCTGCACCCCCGATGCTGTTTTGAATGGATCATGCATGCTTCTGTAGGTGGGTGGTTTTCAGGGGTGTTCCCGGGATAAACAACGTAACAATTGGCAATAATTGGCGTTGTGCCCGCGCTGTGCTTGGGACGTGCAAAACACCCCCTTTGTCAGGTTTCTGAGCATTTTGAATAAACACAAGTGTGGGGTAAAAGCCCCGTTCCGCACAGCCAGTTGGGTTTTCAAACGGGGGGGGGGGGGCAATAGAGCCCCCAATTCTGGGGGTGGGGGTTTGGGAAAAGGGCTCAATTGTGAGCAATTGTTCGTCAGAGATTGCCAGTACTGTCCAACCTCCTTTTTTTTGTTTTTTTTCCCTGTACTGTGCTTTTACAGATCATTGTTCTCTTCACTTTGTCTTCTGATGTCTACTATTGAACCCACTGAGGAGGGGACAACACAACACAAGAGGAACAAGGAGTCAACCAGGAACCGGGTTCTCAAACGCATGAAAAAAACACTGTGTCAGTAACTGTGGGTTTCAATTGTCGGCGACAGAAACGGCAAGCAACACACAGAACCACAAAAAACATAATGCCAATCACGGTCCAAACAACGATGGAACAATTATGCGGCCTAAAATGGTGGGGCTGCATGTGATGCAACTGACAGCGGTTGACATCTCAATGATGAGGGTTGCCCGGAATATTTTTTCATTCTTTCAGGCATCCTAGCCCCTCTTTTCCGCTGCCTGGTCCCACAATCGTGTCATTTTATACTACCACACACACACAGCAGTCAGAAAACAACAGCCAGACGGGGTCGCAGTGCTTAGACGCGCCCATGCTCGCGCACGGAGAGGGGAGTACCCCGGGGACAACTACCATCAGTTTTCAAAAAAGAAATGCGTGGATGACAGACAGTGCTGACAGAGCCTCCGGAACACTGCCCAGTGCTGTCTCTCAACCACAGATTACACGTATGCAAAGGGGAAGGGCAAGCCACGCAACATAGTCCTCGATCACAAACCCACCCACCCACGCACGCACGCACGCACGCACGCACGCACGCACACACGCACGCACACACACACACACACAAACACACACACACACACACACACACACACACACACACACACACACACACACCTCAGGCTCCCGCCACTCTCCTTGGGGCACCTGCATTGGGCCGGATTATGCGGGCGCCAAAAGTGGCCGGAATGGGCCCCAAAAAGCTTGTGGATGTGCAAAAACGATGGATGCGGCCTTGTTGTGTTATGTCGTGCAGGCCTCCCAGACACAGCCCTGGTCAGCAACGGCCAGATGCAGGCCACCATGGGGTGGCCAAAGTGGAGGTGGGGAATCACTGGTTTTCTGCCACGTTTGTGGAACATGGAACAACCACACGCCAAATGGAAGGGTCGTTGATTCGTTGCTGGGCAGAAGACTGCTTATATGCTGAAACACACACACACACGAAATCATACAAAAATCTATTACAACAGAGTGCTCACAAACAGCTGATATATGGGCACATAAAACATGCAAACCTCCAGTGGTAGTAACACCAAATGTAATACCAACCCGGATGGAGGTGCAAGAAATAATGCGTGCATCTTAATCATATGTCCATTGACGGAAAATGTACACAGTAGACCACAATTCTCTGCAGGGCTGGTAGCAGTGAGCACTGCATCTCATCCACCAAGCATATGGTCATAAACACATGTGAAAGGGCATGATGGTAAGATCACACCGTCCATCATTTTCCACTTTTTAGGGAGTGCATGCAGCAAATCAGATGTGCGTCTCTATGAAAAGATGTGCCATAACAAACAAGTGGGCCTGTAGAATTGGCCCCTCTGCAACCGATCACCATGTGCTGCAGGAGGTTGCCATCTATCTGTCACCTTTCACTCATATAGGGTTCCAAGCCAACACTGCAATCAGCATCTCTGATGACACATCGCACATTAACGCAACCAACAGTGCTCAACAATGGTCTACCTCTGACTGAACAGATGTACCTGACATCAATCAACGGAACAGCCCAACATTCCTCATCATTTGCATCACACTGAACCCCTCGGAATGGTGAGCAACGTGTGCGTAAGATACATGGCAGCGGTGCTGGCTGACTTCTGGACATTGCCAACAGTGAACTGTGAGTACGACTGCAGAACAGTGGCAGCCAAAGCACATGCCAATTCAGACGAGAACCACCCTCGGGGACACAAAGGGCTGCTTACACATGTGCATGGCGTGCGGATCGGGTCCTCCAAGTGCGAAGCGGTGCACTGCGCCTGACACAACACGACAATATGCAAAACCACCAAACATGCTGACATCAACGCAAAATAGGAGGCCATGCGCGTGCGGTGTGCGTGTGGCATACCCAAGAACCAACACCCAAGAACCCAAACTCCACTCCCCGAGACAGAGCACTGCCGCCTTCATCTTCAGCTTCAGTCGCCTCAGCAGAAGAAGGTCATCCCGGCGTATGGAATCACCCAAGCGTCTTCAGGGATTCATCTTGGTGGACGCAATCGTGCGCTGCCCAGCCCGCCTGCTTAAACTGTTACCATCAAATCTTCCAAATCCTTGATCGAAACTCCCACCTCGACAATCTCATCCACCTCATTGTCCGCCTCATCAAGCAGACAGTCTGCTGAGTACTGCGAGGCCTCATCGTCACGCAGAAAATCCGCGGGAGCACTGCGAAGCCAAGAGGTAAGCAAAGGTCAAACGAAGACGTAACTGGGCCGGGGGGGGGGGGACTTAGTGGACCGAGGTAAAACTTAGTAAAAAAGTTTTTTAAAAAAATTGTTTACTAGGTTTTACCAAATTTTACTAATTTTTACCAAATTTTACTAAGTGTTACCTCATCCGGTACTAAGTTTTACCAAATACCCTGCGGCGCACAGGGCCGGGTGGTCAAATTAAGCCATTTGGCTTTTTTGGGGGTAGACTCACGCTGACACTCAAAACAAAAAAAAAACACTCGCGCCGACAGTCAAAAAACATTTTTTTTGTATATTTTTTGTCACACAAGTCACTCACGTGACAGTCGAAGAAAAAAATTTGTTCATTCTTTTTTGCACTCGCGCGGCACTTCACTCGGCATTTCTCATTAAGTCACAGCGTCTGGCCTTTCACCGACGGCACTTGGTGGCTAACAGACAGAAGTTGGCGACTGCCGACAGTTGGTGGTCAACCGCAGGCCGGTGGCCGGCGACCGGCCGGGCGATGTTCTTTAAAGGCTGTTCTTAGACAAAAAACAACCCGAAGACCGAGGACAACCCGGGGCAAACCTCACCAGAAATACACACAGGGCAAGCACATGGGCATGCAGGGTGCGAGGGGGAAGCGCCGCCAAAGGGTGCCAAAATACTGACACAGCGTTGCACAGCGGATCGGAAAGCACCGACATGCCTGTCCACACCGGTTGCCAGCCGTGCCTTGGACTCACAGAACAGCAGCTCACGGTCGGTGGCTGCGGTAAACCCATCGTTGAAACCCTCTGCGTACGCGCGCCACCACTCAGCTTCCTGCGGCCAGCACATATCTTCAACCGTTGGCAGCAGTGCATCTTCAGCCTTCGGAGGCCTCATACGCTGCGTGTCCACAATACATTTGCTGTCCTCCGCCTCCAATTTGAGAACCACGTCCACAATGTCGTCCTCCAGAACAAACTCCCACCACTTCCACAACCCCTTTTTGCCAACGCGCCGCACATAGTACCCGGGGATGGGGGTGCCTGTGCAGACGTAAGCAGCGGAGGGCCAAAGGCCCATCACTTCACAAATGAGGAGGAAGGAGGGACAATGCAAATAAAAGCATCGGAGCTTTGAGTGTGCGGGCAAAAAACCAACCAAGGTTCGGCCTATCCCCTGCCCACAGCACACGGTCACGAGCGCTGTGACACAAGGAAAGCAAGGAAAGCGCAGCTCAATTGCAGAAATAAGCGTAAGCCGCGTTTTTTTTTGTGTGGAAGCCGCACAATTTTTTTTTGGCGTAAGTATCGTAATTTTTTTTTTTGGCATAAATCGCCGTTTTTGTTCCGACCAAAACTTTTTTTTCTAGGCGTAAATCACTCAAAAAAATTTTTGGCGTACGTCGCGCACGGAAAAAATTCTTTTTTCAGAAAAAAGGAGATTACATAGGGAAAACACAAGAACCACCCAATAACCGCCATTGGTGAAGCATATACCCCCACTGACATTTTGGGTACCTCGGCACGGGTTAAGCAACAGAGCCGTGGCGTGAAGGGTGGTTTTTATACTCATCGCTTGCAGATGGCAAAAAGAAAGAAACAATTTTGGAGCACACCCATATGAGGTGCGCATCATGATCAAAAACGAAAAATGCAATTTGCCCTTTGGCCTTTGGCAAGCGGTATCAAAATGACAAGATTGCTGCCGGCGCCACCGGAGCGAAGCTCAAGCCACTGATACCACCTGAGTCCAGTCACCTCGGGCCAACTACATTCTTCGCATGCAATCATAATGGCATGGAGCCAACTACAAGAAATCGGCGAACCCACGCTTGTAAATCAAGGCCTGCGGCTTTGCGCGTGGATTGTTCGGCACACAAGCGTCACGGATATCCTTTACAACTTATTTGTTCGGGTCATCAATGAAATGTTGGTCGTTCACCAACCAACCCTCTGTGCCCTTTGGATACGCCTCGGGGACCTTGCTTCCCACGGATGAGCACCTAGGGATGGGCGTCATCACATGTGGGGGGGTCAGAAGAGGCAGAGGATTGCGGGGAGGGGGGGGGGTCAACATTGCCGTCCGCTGACTGCCCATCTAGGGGCACGTCCTCGGAATTGGAGGCCGGGGAGGCAGGAGATTCTCTAGCTTTCACCTCTCAGGAGGATGTAGCAATATTGCCCTCGGGTTGTGAAAGAAAAAAAAGGGAGGGGTAGGTAGATGGTGGCGGGGACTCGGAGTTGGAGGCTGGGGCAGGAGGAGATTCTCCAAAATTCTAGCAACTCACTTCCTCCTCCCATCCATTCTCTGGGATGGTGCTGGAGACTCGGACGGAACGATCTGCATTGATGATGCACAATGCTTCCTCTATGCTTTCCCTGGACGGCGGCGATTATGTAGCCACCTGGCGCACTTGTGGGCCACTGCTAATTTTGTACCCCGCTCGGAGGTGTTGGGGACCCCCTAGACAGCGGGCGTTATGTAGCCAAGATGCGCACTTGAAGCGCGTATTTTTTGAAAATTGTGAAGTTCGGTTTTTTTCAGAAAAAATCGTAAATCGCACAATTTTCTTTAAGCGTAGGTCGCGCCACAAAAAAAGTGTAATTCGCGTTTTTTTTTTCCCACAATCAGCTTGCGCAAACAAAAGACATGACTTATGCCTGACACCAGTGACACACCCCATAAATGATGATTTGGGACAGCAAACAGAGTCCTCAGCGTCCCGCGCTATACACACAGGGTACAGCACGCCTCCACGGCCTCACAAACGTTGAACAGCCCTCCACAACCCTTACACATACACATTTGACACCCCACCACTCAACAAGATCACCACTGCTGCCGCCACCACCATCACCACCACCGACAACAACGCCGCTCAACAACAACAGCAGCACCATCACCACCACCGCCAACACCACCACAAGCATCACCATTGCAGTTGGGCAGGGGGTGGGGGGGTACTTGCGACACCAATGTAGAGGGCTGGAACGGGGGGGGGGGGCTGGCTTCATTCAGCAAATGCCCAGTAGATGCACAAACACACATACCACAACGCTCCCCAAGGATGGCTTGCTCTGCCTGAATGACGGCATTCCACATCTCCTCATGCCGGCCACTGAAGATGACAACCTCTTGCTCTGCACCATATTTGAATATGCAGCCCTCTGGAAAAGATAAAGATACATCGCAATGTGGGGCAATGACTCAGATGCGTACAAAGGAGGGTAGAGGAAGGAGGATACACAAAAAAATATTGATTTGGGATACAGTGGGACACGGGAAATTTTGTTGGGATACACAGGGATACAGGAGTACATAGGGATACACAGGGATACACAGGGATACAGGGATACACAGGGAGGGCATTGTATGTGTAGGTCAGGGTTGTTGGTGTTGGATGTTGATCTGGGGACACCGTCGCTGTTTTGCAACTTGCAGAACAGACTACAGCCCCGGCCCAACATCAAAAGTGCGGCAGAGAGTGCTGCACTTGACGAAGGAGAACAAAGCATGGCTTGAAGAGAGGTTTCATCTTAGGGGGCATCTCTGTTGGAAAACGGAAAGCCTAGAAGCATCGAAGCATGACAAGGGCAGTGTTTGGTGCTGGGATACAGTGGGATACACGGGGAAAACCTTTGGGATACCCAAACGACAGAAAAGGCATTTTTGGGATATACAATAACTGAAAGTCTGGTTGCAACGCGCCTACTGGGGCGAGCCGAGAGGGCTGGGAAGAAGGTCAAACCCTTCCTTTGCTCTGCAACAAACCCCCTGGCGCACCATTATCCTGGACCCAAATGGCCTCGTGGCCACGTCCTGTATCATGAAGCCTCCGCAGTAGCACAAATCAGCCCATCACCCCACGGCCAGCCCAACAAAAGATGCCCACTGAAAGCGGTCCCATGCCAAGCGCCACAATTCCCTTTAAGATTGGGTACGATTGGGTGCAGGTCGAGGCCCAGAGTGCACTAGAACACAGGACGCACCTAAGGCCCAGGGCTGCCACGTGTGCAGCAGCCCGTCCATGACACATTCATTGTCCCGGTTTGGAGTCCCGGAGTAATGAATACCATAACAGGCCTGAGGGAATTTGTTGGTCTCGTCCCAATCCACCGTCATGACAGTACCGGGGAAGAGGCCCTCCTGCCAGCCCACGAAAACTGGGTCCCCAGGAGCATGGCAGAAGAAATATCCTGAACACAGGGAAAGGGGTTGAAGGCGAGTGCAGGGCAGATGGGGTCAAGCAGGTGAAAATGCAGCAATGGAGGGAAATTCCTCCTGGGCCTTTGGCGCCGGGCTTTCAGCCATCCAACCCCGTCCTGCCCCACACCCCCTCTCTCTCCGAAAAAGGACCCCCCATCCTGTGAGGGGCCCGCGATATGCCCCGGCCCCTCCGCATTGTCAATTCGGAGGCGCCCCCACATCGCACATCACCCAAAGCAGGACACGGAGCACTACTGTGAAAACCAGAGGGCAACAGATGCCGTCATGCCCACACCACCTTTCCTCACACAGTTTGGGCCATCTTGCAGCCTCAATGCCAAAGCACAAGACGGCAAGCAAAATTGCTGCTGGAAGAGATGCACCACAGAAATCCGTTGTGCAAAGCTTGCGGCAACAACGGGTGGTGTGCTCAGACATGGGGAAGGGGGAGGGGGGATCAGTAGAAAGGGGCGAGGCGCATACAAACAACTAGATCAGGCACTCGACACACCTTGGCACGGCCGCAACGCCGCCTCGGCACCTTGCGCACGTCCATGCCCTTGATCCCTGTTGCCGAGCGTGGTGGTGTGTGTAGTGGGCGGCGGCGTGGTGAGGGCCGCGGTGAAACGAGCAGCATGAGCCACACCATGACACACCTCACCACATCTACTCGGTACACGACGCCTTTGGTGGCGTGCAGCAACACGTCGCAGATGGTGCCTGTAGACAGGACGTCAACGCGTGCAGCCAAGAGGTCACAGGCATGTCCCAGACTGGGCAATCCACCCCACAATGCGTGGTCAAACAAGCTATCACTGTCTTCTTGCGTCGCGCGTGAATTTGCAGTCCGCCCCCCATGAACAATGAAATGACAATGAACTGAGAGTCGGCCAGCCAGGTGAAAAATGTAACTCGTGTAAAAAAAAATTGTCAAGTCGTGTATTTTTTTTTGCGGTAAATGCGTGTAATTTTTTTTTTGCGGTAAGGCGTGCAATTATAAAAAAAAAAAAGAGAAATTGGAAGAAATGCAGCTTATGCGCAATATGTACCATTATAGGCCACCAAGGCACTGCCATGGGGCTAACATAATAGCAGTCTTATACGCTCCACCATTGGTACACCAAACGGGCGGAGGAAAATACAGCACACAAAAATGCACCCACTACAAGTGGAGAATGCACGCTTGTAGATCAAATCAGCTTTTCTTTCGCTGGACTTGGGCTTTGCACCACAACTGGTGTTAAGCAGACAAGCGGCGCGCAACTCCACTACTAGCTGCTTGGCTAGGTCACTGATGAAGAGCTGGTCACGCTCCACCTAGCCAGATGCATCTGTCGGGTAGCCATCTTGCACCTTGCGGCACTCTCCACGGATGAGCACTTTGGGACCGGTGTCCACCTCTTGGGAGTGGCCATGGAAGGTTGAGCCTTAGCCTCCGGGCCTTTTACTCTTTGCTTGGCTGGGGCCTCCTTGCCTTCGAGTGGGGTGGGGTCCGGCCTGAACACTCTCCTTGATGCCCGAGGGTGCACCTTCAACTTTACAGCGGGGGGACATAATCAGTAGTGGTCCACAAGTGCGCCGGTTGGCTACATAACCCCTGCAGCCTAGGGGGTCCCCAACGCTTCAGAGCGGGGGGCAGAATCAGAATTGGCCCACAAGTGGGCAAGATGGCTACATAACCCCTGCCACCTGAGGGGTCCCCAACGCTTTAGAGCGAGGGATAGAATCAGAAGTGGCCCACAAGTGCGCCGGTTGGCTACATAACCCCTGTCGCCTTTCTAAGGGGTCCCCAACGCTTCAAAGCGGGGGCAGAATCAGAAGTGGCCCAAAAGTAGGCTGGGTGGATACATAACCCTTGCCGCCAAGGGGGTCCCCAATGCTTCAGAGCAGGGGATAGAACCAGAAGTGGCCCACAAGTAGGCCGGCTGGCTACATAACCCCTGCCACCTGGGGGGTCGGCAGCGCTTCAGAGCGGGGGACAGAATCAGAATTGGCCCACCAATGGGCCGGGTGGCTACATAACCCCTGCCACCTGGGGGGTGGGCATTTGGTGAAACCTAGTATGCACGTAGCAAAACCTAGTAAAATGTAGCAAAACCTAGTAAAATGTAGCAAAACCTAGTAAAATGTAGCAAAACCTAGTAAAAAATTTTTTTTCAAAAAAAATTTTTTTTACTAGGTAAAAAAAGCAAAAATTCTAAAAAATTTTCCCTTACTAGGTTACTAGGTAGTGACAAATTTGGACTTGAATTTGAACAAAAAACACCAAGTTTATGGGGGGGGGGTCAACGGTAGGTGGTATTTATGTTTATGGGCATGGTGCCCCCTGGTCTATTCCAGGCCACTTGTGTAAGTGGCGCCCCACCCGGGCCAAACCGTGTATTGCAAGGTCAGCAAAAATAAAATGAGGCTCAAGAAAAGAAGGAGCTTTTATATCATAAATATATATATACATATATGAGGTGCACACACTTGTGCTTTATATGAAGTCGCAAAACACGCGCTTGTAGATGAGGTCCGACTTCTTGTCTTTGTAGGTGGGTTGTGCTTGCACATGTTGCGAATCACGCCCGTGGTCTTTTCTTCCAACTCTTTGATTAGATTTTTATCATACTCCAATCTCCCAGAGGCATCTTTGGGGTAATGCTCTCGAACAAAAAATTGTTCACCACGGATCACCACCTTTGGACGAACCTCATCTACAGAGAGCGGCTTGTCAACCACAAACCGGTCACCCAAGGAGAATGCCAACACAATGCATGCCACCGTGGCAGTAAATTGCACTCTCCATTTGCGCAATGCCACACATATCTCCGTGGAACAGAAACCGGAAGCATGCAGGGCACACTGATAAACTCCACATTCATGGGACGTGATGTGGGCTGTGTCGTCGCAAAAAAAGCACGACGAACGGCTGGGTGAACAATTCCGAAACCCCCACCGCTGGAGAGCGGGGGGCAAAATCAGAAGTGGCCCACAAGTGGGCAAACTGGCTACCTCACCCCTGCCGTATCGGGGATCCCCACCGCTTCAGAGCGGGGGGCAAAATCAGAAGTGGCCCACTTGTGGGCAAACTGGCTACCTCACCCCTGCCGTATCGGGGAGCCCCACCGCTGCAGAGCGGGGGGCAAAATCAGAAGTGGCCCACTTGTGGGCAAATTGGCTACCTCACCCCTGCCGTATCGTGGAGCCCCTCCGCTTCAGAGCGGGGGGCAAAATCAGAAGTGGCCCACAAGTGGGCAAACTGGCTACCTCACTCCTGCCGTATCGGGGAGCCCCTCCGCTTCAGAGCGGAGGGCAAAATCAGAAGTGGCCCACAAGTGGGCAAAGTGGCTACCTCACCCCTGCCGTATCGGGGAGCCCCACCGCTTCAGAGCGGGGGGCAAAATCAGAAGTGGCCCACAAGTGGGCAAACTGGCTACCTCACCCCTGCCGTATCGGGGTTCCCCACCGCTTCAGAGCGGGGGGCAAAATCAGAAGTGGCCCACAAGTGGGCAAATTGGCTACCTCACCCCTGCCGTATCGGGGATCCCCTCCGCTTCAGAGCGGGGGGCAAAATCAGAAGTGGCCCACAAGTGGGCAAACTGGCTACCTCACCCCTGCCGTATCGGGGAGCCCCACCGCTTCAGAGCGGAGGGCAAAATCAGAAGTGGCCCACAAGTGGGCAAAGTGGCTACCTCACCCCTGCCGTATCGGGGATCCCCTCCGCTTCAGAGCGGGGGGCAAAATCAGAAGTGGCCCACAAGTGGGCAAACTGGCTACCTCACCCCTGCCGTATCGGGGATCCCCACCGCTTCAGAGCGGGGGGCAAAATCAGAAGGGGCCCACTTGTGGGCAAAGTGGCTACCTCACCCCTGCCGTATCGGGGAGCCCCACCGCTGCAGAGCGGGGGGCAAAATCAGAAGTGGCCCACAAGTGGGCAAATTGGCTACCTCACCCCTGCCGTATCGTGGAGCCCCTCCGCTTCAGAGCGGGGGGCAAAATCAGAAGTGGCCCACAAGTGGGCAAACTGGCTACCTCACTCCTACCGTATCGGGGAGCCCCACCGCTTCAGAGCGGAGGGCAAAATCAGAAGTGGCCCACAAGTGGGCAAAGTGGCTACCTCACCCCTGCCGTATCGGGGAGCCCCACCGCTTCAGAGCGGGGGGCAAAATCAGAAGTGGCCCACAAGTGGGCAAACTGGCTACCTCACCCCTGCCGTATCGGGGATCCCCTCCGCTTCAGAGCGGGGGGCAAAATCAGAAGTGGCCCACTTGTGGGCAAATTGACGACCTCACCCCTGCCGTATCGGGGATCCCCTCCGCTGGTGAGCGGGGGGCAAAATCAGAAGTGGCCCACAAGTGGGCAAATTGGCTACCTCACCCCTGCCGTATTGGGGAGCCCCTCAGCTTCAGAGCGGGGGGCAAACTCAGAAGTGGCCCACTTGTGGGCAAATTGGCTACCTCACCCCTGCCGTATCGGGGATCCCCACCGCTTCAGAGCGGGGGGCAAAATCAGAAGTGGCCCACTTGTGGGCAAACTGGCTACCTCACCCCTGCCGTATCGGGGATCCCCTCCGCTGGAGAGCGGGGGGCAAAATCAGAAGTGGCCCACAAGTGGGCAAATTGGCTACCTCACCCCTGCCGTATCGGGGAGCCCCACCGCTTCAGAGCGGGGGGCAAAATCAGAAGTGGCCCACAAGTGGGCAAATTGGCTACCTCACCCCTGCCGTATCGGGGAGGCCCTCCGCTTCAGAGCGGGGGGCAAAATCAGAAGTGGCCCACAAGTGGGCAAACTGGCTACCTCACCCCTGCCGTATCGGGGATCCCCTCCGCTGGAGAGCGGGGGGCAAAATCAGAAGTGGCCCACAAGTGGGCAAATTGGCTACCTCACCCCTGCCGTATCGGGGAGCCCCACCGCTTCAGAGCGGGGGGCAAAATCAGAAGTGGCCCACAAGTGGGCAAAGTGGCTACCTCACCCCTGCCGTATCGGGGATCCCCACCGCTTCGAAGCGGGGGGCAAAATCAGAAGTGGCCCACTTGTGGGCAAACTGGCTACCTCACCCCTGCCGTATCGGGGATCGGAGAGCGGGGGGCAAAATCAGAAGTGGCCCACTTGTGGGCAAAGTGGCTACCTTACCCCTGCCGTATCGGGGAGCCCCACCGCTTCAGAGCGGGGGGCAAAATCAGAAGTGGCACACAAGTGGGCAAATTGGCTACCTCACCCCTGCCGTATCGGGGATCCCCACCGCTTCAGAGCGGGGGGCAAAATCAGAAGTGGCCCACAAGTGGGCAAACTGGCTACCTCACCCCTGCCGTATCGGGGATCCCCACCGCTTCGGAGCGGGGGGCAAAATCAGAAGTGGCCCACTTGTGGGCAAAGTGGCTACCTCACCCCTGCCGTATCGGGGAGCCCCACCGCTTCAGAGTGGGGGGCAAAATCAGAAGTGGCCCACAAGTGGGCAAACTGGCTACCTCACCCCTGCCGTATCGGGGAGCCCCACCACTGCACAGCGGGGGGCAAAATCAGAAGTGGCCCACAAGTGGGCAAACTGGCTACCTCACCCCTGCCGTATCGGGAGCCCCACCGCTTCAGAGCGGGGGGCAAAATCAGAAGTGGCCTACAAGTGGGCAAATTGGCTACCTCACCCCTGCCGTATCGGGGAGCCCCACCGCTTCAGATCGGGGGGCAAAATCAGAAGTGGCCCACAAGTGGGCAAACTGGCTACCTCACCCCTGCCGTATCGGGGATCCCCACCGCTTCAGAGCGGGGGGCAAAATCAGAAGTGGCCCACAAGTGGGCAAATTGGCTACCTCACCCCTGCCGTATCGGGGAGCCCCACCGCTTCAGAGCGGGGGGCAAAATCAGAAGTGGCCCACAAGTGGGCAAATTGGCTACCTCACCCCTGCGGTATCGGGGATCCCCACCGCTTCAGAGCGGGGGGCAAAATCAGAAGTGGCCCACAAGTGGGCAAATTGGCTACCTCACCCCTGCCGTATCGGGGATCCCCTCCGCTTCAGAGCGGGGGGCAAAATCAGAAGTGGCCCACAAGTGGGCAAATTGGCTACCTCACCCCTGCCGTATCGGGGATCCCCACCGCTTCAGAGCGGGGGGCAAAATCAGAAGTGGCCCACAAGTGGGCAAATTGGCTACCTCACCCCTGCCGTATCGGGGAGCCCCACCGCTTCAGAGCGGGGGGCAAAATCAGAAGTGGCCCACAAGTGGGCAAACTGGCTACCTCACCCCTGCCGTATCGGGGAGCCCCACCGCTGCACAGCGGGGGGCAAAATCAGAAGTGGCCCACAAGTGGGCAAAGTGGCTACCTCAGCCCTGCCGTATCGGGGAGCCCCACCGCTTCATAGCGGGGGGCAAAATCAGAAGTGGCCCACAAGTGGGCAAATTGGCTACCTCACCCCTGCCGTATCGGGGATCCCCACCGCTTCAGAGCGGGGGGCAAAATCAGAAGTGGCCCACAAGTGGGCAAACTGGCTACCTCACCCCTGCCGTATCGGGGAGCCCCACCGCTTCACAGCGGGGGGCAAAATCAGAAGTGGCCCACAAGTGGGCAAAGTGGCTACCTCACCCCTGCCGTATCGGGGAGCCCCACCGCTTCAGAGCGGGGGGCAAAATCAGAAGTGGCCCACAAGTGGGCAAAGTGGCTACCTCACCCCTGCCATATCGGGGAGCCCCACCGCTTCAGAGTGGGGGGCAAAATCAGAAGTGGCCCACAAGTGGGCAAACTGGCTACCTCACCCCTGCCGTATCGGGGAGCCCCACCGCTTCAGAGCGGGGGGCAAAATCAGAAGTGGCTCACAAGTGGGCAAATTGGCTACCTCACCCCTGCCGTATCGGGGAGCCCCACCGCTTCAGAGCGGGGGGCAAAATCAGAAGTGGCCCACAAGTGGGCAAAGTGGCTACCTCACCCCTGCCATATCGGGGAGCCCCACCGCTTCAGAGCGGGGGGCAAAATCAGAAGTGGCCCACAAGTGGGCAAATTGGCTACCTCACCCCTGCCGTATCGGGGATCCCCACCGCTTCAGAGCGGGGGGCAAAATCAGAAGTGGTCCACAAGTGGGCAAATTGGCTACCTCACCCCTGCCGTATCGGGGATCCCCACCGCTTCAGAGCGGGGGGCAAAATCAGAAGTGGCCCACTTGTGGGCAAACTGGCTACCTCACCCCTGCCGTATCGGGGATCCCCACCGCTTCAGAGCGGGGGGCAAAATCAGAAGTGGCCCACAAGTGGGCAAAGTGGCTACCTCACCCCTGCCGTATCGGGGATCCCCACCGCTTCGGAGCGGGGGGCAAAATCAGAAGTGGCCCACAAGTGGGCAAATTGGCTACCTCACCCCTGCCGTATCGGGGAGCCCCACCGCTTCAGAGCGGGGGGCAAAATCAGAAGTGGCCCACAAGTGGGCAAATTGGCTACCTCAGCCCTGCCGTATCGGGGAGCCCCACCGCTTCAGAGCGGGGGGTAAAATCAGAAGTGGCCCACAAGTGGGCAAACTGGCTACCTCACCCCTGCCGTATCAGGGATCCCCACCGCTTCAGAGCGGGGGGCAAAATCAGAAGTGGCCCACAAGTGGGCAAAGTGGCTACCTCACCCCTGCCGTATCGGGGATCCCCACCGCTTCGGAGCGGGGGGCAAAATCAGAAGTGGCCCACAAGTGGGCAAATTGGCTACCTCACCCCTGCCGTATCGGGGAGCCCCACCGCTTCAGAGCGGGGGGCAAAATCAGAAGTGGCCCACAAGTGGGCAAGTTGGCTACCTCAGCCCTGCCGTATCGGGGAGCCCCACCGCTTCGGAGCGGGGGGCAAAATCAGAAGTGGCCCACAAGTGGGCAAATTGGCTACCTCACCCCTGCCGTATCGGGGATCCCCACCTCTTCAGAGCGGGGGGCAAAATCAGAAGTGGCCCACAAGTGGGCAAATTGGCTACCTCACCCCTGCCGTATCGGGGATCCCCTCCGCTTCAGAGCGGGGGGCAAAATCAGAAGTGGCCCACAAGTGGGCAAATTGGCTACCTCACCCCTGCCGTATCGGGGAGCCCCACCGCTTCAGAGCGGGGGGCAAAATCAGAAGTGGCCCACAAGTGGGCAAATTGGCTACCTCAGCCCTGCCGTATCGGGGAGCCCCACCGCTTCAGAGCGGGGGGCAAAATCAGAAGTGGCCCACAAGTGGGCAAATTGGCTACCTCACCCCTGCCGTATCGGGGATCCCCACCGCTTCAGAGCGGGGGGCAAAATCAGAAGTGGTCCACAAGTGGGCAAATTGGCTACCTCACCCCTGCCGTATCGGGGATCCCCACCGCTTCAGAGCGGGGGGCAAAATCAGAAGTGGCCCACTTGTGGGCAAACTGGCTACCTCACCCCTGCCGTATCGGGGATCCCCACCGCTTCAGAGCGGGGGGCAAAATCAGAAGTGGCCCACAAGTGGGCAAAGTGGCTACCTCACCCCTGCCGTATCGGGGATCTCCACCGCTTCGGAGCGGGGGGCAAAATCAGAAGTGGCCCACAAGTGGGCAAATTGGCTACCTCACCCCTGCCGTATCGGGGAGCCCCACCGCTTCAGAGCGGGGGGCAAAATCAGAAGTGGCCCACAAGTGGGCAAATTGGCTACCTCAGCCCTGCCGTATCGGGGAGCCCCACCGCTTCAGAGCGGGGGGTAAAATCAGAAGTGGCCCACAAGTGGGCAAACTGGCTACCTCACCCCTGCCGTATCGGGGATCCCCACCGCTTCAGAGCGGGGGGCAAAATCAGAAGTGGCCCACAAGTGGGCAAAGTGGCTACCTCACCCCTGCCGTATCGGGGATCCCCACCGCTTCGGAGCGGGGGGCAAAATCAGAAGTGGCCCACAAGTGGGCAAATTGGCTACCTCACCCCTGCCGTATCGGGGAGCCCCACCGCTTCAGAGCGGGGGGCAAAATCAGAAGTGGCCCACAAGTGGGCAAATTGGCTACCTCAGCCCTGCCGTATCGGGGAGCCCCACCGCTTCGGAGCGGGGGGCAAAATCAGAAGTGGCCCACAAGTGGGCAAATTGGCTACCTCACCCCTGCCGTATCGGGGATCCCCACCTCTTCAGAGCGGGGGGCAAAATCAGAAGTGGCCCACAAGTGGGCAAATTGGCTACCTCACCCCTGCCGTATCGGGGATCCCCTCCGCTTCAGAGCGGGGGGCAAAATCAGAAGTGGCCCACAAGTGGGCAAATTGGCTACCTCACCCCTGCCGTATCGGGGATCCCCACCGCTTCAGAGCGGGGGGCAAAATCGGAAGTGGCCCACAAGTGGGCAAATTGGCTACCTCACCCCTGCCGTATCGGGGAGCCCCACCGCTTCAGAGCGGGGGGCAAAATCAGAAGTGGCCCACAAGTGGGCAAACTGGCTACCTCACCCCTGCCGTATCAGGGAGCCCCACCGCTGCACAGCGGGGGGCAAAATCAGAAGTGGCCCACAAGTGGGCAAAGTGGCTACCTCAGCCATGCCGTATCGGGGAGCCCCACCGCTTCAGAGCGGGGGGCAAAATCAGAAGTGGCCCACAAGTGGGCAAATTGGCTACCTCACCCCTGCAGTATCGGGGATCCCCACCGCTTCAGAGCGGGGGGCAAAATCAGAAGTGGCCCACAAGTGGGCAAACTGGCTACCTCACCCCTGCCGTATCGGGGAGCCCCACCGCTTCAGAGCGGGGGGCAAAATCAGAAGTGGCCCACAAGTGGGCAAATTGGCTACCTCACCCCTGCCGTATCGGGGAGCCCCACCGCTTCAGAGCGGGGGGCAAAATCAGAAGTGGCCCACAAGTGGGCAAAGTGGCTACCTCAGCCCTGCCGTATCGGGGATCCCCACCGCTTCAGAGCGGGGGGCAAAATCAGAAGTGGCCCACAAGTGGGCAAATTGGCTACCTCACCCCTGCCGTATCGGGGATCCCCACCGCTTCAGAGCGGGGGGCAAAATCAGAAGTGGCCCACAAGTGGGCAAAGTGGCTACCTCACCCCTGCCGTATCGGGGATCCCCACCGCTTCAGAGCGGGGGGCAAAATCAGAAGTGGCCCACAAGTGGGCAAAGTGGCTACCTCACCCCTGCCGTATCGGGGATCCCCACCGCTTCAGAGCGGGGGGCAAAATCAGAAGTGGCCCACAAGTGGGCAAATTGGCTACCTCAGCCCTGCCGTATCGGGGAGCCCCACCGCTTCAGAGCGGGGGGTAAAATCAGAAGTGGCCCACAAGTGGGCAAATTGGCTACCTCACCCCTGCCGTATCGGGGATCCCCACCGCTTCAGAGCGGGGGGCAAAATCAGAAGTGGCCCACAAGTGGGCAAAGTGGCTACCTCACCGCTGCCGTATCGGGGAGCCCCTCCGCTTCATAGCGGGGGGCAAAATCAGAAGTGGCCCACTTGTGGGCAAAGTGGCTACCTCAGCCCTGCCGTATCGGGGAGCCCCACCGCCGCAGAGCGGGGGGCAAAATCAGAAGTGGCCCACAAGTGGGCAAACTGGCCACCTCACCCCTGCCGTATCGGGGATCCCCTCCGCTTCAGAGCGGGGGGCAAAATCAGAAGTGGCCCACAAGTGGGCAAATTGGCTACCTCACCCCTGCCGTATCGGGGAGCCCCTCCGCTTCAGAGCGGGGGGCAAAATCAGAAGTGGCCCACAAGTGGGCAAAGTGGCTACCTCAGCCCTGCCGTATCGGGGATCCCCTCCGCTTCAGAGCGGGGGGCAAAATCAGAAGTGGCCCACAAGTGGGCAAAGTGGCTACCTCACCCCTGCCGTATCGGGGAGCCCCACCGCTTCAGAGCGGGGGGCAAAATCAGAAGTGGCCCACAATTGGGCAAATTGGCTCTCTCACCCCTGCCGTATCGGGGAGCCCCACCGCTGCACAGCGGGGGGCAAAATCAGAAGTGGCCCACAAGTGGGCAAATTGGCTACCTCAGCCCTGCCATATCGGGGAGCCCCACCGCTTCAGAGCGGGGGGCAAAATCAGAAGTGGCCCACAAGTGGGCAAACTGGCTACCTCACCCCTGCCGTATCGGGGAGCCCCACCGCTGCACAGCGGGGGGCAAAATCAGAAGTGGCCCACAAGTGGGCAAAGTGGCTACCTCAGCCCTGCCGTATCGGGGAGCCCCACCGCTTCAGAGCGGGGGGCAAAATCAGAAGTGGCCCACTTGTGGGCAAAGTGGCTACCTCACCCCTGCCGTATCGGGGATCCCCACCGCTTCAGAGCGGGGGGCAAAATCAGAAGTGGCCCACAAGTGGGCAAACTGGCTACCTCACCACTGCCGTATCGGGGAGCCCCACCGCTGCAGAGCGGGGGGCAAAATCAGAAGTGGCCCACAAGTGGGCAAACTGGCTACCTCACCCCTGCCGTATCGGGGATCCCCACCGCTTCAGAGCGGGGGGGCAAAATCAGAAGTGGCCCACATGTGGGCAAATTGGCTACCTCAGCCCTGCCGTATCGGGGAGCCCCACCGCTTCGGAGCGGGGGGTAAAATCAGAAGTGGCCCACAAGTGGGCAAACTGGCTACCTCACCCCTGCCGTATCGGGGAGCCCCACCGCTTCAGAGCGGGGGGCAAAATCAGAAGTGGCCCACAAGTGGGCAAATTGGCTACCTCACCCCTGCCGTATCGGGGAGCCCCACCGCTGCACAGCGGGGGGCAAAATCAGAAGTGGCCCACAAGTGGGCAAAGTGGCTACCTCAGCCCTGCCGTATCGGGGATCCCCTCCGCTTCAGAGCGGGAAGCAAAATCAGAAGTGGCCCACAAGTGGGCAAAGTGGCTACCTCACCCCTGCCGTATCGGGGATCCCCACCGCTTGAGAGCGGGGGGCAAAATCAGAAGTGGCCCACAAGTGGGCAAAGTGGCTACCTCACCCCTGCCGTATCGGGGATCCCCACCGCTTCAGAGCGGGGGGCAAAATCAGAAGTGGCCCACAAGTGGGCAAAGTGGCTACCTCACCCCTGCCGTATCGGGGATCCCCTCCGCTTCAGAGCGGGGGGCAAAATCAGAAGTGGCCCACAAGTGGGCAAATTGGCTACCTCACCCCTGCCGTATCGGGGATCCCCACCGCTTGAGAGCGGGGGGCAAAATCAGAAGTGGCCCACAAGTGGGCAAATTGGCTCTCTCACCCCTGCCGTATCGGGGAGCCCCACCGCTGCACAGCGGGGGGCAAAATCAGAAGTGGCCCACAAGTGGGCAAATTGGCTACCTCACCCCTGCCATATCGGGGAGCCCCACCGCTTCAGAGCGGGGGGCAAAATCAGAAGTGGCCCACAAGTGGGCAAATTGGCTACCTCACCCCTGCCGTATCGGGGAGCCCCACCGCTTCAGAGCGGGGGGCAAAATCAGAAGTGGCCCACAAGTGGGCAAATTGGCTACCTCACCCCTGCCGTATCGGGGATCCCCACCGCTTCGGAGCGGGGGGCAAAATCAGAAGTGGCCCACAAGTGGGCAAACTGGCTACCTCACCCCTGCCGTATCGGGGAGCCCCACCGCTGCAGAGCGGGGGGCAAAATCAGAAGTGGCCCACAAGTGGGCAAAGTGGCTACCTCAGCCCTGCCGTATCGGGGAGCCCCGTCGCTTCAGAGCGGGGGGCAAAATCAGAAGTGGCCCACAAGTGGGCAAACTGGCTACCTCAGCCCTGCCGTATCGGGGATCCCCTCCGCTTCAGAGCGGGGGGCAAAATCAGAAGTGGCCCACAAGTGGGCAAAGTGGCTACCTCACCCCTGCCGTATCGGAGATCCCCACCGCTTCAGAGCGGGGGGCAAAATCAGAAGTGGCCCACAAGTGGGCAAACTGGCTACCTCAACCCTGCCGTATCGGGGATCCCCACCGCTTCAGAGCGGGGGGCAAAATCAGAAGTGGCCCACAAGTGGGCAAATTGGCTACCTCACCCCTGCCGTATCGGGGAGCCCCACCGCTGCACAGCGGGGGGCAAAATCAGAAGTGGCCCACAAGTGGGCAAAGTGGCTACCTCAGCCCTGCCGTATCGGGGATCCCCTCCGCTTCAGAGCGGGGGGCAAAATCAGAAGTGGCCCACAAGTGGGCAAATTGGCTACCTCACCCCTGCCGTATCGGGGATCCCCACCGCTTCAGAGCGGGGGGCAAAATCAGAAGTGGCCCACAAGTGGGCAAACTGGCTACCTCACCCCTGCCGTATCGGGGATCCCCACCGCTGCAGAGCGGGGGGCAAAATCAGAAGTGGCCCACAAGTGGGCAAAGTGGCTACCTCAGCCCTGCCGTATCGGGGATCCCCTCCGCTTCAGAGCGGGGGGCAAAATCAGAAGTGGCCCACAAGTGGGCAAATTGGCTACCTCACCCCTGCCGTATCGGGGATCCCCACCGCTTGAGAGCGGGGGGCAAAATCAGAAGTGGCCCACAAGTGGGCAAATTGGCTCTCTCACCCCTGCCGTATCGGGGAGCCCCACCGCTGCACAGCGGGGGGCAAAATCAGAAGTGGCCCACAAGTGGGCAAATTGGCTACCTCACCCCTGCCATATCGGGGAGCCCCACCGCTTCAGAGCGGGGGGCAAAATCAGAAGTGGCCCACAAGTGGGCAAATTGGCTACCTCACCCCTGCCGTATCGGGGAGCCCCACCGCTTCAGAGCGGGGGGCAAAATCAGAAGTGGCCCACAAGTGGGCAAATTGGCTACCTCACCCCTGCCGTATCGGGGATCCCCACCGCTTCAGAGCGGGGGGCAAAATCAGAAGTGGCCCACAAGTGGGCAAACTGGCTACCTCACCCCTGCCGTATCGGGGAGCCCCACCGCTGCAGAGCGGGGGGCAAAATCAGAAGTGGCCCACAAGTGGGCAAAGTGGCTACCTCAGCCCTGCCGTATCGGGGAGCCCCGTCGCTTCAGAGCGGGGGGCAAAATCAGAAGTGGCCCACAAGTGGGCAAACTGGCTACCTCAGCCCTGCCGTATCGGGGATCCCCACCGCTTCAGAGCGGGGGGCAAAATCAGAAGTGGCCCACAAGTGGGCAAAGTGGCTACCTCACCCCTGCCGTATCGGGGATCCCCACCGCTTGAGAGCGGGGGGCAAAATCAGAAGTGGCCCACAAGTGGGCAAAGTGGCTACCTCACCCCTGCCGTATCGGGGATCCCCACCGCTTCAGAGCGGGGGGCAAAATCAGAAGTGGCCCACAAGTGGGCAAAGTGGCTACCTCACCCCTGCCGTATCGGGGATCCCCTCCGCTTCAGAGCGGGGGGCAAAATCAGAAGTGGCCCACAAGTGGGCAAATTGGCTACCTCACCCCTGCCGTATCGGGGATCCCCACCGCTTGAGAGCGGGGGGCAAAATCAGAAGTGGCCCACAAGTGGGCAAATTGGCTCTCTCACCCCTGCCGTATCGGGGAGCCCCACCGCTGCACAGCGGGGGGCAAAATCAGAAGTGGCCCACAAGTGGGCAAATTGGCTACCTCACCCCTGCCATATCGGGGAGCCCCACCGCTTCAGAGCGGGGGGCAAAATCAGAAGTGGCCCACAAGTGGGCAAATTGGCTACCTCACCCCTGCCGTATCGGGGAGCCCCACCGCTTCAGAGCGGGGGGCAAAATCAGAAGTGGCCCACAAGTGGGCAAATTGGCTACCTCACCCCTGCCGTATCGGGGATCCCCACCGCTTCGGAGCGGGGGGCAAAATCAGAAGTGGCCCACAAGTGGGCAAACTGGCTACCTCACCCCTGCCGTATCGGGGAGCCCCACCGCTGCAGAGCGGGGGGCAAAATCAGAAGTGGCCCACAAGTGGGCAAAGTGGCTACCTCAGCCCTGCCGTATCGGGGAGCCCCGTCGCTTCAGAGCGGGGGGCAAAATCAGAAGTGGCCCACAAGTGGGCAAACTGGCTACCTCAGCCCTGCCGTATCGGGGATCCCCTCCGCTTCAGAGCGGGGGGCAAAATCAGAAGTGGCCCACAAGTGGGCAAAGTGGCTACCTCACCCCTGCCGTATCGGAGATCCCCACCGCTTCAGAGCGGGGGGCAAAATCAGAAGTGGCCCACAAGTGGGCAAACTGGCTACCTCAACCCTGCCGTATCGGGGATCCCCACCGCTTCAGAGCGGGGGGCAAAATCAGAAGTGGCCCACAAGTGGGCAAATTGGCTACCTCACCCCTGCCGTATCGGGGAGCCCCACCGCTGCACAGCGGGGGGCAAAATCAGAAGTGGCCCACAAGTGGGCAAAGTGGCTACCTCAGCCCTGCCGTATCGGGGATCCCCTCCGCTTCAGAGCGGGGGGCAAAATCAGAAGTGGCCCACAAGTGGGCAAATTGGCTACCTCACCCCTGCCGTATCGGGGATCCCCACCGCTTCAGAGCGGGGGGCAAAATCAGAAGTGGCCCACAAGTGGGCAAACTGGCTACCTCACCCCTGCCGTATCGGGGATCCCCACCGCTGCAGAGCGGGGGGCAAAATCAGAAGTGGCCCACAAGTGGGCAAAGTGGCTACCTCAGCCCTGCCGTATCGGGGATCCCCTCCGCTTCAGAGCGGGGGGCAAAATCAGAAGTGGCCCACAAGTGGGCAAATTGGCTACCTCACCCCTGCCGTATCGGGGATCCCCACCGCTTGAGAGCGGGGGGCAAAATCAGAAGTGGCCCACAAGTGGGCAAATTGGCTCTCTCACCCCTGCCGTATCGGGGAGCCCCACCGCTGCACAGCGGGGGGCAAAATCAGAAGTGGCCCACAAGTGGGCAAATTGGCTACCTCACCCCTGCCATATCGGGGAGCCCCACCGCTTCAGAGCGGGGGGCAAAATCAGAAGTGGCCCACAAGTGGGCAAATTGGCTACCTCACCCCTGCCGTATCGGGGAGCCCCACCGCTTCAGAGCGGGGGGCAAAATCAGAAGTGGCCCACAAGTGGGCAAATTGGCTACCTCACCCCTGCCGTATCGGGGATCCCCACCGCTTCAGAGCGGGGGGCAAAATCAGAAGTGGCCCACAAGTGGGCAAACTGGCTACCTCACCCCTGCCGTATCGGGGAGCCCCACCGCTGCAGAGCGGGGGGCAAAATCAGAAGTGGCCCACAAGTGGGCAAAGTGGCTACCTCAGCCCTGCCGTATCGGGGAGCCCCGTCGCTTCAGAGCGGGGGGCAAAATCAGAAGTGGCCCACAAGTGGGCAAACTGGCTACCTCAGCCCTGCCGTATCGGGGATCCCCACCGCTTCAGAGCGGGGGGCAAAATCAGAAGTGGCCCACAAGTGGGCAAATTGGCTACCTCACCCCTGCCGTATCGGGGAGCCCCACCGCTGCACAGCGGGGGGCAAAATCAGAAGTGGCCCACAAGTGGGCAAAGTGGCTACCTCAGCCCTGCCGTATCGGGGATCCCCTCCGCTTCAGAGCGGGGGGCAAAATCAGAAGTGGCCCACAAGTGGGCAAACTGGCTACCTCACCCCTGCCGTATCGGGGATCCCCACCGCTTCAGAGCGGGGGGCAAAATCAGAAGTGGCCCACAAGTGGGCAAACTGGCTACCTCACCCCTGCCGTATCGGGGAGCCCCACCGCTGCAGAGCGGGGGGCAAAATCAGAAGTGGCCCACAAGTGGGCAAAGTGGCTACCTCAGCCCTGCCGTATCGGGGATCCCCTCCGCTTCAGAGCGGGGGGCAAAATCAGAAGTGGCCCACAAGTGGGCAAATTGGCTACCTCACCCCTGCCGTATCGGGGATCCCCACCGCTTGAGAGCGGGGGGCAAAATCAGAAGTGGCCCACAAGTGGGCAAATTGGCTCTCTCACCCCTGCCGTATCGGGGAGCCCCACCGCTGCACAGCGGGGGGCAAAATCAGAAGTGGCCCACAAGTGGGCAAATTGGCTACCTCACCCCTGCCATATCGGGGAGCCCCACCGCTTCAGAGCGGGGGGCAAAATCAGAAGTGGCCCACAAGTGGGCAAATTGGCTACCTCACCCCTGCCGTATCGGGGAGCCCCACCGCTTCAGAGCGGGGGGCAAAATCAGAAGTGGCCCACAAGTGGGCAAATTGGCTACCTCACCCCTGCCGTATCGGGGATCCCCACCGCTTCAGAGCGGGGGGCAAAATCAGAAGTGGCCCACAAGTGGGCAAACTGGCTACCTCACCCCTGCCGTATCGGGGAGCCCCACCGCTGCAGAGCGGGGGGCAAAATCAGAAGTGGCCCACAAGTGGGCAAAGTGGCTACCTCAGCCCTGCCGTATCGGGGATCCCCTCCGCTTCAGAGCGGGGGGCAAAATCAGAAGTGGCCCACAAGTGGGCAAATTGGCTACCTCACCCCTGCCGTATCGGGGAGCCCCACCGCTGCAGAGCGGGGGGCAAAATCAGAAGTGGCCCACAAGTGGGCAAAGTGGCTACCTCAGCCCTGCCGTATCGGGGATCCCCACCGCTTCAGAGCGGGGGGCAAAATCAGAAGTGGCCCACAAGTGGGCAAACTGGCTACCTCACCCCTGCCGTATCGGGGATCCCCACCGCTTCAGAGCGGGGGGCAAAATCAGAAGTGGCCCACAAGTGGGCAAATTGGCTACCTCACCCCTGCCGTATCGGGGAGCCCCACCGCTGCACAGCGGGGGGCAAAATCAGAAGTGGCCCACAAGTGGGCAAAGTGGCTACCTCAGCCCTGCCGTATCGGGGATCCCCTCCGCTTCAGAGCGGGGGGCAAAATCAGAAGTGGCCCACAAGTGGGCAAACTGGCTACCTCACCCCTGCCGTATCGGGGATCCCCACCGCTTCAGAGCGGGGGGCAAAATCAGAAGTGGCCCACAAGTGGGCAAACTGGCTACCTCACCCCTGCCGTATCGGGGAGCCCCACCGCTGCAGAGCGGGGGGCAAAATCAGAAGTGGCCCACAAGTGGGCAAAGTGGTTACCTCAGCCCTGCCGTATCGGGGATCCCCTCCGCTTCAGAGCGGGGGGCAAAATCAGAAGTGGCCCACAAGTGGGCAAATTGGCTACCTCACCCCTGCCGTATCGGGGATCCCCACCGCTTGAGAGCGGGGGGCAAAATCAGAAGTGGCCCACAAGTGGGCAAATTGGCTCTCTCACCCCTGCCGTATCGGGGAGCCCCACCGCTGCACAGCGGGGGGCAAAATCAGAAGTGGCCCACAAGTGGGCAAATTGGCTACCTCACCCCTGCCATATCGGGGAGCCCCACCGCTTCAGAGCGGGGGGCAAAATCAGAAGTGGCCCACAAGTGGGCAAATTGGCTACCTCACCCCTGCCGTATCGGGGAGCCCCACCGCTTCAGAGCGGGGGGCAAAATCAGAAGTGGCCCACAAGTGGGCAAATTGGCTACCTCACCCCTGCCGTATCGGGGATCCCCACCGCTTCAGAGCGGGGGGCAAAATCAGAAGTGGCCCACAAGTGGGCAAACTGGCTACCTCACCCCTGCCGTATCTGGGAGCCCCACCGCTGCAGAGCGGGGGGCAAAATCAGAAGTGGCCCACAAGTGGGCAAAGTGGCTACCTCAGCCCTGCCGTATCGGGGAGCCCCGTCGCTTCAGAGCGGGGGGCAAAATCAGAAGTGGCCCACAAGTGGGCAAACTGGCTACCTCAGCCCTGCCGTATCGGGGATCCCCTCCGCTTCAGAGCGGGGGGCAAAATCAGAAGTGGCCCACAAGTGGGCAAAGTGGCTACCTCACCCCTGCCGTATCGGAGATCCCCACCGCTTCAGAGCGGGGGGCAAAATCAGAAGTGGCCCACAAGTGGGCAAACTGGCTACCTCACCCCTGCCGTATCGGGGATCCCCACCGCTTCAGAGCGGGGGGCAAAATCAGAAGTGGCCCACAAGTGGGCAAATTGGCTACCTCACCCCTGCCGTATCGGGGAGCCCCACCGCTGCACAGCGGGGGGCAAAATCAGAAGTGGCCCACAAGTGGGCAAAGTGGCTACCTCAGCCCTGCCGTATCGGGGGCCCTCCGCTTCAGAGCGGGAAGCAAAATCAGAAGTGGCCCACAAGTGGGCAAATTGGCTACCTCACCCCTGCCGTATCGGGGATCCCCACCGCTTCAGAGCGGGGGGCAAAATCAGAAGTGGCCCACAAGTGGGCAAACTGGCTACCTCACCCCTGCCGTATCGGGGAGCCCCACCGCTGCAGAGCGGGGGGCAAAATCAGAAGTGGCCCACAAGTGGGCAAAGTGGCTACCTCAGCCCTGCCGTATCGGGGATCCCCTCCGCTTCAGAGCGGGGGGCAAAATCAGAAGTGGCCCACAAGTGGGCAAATTGGCTACCTCACCCCTGCCGTATCGGGGAGCCCCACCGCTTGAGAGCGGGGGGCAAAATCAGAAGTGGCCCACAAGTGGGCAAATTGGCTCTCTCACCCCTGCCGTATCGGGGAGCCCCACCGCTGCACAGCGGGGGGCAAAATCAGAAGTGGCCCACAAGTGGGCAAATTGGCTACCTCACCCCTGCCATATCGGGGAGCCCCACCGCTTCAGAGCGGGGGGCAAAATCAGAAGTGGCCCACAAGTGGGCAAATTGGCTACCTCACCCCTGCCGTATCGGGGAGCCCCACCGCTTCAGAGCGGGGGGCAAAATCAGAAGTGGCCCACAAGTGGGCAAAT
Source organism: Eutreptiella sp. 'Long Island Sound 2002' (assembly GCA_964036045.1). Taxonomy (NCBI): domain Eukaryota; phylum Euglenozoa; class Euglenophyceae; order Eutreptiales; family Eutreptiaceae; genus Eutreptiella; species Eutreptiella sp. 'Long Island Sound 2002'. The sequence continues at coordinate 24,017,602 of OZ038398.1, read as the reverse complement.
TGGCTACCTCACCCCTGCCGTATCGGGGATCCCCACCGCTTCAGAGCGGGGGGCAAAATCAGAAGTGGCCCACAAGTGGGCAAACTGGCTACCTCACCCCTGCCGTATCGGGGAGCCCCACCGCTGCAGAGCGGGGGGCAAAATCAGAAGTGGCCCACAAGTGGGCAAAGTGGCTACCTCAGCCCTGCCGTATCGGGGAGCCCCGTCGCTTCAGAGCGGGGGGCAAAATCAGAAGTGGCCCACAAGTGGGCAAACTGGCTACCTCAGCCCTGCCGTATCGGGGATCCCCTCCGCTTCAGAGCGGGGGGCAAAATCAGAAGTGGCCCACAAGTGGGCAAAGTGGCTACCTCAGCCCTGCCGTATCGGGGATCCCCACCGCTTTAGAGCGGGGGGCAAAATCAGAAGTGGCCCACAAGTGGGCAAATTGGCTACCTCACCCCTGCCGTATCGGGGAGCCCCACCGCTGCAGAGCGGGGGGCAAAATCAGAAGTGGCCCACTTGTGGGCAAACTGGCTACCTCACCCCTGCCGTATCGGGGAGCCCCACCGCTTCAGAGCGGGGGGCAAAATCAGAAGTGGCCCACAAGTGGGCAAATTGGCTACCTCACCCCTGCCGTATCGGGGAGCCCCACCGCTGCAGAGCGGGGGGCAAAATCAGAAGTGGCCCACTTGTGGGCAAACTGGCTACCTCACCCCTGCCGTATCGGGGAGCCCCACCGCTGCAGAGCGGGGGGCAAAATCAGAAGTGGCCCACAAGTGGGCAAATTGGCTACCTCACCCCTGCCGTATCGGGGATCCCCACCGCTTGAGAGTGGGGGGCAAAATCAGAAGTGGCCCACAAGTGGGCAAACTGGCTACCTCACCCCTGCCGTATCGGGGATCCCCACCGCTTCAGGCAAGGGGGCAAAATCAGAAGTGGCCCACAAGTGGGCAAAGTGGCTACCTCACCCCTGCCGTATCGGGGAGCCCCACCGCTTCAGAGTGGGGGGCAAAATCAGAAGTGACCCACTTGTGGGCAAAGTGGCTACCTCACCCCTGCCGTATCGGGGAGCCCCACCGCTGCAGAGCGGGGGGCAAAATCAGAAGTGGCCCACAAGTGGGCAAACTGGCTACCTCACCCCTGCCGTATCGGGGAGCCCCACCGCTGCAAAGCGGGGGGCAAAATCAGAAGTGGCCCACTTGTGGGCAAATTGGCTACCTCACCCCTGCCGTATCGGGGAGCCCCACCGCTTCAGAGCGGGGGGCAAAATCAGAAGTGGCCCACAAGTGGGCAAACTGGCTACCTCACCCCTGCCGTATCGGGGATCCCCACCGCTTCAGAGCGGGGGGCAAAATCAGAAGTGGCCCACAAGTGGGCAAATTGGCTACCTCACCCCTGCCATATCGGGGAGCCCCACCGCTTCAGAGCGGGGGGCAAAATCAGAAGTGGCCCACAAGTGGGCAAATTGGCTCTCTCACCCCTGCCGTATCGGGGATCCCCACCGCTTCAGAGCGGGGGGCAAAATCAGAAGTGGCCCACAAGTGGGCAAAGTGGCTACCTCACCCCTGCCGTATCGGGGATCCCCACCGCTTCAGAGCGGGGGGCAGAATCAGAAGTGGCCCACAAGTGGGCAAGGTGGCTACCCAGTAACCTAGTAAAAAAAAATTTTTTGTTTTCACTAGGTTCTGAAACCTAGTAAAAACAAAAACTTTTTTTTACTAGGTTCCGAAACCTAGTAAAAAAAAAAAGTAAAAAAACCTGTTACCTAGTAAACTGTTACCTAGTAAAAAAATTTACTTTAAATACTTTAAAAAAATTTTTTTTACTAGGTTTCACTACAGACCCCTGGGGGGTCCCCAACGCCTCAGAGCGGGAGACAGAATCACAGGTGGCCCACAAATGGGCCAGGTGGCGACATAAACCCTGCCGGTCAGGGGTTCCAAAACGCGTCAAAGCGGGGGACAAACTCAGAAGTGGCCCACAGGTGGGCACATTGCCTACATGCATGCATTTTCAGTAAAATTGGTAATTTCTTTCTTTGCGGTAAGGTCGTGTATTTTTTTTTTGCGGTAAACGTGTGTAAAAAGAATTGTCACGCTGTGTAATTTTGTTTTGCGGTAAACGCGTGTACAAAAAAAAGTCACGTCATGCAATTTCTTTTTTTTTTGGCGGTAAATGTGTGTACGAAAAAATTGTTAAATCGTGTATTTTTTTTTGCGGTAATGTGTGTAACGGGTTTACACAACTTACCGCAAAAAGCAAAATTACACGACATGACAATTTTTTTGTTACACGCATTTACCGCAAAAAAATTTTACACGAATTACAACATACCCGCCAAGTCAGCCTCCCCAACACTTTCCCCTTTTTATTTGGTGGCCGCAGGTGGGGGCGGGGGGGGGGGGTGTGGGGGAGGGGGGGGCATCTCACCCACCTCCGGTGGACAACATATTTGGAGGGGGCTACAACTACGAGATCTGAACACCCACTTTTTGATGTGGTATCGGAGGCCACTGACACGCATAGAGGCAGTGGCGGCGCGCTATGCGCATGGGGCGCACAGCAACGGTACAGCCCCACAACTTTGGCTCTCAGGGGGTCCTTGACGCCTCGCGGACAAGGCGTCCACACCACCACGGAGAACGCAAACTGGGCAGAATTGTAAATCATGCAGTGATACATCCACTGTATCATGTGTCATTCGAGAAGAGAAGGCACGCGAATTTTCACCCACAGTCGGCACTTAATGAACCAAAAATAGACCATTCACCGGCGGTTGATCCGTAGGCATTTCACGTTTAACCCCCAGAGGGCGGTCCTTAAATGGCGGTCCTCAGCGAAGATTACAAAAAAACCTCATGCGAAAGCATCCCCCCCTCCCCGGGCTCTTGGTGGCTCAAGGTTTCAGGATTACGAGTCACAAATTTGCGGTGTTGGATTGTAGCAACAAAATTGAGGCGTTTGCTTCTGTTCGTCCCTGCAGCATGTGCGCACGGTGGGCGCAGCGGCCCCCGTGTAAGAGAGGCCATCTCAGCGAACCATCCTTGCAGGGGTGGGTGCGGGGGCGGAGGCGGGGGCGGGTGCGGACCCCACACCTTCCACAACTTGTTGTCCGACTTGTATGCGGACACGGTCTTCCATTCGATACCGACAGTACACGCTCCCTCGGATCGGGGCGAGCCCAAGGATCTGTGTCTCCGGCACCGTCAGGACCTGCCCCCGGTGTGCCAGACGGTACGTCACTGCAGTACAAGGCCGGGCAATGGGGGTCGAGTCAACGCGCCGATGGATGTGCGTCAATGCGTTTGCTTCAGGTCGTTGGATGTTCCCCCCACCCTCTGAACCGAACGTGACTGAGAGCTGACACAGGGGGGCGCATACATGAACTTCCCAGCGCCCAATGAGCCGTAGTCGGCCCCACTTTGCGGACGGAACACTTTCGGGGTCGGGGCCCGCAAAGGGGATGGGTCCGGATCCCCACTTAAGCGGTCCCCGTGATAGACCCCTCGCAATGGTCTTCAAATACGGTCTTGGCATCAAACAAACACCCGGGGGGAGGGCGGGGGGGGCGATTTGGTACGTGCGAAACTTGGAATGGCGAAATTTGGTGCACTGAAAAGATTGGCACAAAATTCGCTAATTGTGGCACAACAAGCATGGACTGTGAATGGTCATCATTATTTTCTTTGGCCATGTCACGAGGTTTTCCATGACTCCCCGCAGCCCCTCAAGCTGGGATCAATGCTGCAACAGCAGCACAATACCTCATTGTCCGGCTGTTTTGTCGCGGGGTGAAACCCGCTGCATACTACTATACCCTGGGATCACGCATGTGCACTATTCCGCACTGCGGCGCCCCGGATGGGGCCAGCTCAGTCATGGCCTACCATCAGTGGTACAAGCGCTGTGCATGGGACAGGGGTAGCTGCCTCTAGTTGGGCGGGGGGGGGGGGGCAAGAGAAGTGCGTGACGGGAGTGGGCCATAGGCCCAGCCTTGCCGTTGAAGGCTCAGGTTCCTTTGGGCCTTTGGTTATTATTTGCTAGAGGCTTCTGGATGGCTGCTGTCATTTCGGGGAGGCTTGGGGCCTGCCAAAGCGTCCCTACAGAGCAGACTGTGTGGGCAGAGGGGAACGTGCACGCCAAGAGCGCTCGCAATGACACCGAGAAACATGGCTACGGACCTTAAGATACCGTGGCATAAATTGGCACACTTTTGTTGTGCTAAATGTTGCCGTTCCAAATTTCGCCTGTTCCAAACCCCCCTCCCCATCCCGGCAGCTGAGCCCCGGAACACCACCTTGCAGCATAGCCACCTTGTTGCCGAGAAACTTTTGTGGCACAGCCATCACAGACATCATAATCGCAAAGTCCACAGCGGCTCATATGCCGGAATGTCCCAAGCCCGCCGCACCAATCGCAACCCCGATCTCCGTGCGTGGGCAGCACGTCCGTCAGCTGATGGCCATCTGGACAACGGAGTTCACTCGCCCTTGGACCTGAGCAGGGGCAGGGAAAAAGGCAGCATCGCCTCACCGCCTCACGAATTGAGTCGACAATCACACAAAAAGAGCCAAAGTGGCCTAAACCAGCCCAAAAGTGACTTTTGCCCATCCAAAAAACATGAAACAAAAAAATAAACAAAAATACAAAAAAACCAATCCCAAAAAAAAAAATTCAACCGCCAAACAGATGACCCTCGTGCACTCCCAATACTTAAAAAATGCCCTTACCAAATCACTCATGTGGGCACGGGTTGTCAGCAGAGGACAGTGAGTGCAGACAGTCTGTGAGTTCACCCTTTCAAAAGTTGCTATCGAAAGCTATCAAAGTCAGGAACTCAACATCCCCTTCCTCCCTCCACCGCCCTGCCTGTCCTTGCAGACCTTCACACCATCAATCGATATTGTCGCTGTATAGTGACACTCGAAACTGTCACTCGAAATGGTCCCTCTACGCCATCACTCTACAGCGTCACTCGATGAACAATGCATTGGCAGCTCCAAGTTGGACATGGGCTGATTCCCTCGAATTCACCCAGATTGTTGAACGTTGGGGAGGGGGGGGGGGGGGGGCATTTCATCCCACCCGTTGCAGAAGAGCAAACAGCCCTGAAGGAGGCACGAGCCTGTTTTGGTTGAGGCCAAATATGCAGAAGGAAGGAATTGCAAGAGCGAGAGAGAGCAGAGTACCCAATCCCCGACGCCCCCACACCAGCTCCTACAATGGCGCACTCTAGACAGATCGGCGCTCAGAGGCCGCTGACCACATGCATGAGCCTCCCATGCCCTGTGGTGGAGCCCAATCCTCCTTGGGTTGCCTCATGGACCCATGAGGCCAACGGGTCACCAGTAGCGTCCGCGAGGGACAGGTGAATCGGCGTACATACTGCAGCTGCCTGTCTGGTCTCTGCCCAGCCCCCCCATCCTCTTTTGACCTGCCCTCTTTACCCCCAACCCCATGGGTGGACACCCCGTGGCGGATTCCCTGCTCAAAAGGCGAGCAAGTACGTACACCCAGCACTACCAACCGGCATACTCACTCAGCCTTGATGGCACCCCCCAGGCCCCCCCATCACCTCCGGTTTCTACTGCCCTGCCTACCCCCCGACCCTCAACAACAAGTTTGTTGTGGGAGGGGAGGGGAGGGGAGGGGAGGGGAGGGGTGCACAGGTGAATGGAGGCATCACACCTTTCCACTCAGCACTCTCCACTTTCGCACATATTGGCCACTGCTCAGACTTTGCTTTAAAGAGGCACACTTGATCGCCTTTACGATAGGTAATCTGATATTGTGTAACACAATTTGGGCACACCCATCTCCCTCGTGTGTGCTCTGCTCTTGCCACTGTCCGCAAGCCACACAACATCCCTAGGCAGGCCACACACCACCTGCTTCGGCAGAGGTGGTGGCCACAAACAAAGGCTGTGCGGGCGCAGCCGCAACAGCAGCAACATTCCCCGACATGCAAAACATCCATGTTACAGGGAGGATGGCCTGCGCAGAGGGTTTACCGGCGATCCAACAGATGCACAAAAGCTTAGGCACAGGCACTGTCGACTAATGCTTGTTCCCGAGTACCCCAAACATGCCCATGCATGTCTGCATGGGCACAACAAGACACTTGCTTAGCCACCCACCCATTGTAATGGCTGTCTCAGTAGCAATGTCTAATTGCAGACTTGCCTTCTCCTTGCCTCTGGGGGAATCCTTGCACTGCGCGCTACTTTTAGACTATGTCCCCCCTGAAGAGCCCACAGGCACGCCCCTTGGAAACACCCTTAGAATTAGGTGACCCAAACTGGACTGGAGGGGGCCTTGAGGGGGACCTTCCCGGTTCTTGTGTCTCACAAGCACAACACAAACTCAGGCATGTGCTCCATCACTGGCCGCTGTGGATTCAGTATTGTGTGAGTGTCCGTGAGTGTATGGAAACAACTCGTCATATAGGGCGGGCGGGCGGGCAGTGACCACCCAAATATAAAAATATTCTGAAATCAGACATGGACATGCATGGGAAATCTGGCGATTCCCTACCGTGAATCCCTGATCAACCTCTCTTTTCAACTTGTGGTACAAACACCGCTTCCTCATCAGCAGGGATGCGGCCTCGCATAGGGCATTCGACTGTGGTCAAGCAAAAATTGGGCAGTCCGTCACGTCAACTCGACGGGCCACGCCAAAGCATGGGGGTCCATCACCCCAACTCAAGGGCCCACACCAAAGTGTGGACCCCAACTCAAGGGCCCACACCAAAGTGTGGGAGTCCATGGTGAAGATGAGCAAAAAAAAATGTGAAAAGGGGTGGAAATGGGTGAAAGTGGGTGAAAATCCAAAAATGCCATATCCCCCATGTGGAAGAAGCATCAAAACCTATGCTAGGGGCAACAATGATGCCCCTAGTATCACAAAGTATGGGTCTCCAGTACGGCTAGACGCCCAAATAGTTGCACCGCACGCGCACTGCTCTAAGGGCGCCCCGTCTGACTGGTAACACGTCAAAGGAACTCACGCGAAACAAAAACCTTATACCAAGAGGCTGAGAGACGTATTGTTGCCCCAAGAGCCTACCCTGTGTCCCAACTGGAGGCAGAATGCAAGGCTGGGGAAGGGCTACAGTTTAGGGGTTCCTAACACACACACCTTCTCCGACATGGTGCAAAGCAGTTTCCCTGCCCGAGAGGCGGTTCTGCGTGAAGAGACCTCAAGATATCGAAATTCAAACATCACATGGCACTGAATTGCCGAATGACTCAATTGCTTGGTGGCGCAACAAGAACATTGCCTGCTATTTCTGAAAATGCATGCTTTCATTCCACAACCTCAAACTTGAATTTATGTACCCCCCCCCCCCCATACACCGACGCTTGTGAATGCAACAGTTGAATCATGTGCGATGATGCATGCAATTTTTTTCCGGCAATTTTGCGTGCTACATGAAAATTGTGCATGCGTTTTTACAGGCAGATTTACATGCAATCTCGCGTTTTGTAGCAAAATGGTGCATGTGTTTTTGCAAGCATTTTTACAGTGTGCTATACCGGAATGGTGCATGCGTTTTTACACGTAGGTGTACAGGCAATCTTGCGTGCCGTACTAGAATGGTGCATGCGGTTTTACAGGCGTTTTCACAATATGGGGTTCAACCCATCAACAGGCAATTTTACACAGTGTTGGGGATTCTAGTGTAGCCACCCCAACCAATTCCTCTTACCCCACCTCCTGTGTGAAGGTGAGCACGGAAATGGGGATTGGAAACTGGGTTACTTCCCAAGCCGGTCAGAGGTACGTCATCTTTTACCACACAAAGCACGGTTGTCATCACTATCCCCATAACTACTACTACTACTACTACGCAACCCCTGTGTTGTCAAGGGTCCCTAAAAGAGGGGACAAAATCAGAATTGGCAGCCTCACCCCTCCCTTCTCAAGGGCCCAGAAGAGGGCGGAATGGCTGCGTAACCCGTGTGTTCTCGGGGGTTCCCAGAAGAGGGGACCAAATCAGAATTGGCTACCTCAGCCCTACCTTATCGGGGGCCCAAAAGAGGGCAGAATGGCTACGTAACCCCGACGTCCTTGTGGGTCCCTGGATGAGGGAACAAAATCAGGTTGGCTGTGTCAGCCCTGACTTCTCAAGGGCCCAAAACAGGGCGGAATTCCTACGTCACCCCCGCGTTATCGGGGGTCCCTAGAAGAGGAAAGTGGGTACCTCATCCCTGTCTTCTCGGGGGCCAGAAAGAGGGCGGAATAGCTACGTAACCCCGGCGTTCTCGGGGGTTCCGAGAAGAGGGTACAAACTCAGAATTGGCGACCTCACCCCTGCCTTCTCGGGGGCCCAAAAGAGGGCGGAATGGCTACGTAATCCCTGCATTCTCGGGGGTCCCCACAAGTGGGAACAACATAGGAATTGGCTACCTCACCACTGCCTTCTCGGGGGCCCAAAAGAGGGCGGAATTGCTACGTAACCCCTGCGTTCTTGGGGGTCCCCACAAGAGCAAACAAAATCAGAATTGGCTGTCTCACCCCTAACTTCTCGGGGACCCAAAAGAGTGTGGAATGGCTGTATATCCCCTGCGTTCTCGGGGCCCCGAGTCCCGGGTCCCGGAAAAGGGAAAAAAATCAGAATTGGGTGCCTCATACCTACCTTCTCCAAGGCCCAAAAGAGGGCGGAATGGCAACGTAAACACGTTGGTCCCCAAAAGAGGGGACAAAATCAGAATTGGCTACCTGACCACTGCCTTTTCTGGGGCCCAAAGAAGGCGGAACTTTAACGGAACCCCTACCTTCTTGAGGGTCCCCTGAAGAGGGGACAAAATCAGAATTCTACGGGGTCCCCAATGCCAAGCGCGGGGAGAAAATCAGAATTGGCTACCTCACCCCCGCGTTCTCGGGTACCCAAAAGACAGCGGAATTGCTACGTAACCCCTGCATTCTCGGAGGTCCGACACCAAGCGCGGGGAGAAAATCAGAATTGGCTACCTCACCCTTGCCTTCTCGAGGGCCCAAAAGAGGGCGGAATTGCTACGTCACCCCTGCGCTCTCGGGGGTCCCCGGAGGAGGGGACAAAATCAAGAATTGGTTGCCTCACCCCCGCCTTCTCGGGGGCCCAAAAGAGGGCGGGATTGGCTACGCAACCCTTGTGTTCTCGGGGGTGCCCACAAGAGGGAACAAAATCAGAGTTGCCTGCCTCACCCCTGCCTTGTCGGGGGCCCAAAAGAGGGTGGAACTTCTACGTAACCCCTACCTTCTTGAGGGTCCCAAGAAGACGGGACAAAATCAGAATTGGCTCCCTCACCCCTGCCTTCTCGGGGGCTAGAAAGAGGGTGGAATGGCTACGTAACCCATGTGTTCTCGAGGGTGCCCAAAAGAAGGGACAAAATCAGAATTGGCCGCCTCATCCTTCCTTCTTGGGGGCCCAAATGAGGGCAGAATGGCTGCGGAACCCATGCGTTCTCGGGGGTTCCCACAAGAGCGGCCAAAATCGGAATTGGCCGCCTCATCCTACCTTCTTGGAGGTCCAAAAGAGGGCGCAATGGCGACGTAACTCTTACATTCTCAAGAGTCCCCAGAAGATGAAACAAAATGTGAATTGGCCGTCTCACCCCTGCCTTCCCGGGGGCCCGAAAGAGGGCGGAATGGCTACGTCACCCATGTGTTCTCGAGGGTTCCCAGAAGAGGGGACAAAATGACAATTGGCCGCCTCATCCGGCCTTCCTGGGGGCCCAAAAGAGGGCGGAATAGCTACGTAACCTCTCGGGGGTGCCCAGAAGAGGTGACAAAATCGGAATTGGCTGCCTCAACCGTGCCTTCTCGGGGGCCCGAAAGCGGGCGGAATAGCTACCTAACCCCGGTGCTGTCGGGGGTCCCAAAAAGAGGGAACAAAATCGGAATTGGTTGTCTCACAACTGCCTTCTCGGGGGCGGAATGGCTACGTTCTTCCTATGTTCTGAGGGTCCCTAGAGGGGACAAAATCAGAATTGGCTGCCTCACCCCTGCCTTCTCGGGGGCCCAAATGACGGCGGAATTGCTGCAGAACCCCTGTGTTCTTGAGGGTCCCCAAAAGAGGGACAAAATCAGAATTGGCTACCTCACCCCTGCCTTCTTGAGAGCCCAAAGGAGGGTGGAATGGCTACGTAACTCATGCGTTCTGGAGGGTGCCCTGAAGAGGGGACAAAATCAGAATTGGCTGCCTCACCCCTGCCTTCTCGGGGGCCCAAAAGAGGGCGGAATTGCTGCGTAACTCCTACGTTCGCGGGGGTGCCCAAAAGAGGGGACAAAATCAGAATTGGCTTCCTCACACTTGCCTTCACGTGGGCACAAAATGAGGCAAAACGGCTACGTAACCCCTACGCTCTTGGGGGTCCACGGAAAAGGGGACAAAATCAGAATTCACTACAGGGAGGGGGAAATTTTCGCCCGGGGACAATTTTGCAGGGGATAATTTCGCCAGGGGAAAATATCGCCACCCTTGAAATCCCCAAAGCCCCAAGCAAGCCTGGGTCTCGCGAAATGTCTCTCAATTTTCGAAAAAAAAATTTTGTCTCTCGGTCTCTATATGCCCCTTGAGGACATAGATGTCAGATGTGGTCATTACTCCAGTGGTACATGCACTTGGTTCTGATTGTACAGGCGCTGGTTCAAATCCCGGTGATGCAATGTTTTTCATGTGTCCAGCACTTGTGAATCTGATGAGATTGGTTTTTCATGCACAAACAAACCCTGCCTGAAGCAGTCTCCAATGGTCACAAAACAACAACACATGCACTACACAGAGGGTCCAAAACTGCAACAGGCAGGCTCAACATGGTCCCAGCATTGTGTTTTCCCTGCGCAGGAAACACAATGCCTGCAGCTGTGGTGAAGGATGGAACTGGTACGCCAAAATTTCGTCAGGGGAAAATTTCGCCACTTTTCTTAGCGGCGAAATTTTCCCCGCGGAATTCTCCCCTGACGAAATTTTCCCCGCCCCTGTACCTCACCCTTGCGTTCTTGGGGGCCCAAAAGAGGGCGGAATGGCTACGTAACCCCTACATTCTTGGGGGACCCCGAAATAGGGGACAAAATCAGAATTTGTTGCCTCACCCTTGCCTTCCTAGGGGCCCAAAAGATGGCGGAATGGCTACGTAACCAGTATGTTCTCGGGGGTCCCCGAAAAAGGGGACAAAATCAGAATTGGCTACCTCACCCCTGCCTTCTCGGGGGCACAAAAGAGGGCGGAATGGCTATGTAACCCCTGCGTTCTTGGGGGTCCCCAAAATAGGGGACAAAATCAGAATTTGCTACCTCACCCTTGCCTTCTCGGGGGCCCAAAAGAGGGCAGAATCGCTACATAACCCATGTGTTCTCGTGGGTCCCTAGAAGAGGGGACAAAATCAGAATTGCTTGCCTTACCCTTGCATTCTCAGAGGCCCAAAGGAGGGTGTCTGTGTTCTCGGGGGTCCCCATAAGTGGGAACAAAATAGGAATTGGCTACCTCATCCCTACCTTCTCGGGGACCCAAAAGAGGGCGGAAATGCTACATTCTCCCTGCAATGTCGGGGGTCCCCAGAAGAGGGGACGAAATCACAATTGCCCTTGCCTTCTCGGCGGCCCAAAAAAGGGTGGAAATGCTACGTAAATGTTGCGTTCTCGGGGGTCCCCAAAGGGGGGGGGGGGCAAACATGGTCCACGTTGGGCTTGTGGAAAAAGGCCCCTGGGGGCGGTCCTTAAGGGTGGTCTTGAACAAAAAAAAATATCAGGTTCCTTAAGGACCGCCCTAGGGACAAAAACCAAAATGGCCACCTCACTCCTGCCTTCTCGGGGGCCCATAGGGGGAATGTTTGCCCGGCGCGCGCCTGGCGCGCTACCTTTCTATTAACTATCCCGACTTCAGCCCGAGATTTACCCTCTCATGGAGAAGGCCCCCCAAATAGACCATGATGGACTGGGCACCTTCCCTACAAAGCACATTGCAAAATAAAGCAATATCTGTGAATTCAGCAACTCCAACTGTCGTCTGTACTGTACTTAACAAACAACATTGGTCCCACAAGTGTGGGTGTCAATACATTCAGTACAATAGTGCTCCTTACACTCATCACAAACCGCGACGGTGGAGCGCTTCTGGCAACACAACACACACACACACACACACATCTACCTCATCCTCTGCCTCATCTTGCGTGCCACAACCGAGCAAACAGCTGCTCAATGTGTGCCCTATACCACCCGTGCACGTCATTATAACATTGTTGGCGGGCTGTCAAAGTGCCATTCTTTCTTCCAATGAATGGCACAATGACATGAATCCGGCCTTTATAAGCACCATCATGGCCCCCAACTTCGAAATCAAAGAAATCACCTCGGGTACGAGAAGGTCCATACCCATCCCAAATCAAAACATCTGCTGATGTCCCGGGGGCCAAGGGGCAAATCCATATAATGTTGCCCAACATATCAATGGCAACAGTCCACCGGTGTGGCACGGGTCACAAAAGATGCCCGGCGCACGCCCGGCGCACTAATGTTCCCCCATAGGTGGGCACAGTGGCTACATAACCCCTGCCTTCGTGGGGGTCCCCAATGAAAGGGAACAAGAACTCAGTTACCATAGCGAAAGCAAAGAAAGAAAGAAAGCCCTTGAATGCTTCCTCCTCGAGCCGGGGTACAAGCTCAAGGCAGGGATCTCCACTTGTCTTGCCAGATCCGGCGAATTGGCTATAAGAAAGGGAGACAAAACCAGATCTGGCTACATCGCCCCTGCCTTCTCGGGGTCCCCAATAGAAAGGGCCAAAATCAGAAATGGCTACCTCACCCCTGCCTTCTCGGGTGCCCAAAGGTGGGCAAAGTGGCTACATCACCCTGCCTTTTCGGGGGTCCCCAATGGAGGGGAACAAGAACTCCGTTACTATAACAAAAGCAAAGAAATCAAGAAACCCTTGAATGCCACAAGTGGCCCCCTAATGGCAACTTATCCCCTGCCTTCTTGGGGTTTCCAAAATGGGGAGAATTTAGTACATTGTATGGTCATTGGTAATCTTAGATACAAGTTCGCCATTGTACAAGCAATTTTGCCTCTGTAGCAAAATGGCGAATGTGTTTTTACAGGCAGTTTTACAGGCAATCTTGTGTGCCGTACCACAATGGTGCATGCGTTTTTATCGGCAGTTTTGTAGGCAATCTCGCGTGCTGTACCAGAATGGTGCATGCAATTTCACAGGCGACACGAAGACATCGCGTGCGCCACATAGAAAAACGCTAGCGTACCACGTAAACGCACCCACAGGGTGTGGCAAATGTAATATGCGGAAATTGCAAGAGCTTCTGCTGGCGCCAAAACAATTACACGCCAAGCAGTTCGGTGACGCATGTAAGGGGTCACGGTCTTCATAGGGGCAAGGCAATAGCGCATATAAATGTAGCGTGACCCTTGAGCCTGCACTGTGGGGTCTTGCCCATGCCACCTTCCCCCTTGACACTATCCCAACAAAGGCATTGTATCCTCGCGCCCTGGTATGGTCTACGGATGGAAAGAGGCTGCTAGAACTGCAGCAGAGCAGTCCAACGGATCCCTGCCTTTGAACAAACCAATTGCTGCACAACAATCATGTCCACTGAGACCCCAATCAGTCAAAGAGCAAATCAGGTGACCCAACAAGGCCATCCTCGGGAATACAACAACGTGGGGGGGTTAGGGTTGCTGCTTAGGTCACTGAGCTGGTGTGGTCAGTATGGTGCCAGATTCCTATTTGGGGTGTAGGCCGGAGCTTCCCCTTTTGACAAAGCAGCAACAGCAGTAGCAGCACAAAGCAGCAACAGCAGTAGCAGCGGCGGCGGCGGCAAGCACACTCCAGATGCGAAAACATTAGAAATGGACCCTGAATTTGGTGTGCGACACTCAAACTGACAAACATGGCGATTTTGTGGCCCCTTTCGCAAAGCTCCCCTCCATCTATCCCCATCCCCCTAGGCCGTCAAAACCCACCCGCTTATTTTGCAATTGACAGTCTCTCCAAATGCTGCTTACTCAAATGCCTCTTACATGCCGAAGTGTTTTCCTTCAGCACCCCACCAATTCTTTTGTCTTGCAGTGATCCTGCATTTGGGGTTTAATGACCCAAAGACAACTGTTCGTACTTTTCACGTGGATCAAAGGACGTGCAGATTTTGGAGGCTATGAAGTAGCCGATGAAATATCTGAATGGACTTTACTGCATCAGTACCAAAACCCTTCATCTGCTCCTGCTCCCATGGACCAAGTATTGCGCTGAATGGCATCATATGTCAGGTATGTATGGTAGAGTCAGCCAAAGACTATTGAAACACGCAGTCCCCAAAAAATCACGCAACAACATTCACCTGAAGCTCGGTAACTTTGTTTTTCCCCCTCCAAATGAGCTGGTCTTTCACGTTCTTCCTTACATGGGTCAATGGTCCCTTCTCCTGCCAAGGCTCCAGCCCCATGAGAAATTGCACTCTTTCGTTTGTCATGCATGCCCCAGCATCGTTTGGATCCTGCATAAGTGACTGCTGCGGCAATTTTTCTTTTCAGTCCAGGCCTGGGCGCCCCGGCTCAAAAAATCGAACATCCACTATGGCCTGCAGGAGTTCGCTGACACGAACCGTTGCCTTACAATTCTGCCACGTGATGGTACCGCTGCACATGTGTATGACGACGTGGGATGGCAGCAGCTTCCGTCCGTTGCAGTGCCACTCACGGAGGCTTGTAACTTGTTGGTGTAGGCACTTGACAGCGCTTGTTTACAGAAACAGACAGTGGTGAGGCAGTGCGATGGCACGCGCTAGCAGCATATAACACAGATGCTCGTCACTAGCCAAAAGACCATAGGTACCTTTCTGCCAACAAAGTGAGGGCGGAAGGATGCCAATACGGCACCGATGAGTTCGCAGTTCCTGGCATCGATATGCACAGAGGCCGGTGCCATGTTGGAAACCGTTACCCATACATCAGGTTGCAACAAACACCCCCAGCAGAAGTTCAGTCGTGGGTACCTTTACGCTTCGATTGGCAACAAGCGCAACTTGTTGCACATCTCAGGCCCCAATTCACTGTGCAATGTATTGAGGTCCCAACACATCTCATAGCCTGCTCATGGGCTCCCTGTGGGCAACCATTGCTGATGAAAGCCACCCCCCGCTTGCCCAAGCACGGTCTTGTGGCAACCCGGTCTGACCGTCGTTTTTCTGGGTTTTCTGACCACAATTTTGTGGTTAGAAATGTCACGCGACGTGGTTGTGTTGTGTTCCAGTTGTAGAGGCAAAGAGGGGCTGGGTCATGCTTGCGGTAGCTTCTCCTGCTCACAACGATGTTTTGCTTGGCACTGCAACCCAAATCTGTGTATTTCGATGTGATTTTTAGCCATGGCTAACGTGGCTATCGCCGGTATGGCTGTGTAGACCAAAACCGGGCGTGGGGTATTGGGCCAGCTTTGCTTCACCAAAGATATTGCGCAAGGGGGGAGATGCTTTCCGCTGATCCATTAACAGCCGGCCTTGTCACCTCCACAGCCCGTTTCTGAAAATCGACAATCCATAATATAACTCCTCACCGGACCAGGCACGGCGGGAAGGGGGCGCCGACGTGGATGCCACAGGCCAAAAAAAAAAAACACTGGATGTGCTTTGAGGATGTTTTGTGCTTTGCTTGCATGCCACATTGCATCGTCGGGTGCACTGCGAACCATTTTTGTCTCATGTATGCATTCCATGTTGAATTGTAAGGAATGGACACCAACTGGGTGTGGATGGGGTGGGACGTCACATGTATCCACAGACGTAAATATTTCATTGGGGGGGATCCCCATCACAGCCCTGCAGATGGCGCTCCATTGCCCGGACCCCAAAGGAGTCTCGGGCCCTAAACTGTTGCAAGCAAGGCAATCTACAAAGAAACCACCTTGCATGTGCAATCGCTGCAGGCTTCAATCCCTCTTTGACATCCTTGAGGCCGTGCCTGCCCTGCGCGCAGGGCTGCCACATGAGTTACAACGCGTTGCGTTGGGTGCACTGGAAGGGAGGGAGTTCAGAGCAGGGCTTCAGGAGTGGTTATTGGAGGTCATGCGGTTAATGTGGGTTACAAATGCAATTCAAAAGGAGCAACTAGCTGGTCGCAGGTCGGGCCCACGAAACGAAAGGGGCGGGACTGCCCTTCCCAAGCCTGTTCATGTTTTCTCGTAGACAGCCCGCAACTCGTCGTACAGCATCCGAAGCTTTGCCTCCCGTCCCTCAAACCCCTGGAACCATCTCCTCAATCGGCTGTCCAGCTCCATGTGCTGTGACAACTCCCGCTGGAAAGTCTCCAGCGAGATGGCCTCTCCACCAACCCTCGCAAAGAGGCGCCGGGCCACCAAATGTGCGGAAGGGACGTAGTTGTTCAGCACCGTCTGGTTGTGCCGGATGTGCCGATGCAACCCATGCCGCGTCCCGGTGGTCCGGTCCGTCTCTGTCGCCAGATTCTGCAGAAATTCGGGGCAGTCGGGGTAGCAGCAGTGATGCTTCAGAAGGCCAGACTCCAACTGTTCCAACTGATCATCTTTGGGCCTTTCCAAATTCATGGCCGCAATCTCGTTCCAATGGAAGATCTTAGGCATCGTGTGGTACTTCATGAAAGGCTGGGCCTCCTCGAGCAACTTCATCCGCTTCAGACAATGCTTCACCTGAGGAGAAGGGGCATACAGTGGCCCAAGAGCAGACGTACACTGTGAAGGGGGGTATCTCTTGACAGGCTCGTTGGGCACCGTGTAGCACAACCGGTGTCCAGTGCTGCGTCTTGAGTGCGGCATGCTCTTGTCGCTCGAATTCCTTGGTGTTTATCTGCGCGGTTTCCTGGGTCAGAGTGGAATGCTGGCCCCCTTGGTCACCCGCAGCCCCTTTCCCTGCGGGGCACCGGGGAAGGAGGGGGGCAAGGAGGGTCCCATAAAGGCTGATCGAGTACCGCGTAGTACCAGCGATGTCCAGTGCCGTGTCTTCTGTAACACCGAGTCATTTGTGAGCGGGAGAGGGGGGGGGGTTGCAATTTTGTGGGTGAGAGTGGAACGTTTGTCCCGCTGCTCACGACTGCAGTCTGGGTCCCACAATCCACAGTCAGCACTCAGACTCCAGGGTCCACCGAGACTCGGCCCGAGCATAGAACCATTAGGAACTGCCTGACCTGTTGAGGGGCCTGCTTAGGGGCGCCATTCCAGCGCCTTCGATAGCGTTGACAGGCGCAGGTGCGCAGCACATGGGCGAGAGACATATACCGGCATAGTGCATGGGGAGGAAACGGGAGCGAAGGGGGCAAGGGTGTGACGGAGGCAGGCGAGGGGAGGGGGGAGAAGGGGGTGCAGAGGGCAGAGGGGCGGCAAAAGTGCACAAGCACGAAGAGCAGAGACATGAAGTGAAGAGCGGCTCAGGCACTGAAGACGAGAGCATGGGCAGTGAGGCAGGAGAGGGCACCCACTGTGAGGAGGGGAGGGGGGGCAAGAAGGACAGGGGCACTTGCAGTTAGGGCGGCGCTGTTGATCCTTGGCCCTGTGCCGCTTGGGGGGCCCACGAATGCGCTATGTTGCGATGGCGTCCGCCCATGTGGGCGTCAGCAGGGCTGTAAGCTCACCGCCACCAACTCACCACGTCACCGCCGGTGCCGCGAAAAACGGGGAAAGCGGGGAAAGGGGTGAAACCCCGTGAAAAGTTGTGAAAAATTGGTCAAAAACGGTGAAAAACAGTGGGAAATGGTGGAAAACATTGAAAAACGGCGTTGACACCATCGACACTACTCCGACACTGCTGCTTGACTGCCCAGCTGTTGTGCACAAAAATGGCACCCTTGTGTGGCCAAAAACTTGGGGGATCCAGGGCGCTATGCAAATGGACAAATGACTGAAGTGACAGGTCTTGGCCTAAAAGTGAACACAAGACATAAAACATCTTCCCGCTATGGTCACCCAACCTGGCCACCACCAGTCACCAACTGAAAAATGGGCACATGGGGGGGGGGGGGGTCACCGAAAGGCCCAAATGCCACCACCAAGTAGGGGCGTGAGGTATGGCAGTAGGGGTGTGCATGGGGGCATTTGCTCACAAGGGCATTGCTCTCGTCGTCAACACAGATGTGAGTACTCTAGGCAATTCCGTACTCCTGCTGCAGACACAACACTAGCACACCACCGCATGTCCGGTTCAAGCTTTGCACATTTTTACTGAAAAGTAGGTGCCCTTACAGCCCTGCGTTCGGAAGATGGCACCCATCAGCGAGTGGGGCCGGTCAAGACGTGCAGGTCAAGACGTGCAAGTGGCGCCTTCATAGTTACTCCAACGGCACTACCACAGGCAAACTGCCTGGAGTTGCAGCGCACCAGTGAGGACGTGCTGATCGGAGACCACTGGCTCTATGTCACGACTCCCACATCAGATGCGGTGTGGCGCAACCTCCAAACTTCACGTTATGGAAATGGCTATACGCCTGCCCACGCGGACAGGGGCGGCAGTTGTGAGCAGTAGAGGGGGGCATGGCAGGCGCCTGGCCATAGACCAACGATAATCGTCACCCACCAGATTCACTCTGGCATTCCAACAGTACTTCAAGTATCACGCGGCAGAGCCGCGACACACATTGTCCGTGCTGTCCAGCATGAGGCGCCCGTTGGGCGCCGCCACAAATTGTTCATGCAGTCCAGCTCGGCGCCATTGGGCGATGGAGTTTCAGGTCAGGTCCGTGCGATGGCAGGCGCCTGGGCAGCGGGGGGCACCTTCATCAATTCAATCATCTCCCTCTTCCGCTGGAGGATCTCCTTCTGCTCGTCGATCATCTCTCTGATAATCCCGCCCGGATCCCGGAAGCGAACGTCCTGCCGGAAGCGGGACTTGTTGTACTTCATCCCCTGCAGGAACAGTGCCACCTGCGTCTCCTGCCCGCTAAACCCGGGCAGGTGCCGCGCCAAAAAGTTCCGCATCGACACCGACCCGTCAACGAACGCCGCGAGCACCCGCTCCGCGTCGTATCCCTCGTGCACTCGCTCCAGGAACTCCAACGTGGCCACCAGCGCAAACGGTGAGCAGTTCGTGAATCGGCCCGTGTAAAACCGACCCGTGCGGCGGGCCCCCCGCTCCAGGTCGAAGACGTACGCATCGAGGTCCGTGGCGTCGTCGATGCGCAGGACGCTGCGGATGTGGCGGTTCGAGTCCTTGCCCGTCCCCTTGAGGTAGCCCCGGCAGGACCGCATCACGGACTCCGCCATCAGGGCGAACGCCAGGCGGCTGTATTTCGTGGAGGCGAACGCGCGCGCGGCGGACGGGGCCGCCAGGCCGCCCAGCAGCCGGCACACCGACGCGATCCCCCGGGCCTCCGTGAGGTACTGCTCGAAGTCGTCGTGCGACAGGATCGCGTCGACCACGGCTGCGAGGTCAGCGTCGTGGGCGACGCGGTCACGGACCTGCCCCACCAGGCGGAAGGCGAGGTCCATCATCCGGCGCAGGTACGAGTGGTCAGCCTCCTGCGGTTTGTGCGTCCGCAGGTACATGAACACCATCTCGACGCAGTTCACGAGGGCAATCACTGGCAGCGAGAAGCGCTGTGAGCCCAGGAAGAGGTGGGGGTTGCGGGTGTAGATGTAGGCGTAGTAGAGCTTGCCCACCTCCGACCTGCAGGTGTGGGACATACGTCGGTGATCTACAAAGGATCATGTACAGCAGGGGCGGGGGGGGGTCTGCACAGGGAATATTCCGCACCTATTGTCAAAGAATTGAACTTCACCATATGAGTTTGCTTTGTGAGAATCTTGTTTTTTCACTGCACCTAAGATGCCGATTTGTTGCGCATGTTGAGGTACAGCGGGTGGGGATCCCGCACGGGGATGTTCCCGTGGGAAAACCCTGTATTCCAAATTGGTGCGGAATTTCCGCCCATTCTTTCAGTTTAGGTGTAGAATATTCCCCCACCCTAATCGGGGCCCGATTTCCCCGATTCACCCCGATTTGTAGCCCCATTCAGTGGGTTGCAGGATTGAACACCAGAAAACTCCACTTGAGAAGGGAGTAGGGTCTTCCCAACCGCGAGGAGCACCAGCTAATCCGGCTGATGCATCCCCCGAGGGGCATGCGTGCAGTCATAAGGGATGGCCTCCAGTACAAGGCAGGTTCGATTCCTGGTGAGTGCAAGGCAGGTCAGCCCTGCACCGGGACGGAGAGACGGCAATGGGGACCACACGTCTCATACGAAAACTACACGCTAGGATTCTGTGCCAAGTGAAGCCCAGCAGAAAGCCGACCAGGTACCAGCCAGAGCCCCCCCCCCCGCAGCCCCCAAGGGGCCAAGCTTTGGTTCATTCTTGGGTGTGTCGCTGTGTACAAGGGATCAGGGCTGGATGTCCACATTCACAAGGGTCTGTTTCTCCTGCTTTTTGAACATTGCACCAGCATCTTGTTTTCTTTTTCACAATTTGTTGCAATTTCCTTTGCACTTAGTTTTCGTTTTCCAGATCCAGCGAGACAGAAACCGGACTTTTCCATTTCATGTTTAAGAACAGACCTCCAAACAGTGCACCACAACCGCCAACAGTATGTTTTTTTGCGAGACCTGGCACAAGTGTGTGTTAGAGAAGGCGTTCAGGGAAAACAGGCTTGCTTCGAACAAGGTCATTGGCCGTTGGATATTGCTGTTGTTGTAAGACAGCCGGCGGCACTCTTTGCTTGAGGCACGGCCAAGCTAACCCCCAGGAGGGGGGGGTGCCAAAAAGGCTGAATGAGGATGCTGGTTGGTACTTCCGGGGGGAGGGACGTCAGGTTTTGAATTAACCAGCATGATCTTGACCTCATGCCGGATCTAACCAGTTCGACTTCAACAAGTACCGAATGTTGCCTTGAGTTCGCCACTCATCTGTGGCTATCGAATGTTTCTTGGTCAGGTTGAGGTCAGTTCACGCAGCTCAAGGATAGGGCATGCCCCATTAGGCCCGACCCACCTTCTCCGTTGGGGGGGGGGGAGTCGATTTGGGGCCTTGGACAACCCTGGCCGACCGACCCACCCATCTACATAAGAACATCCTCGGGGCAAAAATGAGCAAACACCAAAGAGGGGGGCGTTGCCTGCTAAGGTACTTGAGATGGGATGACACCCATGGCTGCCACATCCCTTGGTACATAGCGGAGCAGGTGGGCGACCAGCTCCAGTAGCTACCTCTTCTCCTGGCCGTACCACCCCAGCTGGATCTCCAGCTGGTGGATATGGCTTCGAAGAATGAGGAACTCATGTGCCGCCCCCTTGGCCACAAATTGATTCCGTGCTGCTGCCTGGGCCACACGTTAACTCTCCATCTTTGCTCTGGCCTCCGCGGCCTGCTGGTACCCTCCGTCCCGCGTGCAGATTTGCCCCCGCTCTTCCCGTGATCTCAACCTTGGAAATCCTCCTCGTGCCCCCCCCCCCCCCCCCCCCAGGTGCGAGGACTCTGTGGGGCCAAAGATTTCCATGGAGGCTTCCATGGCTTCCGAAATGCTAAAACAAGGCCGCCTCCAAAGACTCCTCCTCAAGGGAGGACTAAGCCCAAGCCAACAGAGACGGCTCACACTGCACGGAGGAAGAGAGGAAATCGATGCTAGATAAAGATTGCTGCGGAGTAGTTGATGAACAATAACAACAACAAAAAAGGAGAGAGGTTGGGAGGGGCTGCGAGCCTCTGGCTTCCCTAAGGGCTGCCAATTTCATGCCATAAACATTGTGGTAAAAGGAACGTCCATCCATCGACCTCCAAAAATTAAGTCCTTGCATCTATTTTGGATAAGAAGCAAAGTACTAAGGAGAAGAGGGAAAATTGTTCATGAAAGTTATAGGAGCATGTGAGTCGGAAGGCGATAGGGTGAAGGGCACCCAGTGAATAGCGGACCAAACAAAAAATGGAATGCTAGGCACTAACCTTGAGGCAATTCATTCAAGGGGCCGGAGGTTTGAGGCCGGTTTTACATTCACAAACTTTTTTTTTCAGCTGACCCACCCACCCCCGGTTGGGGGGGGGGGGGGGGGCATTCTGCCCACTAAGCTACAGCCTGGCCACAGCCCCATCGCACTACCTGCTGTCAATGAGGCAGTCCGTGACGGCCTGCCCGGCGGAGTCCAGCATCACGTCCTGTGTTTCCACTGCGTTGAACAGGTCCGACGCCAGGAACGTGTCGAGGGAGATGTGGTCGATCTGCAGCAGCCAAGGCTCCACCTCCGAGGCTCCAGTGATGCTGGTTCGAATCCCGAGCCCCTGAAGCTTCGAGCAGGTGAGCGCATCCTCCGCAGTCCGCACCTTGACCCCGACCTCCGCAGACACCGCCGCGAGGTCCACCGGCGTCGCCGCGCGCTTGACCAGCTGTTTGCCGTACTTCATCGCCACCACGCGCTCGAACCACTTGCCACGGAAGCTCACACGGCAGAACGTGTTCATCTCCGTGAACAGCGCGGACATGCGGCAAAAGAATGTGCGGATCGCCCGCATTCGCTCGACGTAGGGCTTGGATAGCGGAGCGTCGAGCCCGCCCTGAGCCGCGCGGATCGCCTTCTTCGTCTGGTCCAGCCGCTCCATTGTGCCGGAGCAGAGCAGCGTGATGACGCTCTCGAACTCGTGGTACCGCGAGGGGTCCACCATCAAGTAGCAGCGGAACTTGGAGATCAGTGTGACGAGGGCCCGTGAGGCCGTCTCGACGTCGATGTCGTCCTCCAGGCGCGTCTTGTACGCCTGGTCGTTGACGACGATGTACTCCGTGAACTCGCCCTTGTACAGGACGGAGCCGGTCCACAGGCAGTCGAACTCCGGCAGCTTCTCCAGGCCCGTGACGAAGCCCTCCCCGCACACGCCGTGCGGGTACGGGATGGAGAAGCGGTGGTCGAGCGCCGCGATGCCGTCGTTCTCGTCGCCCAGTCGGTCGTACAGCTCCGCCACACCGTTCTCGACGGAGTGGAGGTACTCCTCGAAGGGCCACAGCGTCTGCAGGTGCGTCTTCAGCCGGTAGCAGGCCCGGCAGGGCGCGCCGATGTAGATCAGCTTCACCAGGACCCGCTTGACCGCCATGTGCCGGCCCCACTCCTCGACCATCCGGTCGATCGTCTTCCCGTCCTGGCTGCCCTTGATGTACACGTAGACGACGTTGGTGACCGTGGGGCTGCCCTTGGCAACGAAATGGAGGACGCCCTCGAGCGTCGGCAGGATCTTGGCCCGGCCCGGCACCCGGTGGACGCGGTTAACGAAGCTGGCGGCCGTGGTGATCCGGAACATCTGCGGGCCGTCGTCCCAGACCCAGAGCGACTTCGATCCGGCCTGGGAGTCGATGAAGTTTGCCGTCAGGCGTTCGAGCTGCGCGTCGCGGAGATTGGGATACACGAAGTGGTGGTGCAGGTCATTGCCGGCCGACGCGGTGGGGCTCACTCGGATGGAGTACAGGTCCCCGGTGATGCGGTGCAGGCTAAGGAATGGCAACTTTGGGTCATCGCGGTGCGTGAACTTGCGCAGCTCTGCCATGTGGTTGCCCTTCCACAGGGAGTACTCGCGGCAGACCTGGTAGTCCGTCTTCGGCGTCACAGTGATGACGAAGATGGGGAACACGTACTTCCCGGAGCCGGAGACGATCGCTCTGAGGTCCCCCGTCAGGCGGGTGTGATACTCCTGCCCCCCGAGGCAGAACACACCGCCGATCGGGGCCGTGATCTGTGGATCTACCCAGGGGTACCACCACCGCTTGTGCTTGTGGTCCCAGGACGGCCCGGGGTGCTCGACCACGTTCTTCCAGTCGAACATCTGACCAAACGCGTGCACGACCTGCTTCGACCCCCCGATCACAAACGGCCGGCCAATCACCGTCAGGTTGACCAGCAGCTGGATGCACTTGTGGCGATCCAGGTCCGCGTACCGGCTTGACACGTCGAAAAAGGTGGAGGTGTAGACGCCATCGCCCAGATAGTTGCCGTGCGTCATGCCCATGACCTGCCCCGACCCGGGGTGCAGGTCGCCGGGAAGAACGTAGCCGTGCTTTGTGATGGAATTGATGGTGCTGGGGGACCGGGTGCCATGATAGGTCATGATTGGCATGATGCCCTGGTCCAACTCCTCGGCCACCTTGGCCATCTCCTGAAATCTTTTCTCACCCAGAACGGTTTCGACCTGCGAGATTTCCATGTGCTCCATGCCCTCCATGCCACCGAATGTGGTCTCATACTTGTCTAACTGTGCCTTGGCCGCCGTGATGAATTCACTGTAGTCAACGTGCTTCACGTCGCTTGCAGACCGCTGCGGCTGCCACCAATCGCAACATGAAATTTTCATTGCGAGAACCAAAATTCTTCAGAGAGGGACCGGGACGCTGGGACGCGGCATGGGTCGCATGGGCGCATGTGGCACTAACAAATGCTGCTGAACAAAGCAGCCACTACCATCAGCATGTGGCGGACGCACACACATACAAAAAGAATTGCAGAGATCGGGCAGCAGACAGAGTCCTCAGCACGGTCATATGGCTGGACTGGAAAGGCTATGGACCCCCAAGCAAAGGACCCCCCGTGTCCAGCGAACAATAAAGTCCTCAAAAAATACGGTCCGAACAGGAGTGTCCGTTGGACACGCCGTTCGGTACCTAATTAAATCGGTACCTAAACCCGGTACCCAATGAATTAGGGCCCAGAAAATTACAATCCGAATGGAACTGTTCGTTGGATAAGGCATTCGTTGGATACGGGGGAATGAAGCGCTGGATACTTAGCTTCCGTATAGCCCCGGAAGACAGGTCTACGATTATAGCTCATCAAACAGTACCGAATGTTGCCTTGAGTTCGCTGCAGGTGCAGTTGTTGGACACAGGGGGGTGAGCCACGTGTGACGGCACGCACTACAATGCTTGCACTACGGCTGTACAGACCACATGACAGTGTAGATCTTTCCACAGCTTCAACTACGCCCCTTGCGCCCGTGTGATCTCCCAGCGCCTCTTTGCAAACGGGACATCCATTTCGCTGCAGACTTGAGGACATGGTTCCAGGCATTTGAGGACCACGATGCAAAGCTCAGGTGCTGAACCGCCAGCCCAGGGCTTTCTACAAGAAAAGATGACTGGCCCCTGACACTGGGATGCATTGGCAGATGGGGAACTGGTCCCCAATTCTTGGGCCAAGCCTGTGACCAGCTGCTGACTGCATTTCGACAACTGGCCCCTACTAACCCCCTAATGAGGATTGAGCGTTTGGACCCAGCTGGTGGGGGGAGGATCCTGCAGACTGTGCACCCTGCACTGTCCACTATGCACACTGCAAATTGCGCACTTGGAGGTTGCAATGCTGCGTGTTCAGAGTATTACGGGGGAATCAAAAGGACTTTGTCATGAGCCACAAATATTGTGCCCTTCATGATCCTCTAGCAAGTTTGGAAAAACACATTTCCATCTGTTTCAGACACTTTTTTTGTCACAAAATACGCCATTCTCAAGGTATTATGGAAGGGTGTCACTTCGGAACAGGATAGAGATCTAGATGCCGATGCTTCAAGATCATTTATCATCCGAAATTTTGGCCCAATCAGTTTTGGAATTCGTGACCATTTTTCGACCCCTGTGTGACCCCCTGGTAACTCTACCCTAGCACGCACACTGTCTACCATGCCAGGGCCCACCGAAGCGTATTTTGGGGCTTTGTGGTAACATTGAATTTGGTTTCTCATGTTCCAAAAAAAGCTTTTCTGGTGTCCTAGAATGTTCTTGAACCCTTCTGTAAAAGGTCACTTTTCACCCAAGTCCCCCAGGCTAGCGGCGCCTTGCTGACATTCACATTCGCAGGGGCACCGAACGGCACTTTGTTGACAATTGAGCAGACTCGACTAAGTGGATTCCCGGAGTGATTCCAGAGGGTGACAACCATCATTGATCTATGGCCAAATCCCCCGGCCGGATCCCAAATGAGAATTACGATGACGATTACAGTCTGCTGCAACAACTGCTTAGCAGCAAAGTGGCTTGCCTTGCATGCCCAAATGTGCTTTCAAAATGCGGGCAGGGAACGGGCTTCATGGCGGACGAAAGTTGCGAAGTATGCCAGGGTTGGGTGTTTTGTTGTTCCATTGGACTGCTTTTCGGGATAGCAGGCAGTTGTGGTGTGTGGTGGTGCAGACTGGCCGTCTCTGTGTTGACGCATGTGCTGACAAGGCAGTGGCAAGAGACCCGAGTGCAACAGCCCAGAAGAAGAGAGGGCCGCACATGCAGGGCCACAAACCACAGCTGAT
This sequence comes from Eutreptiella sp. 'Long Island Sound 2002', assembly GCA_964036045.1. Classification (NCBI taxonomy): domain Eukaryota; phylum Euglenozoa; class Euglenophyceae; order Eutreptiales; family Eutreptiaceae; genus Eutreptiella; species Eutreptiella sp. 'Long Island Sound 2002'. Next base: position 23,991,413 of record OZ038398.1, on the reverse strand, counting down.
CACAGGAAGTCGGGCACAGAGCCCCCAAGACCGGCAAGTTGGTTGATGAATGGGTTGCCGTGACCCGCATCTTTTTCTTTTTACTGTTTTTGTAGAGGAGCCCCTTTTACCACCCTCTCAATCCGATTGGCACCCTTGGAGGCCCTTATTTTGTGGCAAAATGAGCCAAAAATGACCAATTCTTCAAGGTTTGACTGCTTTTGACCATTTCGAAGGCCGACATTGCCTCTAGGGGCCTCAGGGTGATGAATGATGCTGACTCATAGTGTTTACAAGCCTCTTCCACACCAAAACAACCCTTCCATAGGCCATTGGCACATTAGCACTGTGTGGGCTAGGGCAGGGTCACACCGCAACACTAACAGGGTCAAAAACGATTTTTTTTTCCAAAAGTGAATAGCATTTTTAGGCTGTCGCTGGCCACTTTGGTCCGTCCGCGTCCCCGTGAAGTCCCCCGATGCCTTGACGCAAGCTCATTTTTGCATTGAAAATGGGCAGGGGATGGGGGGGATGGGGGGCCTACCTACTTCAGTCATGTGCATCCCTGCCCGGCAGATGGTGTCGAACCGTGTGGCCTCGTCTCCTTTGTGCTCTGATGTTGGATAGGCGAATAAAATGTCGATTGTGGCAGTACACTTTCTAATGTTTGCGCCAAGGACCAAAAACCAAATTGTCAGCACCCCAGGTCCTAGATCACGAGGGCACCGGAAGAACAGACAGAAGCAATTCCAAATAGTCACAACACACAGTATGCGTTTCGAGGCGGTAAGGATCGTTATCAAATTAAAAGTCATCGATGGTGATGCAATGTCCCCTTGCGGAGCGGAGAGAAGGAGAAGACGGTTCACAAGGAAAGGTGCAATTGCAACTATTCGAGTTCGTGCAATGCGTGCTATTCCTGGGTTTGAAAATACAAATTAAAGGTGGAACCAACCTACTGAATTCACGGTCACCCTCAACCAACTGAGGCTGAAGTTAAATAGGAAAAAAGTGCGAAATCACAAATCTGTAGCAAGGGAAAGCATTGGTATGGCAAGGCCACACATTGGCCACATCCCAGCGACAGTTGCTGCAGACGCAATATCAGCAACACGCACAATGGGTGGGACGCAATTTGGCTCGAAGCCAACGCATCCGCGCAAATCGGCAAGAATTAGGTTGTACACTGCAAAGGGAAAAGCATTGATGATTCAGCAGCACAAACGTCCCATGCCCTGCGATGAATTGCACAGCTGATTTTCCGGCAAAATGAGGCAGATACCAGCTCCTGAAAAGAGTCCCCAACCCCACAACGTCGAATTTGGTGCAGATTTTCGCGATCAGCAAATGTCTCCGGGATGCGTCAGCAGAAATACCTTTCCCTCATCCTGCTGAGCCGGAAGTTTACGAACTTGGGTCAAGATTAAGGTGTTGTCTGTCAGATTTGCCGTGTAGCCCCCCGCAAAAGCAGAGGATTACAAACGGCATACATCCTCACCGCAGAACAGTCCGACAGACATGAAACGCCACATTCCAACAAAATCCCTCCATTAATTGCAGAAAAAAGCTGTTATTCAGGCAGAAAGCGATCGACAATATGAAATCCCCTGCTCGCTATCAAAATGCGTTCAAAATAACCACTGCCTTCTGACCTCTTACAAAGCTGCACCGCCTGTCAATTGGCTGGCAGCGTTCATGAGATTGATGGGGGATGTACCATCCGTCATCAAGTACCCCTGCAACCCCAATCCCTTCAGAAGCTTCGCCTGCATCTCTGGCCCCGCTCGGGCCATGGCTGCAATCGTCGAGCGGCCAATGCTCTCCACACTGCTCTTGAATTTGTTGGTCTCAATCTCCGCCAGTTGTCCTGCCTTCTCCAGCTCCAGTTTGTTTATTTCCTCCTGAAACCCCAGCTCAGCCTGCTTCTTGATATCCTCGGCCCTCAACTCCGCCTCCACTGCGACACGCTGGGCTTCGGCCCTCAGCTTCGCAATGTTCACCTGCGACTGACCCTCGATCTCAGCAGCAGCCGCCACAGCCTTCGCTTCGGCCTTGCTGGCTCCTGTGGACTCAATGGCAGCCGACTCTGCCTGCAATCCGAGCAGCACCATCTTCTCTTTCTCAGACTTGGCTTTGTCATCGATGATCTGCCTCTCCAACTGTCCCTTGGCAATCTGTTCTCGGCGCTCAGCATCATGTCGAGCTGCGGCTTCTTGGGACTTCGTGGTGATTTCAATGGCGAGCTGTACTGACTTCATCAGCGCTTCACGGGTTTTGCTGTCCACCGGCTCCACAGACTGAATATCCACACTGGTCACCACAAGCAGATTGTTTTTGAACTCCAGCTTGTCCCGGGGTTTGCCTGTCTCCTTGTTCACCCCGAACACGGCTGCTTGAATGATGGCCGAGGAGTTCCTGTGGAACGTGTCGAACGGTTCCCCAGCCAGAGCACCACGAATTCGGGACGCCATGGCACTGCACGCGTCTCCAACGAAGTCAGAGACGTTGAACACCTTGGTCCCCGCTGCCACATCCCCATGCTTGCAATCGAAGAACCAGTTGTACGAAAGCTGCAGAGACAATCGGGCGTGGTCAGACGTTTCCACTTGCACAATGTCGGTCATGAAGTCGGGGCCCAGGGACAGACACAGCGTCGAAATCACGCCAGCACGCTTTGGCCGATCGCCTGACAACTTCAACATGGTGAACTCCTCCTCCGGGCCCAGCTTCACCATGTCCGGTCCGAAGATGATGCGGGGCTTGCGGCTCTTGTAATCATACACTTGGCACACACAGTTGTGTGGCACGTTGTAACTCACCACCCGCGTCGGGTCCCTGGCTACCACAGCGCTGCTTCGCTCACGAGGCCCTGCTTGTAGCTTCTCCAGTACTGCCTGGGACACAGGCTTCTTCCACAACTCCTCATTGGGTGCCAGCATGTACGTCTCGCCAATCACCGACCGCACCGTACCCGTCTTCGTGTCGCGCACATAAATGCCCTCGTTCTGGTCCAATGCAATGGACCGTCGCTTCTCCACCACCGTCAAGTGCACACTTGGTACAAACTCCCGGGCACCGTAAATCATCCATCGATCTCCAGGCTGCCGCTGAACCTCCTTGCCATCTGCGTCCACGTCCTTAAAACCTTCGTTGGCTGTCAACAGCAGCGCCTCTTCCGCCCCCAGCACGTACACATCCACGATACCATCCTCCAGGCTCTCGCCAGGATTCAAGAAGAATTGCGTGCGACCCCGCCGCACCTCACGCTGCCCCAGCAGCTGTTTGCCATTGCGCCACGGGTCTACAACCATGCAGAACTGCGAAGGCCCCACTACCGTCAAATCCACGTTGCCCAGGAACTTTTCGTTGGGGCCCAACAGATAGGCCTCTGTCATACTGGAAGTCACCAGCCACTGCTCACCAGCATGTCGCTCCGAACCGAACACATCTACAAAATTCCTGACAGCCTCGACGCTGATCGCCCTGGATTCCGTCAGGATCTTGGCCTGCACTGTCTGGACAATCTCCTCCTCAACGCCATGAAGGTATGCCCCCGTACCAATGTGAAGCCACTCCTCACCGGCTTGCCGCTTTGTTCCCATACGATCGGTGCAGGTGCTGCGAGCTCGCAACAGCAGACCGGTATTGGGCTTCAGGATGGTTGCAGCTCGCTCTTCCACAATGGCCTCCTCAATCTTCGGGACGTACGTCGCAGGGCCTTCGAACAGCCATTCATCACCTGCACTTCTTCCTTCGAAATCACGCAGCGCTTTGAGCCGCAACGCTGTGTTCGGGGCTAGTACTCGAAGCGGCAGAATTTCATGATTCACCAACACCTCCTGTGGATACAGGGGAAAGGGCTCCTGGTGTAGCCGGATTTCTTTGTCACCCAGTCGGACCTTGGCTTGACCATGCTTGTCTTTGACCAGCTCCCCCGTAGAAGTGCGGATGACGGGATTTTCAACAACGCAGTAGTGGCGCGGTGGTATGGCAATGCACTGCTGCGGTTGATTCAAGATATGCTCGTGCTCTTGTCGCGTGAACGTTGCGGGTCCCAGAATCACATGCGAGCAGTTGGAATTGTTGTCGTGCACATGAATATACTGGTAAGGCTTCAGGCGTACGACATCGCCCCCAAAATCCTCAGACGAACCACTCTCGTCAGACCTCCGTGGCAGCCCTTTTGTAGCCATTAGCAGAGACTGCAAAGCAAAAAAAAACAAGGCACCTTGTATAAGCCGAAATATGAGAATTCAACATTATGTCACTCCCACCACTTCCAACCACCACCCTTGCTATCGTCATAAACTGGGTGCAAAGGATGGGCCAAATACTTAGACACGGCGAGAAAGTACTCCAAATTGTTTGGTGAGGTGGAAGCAAAAACAGGCACCAGTGAGGAATGGTCAGAAAAAAATGCCCAGCGCGCGCCCGGCACACTAGCGCTCCCCCTTTGTGACTCTCTCGTAGAGATGCTATGCACCCTAAGTGCTGGGGTGCAGCATGGTGCTACAGGTCCCCTTTTGGGGCTCTTGTTGGAGTTGTATTCTCGTTCATTCAATTGTGACATTTTGCATTTCTTTGCCCCAAGGGCAGGTGTGTGGTACACTGATGGGGGGCAAGGGGGGGTGCCCCAAGTAGTAGCCAACCATGAGGTGACAAGGTGACGTGTGCCCCAATGCCCATCCAGTGCACAAGTCTTTCAGTCTAGAGGAGGCATGGTCGGAGCCTGGTGTGGACATTGCAAACCAACCCATTGACCCCCGCCCCCCTGAACGAACTCTAGACGACATTCGGTACTGGTGCAACACTAGTTAGTTGAGACTCCGGCAAAACTTTATGGATGAACTTCAGCAATGCAAGGAATGGTTCACGGCCCCTCCCAAGGGGTGTCTAGCCCAATGTCACTTTGGGGACGGGGCCATCCTTCCTGTGACTATGCCATTTCTCAGTGGAGTGCAAACACTCATGACGAAGGTAGGTGCCCCCTTCAACCAAGAATCCCCAGCTGCCCTCCCCCCCCCCCCGTTCCCTGCCCCTTGCTGAGTTGGATGGGTTGAATGCGGCCTCCACTGCCGGAGAAAAAACAGCTTTGATGCTGTACATCGCAAAGTTGATTGCATTGGGAGCACCAACTCTAATGGGAGGATTGGACCACTGTTTACGCCAGTAAACCAAAGTTTAAGCCACGTGTGCCTTATCCTCTGTAGACTCACTGAGCTACGCCGACTTTGTGTTGTGTGACAAGAACACATGAGTGCAGTGCCGGCAAGGGTGGTGAGGTAGGAATCACTTAAACCATTGCAGCCGGTATGCAATAGGGTGGTCCTGAAGGGGCATTACGTTATGTGCAGGTGTAGGTGCTGTTGTCTGAGCGATAGCAGAAAACCATGGCGCTTTGTTGAGCCGGAAGCTACATGGGCTGGGTTCAGATGTGGTGCTGTCAAAGGGGGTGAGAGGGTGCCCACAGGCAGGTATGAGGGGTGTAATGGAGAGGACAACCCACACATTTTGCAAGGTATCCTCCAATGTTGGCCCGACAAATGCATGATGGAGCATACCAAGGCAGCGCGCTTGTGCCTGTCGGCGAATTGTTTGTAGAGATTTTGTGTGCTTGTGGCAGGGTAGGGATGAGTATCTCAGCCAAACTCTGAATCCATTATTACTTCTGTCCAGATAGTACGCTCCCCAGTTGGGCAGCCCACACGGGCTCGCTCGCTTCCTTTCACAGTGTGCGTGCGCAAACAGCGTAGGGTTAGGGTTGGCAGATGTTTTTGTCAACGAGAAGTTGCACTTCACGCCCAATGTTCCCGAGCTAGGTTGCTTGCAACATGGCCTGGAGCCCCTTGCCCAACCTGCTGCCATGGCTGCCCCCAAAGCTGCAAACCTCCTGTCAAACCCTTCTCCAGGAGTGCAGCCAAACCTGCTGCCAAGGTGGCAGCCAAGCCTGCGGCTAGGGGGAATGCCATGCACGCAGTGCACACGCAGTGCGCACGCAGTGCGAAGTTTTGAATGTCGGCCAATACTCAGACCCTACTTTTGGCCCCTTTTGACAAGTTTTTGGTTCCATACTGGGGTTTTTTTAGCTTTCTATGCATTTGGGATGTGGCACATTTGAATTGCCACCCTTTGTTGCCCAATGTCAACCATTTTTACCCATTTTCCATCCCCCATATTGAACTCTCCCCACTTCGGGGACCCCGAGATGGCAGGGGTGATGTAGCCATACATAGCCCGCGGACCTTGAGGAGTTTGTGGTACGGCCTTCATCCCCACCACATCACTGATCTCGCTCGCCATCAACAAGTGTGTCGCGTCCACGCTCAGAATCACCACCGCCCTCCCCTTCACCCTATTCGCGGTCCCCATCACCCAAGAGACCACGGACAACGCGTGCCCCGCGCTCCAAGTCAAGGGACACCTCATCGCCGCCTCCAAGAGCGAAGCCACGGGCACCGGAACACTCGAAGCAAGCGGACTTTACAAGGCTGAGTGGTTTGTTCATAGGGACAGTGGAGTACCAAGTTGAAGGTAGTTTCGTCGTTTTCATGTGGGCTTTGCTGCTTCGCCGTGCAACCAGTCAGGTGACAGGTATTCTTGGGTGAGTATCCTGGCCTCTGCGTGTGCAGTGCCCACGCAGTGCCCACGCAGTGCGCACGCTGTGCAACAACTTGGCCAAGAGCCCCTTTCAGTGGCTCCTGTTGAGCATGTCAAGTACTTGCACCAGAAAAAGTGGCACACAGTGCGTGTCTCTCAGTGGAGCTGAACAAACATCCCAACAAACAGTTCCTGGTCATTTTGTCGATCATGCGACCTCATGTTTGCATGTCTTGCTTTGCGTCACACGTCCCTTGTGTTTCTCCCCCCCCCCAAGGGGGGGATACCGTCTCTTTGGGTATGTTCACCCAGTGTTGTGGGAATACGATTGCACGCAGCCCGGTATTTCTCAAGGGGGAGGGGTACGGACTTTGCACCCTCCTCCAACCCCTGATTGCGAGAACAGGAGTTAAGCAGCAAAGTTACAGTACTATAGTGCCTTGCATGCAATAAATTCCAATTACCAGGAGGGGCTTTAATTTAAGAGGTTTTTTTTTCGGATGACCAAAATTAAAGGGGTAAAAATTTGGTATTGCTCCTTAGAAATGAAGGAAAAATTTGGTATGCGGGTGACGTTCAGATGACATACAGATGTGCAGACATAAAAAAGGCCAAAAAAAGCGAAGCAAAAAATATACCCTAAGCTGGGTTTGAACCCAGGACCCTTATACCCAGAACCCAGCGCAACTACCAACTAAGCTACATCACGATCTAGCAGAACTGTAACATCAGAGTGTGCATGTCATAGTGAAAAAAAAAAAGGTGTCGTTATGGCACCTTCTGGCTCAATATGGCACAAAGAATCCTTAAAATTGAAGGAAATATTTGGTACGAGGGAGGCCTTCGAAATTTGTCCAAACAACTTTTCCCCGCGCCCAAATTTTGCCCCTCCTGGTACAGCAATGCACCAATAATACTACCTTGTCCAAACAGTAACAGCAACCTTCAATATCTGATCTTGCAATTAAACTTGGAAAACTCAAAGGGTTGGCATCCCACCCGCCCTAGGGAAATACACGGGTGGGCATTTCTGAGGGGGGGAAGGGGGGTGAGCTGCTGTCCCGGCTGGCAAGACAGGCTGCAAACCAACTACAGAGTAACAGACACAAGCAATGAGAGCAATGAAAAGCATCATTGCGGTCCACACAACCATGTTTATGCAAGCACATCAATATCAGTCAATGAAGCCGCCCTGCAAGGTCAACATTTTGGTGACATGGGCCCGCACTATGGCACTGAAAATCGGCCAACAAACATAACAGACATTGGAAATGCTCAGCAGTGAAGCCTCTTCCATCAGTGTACCACCTGCGAAACTTCTGCAGATGATCCAACACAGCCTTGGAGGCAGCCTTGGGGCTTAACCCATCGCATATCCACATCACCAGACCAACCGGGCAGGGCTTTCGCAACCCCATCAACTATCCTTGCAGGAACAAAGGACGGGCATCAGGGCTTTGGCTAGCCCACCATCAGCGAGTTCGAAATGAGCTCTTGGACGACAGCCCGGATCAAAGAGTGATGCATATAGGGGGAGTGTTAGCGCGCCGGGCATATTTTTTGACCCGTGCCCCACCGGTGGCCTTTTAGGGGGTGCACTAAGGGGGCGCACATAGCGCATTGCAGCTATTTCGGCGTCTAGCCGTACTAGAGACCCATACTTTGAGATACTAGGGGCATCATTGTGACCCCTAGCGTAGGTTTTGACTTCTGATTTTGTCCCCTTTGTCGGAGACCCCGGAGAATGCAGGGGTGACGTAGCATTTCCGCCCTCTTTTGGGCCCCAACCTTCTGGTGCTATTGAGGAAACCGGGACAATCTCTGAATCCACGCTTTGTTGCGTGGCCCCTGGAGTTGGGGTTTGGTGACTCGCAATCCACGCTTTGTTGTGTGGCCCCTTGACTTGGGGTTAGGGACTCTCAATCCACGCTTTGTTGTGTGGCCCCTTAAGTTGGGGTTGGGACTCACAATCCACGCTTTGTTGCGTGGCCCCTTGAGTTGGGGTTAGGGACTCACAATCCACGCTTTGTTGTGCGGCCCCTTGAGTTGGGGTTAGGGACTCACAATCCACGCTTTGTTGCGTGGCCCCTTGAGTTGGGGTTGGGGACTCGCAATCCACACTTTATTGCGTGGCCCCTTTATTATGCAACGTGCTTTGTAGGGAAGGTGTGCAGTGCAACGTGGTCTACTTGGGGGGCTTCTCCATGAGAGGGTAAACGTGGGGCTGAAGTCAGGATAGTTAATAGAAAAGTAGCGTGCCGGGCGCGCGCTGGGCAAACATTCCCCCATAGTATAGACGAGGGTCCCACGTATGCAATGCAATGTGCCCCATACGATGGATCTCCTCTGTCCACTACCTACCCCGACCCCCCCATGTCCAGCCCCCCCCCAGGGTACACGGTTCCCCCCCACCCCGGGGGGAACCGTCACCAAGTGACGGTTCCCCCCCTGGGGGGGGTGAAACGTACACCACTCCCGAGCAGCCAATTCTAGTATAACCCAACTAAAGATGAGAATTACGATGACGATTACAGTCTGCTGCAACAACTGCTTAGCAGCAAAGTGGCTTGCCTTGCATGCCCAAATGTGCTTTCAAAATGCGGGCAGGGAACGGGCTTCATGGCGGACGAAAGTTGCGAAGTATGCCAGGGTTGGGTGTTTTGTTGTTCCATTGGACTGCTTTTCGGGATAGCAGGCAGTTGTGGTGTGTGGTGGTGCAGACTGGCCGTCTCTGTGTTGACGCATGTGCTGACAAGGCAGTGGCAAGAGACCCGAGTGCAACAGCCCAGAAGAAGAGAGGGCCGCACATGCAGGGCCACAAACCACAGCTGATCACAGGAAGTCGGGCACAGAGCCCCCAAGACCGGCAAGTTGGTTGATGAATGGGTTGCCGTGACCCGCATCTTTTTCTTTTTACTGTTTTTGTAGAGGAGCCCCTTTTACCACCCTCTCAATCCGATTGGCACCCTTGGAGGCCCTTATTTTGTGGCAAAATGAGCCAAAAATGACCAATTCTTCAAGGTTTGACTGCTTTTGACCATTTCGAAGGCCGACATTGCCTCTAGGGGCCTCAGGGTGATGAATGATGCTGACTCATAGTGTTTACAAGCCTCTTCCACACCAAAACAACCCTTCCATAGGCCATTGGCACATTAGCACTGTGTGGGCTAGGGCAGGGTCACACCGCAACACTAACAGGGTCAAAAACGATTTTTTTTTCCAAAAGTGAATAGCATTTTTAGGCTGTCGCTGGCCACTTTGGTCCGTCCGCGTCCCCGTGAAGTCCCCCGATGCCTTGACGCAAGCTCATTTTTGCATTGAAAATGGGCAGGGGATGGGGGGGATGGGGGGCCTACCTACTTCAGTCATGTGCATCCCTGCCCGGCAGATGGTGTCGAACCGTGTGGCCTCGTCTCCTTTGTGCTCTGATGTTGGATAGGCGAATAAAATGTCGATTGTGGCAGTACACTTTCTAATGTTTGCGCCAAGGACCAAAAACCAAATTGTCAGCACCCCAGGTCCTAGATCACGAGGGCACCGGAAGAACAGACAGAAGCAATTCCAAATAGTCACAACACACAGTATGCGTTTCGAGGCGGTAAGGATCGTTATCAAATTAAAAGTCATCGATGGTGATGCAATGTCCCCTTGCGGAGCGGAGAGAAGGAGAAGACGGTTCACAAGGAAAGGTGCAATTGCAACTATTCGAGTTCGTGCAATGCGTGCTATTCCTGGGTTTGAAAATACAAATTAAAGGTGGAACCAACCTACTGAATTCACGGTCACCCTCAACCAACTGAGGCTGAAGTTAAATAGGAAAAAAGTGCGAAATCACAAATCTGTAGCAAGGGAAAGCATTGGTATGGCAAGGCCACACATTGGCCACATCCCAGCGACAGTTGCTGCAGACGCAATATCAGCAACACGCACAATGGGTGGGACGCAATTTGGCTCGAAGCCAACGCATCCGCGCAAATCGGCAAGAATTAGGTTGTACACTGCAAAGGGAAAAGCATTGATGATTCAGCAGCACAAACGTCCCATGCCCTGCGATGAATTGCACAGCTGATTTTCCGGCAAAATGAGGCAGATACCAGCTCCTGAAAAGAGTCCCCAACCCCACAACGTCGAATTTGGTGCAGATTTTCGCGATCAGCAAATGTCTCCGGGATGCGTCAGCAGAAATACCTTTCCCTCATCCTGCTGAGCCGGAAGTTTACGAACTTGGGTCAAGATTAAGGTGTTGTCTGTCAGATTTGCCGTGTAGCCCCCCGCAAAAGCAGAGGATTACAAACGGCATACATCCTCACCGCAGAACAGTCCGACAGACATGAAACGCCACATTCCAACAAAATCCCTCCATTAATTGCAGAAAAAAGCTGTTATTCAGGCAGAAAGCGATCGACAATATGAAATCCCCTGCTCGCTATCAAAATGCGTTCAAAATAACCACTGCCTTCTGACCTCTTACAAAGCTGCACCGCCTGTCAATTGGCTGGCAGCGTTCATGAGATTGATGGGGGATGTACCATCCGTCATCAAGTACCCCTGCAACCCCAATCCCTTCAGAAGCTTCGCCTGCATCTCTGGCCCCGCTCGGGCCATGGCTGCAATCGTCGAGCGGCCAATGCTCTCCACACTGCTCTTGAATTTGTTGGTCTCAATCTCCGCCAGTTGTCCTGCCTTCTCCAGCTCCAGTTTGTTTATTTCCTCCTGAAACCCCAGCTCAGCCTGCTTCTTGATATCCTCGGCCCTCAACTCCGCCTCCACTGCGACACGCTGGGCTTCGGCCCTCAGCTTCGCAATGTTCACCTGCGACTGACCCTCGATCTCAGCAGCAGCCGCCACAGCCTTCGCTTCGGCCTTGCTGGCTCCTGTGGACTCAATGGCAGCCGACTCTGCCTGCAATCCGAGCAGCACCATCTTCTCTTTCTCAGACTTGGCTTTGTCATCGATGATCTGCCTCTCCAACTGTCCCTTGGCAATCTGTTCTCGGCGCTCAGCATCATGTCGAGCTGCGGCTTCTTGGGACTTCGTGGTGATTTCAATGGCGAGCTGTACTGACTTCATCAGCGCTTCACGGGTTTTGCTGTCCACCGGCTCCACAGACTGAATATCCACACTGGTCACCACAAGCAGATTGTTTTTGAACTCCAGCTTGTCCCGGGGTTTGCCTGTCTCCTTGTTCACCCCGAACACGGCTGCTTGAATGATGGCCGAGGAGTTCCTGTGGAACGTGTCGAACGGTTCCCCAGCCAGAGCACCACGAATTCGGGACGCCATGGCACTGCACGCGTCTCCAACGAAGTCAGAGACGTTGAACACCTTGGTCCCCGCTGCCACATCCCCATGCTTGCAATCGAAGAACCAGTTGTACGAAAGCTGCAGAGACAATCGGGCGTGGTCAGACGTTTCCACTTGCACAATGTCGGTCATGAAGTCGGGGCCCAGGGACAGACACAGCGTCGAAATCACGCCAGCACGCTTTGGCCGATCGCCTGACAACTTCAACATGGTGAACTCCTCCTCCGGGCCCAGCTTCACCATGTCCGGTCCGAAGATGATGCGGGGCTTGCGGCTCTTGTAATCATACACTTGGCACACACAGTTGTGTGGCACGTTGTAACTCACCACCCGCGTCGGGTCCCTGGCTACCACAGCGCTGCTTCGCTCACGAGGCCCTGCTTGTAGCTTCTCCAGTACTGCCTGGGACACAGGCTTCTTCCACAACTCCTCATTGGGTGCCAGCATGTACGTCTCGCCAATCACCGACCGCACCGTACCCGTCTTCGTGTCGCGCACATAAATGCCCTCGTTCTGGTCCAATGCAATGGACCGTCGCTTCTCCACCACCGTCAAGTGCACACTTGGTACAAACTCCCGGGCACCGTAAATCATCCATCGATCTCCAGGCTGCCGCTGAACCTCCTTGCCATCTGCGTCCACGTCCTTAAAACCTTCGTTGGCTGTCAGCAGCAGTGCCTCTTCCGCCCCCAGCACGTACACATCCACGATACCATCCTCCAGGCTCTCGCCAGGATTCAAGAAGAATTGCGTGCGACCCCGCCGCACCTCACGCTGCCCCAGCAGCTGTTTGCCATTGCGCCACGGGTCTACAACCATGCAGAACTGCGAAGGCCCCACTACCGTCAAATCCACGTTGCCCAGGAACTTTTCGTTGGGGCCCAACAGATAGGCCTCTGTCATACTGGAAGTCACCAGCCACTGCTCACCAGCATGTCGCTCCGAACCGAACACATCTACAAAATTCCTGACAGCCTCGACGCTGATCGCCCTGGATTCCGTCAGGATCTTGGCCTGCACTGTCTGGACAATCTCCTCCTCAACGCCATGAAGGTATGCCCCCGTACCAATGTGAAGCCACTCCTCACCGGCTTGCCGCTTTGTTCCCATACGATCGGTGCAGGTGCTGCGAGCTCGCAACAGCAGACCGGTATTGGGCTTCAGGATGGTTGCAGCTCGCTCTTCCACAATGGCCTCCTCAATCTTCGGGACGTACGTCGCAGGGCCTTCGAACAGCCATTCATCACCTGCACTTCTTCCTTCGAAATCACGCAGCGCTTTGAGCCGCAACGCTGTGTTCGGGGCTAGTACTCGAAGCGGCAGAATTTCATGATTCACCAACACCTCCTGTGGATACAGGGGAAAGGGCTCCTGGTGTAGCCGGATTTCTTTGTCACCCAGTCGGACCTTGGCTTGACCATGCTTGTCTTTGACCAGCTCCCCCGTAGAAGTGCGGATGACGGGATTTTCAACAACGCAGTAGTGGCGCGGTGGTATGGCAATGCACTGCTGCGGTTGATTCAAGATATGCTCGTGCTCTTGTCGCGTGAACGTTGCGGGTCCCAGAATCACATGCGAGCAGTTGGAATTGTTGTCGTGCACATGAATATACTGGTAAGGCTTCAGGCGTACGACATCGCCCCCAAAATCCTCAGACGAACCACTCTCGTCAGACCTCCGTGGCAGCCCTTTTGTAGCCATTAGCAGAGACTGCAAAGCAAAAAAAAACAAGGCACCTTGTATAAGCCGAAATATGAGAATTCAACATTATGTCACTCCCACCACTTCCAACCACCACCCTTGCTATCGTCATAAACTGGGTGCAAAGGATGGGCCAAATACTTAGACACGGCGAGAAAGTACTCCAAATTGTTTGGTGAGGTGGAAGCAAAAACAGGCACCAGTGAGGAATGGTCAGAAAAAAATGCCCAGCGCGCGCCCGGCACACTAGCGCTCCCCCTTTGTGACTCTCTCGTAGAGATGCTATGCACCCTAAGTGCTGGGGTACAGCATGGTGCTACAGGTCCCCTTTTGGGGCTCTTGTTGGAGTTGTATTCTCGTTCATTCAATTGTGACATTTTGCATTTCTTTGCCCCAAGGGCAGGTGTGTGGTACACTGATGGGGGGCAAGGGGGGGTGCCCCAAGTAGTAGCCAACCATGAGGTGACAAGGTGACGTGTGCCCCAATGCCCATCCAGTGCACAAGTCTTTCAGTCTAGAGGAGGCATGGTCGGAGCCTGGTGTGGACATTGCAAACCAACCCATTGACCCCCGCCCCCCTGAACGAACTCTAGACGACATTCGGTACTGGTGCAACACTAGTTAGTTGAGACTCCGGCAAAACTTTATGGATGAACTTCAGCAATGCAAGGAATGGTTCACGGCCCCTCCCAAGGGGTGTCTAGCCCAATGTCACTTTGGGGACGGGGCCATCCTTCCTGTGACTATGCCATTTCTCAGTGGAGTGCAAACACTCATGACGAAGGTAGGTGCCCCCTTCAACCAAGAATCCCCAGCTGCCCTCCCCCCCCCCCCCGTTCCCTGCCCCTTGCTGAGTTGGATGGGTTGAATGCGGCCTCCACTGCCGGAGAAAAAACAGCTTTGATGCTGTACATCGCAAAGTTGATTGCATTGGGAGCACCAACTCTAATGGGAGGATTGGACCACTGTTTACGCCAGTAAACCAAAGTTTAAGCCACGTGTGCCTTATCCTCTGTAGACTCACTGAGCTACGCCGACTTTGTGTTGTGTGACAAGAACACATGAGTGCAGTGCCGGCAAGGGTGGTGAGGTAGGAATCACTTAAACCATTGCAGCCGGTATGCAATAGGGTGGTCCTGAAGGGGCATTACGTTATGTGCAGGTGTAGGTGCTGTTGTCTGAGCGATAGCAGAAAACCATGGCGCTTTGTTGAGCCGGAAGCTACATGGGCTGGGTTCAGATGTGGTGCTGTCAAAGGGGGTGAGAGGGTGCCCACAGGCAGGTATGAGGGGTGTAATGGAGAGGACAACCCACACATTTTGCAAGGTATCCTCCAATGTTGGCCCGACAAATGCATGATGGAGCATACCAAGGCAGCGCGCTTGTGCCTGTCGGCGAATTGTTTGTAGAGATTTTGTGTGCTTGTGGCAGGGTAGGGATGAGTATCTCAGCCAAACTCTGAATCCATTATTACTTCTGTCCAGATAGTACGCTCCCCAGTTGGGCAGCCCACACGGGCTCGCTCGCTTCCTTTCACAGTGTGCGTGCGCAAACAGCGTAGGGTTAGGGTTGGCAGATGTTTTTGTCAACGAGAAGTTGCACTTCACGCCCAATGTTCCCGAGCTAGGTTGCTTGCAACATGGCCTGGAGCCCCTTGCCCAACCTGCTGCCATGGCTGCCCCCAAAGCTGCAAACCTCCTGTCAAACCCTTCTCCAGGAGTGCAGCCAAACCTGCTGCCAAGGTGGCAGCCAAGCCTGCGGCTAGGGGGAATGCCATGCACGCAGTGCACACGCAGTGCGCACGCAGTGCGAAGTTTTGAATGTCGGCCAATACTCAGACCCTACTTTTGGCCCCTTTTGACAAGTTTTTGGTTCCATACTGGGGTTTTTTTAGCTTTCTATGCATTTGGGATGTGGCACATTTGAATTGCCACCCTTTGTTGCCCAATGTCAACCATTTTTACCCATTTTCCATCCCCCATATTGAACTCTCCCCACTTCGGGGACCCCGAGATGGCAGGGGTGATGTAGCCATACATAGCCCGCGGACCTTGAGGAGTTTGTGGTACGGCCTTCATCCCCACCACATCACTGATCTCGCTCGCCATCAACAAGTGTGTCGCGTCCACGCTCAGAATCACCACCGCCCTCCCCTTCACCCTATTCGCGGTCCCCATCACCCAAGAGACCACGGACAACGCGTGCCCCGCGCTCCAAGTCAAGGGACACCTCATCGCCGCCTCCAAGAGCGAAGCCACGGGCACCGGAACACTCGAAGCAAGCGGACTTTACAAGGCTGAGTGGTTTGTTCATAGGGACAGTGGAGTACCAAGTTGAAGGTAGTTTCGTCGTTTTCATGTGGGCTTTGCTGCTTCGCCGTGCAACCAGTCAGGTGACAGGTATTCTTGGGTGAGTATCCTGGCCTCTGCGTGTGCAGTGCCCACGCAGTGCCCACGCAGTGCGCACGCTGTGCAACAACTTGGCCAAGAGCCCCTTTCAGTGGCTCCTGTTGAGCATGTCAAGTACTTGCACCAGAAAAAGTGGCACACAGTGCGTGTCTCTCAGTGGAGCTGAACAAACATCCCAACAAACAGTTCCTGGTCATTTTGTCGATCATGCGACCTCATGTTTGCATGTCTTGCTTTGCGTCACACGTCCCTTGTGTTTCTCCCCCCCCCCAAGGGGGGGATACCGTCTCTTTGGGTATGTTCACCCAGTGTTGTGGGAATACGATTGCACGCAGCCCGGTATTTCTCAAGGGGGAGGGGTACGGACTTTGCACCCTCCTCCAACCCCTGATTGCGAGAACAGGAGTTAAGCAGCAAAGTTACAGTACTATAGTGCCTTGCATGCAATAAATTCCAATTACCAGGAGGGGCTTTAATTTAAGAGGTTTTTTTTTCGGATGACCAAAATTAAAGGGGTAAAAATTTGGTATTGCTCCTTAGAAATGAAGGAAAAATTTGGTATGCGGGTGACGTTCAGATGACATACAGATGTGCAGACATAAAAAAGGCCAAAAAAAGCGAAGCAAAAAATATACCCTAAGCTGGGTTTGAACCCAGGACCCTTATACCCAGAACCCAGCGCAACTACCAACTAAGCTACATCACGATCTAGCAGAACTGTAACATCAGAGTGTGCATGTCATAGTGAAAAAAAAAAAGGTGTCGTTATGGCACCTTCTGGCTCAATATGGCACAAAGAATCCTTAAAATTGAAGGAAATATTTGGTACGAGGGAGGCCTTCGAAATTTGTCCAAACAACTTTTCCCCGCGCCCAAATTTTGCCCCTCCTGGTACAGCAATGCACCAATAATACTACCTTGTCCAAACAGTAACAGCAACCTTCAATATCTGATCTTGCAATTAAACTTGGAAAACTCAAAGGGTTGGCATCCCACCCGCCCTAGGGAAATACACGGGTGGGCATTTCTGAGGGGGGGAAGGGGGGTGAGCTGCTGTCCCGGCTGGCAAGACAGGCTGCAAACCAACTACAGAGTAACAGACACAAGCAATGAGAGCAATGAAAAGCATCATTGCGGTCCACACAACCATGTTTATGCAAGCACATCAATATCAGTCAATGAAGCCGCCCTGCAAGGTCAACATTTTGGTGACATGGGCCCGCACTATGGCACTGAAAATCGGCCAACAAACATAACAGACATTGGAAATGCTCAGCAGTGAAGCCTCTTCCATCAGTGTACCACCTGCGAAACTTCTGCAGATGATCCAACACAGCCTTGGAGGCAGCCTTGGGGCTTAACCCATCGCATATCCACATCACCAGACCAACCGGGCAGGGCTTTCGCAACCCCATCAACTATCCTTGCAGGAACAAAGGACGGGCATCAGGGCTTTGGCTAGCCCACCATCAGCGAGTTCGAAATGAGCTCTTGGACGACAGCCCGGATCAAAGAGTGATGCATATAGGGGGAGTGTTAGCGCGCCGGGCATATTTTTTGACCCGTGCCCCACCGGTGGCCTTTTAGGGGGTGCACTAAGGGGGCGCACATAGCGCATTGCAGCTATTTCGGCGTCTAGCCGTACTAGAGACCCATACTTTGAGATACTAGGGGCATCATTGTGACCCCTAGCGTAGGTTTTGACTTCTGATTTTGTCCCCTTTGTCGGAGACCCCGGAGAATGCAGGGGTGACGTAGCATTTCCGCCCTCTTTTGGGCCCCAACCTTCTGGTGCTATTGAGGAAACCGGGACAATCTCTGAATCCACGCTTTGTTGCGTGGCCCCTGGAGTTGGGGTTTGGTGACTCGCAATCCACGCTTTGTTGTGTGGCCCCTTGACTTGGGGTTAGGGACTCTCAATCCACGCTTTGTTGTGTGGCCCCTTAAGTTGGGGTTGGGACTCACAATCCACGCTTTGTTGCGTGGCCCCTTGAGTTGGGGTTAGGGACTCACAATCCACGCTTTGTTGCGTGGCCCCTTGAGTTGGGGTTAGGGACTCTCAATCCACGCTTTGTTGTGTGGCCCCTTGAGTTGGGGTTAGGACTCACAATCCACGCTTTGTTGTGCGGCCCCTTGAGTTGGGGTTAGGGACTCACAATCCACGCTTTGTTGCGTGGCCCCTTGAGTTGGGGTTGGGGACTCGCAATCCACACTTTATTGCGTGGCCCCTTTATTATGCAACGTGCTTTGTAGGGAAGGTGTGCAGTGCAACGTGGTCTACTTGGGGGGCTTCTCCATGAGAGGGTAAACGTGGGGCTGAAGTCAGGATAGTTAATAGAAAAGTAGCGTGCCGGGCGCGCGCTGGGCAAACATTCCCCCATAGTATAGACGAGGGTCCCACGTATGCAATGCAATGTGCCCCATACGATGGATCTCCTCTGTCCACTACCTACCCCGACCCCCCCATGTCCAGCCCCCCCCCAGGGTACACGGTTCCCCCCCACCCCGGGGGGAACCGTCACCAAGTGACGGTTCCCCCCCTGGGGGGGGTGAAACGTACACCACTCCCGAGCAGCCAATTCTAGTATAACCCAACTAAAGATTTTCTTCGGCGCCTTCGGCGCCTGTGATTTCCTATTGATTTCTTATTGTTCATGGGCCAAGTGACGGTTCCCCCCCTGGGGGGGGGGATGGACACGGGGGGGGGGGGGGGGTGGACATGGGGGGGGCGGGGTACTTTGTGTACCCTCTGCATATGCACCCAGCGAGTGCCTTTCAGCTTATGTTGAACAACTCACACGTACCCGAAGTGTTGCTGCCTCCTGCAACAAACCTGTCATTCCTTTTCTAGTTCTCTCCTTAGAACAGCCTGTGACATGCATCCTAGCAATACCCTCACAGTTTTTGCTTCTTCCCGGGGGGGTGCACCATCACAACCATGATACATTCTCCGAAAGTGAAAGCAGAGTGGGGCAGGACACATGCAAAGGAGGGGCAAAAAGGCAGGAAAGTGACTAGCACCCCAAAATACTATGCCTTGCCGCAAATCACAGAAAAAAATTGATCTTCACAGGGGGCGTTTCTGCACAGCACACCCACAGCACCCAACAGTAAGCTAGCTTTGCCGTAACAACCTCAAAACCACCCACCAGATCGAGATCGAGGGCTTGGTGAGCAATGTGGTGAATAGGAACTTGCAATGGCGAAGGAGATAGGGTCAATTTTGGAGTCCCGATTCACCGCAGTCACCGCATCTTGATAATACTCCAAGTGAACGAATCCTTCTGGTGCAGTCTCAACCACTGTTAGAACCACTGTGGCAGGAACTCACACACTGTTAGAGCGGGTGTAGAACACGAAGTGGAAAGTATGATGTCCTGCAGTGGGCACTGTGAAAATGTATCACCGTATTTGGCCGAACAACAGCAAGGACTGAGGAACCAATGCAGTATCAAGGAAAACGGGTCCAAAATGGCATACTTTTCGCACAGTGCGTGCACAGTGCACGGTGCGCCCAAATAAACCACGAGATAATGGAACCGCCAAATTCCATGGTTCCAAAGGTTGCAGAAACAGGTTAGCCGAGTTAGGTCCTACACACTGTGCATCCAGATGTTAGGGCACAGGCAAGAGTCGGCCGTACCTGCGTGCCAGCTCCCTATGTCTCCCCGTTAGTGTACGCGGAATGAAGGACCCGTGCCAATGGCTCAGGTTTGCTTGCAGGATGGCCTCCCGTGCCCATCCCCTGGTGATTGCATCGCCTCTCCCAGGGGGGGGTGGGGGTCCTCCCTCCCTTGTGCTGCCGACGGGTCGGCATGGGCACCCATGGTGATGCCCATGGAGAGCAGCACCCTTGCTGTGGGGATCTTTCAGGGCCCCCTTCCCGAGGCTGTGGCCCCACTGCCCCCACCCCCTTGACGCCGCGCGTCCAACCGGGTGATCCCACTGCCCCTCTGGACCCTTGCCCTTACTCCCGCCGCATCCCTTTGTCCCGTGGGAGGGATGTCTGGTCAGGATGAGCTCTTGCCGTTGCCCTTGCACCCGCCGTGTCCCTTGGACCAAAGGTTGCAGAAACAGCACCCTGTGTTGTTCTGACACGGGCTCTGCTCTCACAAAGGGGGACACAACAAAGACACACAGCAGGCGCAGTGAGCCTACATGTGCTCGCTGCTGTCGGCATGTTTGTATTGGATGGAAAGGAAACAAACCACTCGGTTGCCACAAAACCCATACAGAGCCAGATCGAACGCCGCTGGGTCCGTTCATATTGTCTCAAGGGAGAGAGGTATGGCATCTCCTAGCACTCGTTTTCAGCAATACTTTGCTTGTGTGGGGTTTCTTTCCCCTTTCCCCTCCTCCTGTGTGTGGTGTGCATCGGTTGCAGCACGAAGGACCATGGACAACAGGGGGGGCCAGGCGCAGGACTCGTTTCTACACTCGATGGACACTTGGTGGAACTACGGTCACGAGTAAAAAAAAAATACCACAACAGTTCGACCTAAACCTTGTCCATACTCGTCACTTGCCATACCAGGCCAGCAGTGCCTGATGGCCCTCCTTCAGCCATGAGTGGACCATTTGGGGGTTTTGCGCTGTGTACTGTGCGTTTTTTCTGTTTCCTGTGTAGAGAGGGTTCAGGGCAGCAGACTTGCTTGCACAGCAGGCATTCCACTTGGGCTTGTCAGTGGCAGGCACGCATGCCCCAGCTAGTGACACAAATAAGCATGAAATTGCTGCATCTCATAGAAGTCGTTTGACCATAGCATGGGGGCACATGTTGAGCAGTGTGCCACGTAATGCCACAGGCTGCATCTCACAGAAGTCATCTGCCCACAGCCCTGTGAGGACACCCGTGCAGGTTGCAGACACTACAGTCTGTCATGTCATGTGCTGGATCGGATAAAAGGCGTGTACGCATACGTCCTTCCGCCTGCCTGGAGCCACTCCTTCAGGCAGTCCCTCAACAATTGGCAAACACTGACAGCCTCAGCGAACACGTGATATGTGCTGCTGCAAAAGCATGCGGATACCGTGTCCGAAAAAAGGAAAAGGGGGGAATGAAACCCCGGGGGTGGTGGTGGTGAGGATGGGGGTGGGGCGGGGAAGTAGTAGGGGGGGGGGGGGGGGGTGAAACCCAAAGGTTTGTGTACCAAAAATGGCCCGTCCAAATTTTCCCATTGGGAAATTTCGTTGTTGGCCACGATGGTCACTTTGGTCTGGGCGGGGGGGGGGTCAGTCCAGGGGGGGGCATCCCCGCCTCTTCCTATGGTGTACGGCCATTCTAATACTTCCCTGGGGTGGGGGGGTGAAGATCCAGAAAAATTGGCCGTTGCCACATGCAGTGGACCGCACTGGTTCAATTGCGTGGGGGCGAGTAGATGGTCAGCAGAGCAGCATATGGGCTGCTCGCCGCAAATATGGTATCAGCTGCGCTGCTTTCCTTCCGTTGTGTTCTTGCTAAAAGGGGCGGGGGGGGGGGGGGGGTGTTGCTACATAAAAGTGGGTTGTGGAATGCAAACGCGAAATACAACCGTCATGAAACACAGCCATAAAGCTGTGCTTTTGTGGTGGGTTGAAAGGCAAGAATGCGGGATCGCGGATGTGCATCGCCTGCGCACTCCGCCTTCCGCACATCGCCTGCTATCTTCCACGGATCATCTTTGCTTCCCTTGCCTTCTGGACCCTGCCTTCCGTGCTTTGGTTGTCTCCACCTGCTCTTCAGCCACAAATACATGGCTTTTTGGCAGGTCATACGGTCGGAATGCAGACTCGCCGATGGCGCATGGGGATTCTTGATGTTCAGTGTTAAAGAAATCTGCCGCAAACTGAAGTCATTGCAATTGTGTGAGATACAGGGCATTGCACAGCGGGTTGGCAATATCTGCAGGGCTCTTGACGAAGAAAGGGGGAGGACACGGGGACGAAAAACGCCACAAGCGTCTCAGACCTTTGTGTTCTGAGAGTAGCATGATGATTCCCGGTGCACACCACAAACCGCCAGCAATGATCTGGTTGTTGATGTCACAGCCCAAGGGGCAGATCAGCATCGCTCCAGATGCTCAAGCGAGGGGCTTTGGTGTGCACAGAAAGGGTTGCGGAGGTACTGGGCGCCTCGGTACACACATCGGCCAGCCCACAAATTTGGGCACGGGAAGCCAAAGTGCATGTCCCGATTCACATATCCACCGGCCGTGCTTCCCCAGGCAACGGCTCCCAGGCCCAAGGGTGGCAGATAGGACGCTTGTATGGCCGCTTCCTGCCGTAACAGCGTTGTATATCCCTCGAAACAAAGGGGCCTGTCACGTTACAAACACACACAAACACACTTTTTTGTTGAGGTTGCATATCGAATCCGATACGGAACGGGGGAAAGAAAGGTTTGCAGTGGTTGAACAACGTTCGAAACACCGCGTTAGAATTGTGGGAAATTATGTACAAAATATGTACACTGCGAACCGCCAGCGACGAATGGCTTTCGATGGTTACAAGCCGGAAAAGCAGATCAGGATGGTCAAGGGAAGACTTCCGTGTGCCTCTCTCTCATTGATGGACCGGTCACATCAGGATTGGTTGCGAGGATATGTACAATCTATACAACGTGTTTCTGTACAAACACCATGTCACATAAATTATTACATGGCATAAATGTCACTCCCTGCCGCTGACCAGTGGCCTGCAGCCTTCGGCACCCCTTCGCCCCCCTCCCCCGGCAGTGGGTTGGTGCAGTCCTTCTGAGAGTAGCATAATGATTCCCGGTGCACACCACAAACCGCCAGCAATGATCTGGTTGTTGATGTCACAGCCCAAGGGGCAGATCAGCATCGCTCCAGATACTCAAGCGAGGGGCTTTGGTGTGCACGGTAAGGGTTGCGCACACTGACGCAATGCTGCCCAATTACTGCCTCACGACTCTGCTCACGACTGTGCTCCGTTCCGGCTGTCTGCCTGCCAATGAACCAGTGACACGCGACGATTGACATGCTGTTTTGTGTAGAGATGCCTTCTCTATCCAGTGCCAGCGTAAGTCCCATGGCGCACTCTGAGGCATGGATGGGGGTCCCTGCATCAGCAATATATACTGTGAGCAACTTCGCTGTGGCAACTCCTGGTACCACACGTGTCGCACGTGGCAGCCAACAGTACAACTCCAAAAGCAGCAGTCTGTACAAATTTCGTCCATGGCGTTGATCACAGGAAACCCGGGGCCAGACCTGAGTCAACGTTTCCAGCTTCCGCATCAATGAGTGCTCAAGACAGCTGAACAGCTCGACCACCTCAGCATACCCATTGTGACCAACGCCATTGTAGAGCCGTTTGAAGCCTTGACCAATTACTCCGCGTACACAACCAAAGCTCAGGAGCGGTTGCCATTGGATGAAGTATCCCATTTGTACAAGATGCCCAATACTTTTCGGGAGACTTGCTCAAACGATAGTCTTCTTAATACCATGGAAAAAGCGCGTTGACCAAACGAAAATGACCACCAAGGCACCAATGAAGGATGCCCTGAGCCCATGCGCCCCTTGTTCCAGACTGTCAGATTGTAATTGGGAGCTATGGTTTGCAGACGGCAACAAGGGGGAAGATTGATGTTGCCCTTCCAAAAAAAAAATTGTTTGAACTCGCAGCTTTCCACGGAAGAAATTTCCACAAAGTGGCACACATCACCCCACTGCTCCGAGGATTCCAACGCCAGCAACAACTCAGGCTCCAGTGGCATCCACTCTCTTGGCTGCCTGCAGCTGGTGAATACCTGTCTGGCCTGTATCCGTGGATGTTGACGTGTTGTACCAAGGAATTCACACTGTCCACAAAGCAGTTGGCAGAAGGTGGCAGAGAAGGTCACCTGCACCCACTGGCAAAAAGAAGACAGTGATGACCACAGTCGCGTAAAGCGCCTGGAAGAATAAAATCACATAGGCCAAATCGAAGATAAACATTCCCTGCACAACACAAAGCGGTAGTCAAACCCGAAATGCATCCAATCCAGCTTCACTTAGATCAGTGGGGGTATCATTTGCGATCGCAAATTTTTTGGCTGTTTCCCCCAAACGTGTCTATGCTGATCTCCAGCTTGTGTCGCACCCTCGCTGCCTTTCTTCCAGTCCAATTCCCCAGAGGTACAATTACCAAGCTCGGCCAAGCCATACTGAGGGGGGGGGGGGGGGCAGGGTGCATCCTCGGTGGTCCCCGTGCTGTGGAAGGACCAAAAATGTCAGAGACTAAAGTGGCATTTGAAGGTCATTTCATCCGGCCCTAAGTATGAATGATTGATTGTTTTTGGTTGGCTGCATCATCTGGAATGGGGACTTCTTGTTCTGCAATTTTATGACACTATGAAAATCCGGTCTCTCGTGGGGGAGTATCTGCGCAGTGCACGCTACTTTTACGGCAGGTTTACCAGGAATGGGTCGGCTTTTACCCCTCCCAAAATGCACCCTAAAGAGAGCAAACTCTTGGGTACAAGACCTGTGTAAACATCCCTCCTTCCCACAAACACAAAACAGACGCATGCCTCTAGTTGGAGGTTGGATGGTGACACTGCCCGTTTCACCAATTTTTGGCCACATTGTGTTTTGACAGGCAACAAGTAGTATTTCTTTCACGCACCATCGTGCCCTATCTCGCGCCTCCCAAGGTACAAAGATACAAAAGATGGCCGCTTGGGAGCAACCACCACCCTAGTTTGGGGTCCATATACCCTGGTCTCCTTGCTGGATTGTCGATTTTTCCTACCCTTGTCCTAATAGCAGAGGGACATTACAGCTCTTCTGGCCTACCCACCAGTGACTGTGCAACTGCTTGGTCAGGCCAGTTGGCTAAATCTCTGCACCGCGCACGTGCTCCCCCATGGCCTCCTGCTGGTTGGGGCAGCACTTTCACCCATGAAGTTGGTTGGGAAGGTAATGGGTGGAAAATTGGGGGGGCTGGCTGGCACCCCCTCATCCACCGGCAATGCTGCATTGCTAAATGAAAGTCTGTGGAGTGTTTAGGGCCATCACTTTTGAATGCTCCGT
Organism: Eutreptiella sp. 'Long Island Sound 2002'; assembly: GCA_964036045.1. NCBI lineage: Eukaryota > Euglenozoa > Euglenophyceae > Eutreptiales > Eutreptiaceae > Eutreptiella > Eutreptiella sp. 'Long Island Sound 2002'. The sequence continues at coordinate 23,966,407 of OZ038398.1, read as the reverse complement.
CTCTTTATATTTGTCTCTGGAACAGCATCTGTCTGCACCATGACATGAAGGCCCTCACATCAGTCCTCGGTCGTTCTCTTGTTGTCTACGGCTGTGCTGGCCCTGTTGGCCAAGTTGTTGCGCTGCGTGGGCACATGTACAATGCAGTCCTGAGGGCATGCAGGGTAAAATGGGGCACCAGCTCAGCAACACGGCACCTCACCGGGCAACAACAAAGTAGGACAAGGTGTTTGGTAAATTATCTAAATACAAAAGATGTACGGTGCGCGCACGGTGCACCCGCTCCCCCTTTTGGTATCTGTGCCAATTGCATATGTATATGAAATTTGTGTGCCAACACTAATGCTCTTTTCTTAATTCCGCTCGCTTCACAATCCCTTTTGCTTCTACTCTCCTTTTCCTCATGCCTGGTCCGGCCCAGTCAATGGCTTGTGTAGTTCTCGGGCACAATGTGTCGGTCGACATCTGTGTGTCATGTATGCTTCCAGGTCTGCCGGCGTTGCTTGACCATCTAACACCATCGGTCAAGGGCTAAGTGTTTGCACTGCGTGCGCACTGCGTGCATATTGCGCACGCAGAGGCTAGGATACTCACCCAAGAATACCTGTCACCTGTTTACTAGGGGGAAGACTGAAAGGTGTCAATACCATAGGGTTGGCCAGGTGTCCATCGATACTTTTGGTTGCAGTTGTAACCAACAGCATCGTCGAAGAAGAACTGTCCGGTCCTGGTGTCGACTCGCCACCATCGAGTATCGGCGATCGAGAGCCTTCGAGCGACGATGACCACGTTGAATTCTTTGCAGTTGTGGACGTGGCCATACCGATCGATGATCTTGAGCATCTCGGTTCGAGAATCACCTTGAAGTCGACCAAGGTTTTGGTGCACGTACTATCTGTCGGGAAGAGTACTCTGCAGGGCGAATCGAACCGCCTCTACGGAGGCTTGTGAAAAGGGGCCAAAACTAGGGTCGAAGTATTGGCCGACATCCAAAACTTCGCACTGCGTGCGCACTGCGTGCGCACTGCGTGTGCACTGCGTGCATGGCATTCCCAAGCGCCAACCACCGTCGATTAAGCAAAATTTTGCCACCTCAAGCCTTAGCCTGTCCTTTGGTGCAACAGCGAAATTCATCCATGTTCGTGGTAAACATGAGGTTTTGGGGTGAGAACTGCACCAATGGAACAATTTGCCTCCATTGAATGCTGTGAGAGGGATGGACTGAAGCCCGCAATTCAGTTGGAAATTCAACGAGAAACACTCCATGTGAGATATATGTGAGAAACATCTCTGTTCAAGCCACATTGCATCCCTTGCCATACAACAGCCCCAGCGTCAATGCCTGTTTGGTTAGCAGGGGTGGCTGGCATTCTATAAATTGGACAATGCGTATGTGCATGTACACATTTCATTCTGGGGCACAAACAGTTGAAGAGCCATTGCATTGCTGGGCGACTATTTGGGTGCGACAAAGGCGAGGCTGTCCAGAGGTGTAAAAGTCCAACCACAGGCACCACAAGAATTTGGCATGGAGCATTGCAGTTATGCAGGAGAAGTCCCTGATTCACACAGTGCATGGTTTTCTGTTCTTCTGTTCCTTGCTCCTCAACAGGCTGTGCCACTCGGAGGGTGAAAATGAGAGGCAGACAGATTAGCATTGTGGCCTCTGAGAAAACTGCCTACCTCATGATTCGTTGAAGTCAATGCCAATGCAGAGGGTAGGCAGAGAATCCAAAGAATATGGGCAATCAAGGGGGTGCATGGTGTCATGCACTACAACTAGGTTCCAAACCACTTCTGCGGGCTGCATCAAATTTGAGGTTTTGACACACAACTGCAACCATGAGGAGAATTTCTGAAATTTGGTGAAAATTTGAAATACGAAATTTGACGGCAACGACACCTAGTGTTGTTCTGACAAGGCCATCGGGGGGGTGGGGGCATTGATGAAGGGCAAAATAGGACATGGTTCCAAAAACTAGCAGAAACAACACCTACTGTTGTTCTGACAAGGGCATTGTTCTCGCAAAGTGGCGGAGCGGGGGTCGGGCCAAATAAGGCAAATTCATCTTGCACACCCCACAAGTTGCAGTCAGTAGTTTTCAGCAAAACAGGTAAACACACAAAGACAACAAGAGGCTGCATGCATAGAGTACACACATTCAGCAGCAGGGCAGATAAAGACTGGGCCCACAGGAAACACCACCTGAGGTGTGAGGACAGAAGAACAAGTTGTTCCAAGCACTTACGGTGGTTTTGAAGGAGGTGCTTGGCTGAGTTGCATGTGGGGGATGCAGGCAGCATGCCCCCTGAATTCGCACCCCAATAACACGCAAACCGCATGGAGACTGAGCACAGGGCCAACTGTGAAGGCAAAGAGTTTGTTTGCCCGAGATCGGTAGGGACAATGCGGAACAATGTGGGGATCAACGGGGATCAAAGAGGATCGACAATTAATGGGGATGGTGGCAATGGGCATCAAAGGATACACTCGTGCGTACAAGTGATGCCCGGCTATTCGGGCAGAGGAAGAGCGTAGCTTACGGTACATCCTCAGAGGGGCATACATGAGTGAGGCACCGACTCCCAGCGCCTCCGAGATGCCCAGTGGGACTCTGGGAGGAACGGCACGGCAGAGATAAGGACCATGCACCCATTAAGACGGACGCATACTACAGTTCCTGCGTGAGGCCCCGGAGTAGGAAACCGCAGGAATTACCACCACATCACCAAAGACGTCCGAGTTGGCTGTCTCGGTGTCAAGCAACTTCGGTGGGCTCATATCACCAGATGGGTAACCACAGGCCTCGACGCAACCACGAAAGCGGCACCTACTGGTTGGGGACCCTCGCACAAAAGCCTGGAGAGTGCAACCTGAGCGTCACCTACCTCCCATTCTGGTCATCATCATGGCTTTCTGAATCATAGATCGTGGGACAATGGCCTGTCTTATTTGGGTTGCGAGATATGCTGTTCCATCGCGCCCGAAAGGGAAGCACAACGTGCCAGAATGTATGTTGCGACGCGGTCGAGCAGGGCTGCTGGTGCGGGGTAGTTGCTCGAGGCTCAGCAAAGCAAAAACCCCGTGCCACAAGCAGGTGCCAAAGCGGTTACTGGTGGTTGAGGGGCAGGATATGGCGGTTATAAATCGGTGGGTGGGCCGTTGGGGGCGGTCAGAAACGGTTGCGGTGGCATGAAGTGTCACCCCGAAGCCGCCCCCAGCGCATGCCTGCCCATCCCCAGCCCCTATTCCCAAGGGCTTGTGCCGCCCATCTTTCAAAGGCACAGTCGCTTGCGTTCACACTGCAAACCGCCGGACGGTTGGGTTTGGGATGTGACGCGTCGTTGCGGATGCGCAAGCGACGACATGAGTGTGCAGCTCCGATGGATGGAGCTGCCGCAACGTAGGGGTTGCAAGAGAAGGCAAAGAGGCCTGGGGCGAGACTTCGGAAGAGGGAGGCTTTGCGTTTGTACGGCCAAACCCGTACCTGCTTCAGTTTCTGGCTCCGGCGTGCCAAAGCACACGCATACGTTCATGAATTCCGATTGACTTCGAAAAAATATCGCGCTACGATATTCGCCCACAGACATCCCGTGGCCGTGTCGGGCAGGCCAACCGAGTTTGGGAATTTCGGAGCAGATACCACCGTACGATATCATGCTTTTCGATGATGACAAGTCGGGGCACCTCATCAGGATGGTCAAGTGAACACTTCCGTGTGCCTCTCTCTCATCAGTGGAGCGGTCACATCGGGATTGCTCGCGAGGATATATACATTTGTCCAACGTGTTTCTGTACACAGACATCATGTCGCATATTTTATTACATGGCATAAATGTCACCCCGAATGGTGACGTGTGAGCTGTCACGTGGTGTGTTGTTTGAGACGACGTCAGCACAACATGCAGCACATGCAGTTCACAAGAATGAGAGTCACCCCGGCCCCCCCTCCCGGACCGGTAGCCTGCGACCTTCGGCACCCCTTCGCCCCCGGCAGTGGGTTTGTGCAGTCCTTCGGAGAGGAGCATAATCATTCGCGGTGCACACCACAAACCGCCAGCAATGATCTCGTTGGAGCAGGTCAAGGTTCGGGTCAGCATCAGCATCGGCTCGGGTTTGGCGCGTAGAGGGGGGGTTCGCCATACTGGCCGCCTCGGTACACACATCGGCCAGCCCACAAATTTGGACACGTAAAGACGAAGGGCATGCCTGATTCACATGTCCACAATTGGCCTGCCACGTGTACACACACACGCAACCAAAATACATCGCTACATGGTTGACGTTGCATTGTGATGCCGGTCCCTTGTGTACAAATCCAGTTTACAATGCACTGTGTCGATAGGGTCCACGGCAAAATTAGGCTGTTTACTGACTACGCCGACTCTTTGCCGACTCGTTAACCCTTCGCCGACTCGAAGATGGGGTTGCAGTGGGTGCGGTCTTTCTTCGAGGAGCAAAATCACTCCAACCGCACACTGCCAACTGCCAGCGACTGGGTTTCGATTTCGATGGTGACAAGCTAGAACAGCAAATCACGATGGTCAAATGAACACTTCCGCATCGATGGAGCGGTCACATCGGGCCTGTCGCATATTTTATTACATGCATCAATGTCACCGCACCCCCCCCCCCTCCCCGGACCGGTGGCCTGCGGCCTTCGGCACCCCTTCGCCCCCGGCAGTGGGTTTGTGCAGTCCTTCGGAAAGGAGCATAATCATTCGCCGTGCACACCACAAACCGCCAGCAATGATCTCGTTGGAGCAGGTCAAGCTTCGGGTAGGCATCGGCTCGGGTTTGGCGCTAAGAGAGTGGGGGTTCGCCATACTGGCCGCCTCGGTACACACATCGGCCAGCCCACAAATTTGGGCACGGGAAGCCAAAGTGCATGTCCCGATTCACATATCCACCGGCCGTGCTTCCCCAGGCAACGGCTCCCAGGCCCAAGGGTGGCAGATAGGACGCTTGTATGGCCGCTTCCTGCCGTAACAGCGTTGTATATCCCTCGAAACAAGGGGCCTGTAACGTTACAAACACACACAAACACACTTCATTGTTGAGGTTGCATATCGAATCCGATACGGAACGGGGGAAAGAAAGGTTTGCAGTGGTTGAACAACGTTCGAAACACCGCGTTAGAATTGTGGGAAATTATGTACAAAATATGTACACTGCGAACCGCCAGCGACGAATGGCTTTCGATGGTTACAAGCCGGAACAGCAGATCAGGATGGTCAAGGGAAGACTTCCGTGTGCCTCTCTCTCATTGATGGAGCGGTCACATCAGGATTGGTTGCGAGGATATGTAAATCTATACAACGCGTTTCTGTACAAACACCATGTCACATAAATTATTACATGGCATAAATGTCACTCCCTGCCGCTGACCAGTGGCCTGCAGCCTTCGGCACCCCTTCGCCCCCCTCCCCCGGCAGTGGGTTGGTGCAGTCCTTCTGAGAGTAGCATAATGATTCCCGGTGCACACCACAAACCGCCAGCAATGATCTGGTTGTTGATGTCACAGCCCAAGGGGCAGATCAGCATCGCTCCAGATACTCAAGCGAGGGGCTTTGGTGTGCACGGTAAGGGTTGCGCACACTGACGCAATGCTGCCGAATTACTGGACGCCTCGGTACATACATCGGCCAGCCCACAAATTTGGACACGGGAAGTGCATGTCCCGATTCACATATCCACCAGCCGTGCTTCCCCGGGCCATGGCTCCCAGGCCCAAGGGTGGCAGAGAGGACGCTTGTATGGCTGCTTCCCACCGGAAGTTTCCAGGATGATCTGGATATATGCAGCGACCTGTTGCAGACATGACCAAAAGTAGGCAAGGAGACATTTGGGCTGGGCAGGGGCGGCTGTGCCAGGCACAGGGCCGCTGATTTCCATGTAACACCGGGCCAGCGCCTATGTGTGTGGGAAGGTATCCATTCCAATCATGCTCAAACTATGACTCATTGTTTGGGTGGGCCCTGCAGAAGCCCCTAAGGGGGAGTATCCGCACCGCGCGCGCACCATGTCAGGTATTTGATCAACTTCCCTAGGAGATGGTCTACCGAGAGAGGAGTTGTAGATGGTACCTGGTGGGCTCTGAGGCGTTACCATTCCCCCTGATTGGCCCTAGATGAAAGGGTCTATGGGACAACCCCAGTACCCGCACCGCGCACGCACCACGGCAGGTACTCTCCCTAACACACTGACACACAACTTCCTTCCTTGCTCTCCATGACGCTATGTTTGTCCGCTTGGCTCCCTGGCTCGCATGCAATTGCACCGAGTGGCATCACAGGTCTCCGCCTCCCGCAGCGAACTGGCAAAACTAGTTAAGTGCGGGAATGCCACAACGAACAAACCAAATGGCCGTAGTGCAATACATACAAGGGGAGGCATAAGCAAGCCTTCATATCTCCCGTGCTGGTCAAGTTGACCGCCAACCAGCCAACCATGGACAGAAGACGGACATTCATTGCAGGCACACAATCATTCACAAAAGGCAGAGGGGGATGGGGGACTCCAGTCTCACGACGGTAGCGGGACAGGAGTGATGCCCTGTTAAGCCCGCCGATCACGCAGAAACTGCAGGCGCCCTGGGTGCTGATGTCGGCCAAGATTGTGCCCGCTCATTACACAGACCTCCTGCATGACTATTGAGGTGCTTCCAAAGGGTTTCGCCGGACCTCGAGCGCAAAAGGGACCGTGGGGAGTCCCAAAGATCATGATTGGAAACCTACCGGCCCTGCAGTGCCCAATGGTGCATGTGGGCCATTACACCGTCATATACATACTTACTATCAATGAGAATGCAAATTGGCTGCATAAGCGGAATGGCGCGCAGCGCAGCGATGCACACTATGAGTTCTGCCCTATCGTTGGTTTGGACCGGCCCTTCCAAAAAGGAGGAGATGTTTTGAGGGTGCATTTTGGCCCAAACCAAGCCTCATTACCAGCAAAGTCCTCCCGGGGGGCCTCTTCGACATAGGAGCCATTCGCATACACATCCGGGACGTGTATGCTCTACTTCCCGCCCAGCTTGCTCTTCCCTCTCACGTTTAAGCACTACCTTGTGCCGACGGGAGAGCTCAAACATATGGGGCGCAGGCCCCGCAATACCGCCTGGCAAACATTTCCATGAACTCGACGTTTGCGTGTGTGTGTGTGTGTGTGTGTGTGTGTGTGTGTGTGTGTGTGTGTGTGTGTGTGTGTGTGTGTGTGTGTGTGTGTGTGTGCTACCCCATTTTCGAAACAAGATCATGGTGTTCGCTAAGTGACACCACATTTAAGCTCTGTTCACAATGCAGCAATATTCTTCTCTGACTCCTGTTGCCTCCTTTCTTCCCTCTTTGCACGACAGCAAGACTATGCACACCATGCAGCCCATGTGCACATGCCCCAACCCCTTTGCAATGGTCCCCACACGCGAGCTTGTGACTGCACACAGCCCACATGTGTGTGTGTGTGTGTGTGTGTGTGTGTGTGTGTGTGTATGTGTGTGTCTCAAGGTATCGATTCCAATCATGCTCAAATTGCGAGGTTCAACAATCCTACTCCCATGTGTCTGTGTGTGTGTGTGTGTGTGTGTGTGTGTGTGTGTGCCAAGGAATCCATTCGAATCTGCTCCAATTGCGAGGCTCAACAATCCTAAAGTCCTACCACTGCTGCAAACCATGAGTTCGATTGTTCAGCCCTGCAGGCGGGGCTGCCCAGCGGGCACGAGATTCCATATTGACAAATGCCGCCAACGCACCACGGCTCCTGCCCTCGGAACCATCCGCACGACAGCAAGACACACATTGCATGCTCGTGTGTCCTACCGCTCCCCACATCCCAGCCCCATGCATTCCTTGAGACTGCAGGGGGGGGGGGGCATATACCGGGCGCATGGTTGCAGAAAAATAACCTAGATGCTATGTAGATAGTCATGGACTATAACACGAAATCTACGCATTTCGAGCCCCCCCCGGATTCGAACCTGACACTATCCGGCCGGCGTGCAACGCCCTGGCCACTATACCATACTGAAGAAGTCAGCTTACTCGCTCCACAGGCACAAAAGGCAGGGCCGCCTCGCCGCCCAGTGCATCCCAACCCTCCTCGGGGTTGGAACCACCACCTACGGCATGCGAGACGCGGCGCATACCATTCAGCTACAGGGACAATACAGACTGTTACCTCACCGACAAGCAATGTGTGACCCACACATAGAGTCAGGGGAGGGGGGGCATGAGCAAGCTTTCATGTCCCCCCCTGCTGGTCCTTAGGACCGCCAGCCAGCCAACCATGGAGAGAGGGTGTGGGGTAAGCCGGCACACAGTTTTTCCCTAGTTTCCCCGGTTCTACCCCGCAGCGAACTAGCTGAACCGTTTAAAGGCGGAACCGCCGCAACAAACAAACATACAAGCTGCAGATTAGCATCATACTATGGCACTTCCAAAGTAGGCCGCCCGCGGGGTCGGGTTCTAGCCGCTTACCGCAGCAGCCGTGCAGCCGGCCGCCGCCGTGAAGACGCTAGTTCGAACCCCCGAAGGGGAATACGAGGAGGAGATGCGGCTCGCGTCCACCGGCGGCGCCAGTGGCGGGGCGCACTGCTAAAGGTGTGCTGGTGCCCGGCGTTTTTGTGTTGCAGAAAAATATGACCCCACTCGTGCGGTAGGGGGGATGGTGCTCATTGTGGAAATGAGCGCCGGTCGCTCAGCAGCTAAACAGCCACGGCGCCCAGCCCCCATATGCCATGCAGGACAGTTCAAGAAAAACATGACGCCTTGTGCGGTGGAAAAATATGACAAGGACGAGGGACACCACCCATCCATTGGCGGTGCCGGTGGTGGCGCGAGATGCTGTGGGGGCGGTGGTGGGGGCGCAGCCAACAGCCCCTGGACGGAAGGGGGGTTCGAACCCCCGACGACAACGATTGCCAGTCCATGGCGCATACCACTATACCGTCCATGCCTCTTATACCTTAATGCGCAAAAATGGTTCAAAGCTGGCAAGGGTCTTCACCCCGGGGCAGGGCGTAGTTACCCGCAGTAGCGAGGCTGGCTAAGAGGCTAACACTACCGGGTGCTGACCCTAACAGGCAAGCTGGTCGTGGAGATAGCGCACCCTATCTGGGTGACGCCGCCGCCCCTGGTTCGCTAACGAATCTGCACGTTCATTACCAATGATACCAACATGACTGTATACATGCTTCCAGAGTGTCCTTGCCGAACGGGCCTACAGCACTGCTTTGAGGGACTCCCACGGGTCCTAGTTGGTGACTCGGCGGCCCGTAGCGCCCAGCGGTGCATGTACAGGGTCACACAGGCAACGGTACATGTACAGGCAGGCCGTCAGCTCCGCTCTATTATTGGTCTGGACTGGCCCCGGCAGGGGGGAGGATATATTCAGGGGATGAAGGGCGCCAAACCACACACCATAGCCAGCGAACCCCCCCCCCCCCCGGCCCTTCCTCTGCATATGAGCCGTCAGTATATGCATCAGGCACATGAATGGCCTCCACCACCCTCCCCGCTTGTTCCGCACGGGCCCGTTTCCGCCCCACTTTGTCCGTGTTGCCCGGTCGGAACATGTGGGGGTCTGGGGTCCCGGATGAGTCTGCTGGGCGCTTTGCGTTGTCTACCTCCGAGCCAGGTAGGACCGGGATGTTGCCATCCGAGAGCCAACCTTGAACACCACGTTAAAACAAATGCACGGCCTCGTGCGAGAGGGACAAAGATGGCATCTCCAGCCACTTGGACACCTCAGAGTACAACACCCGCATATCTGCCGAATGATCCAGGGGCGCGCCCCGGATGCGAACATCGCAACGATAGACCCACAGCCCACGTGCTATTTTCCGAAGTAAGAGGCCCAGGGCTCGAGTGAGGGACAGCAGCGGGTAGTCAGTGCAGAGCCGACTGATGGGGGCGTGACCCGTAGCACTAAACACAAGGCCAAAAGTACATTGCAAGATACGGACAGGCACCGCAAGCCAGGAGCAGGCTTTAAGTCTGTGGTACGCATCTTCTTGAGATCCCTCAAAGGGACGGGTGGGTGGGACCCACGGGGAAAACACGTGGAGGCGCCGTCCCACAGGAAGCTTTTTCCACAAGCCCGTGTGAATAAAATCTAAGCTCTGGGGGGGAAGGCATAGCCAGTGAAAGGCCCGCCAGACCGCCGTCTCCTGGCGGTGATCCACGCGGAGCGCTGAGGCAACAACGTGCGTCATGTGTGTGTGTGTGTGTGTGTGTGTGTGTGTGTGTGTGTGTGTGTGGTGTGTGTGTGTGTGTGTGTGTGTGTGTGTGTGTGTGTGTGTGTGTGTGTGTGTGTGTGTGCTAAGGTATCAATTCCAATCATGCTCAAACTGTGAGGTTCAATGTTCCTACTCTCCTACCACTACTACAAACCACGAGTTCGGTGTTCTACCGTGCAAGGGACCACCCTGCTGGGCATGAGGCCCCATATGTCTAAGTGCTGCCAACAGACCATGGCTCCTGGCCCTATGAACCTCACCACGAAGCAAGAAGACACACATTGCATGCACATGTGCCCTACCGCTCCCCATAGACCATCCCCATGCATCTAAAAAAAAAGGGGGGGGGGCTAATCTAGAGTCATTCTTCCTTTCCTCACTGTTTGTGTAGGTAGACATGAGCAAGCCTTCATATCTACCCTGCTGGCTCTGGAGCCGCCATCCATCCAACCATAGAGGGAGGGAAGATAGGAGGAACATTCAGCACCGGGGAAATGCTACAACCAACAAACAACATCAGGGGACAGGCCATTGTGCTGGCTTCAAGACGGAATAATTGCTAGCACAGTGCCCTGTTGCATCTGGCACTCACGCAAAAACTATAGGCGCGCTGGGTGGCTCGGGGACCTGGCATTGGCTAGCGTGTCAGCGTGCTCGTGTGTGTGTGTGTGTGTGTGTGTGTGTGTGTGTGTGTGTGTGTGTGTGTTTGTGTGTATCCCAATCCGGCGGGCATATGGAGAAAAGGGGAAATACATGATGCAACTTCAAACGCTGTGTATTGCTTTGATGTCTCGGTCTCCCCAATATCGCATACCATTTTCTGTCCACGGCCGTTGAGGAGCCACTTGGATTGAAGGGGGATTGAAGATGAATAGGGGGCAGGCTGTCCGTATGGAGTGGGAGGCAGCCATTCAGGCTGGTGCGAGGCATGACTGGTTCAAATATGAACAGGCCGCTTAAACCAGCCCTCACGCTTTGAATGCTGGTGAGAAGGGCGTTTGCGTTCCTTGAGGGAAAATGAGTGAAACAGTGGGCCTGAGGGGTCCTCCTGCTCAAGTGGCCCATCAACTTCCTGGCTGGACAGTCTTGGGCCCCACTAGTCTTCTACATTTGGCTGTTTAGGGGCGGGGTTCAGGGGTTTGGGTAGGAAGAGCAGGAGGCACCCAAAACAGACAAAAAAATGCAACCACCGCAGCAGAGAAGCACAATGCTCTACAGCACAGCACAGCGCAGCGCAGCACAGCACAGCACACCACAGCGCAGCACGACATCACCATATCCACAAGCCGGCTCTGTTGTGACACTCAGGGCAGACAGACGTCCCAAGCGAGACGGGCAAACCCCCAATCCCAAACCCAAACCCAACCCTCCCCCCCTCCCCTCAACTCCCCTCAACTCAGCTCAACGCAACTCAACTCAACAGTCCCCTCCCCTCTCCCATCCAGTACCCTCAGGCTGCTTCAGCTGCACAGGGCACCTGGGCAATCCGCGCATCTTCGGTGCCCTGGAATCTCGAGAGCTGCTTCTGGGCGCGAATCAGCGCCTCTGTGCCCATGCCTTTCTGCAGGTCTTTGAATAGAGCGGAGAGGTCAGGCCCCTGCTGTGCAGCACGCTCCTGAAACGAAACAAAGAGGGGGGTCTGGGCTCGTGCAGATGCAGACAGAGGAGGATGCTGCCCCGCGCCTTACGCCATGTCTGCCCTGCCTACAACTTCATTTTGCCTCTGCATGGGGACGGAGATGATATCCTTCAATAGTGGATGGTGACCCATCACCCCCGACCCCCCCCCCCCCGAAGGTGGCCTAACCCGCCCAGTCTCAATTGGACCCGCCACTGCGTTTGCTTGGGTCGGACATGCAAAAATCCAAAGGGAGTTCATTGTATGTCATATGGTGGCGGCGGGGGGGGGCGGGCAGAAAGGTGGAGTGGGTTTGCTGGTTGGTAATTCCGGTCTAACACACTTGGTTGTGTTTTGTGAAGGCAATGCCTCCGCAATGGCTAAGGGGAGGGGGGGGGGGTGGCAATTCTGTGGGTGAGAGCGGCGGAATGTCTGTCCGGAATGTCCGCTCGGGATTGTCACTGGTCTCGTTCGGGCTCCCGTTTCCAAGTGTAGCCTGGGGCTGGAACCCTGTCCCGCTCGAGCGGTGTGTGTGACTGCGGGCGGAAGGAGGGAGGAGGTTTGCAGTGTTGTACGCCAAAGTGAAACGTCTGTCCCATTGCTCATAGTTGCAGCCTTCTGCCCTTTGGAGTGCACGCCCCTGCCAGCGCCGACAGCAGGGCCGGGGGGGAGGGGGGTGTTGTAGTGGGGTGGGCTCATGAGGCTCTTCGGTGAGGATCAAGGGCACGTGCCCGACCCTGGGGCAGGGCACGGGCGCGTCCTCCAGGGAAACAGATCACAGATCGTCGGAGACACTGCCAGGGGCGCTCGTCGGTCCCTTTCTGTCGCACAGCAGAATGGATTGGTGCAGGGAGGGGGGGGGGGGGGGGGGCACTACAGTTCTGCGCCCCAATTTCTGCGGCAACACCGTGCCATTGCATCTCGATTCCAGTGCGAAGGGGGGTATACGGTAGTTCAACATAGCGTCACCAACTGCGCAGTGCTGCGCGATGTCCTACCACAGGCCGTCAATCCACCGGGGGCAGTTACTTGTCGGGCCAGCCACCCCGGCCCAACCCCTGCACAGCCCCAGCCCGACGCCGACATCCGTGTGGGGGGGGGGGGGGGGCAGCCGATCCCCCCCTCATAAAGAGGGGCAGGGAGACAGGGGGTCAAGGGGTCAGGGGGGTGGGGGGTCAAGTGCAGCGCCCAGGGCGCGGCGGGGGCCAGGCCCGTCCCCCCCTCAGCGCCGGGGCATAGTGGCAGCGTGGGGGGGGATAAGGAGGTCCCCCCGACCCCCCTTTCCAGACCCCCTGACCTTGCCCCCGGGCACATCTCACCGCAATGCACGCTCACTGTGGGCGTGGCCCCGAGATACTGCATTTGGTTTGCACTAAAGGGGAATCGGGAACAGGGGTTAACCCCCCCTCCAATTTGTGCATGGCGACCAGAAATTTGCTCTGCGGGAGAGGGGGGGGGGGGGCTTTCGAGCCCCGGGATGGTGGGGGGGGGGGGGTTCAGAAAAAGGGGTCCCAAGTCCCCGGCCCCCCACATGGGGCCCAGGGTCCAGCGACCCTTGGCCCAAAAGCAGCGGTTTGGGCTCGGGCTGAGCCGACCTGAAGCTGATACATCCACTCGTCGTCCTGGGCCTCGGTCTTAGCGACGCACTCGTAAGCGATGTCGCTGCCTTTTGTCGGGTTCGGGTCTGGCACTGCCGGGCCGCGCCGCTGCTGGGTCAAGGACAGCACGTCCACGGCCACCAACCGGAAGTCTTGGCTGTCTTCAACGGCCTCTCGAACTGCCCCGTTGGTGACGATGCCGTACCCGAACATCGCGGCGTACTGTTGCAGGTTGACCACCTGCGGGTCGGGGAGGGGCGCAGACGCACAGCAGGTGCCCGGGGGGAGGGGAAGGCGCAGCAGGGGAGGGGGTTTCCAAAATCGCTGGGTCAGTGTGCCCATTGGGATGTCCGGGCGTACGCGATGGTGTGGGTTTTCAGCGGGAAATGGTGTGCATTGCTTGTCCCCCGATGGCGGACCGCGGGCAGGGGGGGGGGGGGGGCAGGGACGCATTAGAGCGGAGGAGGGGGTGCGGGGGGGTCTGGACCCGGGGAGAGGGGGGTCTGAGGGGCCATGATGCCAGGTTTTGAATGAACCCGCGTGACCCTTGACCTCCTGCCAGACTCACTCAGTTCAATTCAGACCCCCTGTCCTTTGTTCATCAATTGCTTTGCCTTGCTGCTCCTGCAGCGCAAACCAGACCAGCGCCGAACGTCGCCTTGAGGCCGCCGCACGGGGGCTGAGGGCCTCAATGGTCAGGTCACAATGTCCGCCTCATGCACCGCCCGCGCTGGTCGCCGCCCTCTCACTCGGGTCCACCGCGTTCTGGCCTGTTCGCCCTCCCTGAATGGTGTGGCGGCTGCTCGGACTCCACTGAGTCAGGCACATCCCGGTCAGAGGCCACTCCTGATCTGGGCGCGCACTGGCCAGCCCCCCTCAGCCCGTCCGGGTCAGGCTCCAGGCAACGGAGCCCAACACCCCAAAGAATTGCGGGCCTGTGGGTGGCACGGTGTTGCCCACCGCCTTGTGCCCCTGTGCTCAATGCTTTGCGCCCCATCCCCTGTACCCCTCAGAAGGCACTTGCCAAAGCGCGGGATCCCAGTCTGACCGTCATCGCCGGCCGGTTGGGCGAGTGGTATGAGCGGCGGCTGCTCGGCGGAATGACCTTTGGTCGACTCCAACGAACACCCCCTGGGGCTGTGCCTCACCGTCTGGGGCGGCCCGACCCGGGGGGGGGGGGGGGGGGGCTGGGACCCGATCATCATAAGGGCGCTCGGAGGTCCCCCGAGACACGCGGCTCACCTCACCCTCACCCGTCTCACCGTCGTTTCCCCTGACTTTGGCCGTGCTGGCGCACGGTTGTGTGTGGGGGGGGTGGCATTCGTGTGTCCGATCCCCCAAGAGCCCCGTGTGTGGTCCGGTGGCGGAGGATATGGAGACAATGTGTTACGGGACACGCCGTGCTATGCCATGCACGTTGCGTCAACATTGGCTGGTGAGGGGGGCTGGGTGGCAGAGCATCGCATGAACTTGGGGGGCAGACGCCGCTGGGGGGCAAGAAGCACAATGTTGCAGCCGGTAACCGAGGCAAGCCAAAGGCAGGCTTTCCTGAAGTTGGGGGAAGGAGGGCCACCCTCGGCCCCGCTCACCCCTTTCCTCGTTCAAGTGCAATCGCGTTCTGTCGGCCATTCCCTCGCGGCGACCGTGAAGATGCGGTATCTCTGCATCTCCGAAAGTGCATCTGCTTCTCGATTTCGCTGTGCCCCCCCCCCCATCCCCTTATGTCTAAACCCCCTTCCCCCCTCCCTCTCTGGTGCTTCTCGACCGCTGATCTTTGCTGCGAGAGGGTAAGCCCCGTCAGGCTACCCCCATCCACGGTTCCAGACCCCCCTCGCCCTCCCTCCCCCCCTACGAGGTCATCTGAAAAACTATTTCTCCAGCGCCTTTGGCGCCACTGTTTTGCGTGTTTCGTGGACCATTTTTGAAGAACAAATTTTTCGGCGCTTTTGGTGCGCAAAATTGTCGGAGGTCAGTTGGCAAAGGAGGAGGGTCGACCCCCCTCAGACCCTAACCTTTCAACCCAAAGACCACAAGCAACAAGCGTTGAAAACCAGATCAAATCAAGTGGGACTGGGTTTCAGTCTGAATAGAGCCCTTGCTATCAAAGATAATTCACAGGCAGGGCACGGCATATCCCCCACTATGACGCTCACTTACCACCACTCTTACACTCACTCTCTCACTCACCCACTCACCCACCCACTTACTTACTCACTCACCCACTCACCCACTCAGCCCCCGACCACCCATGCACCCATGCAATCACTCATCGTCCCAACCACCCACCTACTTATTCATTCACCCTGCGGCTCGCCAATATGTTGTCTTGCATTTTTGACCCCGAGCCTCATCGTTGGGGCACAGATCACATGTTGGCACGCCGCACACGAAACGCGTGCAAAATGGGCAAAACTAGGGAAAACGAGGGAAAACGGCACGCAAATGCAGAACGGGGGGTGGGGACAACCTGCGCCAGCCCGTCTCCTACGACCGAGAAAGACTTCAGATCCGCCGTCCCGACGCTGCCACACCACAGAGGCCCAGTCCACACGCCCATGGTCAGTGCGCCGCGTGCCATGTCCAAAGCGGCGTACTGATCTCGGATCGCAATGGCGGTGCTCAGCGCACGCGACACGTGCATGTAGCACTTCGGGAGCAGGTTCCAGGAGATCAGGTAGCGGTCGTAGCCGAGGCTCTGCAGCACGCCCTTGTTCTCGCGCGCGGCAGCGAGCACAATGGTCGCAAACTGGTTGCAAATACTCTGGACGTTGTCCTCTGCCTGTCGGGGTTAGCAGTGGGTGGAGGACGGAGGGCTTCTACAAGTCGCAGCAGCAAAGGGAAGCGATCGCTGGGGCTCCCTGACTTGCAACAGGGCCGCTTGGGGGCAATAGAGCCATGTGGCCGGAACCACAATGCCTCCACCAACCCTCACAGCCCCAGAGTTTCTTCTAGTGTGCATCCTGTTTGTTGCTGATACACACTTTGTTTTCTTGGGATACACACCCGTTACACAAAACTTTGGGATACAAACCCGATGCACACGCATGTGAAGATAAACGGGAAACAGGGGGGAACAGGATGGAATTACGTCTTGGTCATTCGTTGAAGAGGCGCACACTAGGCCTGTTCGGAGGATTGGGGGTTTGAGAGTACGTTCAGTTGTGTTTGCTTCATGGTGCCTATGGGCAGTGGGCAAACATTGGGGTAGGCATGGTGCATAAAGACAGGTGGGCAGACATTGGACAGACATGTGAATGCTCATGGATACACATGCAGTACATGCAAAAGGTTTTTGAGAGACCAGCACGTGCCAATGGCACTGCGTACTGTGGGCAACCCAGCTGTTGCAGAAATTGCCACCATTTTGTGGCTTCACACCAGCACTCCCAGCTGCCTTGGAAATGTAAAAACAGGCACCACCAATGGGGGTTCCCAGAGGAATTTTCCCATCATAAATGTTCATGCAGTGGTGCAAGAGCCGCAAGTTTGCCTTCTTTCTGTGATGTGACCGCAGCGGTTGGCAAAGAGGCGCAGCAAAGTGGTGCCGAGCAAACTGTGGCCCCTGTTTTTCATTGTTGCCAACTCAGATGGGAGTGCCGGTGTGAAGCCACAAAATGATGTGGTGCAATTTCTGCAACAGCTGGGTCACCCACAGTATGCAGTGCCATTGGCATCTTCTAGGTTTGCCAGCATGAAAGAACCGTGCCTAATTAATTCATCTGGCCTTCAGAAATGTGGTATTTTAGATGGCCATGCATTGCGCATACTCCTGCACCAGCACTCACAGGTGCGGGGGCTGCAAACTTCATGCGTCATCGCAAGAAACGGATGGCCCAAGGACATCAGAAGGCGTGCCCCTGCACTACACGGCCGACACCCCTAAATTTCGCCAGGGGAAAATTTCGCCACCCTCGTTAAAGACGAAAATTTCCCACGAAAGTATCCCCCACGAAATTCCCTCCATCCCCCGTCTGTAGAGCTTTGGTAGACCAGCCTGTGACATGGATGACCACAGGCTACATACACACTCTCTATCCGTCGTCTGTCACTTCCCCCGGGAGGGGGGGCGGTCACAAGAACAGAGGAGGGGGCATGGGTGCAGAGGGGGCGTCAGGGCAGTGGAGGGGGGAAGAGAATAGAGGAGGGACAAGGAACGGGGCAGCGCGGTGCAATGGGCAAGGCTGTGCTTGAATGGGGTTGGGTCTGGGGCCCAAGGGTCTGTGCACAAAATGTGCCAAGAACCTTGTCCCTTGTTAAATTTGATTTTTACCCTGAGGAATTTTCGGTTGGACGATTATTCCGGTCGTGGGTTACCAACCCTCCTCCTTCCAACTCTCCCATTGATGATTTTTACCCTGAGGAATTTTCGGTTGGATGGTTATTCCATTCGTGGGTTACCAACCCTCCTGCTTCCAATTCTCCCATTGAAGCACAGCCCTGGCAATGGAGGTCGATCAATTGATGTCCCTGCGAAGACACTTACAACACATGTTCACGTGTTTTCCCAGAAGCCAAGCCGCAACCACATGCGATGTACGTCGGGGAGCGCTGCAAGGGGGGGCATGAGAGCAGAGGATGGGGCCTGTGACAAGGGAGGCTGCGCCTTGTGCCTCTGGGCAGTGATGGTTGACCTGCTGCACAGCTGAGTTGGCCAGCCCGAATATGTCTGTGAGGAAAATGTACAGCAGCGTTCCCGTGCGGCGCTGGATGGCCTGGTCAAACTTGTCGCCAAACAGGTCGTCGTCCACAACCACCGCGCTCAGCCTCTTTGCTGACATGGGGGAGATGTCGGAGATGTTTGTTGTGCGCACAGATTGGGCGCGGAGGGACCGCGTGGTGGGCGCGGAGGGCGAAAGGCAGGGGGACACGCCCTCCGGTGCAAACAAATGTGCGGGCAGATACGGGCGGTACTGCTTCAGGTTCGCTGCGATCTGCAACATCAGCTGCACGATTCGGTTGTCGGATTCACCGCCTATCTCATTGACCTCGAAATCTATAATCTTCTGAGCCAGGCCCTCAGCTTCTGCCAGAGACTGCGCCAGCTCCTCAGCCTTTCTCCTCAGCTGGTTGATCACGAGAACACAGCAGAACAGCCCCACGGCGCTGAAGAAGCGCAGGGTGATGCTAAGGCATCCGTCAACGGAAAGTGCCCAGGTGGAGGACTGGAGGTGTTGAAGTCAGTGTTTTGCTAAACCAAGTTGGGGGGGGGGGGTGATTTTTGACCCACCAACCCAGATTTTTGGGAACCCCAGGCACCCAGAAATGTCTGACTCAAAGGGGCGGGGGGGTATTGGACACCCAACCATGCACCCAACGACCAAAAGGAGACATGCAGTACAGAAAGAACGGGCATTGCACAGGACTGAACAATTTCCGCCACACAAGCGGTTTGGAGGCCTGTTCCTCACCAGCACTGTTCGACTCCGAGGAAGAAAAATCACATCTTGAGGAAGAGGATGAGTCATCTTCACGGCTGGAATCAATAGGGGCCTTGGAGCGTTTCCTCCTGCTACCACACTTGCAATGCTCATGCTGAGCATTTGTAGTGTCTGTGACCATTTCACCGCACTCCATGTAGCGAGGTGGGGCCTGGCCACTGCCTGCCCAGTTTGAACCATTTGCGTCGTGCCTGACCGTGCCTTTGGGACTCTGCGTGCTGCGGGTATGCTGCGGGGACACCTGAAGTACAGTTTTATATGCCAGAGCTATTCTGGACCGTCGTTTCATGGTCAAGAGACACGCCCTGTCTGGGAGAGTAGCAGACCTTCCTCATGTGTGGAGTTGCTTGCATGGACATTGGCTGGCCTTGTCCAGCCGGGGGTGTCCGGTATCTGTGGAGCATCAGAGGCTTAGATAGGAATTGCCATCGACAGAAGGATAGAGGGGCGAGAGGCAAGCAGGGCATGGGGAGCTCTGCATGAATCTCCACTTCCACACCTCCACCCCAGCCCCCCCTGGCCCTGAACCTCAGTTGAGCCAATTACCCCCCTACCCCCTTAGCCCCAAAGGGGGCTGCTGATCAGGCCCTGCGCCCTCCTGCCTCCGAGGTGGCCATAGCGCCATGCGCTCAGCACAGTGGCCCCGCCCTTCGTCCTGCAAGGCCCCGTTAGGCGCCCGCACACCTGATGCCAACTCTTGATCATCCCTCCTGCGCCTTTTTCCTCCTTGCGTCAGGGCCGTTGGTACTGAACCCTTCACTGTCACTTTTTTCACAGGAACGCCCCACCCAAACCGAGTGTCACTGATCTCTGTACTGAACCCACCACCCTCGGAACTTACCCCCTTTCTTTGCGATACCACATCGGACGTGTCATCGGACATGTCCCCAACCGTCAATATCCGACGTCACCTCCTGTTTGTCCGGTTCCAGACCCAGCGCACTTCACTCGGCCACTCGGCGACACTCGGCTCCACACAGCGCCAGAGGCGCCGCCATGACTGAGGCCTTTCTTCGCACCGTCCCTCTCCCCCTCCTAGTGTCACTCAGGTCTGTGCTGAATTCCGGACGGCGCCTGACGGCACCTTGTTGAACAGCACGGACAATGTGTACCGCGGCTGCGCTATGTGAGACATGAAGTACTGTCTGCGACGCCAGAGTGCTTCCGGAGGGTAGCGACCAGAAGTGACCATCGCTGGTTTATGGCCAAGAGACACGCAGCAAGATGCGCGCCAATGTGGTGGCACCTCCGGCGCCGTATCTGCGACAATGCACTGTTCCTGGGGTGATTCCGGAGGGTGACAACCATCGTTGATTTATGACCCAGAGAACACGCCGACGTCAGTGCCACTCAGCGGGGTGGGTCGCACGCATGGGGCGACAGTAGGGAGGGCTCTGGGGGGTGTCGCAGGAGGGAAAGTGAAAGCGACAGGTTCGGCACAGATGTCAGTGGGGGAATGTTTGCCCGGCGCGCGCCCGGCGCGCTACCTTTCTATTAACTATCCCGACTTCAGCCCAAGATTTACCCTCTGATGGAGAAGGCCCCCCAAATGGACCATGATGGACTGCGCACCTTCCCTACAAAGCACGTTGCATAATTAGGCAATAGCTGTGAATTCAACTACTCCAAATGTCATTTGTATTGTACTTAACAAACGGTACTTTGCCTTTACCTTTCCCATAGATTTCGCTATGGTAATGAGTCCCCAAGCCGCAAGCGGTTTGGACAGCGTTTCTGCCTCACGTCACAAGAACGAAGCGCAAACTCAGCATTGGCTACATCACCCCTGCCTTCTCAGGGGCCCAAAGTTCGGCGGAATGGCTACATCACCCCTGCCTTCTTGGGGTCCCCATGGTGGGGAGAAATCAATATGGCTACATTACCCCTACTTTCTTGGGGTCCCCATGGTGGGGAGAAATCAACCTAGTAAGGAGTGGATGTGGCGGAAACGAGCAAAAAATGGATGAAAATGGGTGAAAATGGGTGAGAATCCAAATATACCATATCCCGAATGTGACAGAAGTATCAAAATACCCGTTGTCAAACAACAATAATGCCCATAGTATCACAAAGCATGGGGTTCTAGGACAGATAGACGTGCCAATAGTTGCACCGCACGCGCACTGCTCTTAGTGCACCCCCTAAAAGGTCACCGGTGGGGCACAGGTCAAAAAAGGTGCCAGGCGTGCGCCCGGCGCGCTAACGCTCCCCCAGTAAGTACAGGCCCTGCCTATGACGTAAAACCCAAACCGGTGTGGGCACCTAACCGCGCCTTGCTGACCAGCTGGAACTATCTCTTGGACCAGAGGTGGGCCATGATCAGCTGGTTCCTTTGCGCCGGATTATCCAGCGAAATCCAGCGTCAAAAATTTCAAACCCAGCTTAGGCACTGGGGTGAGAGAAGTAAATCCAGCACAAATCCAGTGTCAACTGCCCAAAAATCCAGCGCAAAGGAAACAGCTGGGCCATGATGTCAGGGTTTGAAATAACCCGCATGATCCTGACCGCATGCCAGACTGACTCAGTTCAACACTTCTCAACAAGAGGCAGCGGGGAGGGGGGGGTCTAAAGCCCCCCGTGCATCCGTGCCCGCAGGCCCCCCCACACCTGGAGAGCAGGATGTTGAGGAACAACATGCTGATCTGCCACTCCCTCGTCAGCACGAATGGCGACGGTGAGTACCAGCCCGCACCATAGCACAGCTCCAGGACGGCGAGCAGGAGGAACATCCCCATGCCGCCCAGGTGCGCGATGAGCGGGTGCCGGAGGGAGGCCCCACTGATAAGCCCCAGCTGCGGCCCCAGGACGGCGTATGTGAACGGGGCGCCGACCCCGAGGGCGCTCCCGGACGCCCACTGGGACCCGAGGGCGAGGAACGGCACAGCGTAGATGAGGACCATGCGCCCCAGGGCCGGGCTCTTGGTGCGGAGGAGGTGCACGAGGCTCGCGAAGCACAGGACTGCGAAGACCCCGTTCACCAGCGCGGAGTACTTCATGCGGAGGATCAGCTGCAGCACCGCGTAGGCGGGCCCCATGGCAATGCCCGCCAGGAAGAGGCTGATGAAGATGACCACCTTCGCGGTCTGCGAGTCCTTGTCGCCCCGGATGCGCTCTTCGGGGGAGTTGGTGAGCGACACCACCAGCACAAAGAGGCGATCAGGGAGGGCCTTGATTGCGGAGACGCAGGTCTGCATTGTAAGGGCCTACAGACGGAGACAACGGCCCGGCGCACGCGCGCAGCCAAGGCAAGAGCTCCACTCAGGGCGGCGCTCCCAAATTCAAAACAAGAAAAAGGAAAGTGGCTGGCCACACCAGACTCAGTCGAATACCGGCGGTAACCGACGGCGGTTGGGCGGTAGCCAACGGCGGCTGGAGGGCGGCCGAAGGCAGTTGGTCGGTAAACGACGGCGGTTGGGGGATAACTGATGGTGGTTGGGCAGTTGTTAGGCGCTCCCAAACGGCGCTCCTTAGCGCAACAAAAAAAAGAAAAGAAAAGGCGGGGGAATAATGGAGCGCCCTGGCTCCACTCAAGAGCCGGGATCCCGACTGACTGCGCTGCAGTACATGGTCCGACTGTGTTGTGCATGAAGCCCTGAAGATGCCATGTCCCTGCCCTTGGTGGAAAATCTGCAACAAACATGCAAGCGCCACCGAGAGTGCAGGTGTGCGTGCGGTGCGGTACGGTGCGCAGTACACGCGGTGTGCTTGTTCGCCCAACGGCGTTGCTTGTTTGCTACGGGTGCTGGAAGCCCGGATCTCTCTACTGTCTCAGAAATGAGACCCGGTGGTGGTGTCCAATTATTGGCCCTTGTCTGTCTCCCCATATCCATCATCTCATCCTGACTGGTTTGCCTCAGGCCCTAAACGTCGACATTCCGCCACACCGCGCCACTAGCCGGAAGGGGCACACCACAGGATCCAGGCACCAACAGGATGAAGCCAAGGCCTGCACTCTACCTCCGCCGGCTCACCACAGGAGTGATTGTAGCCAGCTGCCCACAGCCACTACCAGAAACTCTACCTGGACACATCGCATGCATGGCCATGGCAGCATCAGGGATTCTACTATTTCCGTGATTGGCCTGAAAAAACCCTTCCGTGATTTTCTGTGATTTTCCGTGATTTTCTGTGATTTTCCGTGATTTTCCGTGGTATTTCCGTGATATTTCCGTGATTTTCTGTGGTGTTTCCGTGGTACAAAAATGTTCCTTATGCATCCGCTTTGCCTCACCTGGACACCCACAAGAGACGAAACAAAGCACAAGACATTTGGGGCGGTCTACTGCCATTTTGCGAACCGTTCTTCAACATCACCATTGCAAAACATGGTGACGCAGGCCTCACGCAGGTCCTTGCCCATGCGCTGCCTATTTTTAACATCAACCAGTCCAGCCAGACTAAATGACCGCTCTATTGCCGCGCCTGTGACAGGGTTTTTCCATTCGTTCCACTTGTCTCTGGTGCTCTGCGCTGTACTTCACATGTTTCGACGTTGTTGACTTCTCCTTGTGATCAATACGTTGCCCACACGGGATACACGACATCTCGTCACCCCGGGCTTCCATAATACCTGGAAATTGCTGCGCCCTAACACGTGCCGACATTTTCGACCCCCGCTGCCAAACCTTTCGTTTCTTTGCAGCAGGAGTGCCATTTTCATCAGAAGAGGACATGTCACAACTGAAAACACAAAGAAATACACACTCTAACACTTAGCAACCAGGAACAACAATGGCAAACAATAGGAACTTTCATTTCCGTTTCCGTGATTTTCCGTGATTTTCCGTGGCGACCGGGAACAACAATAGCAAACAATAGGAACTTCAATTTCCGTTTCCGTGATTTTCCGTGATTTTCCGTGATTTCCGTGATTTTCAACGTTGGCCGATTTCCGTGATTTTCCTGCCACGGAAATACCAGAATCCCTGCAGCATCCTGTGGCTGCCGTCCCACCTACACTGATGTGGTTTGGGGGAGGTGTGCCACAAGGGCTGAAGGAGGATGCCGGTTGGCACTTCCAGGTGTACGTACCTTTTGAGGGGAGAATCCTTCACTCATTTGGTCTGGGGGCCATGATGTTAGGTTTTGAAATCACCCGCATCATCCTGACCTCATGCCAAACTCACCCAGTCCAATTCATCGGAAATGTTCTGCGCCCGCAAAGCGTTTTGCCTTGCATCAGCACCGAATGTTTCCTTGAGGCCACCGCTTTGACACAGCTATCGAATGTTTTTGGGTTTTGGGGGGACGCACTTGTTGAGGAAGTTGTCCTGCCTGCCTTGTGCGCCATGTGGGGCCAGGTGCCACACCCACAGTTGCAAACAGCGACCCTTGAGCCGGCGCACGGCGTCTGTTCATTTTTGTAGGCAGGGGGGTCCTTAAGAGGGGGGAAAAAAATGTTCCTGAGCGGCACTTTTGCAAAAAGACCGCGTGTAGCTCATATGTTCAACCATGGTTGGTGGCGATTGGCGGTTGGCGGTTGGCGACTGGCGGTTGGCGACTGGCGGTTGGTGGCGGTTGGTGGCGGTTGGTGGCGGTTGGCGGCGGTTGATGGTTGGTGATTGGTGGTTGGTGGCGGTTGGCAGTGGTTGGCGGTTGGCGGTTGGTCGCCGCTGGCGGTTGGCGGTTGATGGCGGTTGGTGGTTGGTGGATGGCGGTTGGTGGTCCCTTGGGGCGGTCCCTAAGGGCGGTCCTTAACAAAAAAAAAATCCAGTTCCCTAAGGGCCCCCCTGTCTGTAGGCCTCGTCTGCCTCTTCTGTGGGACTCCGTGGACGTCAAGCATTCGGAACACTGAAGGAAGGCTCTGAAGAACAAACACATCCGATTGTTTTGCAATCGGCAATTTGAAGGCATAACGAAGCACTTGCAGCGCACTGATGCGCAGGCCTGGGAATATGCCACTGCGCCACAATCTCATCCGCTCCTTCAATGGTTGTTTGCACGGTCACCTTGCTGTGGGGGGCGCACCGCTTAGGGGGCTCCTCCTGTGGAATAACGGGGATGCGCCCCCGATCGCATGCGGCGGAAAGGTGGGAGCACCATGGGGCCCATGGAAAGCAGGCGACCTGTGCTCTGTGTCCCTCAACATCAGGTGTCCACAGTTGTCTCCACAAAAAATGGACAAGTGCGGTACAACAGTGGTATTGTCCGGCTGCAGTTCCCTGGACCGTCATGGTTCACCAGTACTCCAGAGTACTGGATTTTCTGGTCATTTGGGCGCTGTACTCGGCAAAGCAAGCAAGTGAAGCGCGGGAGCATTTCAACAATGAAGTAAGGCCCATTTACCCAGAGATCGTACTGCCACTGGTATATCATGTTTCCTTGAAGTTGCGGTTAAATGTACTGTGCAAGAAGTGCAACTATAACTCTTGGCCACTGACTAACCTTTCTGAAGCAGCCTGAGGACGTGTGCTCATGGATTGACATTAGCGATTGGCTCTTTGATTACTTTTTTTTTGGGGGGGGGGGGATGGCTGCCGAAGGAGGCAGAAAGTGTCACGGGCACAAAAACCGAGGGGGTATAAGAAAGGAAAACCTACTCCTGTGTAGAGTGTTGTGTAGACAGCTTGTTTTGCGTGAGCAGCACAGTCCAAAGCCTGAATTCATATCGAGTGAAGCCATAGATAGGGATGTAATGTACACGAATGGCAGGACTCAATCTGTGGCAGGGGAACACGTCGGGTATGGCAAAGCCATAAAGCCACACGCAGACCTAACCCCGGCAGTAATTGCTGAAGACCCCATATCAGCAAAAAGGCACTATTGGTGCGACACAATACAGTTGAACTGTAGACCTCCTCCATGCAAACTATCAAGAATTGCAGTGCACGATGGATTGATGATTCAGCAATGCAAATGTCCTCATGGCCTGCAATGGTTTGCACAGCTGAGTTTCCCGGCAAAATGAAGGAGCTGCTGGAAACAAACCCCAACCCCTTGACGTCGCATTTGTTGCGGAGTTTCGAATCAGCAAAGACCTCAACAATTCTTCAGCAGCAGCAGGCTCCGTCATCCCATTACGGTTGAATGTCAAACATGGTGTTGGCTGTGGGATTTGCCGCTGTAGCCCCCCGCAAAAGCAGAGAATTACAAAAGAGATGTACAATATCCACAGGACAGACCAGCAGACATATAGCCGCAGATTGTAAAAAAATTCATCCAACCAGTGCAAAGGAAAAGCGCTTTTTGGGGAAAGAAAGCGATCGACAATATGAAACCCTTTGCTCGCTATTAAAATGCGTTCAAAATAACCACTGCCTTCTGACCTCTTACAAAGCTGCACCGCCTGTCAATTGGCTGGCAGCGTTCATGAGATTGATGGGGGATGTACCATCCGTCATCAAGTACCCCTGCAACCCCAATCCCTTCAGAAGTTTCGCCTGCATCTCTGGCCCCGCTCGGGCCATGGCTGCAATCGTCGAGCGGCCAATGCTCTCCACACTGCTCTTGAATTTGTTGGTCTCAATCTCCGCCAGTTGTCCTGCCTTCTCCAGCTCCAGTTTGTTCATTTCCTCCTGAAACCCCAGCTCAGCCTGCTTCTTGATATCCTCGGCCCTCAACTCCGCCTCCACTGCGACACGCTGGGCTTCGGCCCTCAGCTTCGCAATGTTCACCTGCGACTGACCCTCGATCTCAGCAGCAGCCGCCACAGCCTTCGCTTCGGCCTTGCTGGCTCCTGTGGACTCAATGGCAGCCGACTCTGCCTGCAATCCGAGCAGCACCATCTTCTCTTTCTCAGACTTGGCTTTGTCATCGATGATCTGCCTCTCCAACTGTCCCTTGGCAATCTGTTCTCGGCGCTCAGCATCATGTCGAGCTGCGGCTTCTTGGGACTTCGTGGTGATTTCAATGGCGAGCTGTACTGACTTCATCAGCGCTTCACGGGTTTTGCTGTCCACCGGCTCCACAGACTGAATATCCACACTGGTCACCACAAGCAGATTGTTTTTGAACTCCAGCTTGTCCCGGGGTTTGCCTGTCTCCTTGTTCACCCCGAACACGGCTGCTTGAATGATGGCCGAGGAGTTCTTGTGGAACGTGTCGAACGGTTCCCCAGCCACAGCACCACGAATTCGGGACGCCATGGCACTGCACGCGTCTCCAACGAAGTCAGAGACGTTGAACACCTTGGTCCCCGCTGCCACATCCCCATGCTTGCAATCGAAGAACCAGTTGTACGAAAGCTGCAGAGACAATCGGGCGTGGTCAGACGTTTCCACTTGCACAATGTCGGTCATGAAGTCGGGGCCCAGGGACAGACACAGGGTCGAAATCACGCCAGCACGCTTTGGCCGATCGCCTGACAACTTCAACATGGTGAACTCCTCCTCCGGGCCCAGCTTCACCATGTCCGGTCCGAAGATGATGCGGGGCTTGCGGCTCTTGTAATCATACACTTGGCACACACAGTTGTGTGGCACGTTGTAACTCACCACCCGCGTCGGGTCCCTGGCTACCACAGCGCTGCTTCGCTCACGAGGCCCTGCTTGTAGCTTCTCCAGTACTGCCTGGGACACAGGCTTCTTCCACAACTCCTCATTGGGTGCCAGCATGTACGTCTCGCCAATCACCGACCGCACCGTACCCGTCTTCGTGTCGCGCACATAAATGCCCTCGTTCTGGTCCAATGCAATGGACCGTCGCTTCTCCACCACCGTCAAGTGCACACTTGGTACAAACTCCCGGGCACCGTAAATCATCCATCGATCTCCAGGCTGCCGCTGAACCTCCTTGCCATCTGCGTCCACGTCCTTAAAACCTTCGTTGGCTGTCAACAGCAGCGCCTCTTCCGCCCCCAGCACGTACACATCCACGATACCATCCTCCAGGCTCTCGCCAGGATTCAAGAAGAATTGCGTGCGACCCCGCCGCACCTCACGCTGCCCCAGCAGCTGTTTGCCATTGCGCCACGGGTCTACAACCATGCAGAACTGCGAAGGCCCCACTACCGTCAAATCCACGTTGCCCAGGAACTTTTCGTTGGGGCCCAACAGATAGGCCTCTGTCATACTGGAAGTCACCAGCCACTGCTCACCAGCATGTTGCTCCGAACCGAACACATCTACAAAATTCCTGACAGCCTCGACGCTGATCGCCCTGGATTCCGTCAGGATCTTGGCCTGCACTGTCTGGACAATCTCCTCCTCAACGCCATGAAGGTATGCCCCCGTACCGATGTGAAGCCACTCCTCACCGGCTTGCCGCTTTGTTCCCATACGATCGGTGCAGGTGCTGCGAGCTCGCAACAGCAGACCGGTATTGGGCTTCAGGATGGTTGCAGCTCGCTCTTCCACAATGGCCTCCTCAATCTTCGGGACGTACGTCGCAGGGCCTTCGAACAGCCATTCATCACCTGCACTTCTTCCTTCGAAATCACGCAGCGCTTTGAGCCGCAACGCTGTGTTCGGGGCTAGTACTCGAAGCGGCAGAATTTCATGATTCACCAACACCTCCTGTGGATACAGGGGAAAGGGCTCCTGGTGTAGCCGGATTTCTTTGTCACCCAGTCGGACCTTGGCTTGACCATGCTTGTCTTTGACCAGCTCCCCCGTAGAAGTGCGGATGACGGGATTTTCAACAACGCAGTAGTGGCGCGGTGGTATGGCAATGCACTGCTGCGGTTGATTCAAGATATGCTCGTGCTCTTGCCGCGTGAACGTTGCGGGTCCCAGAATCACATGCGAGCAGTTGGAATTGTTGTCGTGCACATGAATATACTGGTAAGGCTTCAGGCGTACGACATCGCCCCCAAAATCCTCAGACGAACCACTCTCGTCAGACCTCCGTGGCAGCCTTTTTGTAGCCATTAGCAGAGACTGCAAAGCAAAAAAAAACAAGAGCAATCACCTATGCATTTGAACAGCCTCACAATCACTATCATCCGTTCAGAGGCACCACAGTGTCCTTCCTGCCTTCGCCATTCTGTGCCCTTTTCCCTGGTTTTGCCCTGCCCTTCTTGACTTCCTCTTCCTCTCAACAATGGGCGGGCACAATGCATGCGCACCTTGCAGAAATGTCGTCGAAACACCAGGAAACCCAACCCATTCAAACAACCCATAAAGAAGCCCACTTCTTGTGTCCCATATCCTTGCCAAACAGGACACAAACTGAGATCTGAAGGGCGGTAAACAACACAGCTCTGGCGTCTGTAATCCGACGACGGGTGTAACCCCAAGACTTATGCCCATGGAGACCACACATGGTGCACTGGCAGTGGGGCAGCATCATGCTCGTTTGAGTCTGGTGCTTTCGTCTGTTGCTATGAATTGAGGTGTGCAACTAGAGTTCCGTAGGAAAGTTGGTTCCACCATACTCTGTGTCCCGGCCGCACTTCCTGTAAATCAAAGATTTCAATTTCTATGCATGCAGCCCACCGAGACCAGGTCGCCATGCTTGGACAAAGCACTGCTCGCGCAAAGCCAGGCGGTTACCACGATCCACACAGCCCATAATCTGCCTGCCAAAAGACAAGGTGAATTGCACATACAGTTTCAGAGAGATTGCATAAATGAAAGGAAATCCCCGTTTAATGCGCACTCCCATCAATTCCCCACCCCTGTATCCGACAGGCACTCATGCAACACATGCCACGACTTCAAACTTCCTGTCTTTTGCCACCGTCCACACAAGGCACACAAGATGTCCACAAATCATGTGGCGTCGGCAGTCAGAAATGTTCATTGCAACCCCCGCTTCGTTGGAACATTGACAACCGCTAAAGCAGGCGGGGGCTTGCTTGTGATAACATTTCCTGTGGTCAAAGATGTAAGCTAACCCACGGGCCCTTCCCTGACCCAAGAGCGTCTAGGACAATGATAGCCACATGCCCTCGTAAATAATAAGCTATCGCACAGCCCTCATGAATAATACAGGTCCTTCCGCCAAGCCGCGAGTCCTTCCGCCGCGTCGCGACACACCGGGGGGCCAGGGCCGGGCCACAGGCAGGCTCTAACCCACTAACCCAGCAGGACATTAAAAGCCTTCAACCCTCATAAATAATGCAGAGCACACACACACACACACACACACACACACACACACACACACACACACACACACACAAACACGACGAGAAAAGAACGAGAGGGGTAAAGAGGCAGGCAATAGTGTAGGTCTCGGAGGATGACTCAGGCAGTGACAAGCCTACATTAATCCGCCACAGGCGGCGGGAGATGCGCAATGCGCCAATGGACATTTTGCATCCCGAGCTAGACTAGAGACAGGCAGACAGCCGAGGCACTGTGTACAGTCATGGCCCACGAACCATACCCATATTGCATTCAATGTGTGTACAAAGTACCCCAGAGAACTACCACAAGCACTGGCTACGGCAAGAAATGCAAGAGACTAGTCAAGACCCCACCACGGAATGAATGCATCAATGTTTTCACCTTGTTAAACCTAGTGCTCCCACACTTTGCCACCCCAGCCCAAGTTGAAGCAATGTAGTGTGGCACGAATTCAAACATGCAAGAGATAAGGCTCAACAAAAAGATGATATGTTGGAGAACTTGAACTGAGCAGTGCCCGGCTCCAAACCACTGCGCCTAGTCCCTGCCGCCAATCCCACAAGTACCCTTCTGCGGCTTAGAAATCTGACGTTTTGGTGCCATGGAGCCTGAAGCCAATTGTAGCAGAACAGCATTTTCATGCGAAGCATGCCTATACCCACCCCCTTGGAACTGTATTTTTGAGCAACCAGCCAACAATTTGCTCAAAATCCAAATCCATTTGGCCTCCTGCCACTGCCTCTTAGGAGATGCAGTCTGCTGGTGCACACACAGTGCCAGCAGCAGGACGGGTTAGGGGTTAGCCTAAGCCCTCGCCCCGAGGACTCCCCCCGTAGCGACCCAGTGCGACACTATATTATTTATGAGGGAGATCCATATGCAGTTTGTGAGTGGCCGGCACATTTGAGCAGGCATGAGAGTCGGCTCTATGTGTGTCTATGGCCCACCCTTTCTTTTCTTTTTTTTTTTTGATGAAGCTGCATCAGTTATGCAACAGCACGAGACAGCCTCGGGATCTAAGTGCACTCTCGAATATACCATAGCTTCTTCCCCTGTCAATGACAGGGGTCGAGGTTGACACAAAAGGAGCCACTTATATTCCAACCTTGAGTATACCCGCAATGTGACCTTGGATCGCCACGACGCTGTTTGGGCCCCATCATCTCACCTGTGACAAGTCTTCTTTTAGGCTCATAGATGAGTACGGTGATGGTCTTATTTGTCCCATTATTTGCCTAGTGGTACATGGTGCCTATGGTCCAACCTTTTTGCTGAAGCAGAACCTCTGCATGTTGGCCGGAATATGTGTGTTCAGTGCTCGCCCTCCCATGCCCCTGTGAACCCAAGGCGCGAGGTTGTATATCCATGTCCTCTTCCATACCCCGAGTCACGGGGGCCACAGGGGAAGGAGGAATAGCTAACCGTCTCTTCAACGATTGCGGAGCATTTGGCGTGTTCGGGGAACGTGTGTGTGAGTGTGTGTTGGGTGGTGGGAAGGGGGGGGACACAGATTTGAGGCGTGTAGTTTGGGGTTGGTTATTTCAGGAGTAAAGCTTCGCAAACTTAATGGGGCTTGAGCCCACCCCCACTTCGAGGTTCAGTTTTGAGAAAAAGAGGCCCGTAGTGATGGCATGGGCCCATTTTGCGACCTAAAAATCTCGAAGTTGGTGGCATTTACGACATCTATGCGACGTGCTCAATGCAACCAAACGGCCATGAGCAACGGATATTGGGCTCACACATGCCCCCATGACACAGGCATATGGTCATAGCCACAACTCACAGTACTTTGTTTTGCCTTGCTGTGCTGCAGCGCAAACCAGACCAGTGCCGAATGTTGCCTTGAGGTGCAACCGGAGGGGGGGGGGGGGGAGTGGTGAAGCCCCATCCCAAAGGCTGCGGCCCTTTGGAATTGCCCAGGGGGCAAGCCAACCCGCATTTTTTTGTAAGCACAATGAGCACATTACAAGCAATAAGCACAATTTTGAGAGCACAATGGGACACCTACCGTACAAATCCTAAAGATTCACGGAATCCTAATTTTTGCGTTGGGTGTTTTGAATTAACAATAAGCAAAATTTTTGCGACGGCATCCAAAATGGGGGAAAAAATAATTGATTTTTGAAATTTTTTGGTGCGGAAGCCATTTTTGCGTAGGGCATTACGCCAAAAATCATTTTTTGTGTTTTTCTTTGCGTTTTGGGGATTGGGGTTGATTCATTTTGTTGCTACTGCAAGAGACCGTGCGTACCTTGGGCTCTAGGATTGCATTCCATTCCTATATAGGCATACAAATGTGCATCAGTTGGGCTCTGGGAATGCAGTCCATAGCAAAGATAAGCACCAACAAGCATGATTCAGGTCTGGTCCCTGATTCATCATTCTCTGAAAGCAAAGCAAGGTGCAGAATGGGGCATGAGACACAGAAGAGGGGGGCAACAAGCAGTGGGGCAAACTCTCCCGCGATTGTGGCATTCTTGCAAAAATTGGGGCAGGGGCAAAAAATATTTTATTTTTGCGATTGTTTTGCGGAAGCCATTTTTGCTAAGTGCATGACACCAAAAAAATTTTGCCTTTTTTTTTTTGCGGACAACAGCACCTTGTGCAGGGAATTAAATATTTCGCAAATCTTTAGGATTTGTATGGTAATCCCCGGGATGCAAGCGCCTAAAGGGAGAGTAGAGGCTCATCAAAAAAGAGAAACAGAGGCACAAGGAGGAAACCATGAAACGCTCAAATGGACACATACCACAGAGCAAGGGAAAGCCCAATGCGTGGTCTGCATTCCCCTACTTGTCATTGTCGTGGTCCAATCATTGTCGACAACTTCCTACCCTGCATAAGAGGGGGGGGGGGGGCTGTTAACGACTCGCCACAGGTCACGACGACAACCGGAATTTCTGGTGGATGCATCAATGAGCAATAAGCAGTGGACATAATGCACCGAGCTGGGAAAGCGGGTGCTTGGCAAGCAATGACAGGTGGAGAAAGGAAACCGAGCCAGGTTGCAACCAATACCAAATGGGTGCTCAGATGTCATCCGCCAGCCCGAATTGTTTGCGACATTTGACTGCTGTGCGCAGGAGCATCGTCTCATTTTGTTGGGCCGATTGCTCTTGGTGATTGAATGGCAGTGCATTTTGTGGGAGTGCAGATGGTATGTGCTCTCAAAATTGGTAGTAGATCTATTTTCACACACAACCGAGGCACATTTTGAACACCAAATTCGTCTTGTATTTTGTGTCATACGTCAATATCCCTCCCTCCTCCATCCGCAGGAGGCTTCACAGCGCCCAGAGCACTGCAGCATCGGCCGCGTGTACTCCTTGGCGTACGTGCGGAGCCGCGCGGCGGAGGTGACGGCCCCCACAGCCCAGTCACGCACACCAGCATACCGGCGTGACGAGGGCGTACAGCTTACCCCCATCCCCCCTGGGCAAGCACGGCCGCGGTCCCAAAAGTCCAGGCAAGAAAATGGTTCAACACCCACCCCATGCTTAGACAAGGCTGTGCATGCGCGTGACACACATAAGCGCAAAGCACGCGCGGGCCTCAAACCTTACACAAAGCATTGCACAATGCACAAGCAACTTTTCAAATATTCTGCTTGACCTTATTCGCTGTCGGGGGCATCAGGTGCCGTGGAATAGAAGCCCTTTCCAACCTTCCGCCTCATCTTGAACAATTGGACATGCTTCCCCTTCGGAGCTGGCTTTGGAGCAGGTTTTGTGCCAGGTTGAGGGAATAACAATGTTGGTCGTGGCTGAAATTCACATCAAAACAAACAGCATGGGGCTGCAATGTGTGGTACAAAGTTGTTACGAACAGAATGCACAATCACAGACATGACTGAGCCCCTCTTTCCCTCTACAAGCCTGTCACAAACACCCAATCCTCCATTCAGGACCACATAAAAACAACAGTCCTAAAAATCCTAAAAACAGCGGTTCAACGCCCACCCGGACTTGGGGGGGGGGGGGACCGTTCAGGGGCAGGGCCTGCCACACCAGCCCCAGGCAAACTGGTCCGGATCGCGACGTACCCCTACCCCCATGACCCCGCCCCCCGGGTCCTGGGGGTCGTCCTGCCCCACGAGGTGCACCACCGCGACCTCCGCCACCCACGTCCGCTCACAGCCTCGCCAGATTGCAGCGGGCGGTCCCACGGGGCCTGCAGGGGCAATGGCAGGGCGGGGGCGGGGGGGCATTGTGTCACCCCCGATGAGAAGGCTGCGAAGTGACAGTGCGTAAGCACGCGGCTTGCGGCAGAAAGGGGGCCCTCAGTGACTGGCCAGCCACCGCGCTGTAGGGCAGGTTGCACTGCTTCCCTCTCTGATCACTTCACCCGGGCACTGTCTGTGCCCTCTTTGGTGTCCCCAATCTGTCATCTGGTGTCCTGGATTCAGTTCAGGGTTCCTCCCCCCCAAACACCTGGCCCAGGCCCCCCCCACGCAAAGGGGGGGGGGGCTGCAGGGCTAATGGTTCAGCCCATTTATTGCTGGGGGCAAACAATAAGGGTGGAAGGGGTAAGACGTTAATCACTACCTCAGGGCATGAGGCTGAAGGGAGGCTTCTAAAGTGGTTATGGTGAACTGGTTGAGTTTTCCATGGACTCAGGACTGTGATGGTGGTTTCAAAACCTGACGTCATGCCCCCCCAACCAGACATGTACTTTAAGCGGGGGGGAGAGGCACCTTCCTCAAAGCATGCCACTTCTGTGCACATTTCTGATAGGTCAAGTACCATCCTCTATGATTTGCGCATTGTGGTTCATTCTGCAGCTGCAATTGTTATTTCCTGGAGGGTAGATGTGCATTCAAACAGAAATGAGGGGTACCAATGCCTGTGCATGTTGCATGTGCCAGGAGCATCTGTGGTGTGAGCATAAACCCACTTGGATGGCATCCACAACACAGTGTTCGCCATTGCAGTACACCCCATTGCTACTCACATGATTGGTACCAGTGCCATCCGCAAACACACTGCCATTTCTACACACAGTGCCACAGGGATTGCCATTACCAATATGCACAACCCCCATTGGCAATCCCAGGAGCTCAACTCCAACCCGCAAGATAATCACACACACACACACACACACACACATACACACACACCACTTTTCTTTATATCATGGCACTGCCAGTGCAGAATAGTTCCAGAAAACATATACAACTGCAATTAAACACAAGGCCAATTGCTCTTTGATACCCCTATTATTGTAGGCCCTATATGTGAGGATGGTTGTTTGGTATCTTTCACTTTACAATGTGTTGTTTGAAAATACCTCTGTACTTCCTCTTGGTTAGGCTCTACGTTTGGGGTATCTTGATGCTATCAACCTCTGTTGCATACTGAACACCTATTTTTGGGTCTTTTTGTGGGTGGGCCACTTGGTGGTTCCTTGAAGCCATAGGTGACACGGAACCCCTTTGTGCCCTCCACTACTGTGACCCTAATAGTTGGTTTGTTGTATGCGGAAGGTTCACAAAGCTACTGGGAACCAAACAAAACACAAAGATTTATTTATTTATGAAGAAAAGACGAAAATTATAAAGACAAAACCAGCCGCATCCCATATCTCTCAGGGACGCCCGGAATCGCGCCAACTCGGTGGGTTTTCGGGGGTCGGCGCCACTGTTCCCTCATTTGTGCCCACTGAGTGTCCCGTAGGTAGGGGTATGTGGGGTATATTCGGAAAGCCCTTGAGAAGGGCTAATTGGACCACCCTGGGTCTGCATGTTGTACTGACGGTATGTTCGAGATTTTCGTCCGTTTTGGACCGTGCCTGTGTTGCTTGCTGCCTCTGTTTGTCAACAGGCAGCTGCCATGTCTGCATACAAATTCACACCACGTGCTGTTGCTTCCCCTGATGCACCACAGAAACCTTTGGTGCGCAAAAGAGCCCGCTCTGGTGGTGCAGACTGGGTGAAGACTGCTCTAGCGACGACCCCTAGCAAAGCAAAAAGGCCTCGTACAGCCGGTTTGCAGCAACCTGCATGCACCCACAAGGAACACCAGATTTTGACCACCGCCGAGGCCGCTTCTTTTGCCAGCCAATTTTGGGATCGTAAAGTGCACCCTACGAAGGCTTCACAGCATGAGTTCTTGGCCACATGCATTGATGTGGATTTAGAGAAAAATGTGAAGCATGCACAGTGGCACAAATACACTAGAAAGAGGGGGCATCAGAGGGTTCGGAATAATCGGTGGTCCCCTGTGCATTGCTCCGTCCCGTATATTGTCCAGATTCCAGCTGTTTGCTCAAAATTACAGTCACCTAACCCCCCCCCCACCCCATACATTTCTGAAATGGCCTTTTCACACAGATTTCAAAAAGTATACATATACCACCACCAAGGGAACGACGTTTCGGCGCATCGGATGAAAACTTCAAAAACCCTGGGAAAAAGGGCAAAACCCACCGAGTTGGCGCAGACTGAAGGTCCCCGAGAGATATGACATTCCCACATTCCCCCAGAAGCACTACCATGACCACTGCCACCCTCGTCACCACATCCACGGCTATGTCTGTTGCCATTCCGTGGCCCTATACACACTAGAAAACCATACTGTGAGAACCACTGCCATCCCAAGACGCATACCAACACCCATTCCGAACACGCACAGCTGTGGTCCGCGCCATCCGCATGTAGACTTCCATGGCCAATATGCACTGCTATCATCGCTGACACCCGCATACACAGTGCTGTAGCCAGTAACGCACCCCAAAAACCCTGCTGGAACAAATGCCGCCCTCGTACACAGTGACACAACCATGGCGATCTGCATGGGTGCCGCCACCAGCATTCCCATCACCAGTAAGCAGTGCTGCAACCATTGCCACCAGCGTGCGCGCCACCATGACCATGGCCATCACCGTTGCCGTACCAATCACCCACGGAATCAGAGCTCGGGTATTGAGGCCCTTCTGGTGCCCCATCCCAACCGGGCGGTTCCCAAGGGATAACCACCATGTCTGAGCCCCAGATTCTCGGGTCGTTCACAGGGCTGGGGGCCTCCGCGGGCCTCAAAAACATCTTCACGTACCGCACTGTTGGGTTCTTGCTCTCCGTCGGTGGAGGGATCTCCCTCCCGAGCAGTTCCGCCAGGACTTCAAACGTCAGCAGACAGGCCGCTACGCACGCCACCGCCGTGCAGAGCAGAGCCAGGCACGTCCCGGCCAGAGAGACGGACAGCCCGGTGATCGTGCGGGTGCACATGGATTCGGTTGGGTCGACGATCGCCTCCTTGAGCGCCGCGCAGCTGAGCAGCGACAGTCCGTAGTTGATCAGGTAGTCCAGCGTCGTGAACAGGTCGCGCACGAGGTCGGTGATGCTGGAATCCTGGGCCCACCACTCGCAGTACCCCGACGGCTCCAGGCCACTGCAGTATGCCGGGAAGGGCGCCGGCGTGCAGCCGGTCGTGGCGTTGCAGACGGCTTCCTGGATGGGCAACTCGCTCGCGACCAGCTCCTTGATTTGGTCCCAAAGAACGTTCGAACTGTCCTGCCCGGGCACGCACCCGAGGAGCTCGTACAGCCCGGTGTCGTCGCCCACGCCGTACACGATGTAGTCATAGGCCTCGCAGGCGTCGGTGAAGAACGCAATGAGCACGGGCTGGATGCCGATGTAGATGCTGAGCAGACACCCCAAGAGCAGGAGGATGAAGACGATGACCTTGTAAAACCTGCGGTTCCAGTTGAGGTGCAGGCTGTGCACGTACCAGACAAACACCATCAGGCACCCGATCATGCTGATGGCGAGGAGGATCGCGAACCCGACCCGGTACAGCAGCAGCACCGTGTCCTTCGCGTCGCGGTAGTCCCGCCACGCATTCGCTGCCGTGGTCTGCAAGTAGGCGACGTACGAGTGGATCTGCCAATCAGGAATGGCCAGCCCGGTCTCGTTGCGGATCCAGTCGGCCGTCAACTCCAAAACCCCCGTCGCATTCGTCACGACGTCCAGGATACTATTCACATGCTCCAACGTGTCGTCGTAATGGTTCAGTCCATACGACAGACCGCCATTCGATAAAAAGAACCCGACCCACGTCCCAGCGACCCCGATACCCGTTATTACGCTCAAAACTGTCCCCATCGCCTCAAGATTCCGCGTCTTCCGAAGTCTTTCAAACCGCGTCGTGTTTTTCCGTTGCACGGATTCGAACCAGCGCTGTTGTTTTGGGAAGCAGCAGCACCAGTACCATATGAGGTACAGTAACATCGCGCCGGCGAACACTGCTGCACAGCACAGGCCTGGAGTAGCAAGTGGAGCCAAGCTCCAGAGGTACTCATGCCATTCACAGCCCCAAATCGAAACAGTCTTGTTTATGTAACTTGGGTATTCCTCAGGTGGCAAAGTGGGGAGCACTTCGGTCAAATTGACAGTCGTATAGAGAGGGACTTCTTGGGCCTGGCAGCGGCCAAAGCGCCGGGCAGTGCAACGCGCCAGCAAGCCCAACAACACAAGGGACTGGCATAGGGGAAGCTGACAAATCATGCGGCGTCATACAGACAGACACTGAGCGAAGGAGAGGCAGCAGACGTAATGAGGAGCGGGTATTTGAAGTAGGAAGAGGAAAGTGGGGCAAACATGCAACCAGCCGCTGCTGCTCACTTGCATGCATTGGGGATGGCTCAGCCTGCACAATCCAGTGTGGTTGCTCGCCCCAAGGCGGGTGCCGAGTGATGCTGGGCCTTCTGCCCTCCGCCCCTGCTCGAAAACAGAGAAAGGTCGCTGCTGCTTAAGGCACGCTTCCCCCAAATCCTGTGCCACTGCCGCACGGTGTGTGGCACCCAGCAACTGAGGAGCAACAGGGAAGTCCGCCTCGAGCCCGGGGGCAGACACACAACTCAGGCTTACTACGCGTTGTGGAGTCCTGACTTAGTCTTCTGAGGTCGCAGTATTCCCACCCTCGACTGCAATCGCATAATGGTCCGAACATGCACTGGAGGACACTAGAGACTGCTGGACGTTGTTTGAGGTTTCTAGTTGTTGCTGGAGATCTCTGCAGCTTGCACTGGAGGTTGCTAGAGATTGCTGGAGGTTGCATGATGCCCAGGAGGACTACCCCCCTTGTATGGTGACGTGTGAGCTGTCACGTGTGGTGTTGGTTGAGACGACGTCAGCACAACATGCAGCACATGCAGATCACAAGAGTGAAAGAAAAGCTTGTCAAGAGCCGCAAGCGGCCCTAGGCGCATTTCGCAAAAAGGTCTGTGAGAAACAGTTGGAAGAGTGACCAGAATGCGTGGGATAGATGGCAACATCATCATTTCAGAGGTCACCGCAACAATGCATAAGACAAGTACAAGAAAGACAAACAGCATCATGAATCAAGAACCACCGCGCCAGGGTTTTTCTTAACCACAGGAGGGGGACGGGGGGTGATTTGAGGGACCCACCAACCCAGATTTCTGGCAAACCCACAGACCCACCAATGTCACACCCCCATGGGGGGGAGGGGGGTTATTGGACACCCACCCACCCATCCCTCGACCCAACTAAAACCAAAATGCCTTACCACAGGCAAAATGCCTTGACCAGCGCCTTCACCGCTGACCCAAAGTCCGCCACAATGGCCTACCCTACGGGGGGAGGGCGGTGGGGGTTGCAAACCCACCCACCCAAAAATTCTGACAAACCCACCCAACCCCCACCCCGCAGGGTAGGACACACACGAAGAAAAATCCTGCAGCGCACCCCTGCCCCCCCCCCCCCCCCCGCACCTCGTTGTTGGAGGGAGGCCGGCGAGTAGCTGCAGCACCCTCCAATCATCACTCCAGTCGCCGCGCCATTCAGTATGGGAACTAGCGTGTGTCATGTGGAAAGAAGCATATCGCTGCCCATCCCATGCAGCGTGTAAGCGTGGCACATACCAAAGAAGCCACACAGGCCTTCTGGGCAGGCAGATGTGGCATCAAAAAAGCAATGCACTAGCGGCTGGGACTCACAGCATATGGGGTTCGCGCAACAACGCGCGCCAGGGCTCTGTGGGCCGCCCGCAGCATAAGAGTGCTAGAATGGCCACATGGCAGGCCCATATTCTCTCAAGCAGCACAGCTGAGGAGCAACCCCCCCCCCCCCCCCCCCGCGCGAGAACAACCGTAACAGACATGAGCCTTACCTCCAGCACACGGATGGCCGCCCAATTCGAGGGCAACTCTGCGCCGGAGGCCGGCTAAATCTCTGCCAAAGGCTGCCGGATGCGGCTGTTGTTCCCATGGTGTCACTGCACAGCTCGTCTAAGCAGTATGAGGCTGCAAACTCCTCTTCGTTTGGGGTGGCAGTATCCAACTGCTCCTCCCCTTGCCAAGGAGGTGGGTGGTCGCAAATTTCGGACCCTGTTGCCCTCCACAAACGTCTACTTATGCTTCTGAGAGAGCGGTGTTTCCTCTGCTTAAGGCCGCCAAATGCAACCCAAATCTCTACTGGAGGCTGCCGGATGCGCCTCTTGTTGCCTACCGGAGGTTGCTGGATGCAGTCGAAATCGTTGCCGGAGGCAAGGCTCATGTCTGCAACAGTAAAATTCCAAAAGCATCGGAAGCAACACCCACTGTTGTTCCGACAAGGCATTGTTCTTGCAGGGGGGGGGGGGGTTCGCCACAAAGGCTTGCAAGGAGAAGGGGGGGGGGGGTTACAAACCCGAGCCAGTACAGCAGCAGCGCCCTGTCCTTCACATCGTGGTAGCCCTGTCATGCATTCGCTGCCGTGGTGTGCAAGTAGGTGCAGTACGAGTGGATCTGCCAATCAGGAATGGCCAGCCCAGTCTCGTTGCGGATCCAGTCGGCTGTCAGCCCCAAAGCCCCCGTCGCATTCACCACGATGCCCAAGATACCATTCATTTCGACCAGCGTCCATAAGTTCATATGTCAGACCGTCATTCGATAGAAGGAACCGACCCCAAACCTCTTGCAATCTCCAAGAGGTTGGGGGAGGTTGCTGGAGGCACTGGAGGCCACCCATGGGAGGATAGAACAGCGGGTACTCAGTGCACAACCCAAACAGCGGCACCCAAACAGTAACAGATGCAACTGTCACACCACTCCGTGTGTCAGATGAAGGCGATGTAGAATACTTTCTGCACTGAACCGCATTGTGTGGCATGAAATATGGTTTTGCTCCCCCCCCCCCCTTGGGTATCATTGCATGAGGATGGCTTGGGGCGCCCTGGTCGAGATGGTGGGAACCCAGGACCTGGGCCACACCATCCCCTTTCCACTATGCAGGACGATGCCAGCAAGGATTGACATGGCTGAAAAAAGGAGGGATACATTTCCGGGCAACAGTAAAACATCCATCATTCTTTGAAGTCTATGGGGGATACTTGATTGTCAAACCCAGTGTCAATAAGGCGCCGGATTAGCCACCCGCTCTTGCGCATCCTTTGCCTGACCGGTGCGCTCGGTGGGACGGTGTGCTTTTTGCGTTTGTGCGAAGGCGGCTGTGAAGGTGATGGGGTCGCATTAGCACAGACGCATTTGCGTGGGGGGGAGGGGGGGGGGGGGCAAACGGGATCGTTTCGAGTATTGAGGAGGCAAGGATTGTTCGAACATTGTGGGCTTTGTCACCCATGCCTGTTCGGACAGTCTCAGTCTCAGGGGGGGGGGGGGGCTCCTCCAAAAGTTGTCGGCCGTTCTAATCCTAGCCTGTCTGCGACAGATTGCATGCCTGGGAGTTGATCACTGCAGGAGAGCGATGGGACCATACCACGCGGAAACATATTTACCAGTGGTGGGCCTGATACCATCATCTGGCTCCCCAGACCCAAAGCCCCTCAACCCCCCAGCCCCACAACCACTCTGCCCCACAGCCCCACGGCCCCATACCCCAAAAGCCCCATAGCTCCACAGTGGCACAGACCCACAGCAGCCCCACAGTCCCACAGGCCCTCCGCCCCACAGCCCTACAGCTCCAGCGCCTCGGCCCCTCAGCCGTGGCAGCCCCACAGCCCCATACTCCTACAGCCCCGGACCCCCACAATCACAACCCCACAATTGGAATACCTTCCTGGGTTGTTGTGCCCACCCCGCTGGAGGCTGGGCTGCCCCTGTGGAGGCAAGCGTTCGTGGCAAGACATGAGCACGCGTCCACAGGCAGGCTCAAATAGGCGAGTCGGTGACGAAGAATTACAGTCGAAGTTCTTGCGCAGCAATTGACTGGCAACGTGAAGGAAGCACACGAGAAAGGAGACACTGGTCCTGTGC
Organism: Eutreptiella sp. 'Long Island Sound 2002'; assembly: GCA_964036045.1. Classification (NCBI taxonomy): domain Eukaryota; phylum Euglenozoa; class Euglenophyceae; order Eutreptiales; family Eutreptiaceae; genus Eutreptiella; species Eutreptiella sp. 'Long Island Sound 2002'. The sequence goes on along the minus strand of OZ038398.1, from coordinate 23,924,302 downwards.
ATAGCGTTGGATGGTCAAGCGATATTTGGTGGGCACCACAGTCCAAAGCCTGATTGCACTTATATGAACTTAGGAGCCATGGATAGGGATGTAGTGCACACAAGTAAGTAATTGGTACAAACTTGACTCAACACGAGTGCTTGCCCCTCAGCAAACTTGGACACCATGACGCGGTAATATGAGAGAAGTCAATAATCTGTAGCGAGGGGACGCATCGGTCTGGCAAAGCCATAAAGCCACATGCAGGCCTAACCCCGGCAGTAATTGCTGAAGACCCCGTATCAGCAAAAAGGCACTATCGGTGCGACACAATACAGTTGAACTGCAGACCTCCGCCATGCAAGCCATCAAGAATTCCAGGTTAGTGCACAGTGCAAAAAGAAAAGCGTTGATGATTCAGCAATGCAAATGTCCTCATGGCCTGCAATGGTTTGCACAGCTGATGTTCCCGGCAAAATGGAGGAGCTGCTGGAAACAAACCCCAACCCCTTGACGTCGCATTTGTTGCGGAGTTTTCGAATCAGCAAAGGTCTCTAAAATCCTGCAGCAGGAATGCCCGTCCCTCATCCTGCTGAGCCTGAACGTGGAACGTGGTCTGGTGCAATTTCATGACTTGGCTGTGGGATTTGCCGCTGTAGCCCCCCGCAAAAGCAGAGAATCACAAAAGGCATACACCGTTGCAACAGGACAGTCCGACAGAAATACAACGGCACATTCCAACAAAATCCCTCCATCAATTACATAGAAAGAGCAGTTTGTTTTGAAAAGAAAGCGATCGACAATGATAGATGAAATGGTGGAGAAACCCTCTGATGGGCTTCAACAAACCACTGCCTTCTGACCTCTTACAAAGCTGCACCGCCTGTCAATTGGCTGGCAGCGTTCATGAGATTGATGGGGGATGTACCATCCGTCATCAAGTACCCCTGCAACCCCAATCCCTTCAGAAGCTTCGCCTGCATCTCTGGCCCCGCTCGGGCCATGGCTGCAATCGTCGAGCGGCCAATGCTCTCCACACTGCTCTTGAATTTGTTGGTCTCAATCTCCGCCAGTTGTCCTGCCTTCTCCAGCTCCAGTTTGTTCATTTCCTCCTGAAACCCCAGCTCAGCCTGCTTCTTGATATCCTCGGCCCTCAACTCCGCCTCCACTGCGACACGCTGGGCTTCGGCCCTCAGCTTCGCAATGTTCACCTGCGACTGACCCTCGATCTCAGCAGCAGCCGCCACAGCCTTCGCTTCGGCCTTGCTGGCTCCTGTGGACTCAATGGCAGCCGACTCTGCCTGCAATCCGAGCAGCACCATCTTCTCTTTCTCAGACTTGGCTTTGTCATCGATGATCTGCCTCTCCAACTGTCCCTTGGCAATCTGTTCTCGGCGCTCAGCATCATGTCGAGCTGCGGCTTCTTGGGACTTCGTGGTGATTTCAATGGCGAGCTGTACTGACTTCATCAGCGCTTCACGGGTTTTGCTGTCCACCGGCTCCACAGACTGAATATCCACACTGGTCACCACAAACAGATTGTTTTTGAACTCCAACTTGTCCCGGGGTTTGCCTGTCTCCTTGTTCACCCCGAACACGGCTGCTTGAATGATGGCCGAGGAGTTCTTGTGGAACGTGTCGAACGGTTCCCCAGCCACAGCACCACGAATTCGGGACGCCATGGCACTGCACGCGTCTCCAACGAAGTCAGAGACGTTGAACACCTTGGTCCCCGCTGCCACATCCCCATGCTTGCAATCGAAGAACCAGTTGTACGAAAGCTGCAGAGACAATCGGGCGTGGTCAGATGTTTCCACTTGCACAATGTCGGTCATGAAGTCGGGGCCCAGGGACAGACACAGGGTCGAAATCACGCCAGCACGCTTTGGCCGATCGCCTGACAACTTCAACATGGTGAACTCCTCCTCCGGGCCCAGCTTCACCATGTCCGGTCCGAAGATGATGCGGGGCTTGCGGCTCTTGTAATCATACACTTGGCACACACAGTTGTGTGGCACGTTGTAACTCACCACCCGCGTCGGGTCCCTGGCTACCACAGCGCTGCTTCGCTCACGAGGCCCTGCTTGTAGCTTCTCCAGTACTGCCTGGGACACAGGCTTCTTCCACAACTCCTCATTGGGTGCCAGCATGTACGTCTCGCCAATCACCGACCGCACCGTACCCGTCTTCGTGTCGCGCACATAAATGCCCTCGTTCTGGTCCAATGCAATGGACCGTCGCTTCTCCACCACCGTCAAGTGCACACTTGGTACAAACTCCCGGGCACCGTAAATCATCCATCGATCTCCAGGCTGCCGCTGAACCTCCTTGCCATCTGCGTCCACGTCCTTAAAACCTTCGTTGGCTGTCAGCAGCAGCGCCTCTTCCGCCCCCAGCACGTACACATCCACGATACCATCCTCCAGGCTCTCGCCAGGATTCAAGAAGAATTGCGCGCGACCCCGCCGCACCTCACGCTGCCCCAGCAGCTGTTTGCCATTGCGCCACGGGTCTACAACGATGCAGAACTGCGAAGGCCCCACTACCGTCAAATCCACGTTGCCCAGGAACTTTTCGTTGGGGCCCAACAGATAGGCCTCTGTCATACTGGAAGTCACCAGCCACTGCTCACCAGCATGTCGCTCCGAACCGAACACATCTACAAAATTCCTGACAGCCTCGACGCTGATCGCCCTGGATTCCGTCAGGATCTTGGCCTGCACTGTCTGGACAATCTCCTCCTCAACGCCATGAAGGTATGCCCCCGTACCGATGTGAAGCCACTCCTCACCGGCTTGCCGCTTTGTTCCCATACGATCGGTGCAGGTGCTGCGAGCTCGCAACAGCAGACCGGTATTGGGCTTCAGGATGGTTGCAGCTCGCTCTTCCACAATGGCCTCCTCAATCTTCGGGACGTACGTCGCAGGGCCTTCGAACAGCCATTCATCACCTGCACTTCTTCCTTCGAAATCACGCAGCGCTTTGAGCCGCAACGCTGTGTTTGGGGCTAGTACTCGAAGCGGCAGAATTTCATGATTCACCAACACCTCCTGTGGATACAGGGGAAAGGGCTCCTGGTGTAGCCGGATTTCTTTGTCACCCAGTCGGACCTTGGCTTGACCATGCTTGTCTTTGACCAGCTCCCCCGTAGAAGTGCGGATGACGGGATTTTCAACAACGCAGTAGTGGCGCGGTGGTATGGCAATGCACTGCTGCGGTTGATTCAAGATATGCTCGTGCTCTTGCCGCGTGAACGTTGCGGGTCCCAGAATCACATGCGAGCAGTTGGAATTGTTGTCGTGCACATGAATATACTGGTAAGGCTTCAGGCGTACGACATCGCCCCCAAAATCCTCAGACGAACCACTCTCGTCAGACCTCCGTGGCAGCCTTTTTGTAGCCATTAGCAGAGACTGCAAAGCAAAAAAAAACAAGAGCAATCACCTATGCATTTGAACAGCCTCACAATCACTATCATCCGTTCAGAGGCACCACAGTGTCCTTCCTGCCTTCGCCATTCTGTGCCCTTTTCCCTGGTTTTGCCCTGCCCTTCTTGACTTCCTCTTCCTCTCAACAATGGGCGGGCACAATGCATGCGCACCTTGCAGAAATGTCGTCGAAACACCAGGAAACCCAACCCATTCAAACAACCCATAAAGAAGCCCACTTCTTGTGTCCCATATCCTTGCCAAACAGGACACAAACTGAGATCTGAAGGGCGGTAAACAACACAGCTCTGGCGTCTGTAATCCGACGACGGGTGTAACCCCAAGACTTATGCCCATGGAGACCACACATGGTGCACTGGCAGTGGGGCAGCATCATGCTCGTTTGAGTCTGGTGCTTTCGTCTGTTGCTATGAATTGAGGTGTGCAACTAGAGTTCCGTAGGAAAGTTGGTTCCACCATACTCTGTGTCCCGGCCGCACTTCCTGTAAATCAAAGATTTCAATTTCTATGCATGCAGCCCACCGAGACCAGGTCGCCATGCTTGGACAAAGCACTGCTCGCGCAAAGCCAGGCGGTTACCACGATCCACACAGCCCATAATCTGCCTGCCAAAAGACAAGGTGAATTGCACATACAGTTTCAGAGAGATTGCATAAATGAAAGGAAATCCCCGTTTTATGCGCACTCCCTTCAATTCCCCACCCCTGTATCCGACAGGCACTCATGCAACACATGCCACGACTTCAAACTTCCTGTCTTTTGCCACCGTCCACACAAGGCACACAAGATGTCCACAAATCATGTGGCGTCGGCAGTCAGAAATGTTCATTGCAACCCCCGCTTCGTTGGAACATTGACAACCGCTAAAGCAGGCGGGGGCTTGCTTGTGATAACATTTCCTGTGGTCAAAGATGTAAGCTAACCCACGGGCCCTTCCCTGACCCAAGAGCGTCTAGGACAATGATAGCCACATGCCCTCGTAAATAATAAGCTATCGCACAGCCCTCATGAATAATACAGGTCCTTCCGCCAAGCCGCGAGTCCTTCCGCCGCGTCGCGACACACTGGGGGGCCAGGGCCGGGCCACAGGCAGGCTCTAACCCACTAACCCACCAGGACATTAAAAGCCTTCAACCCTCGTAAATAATGCAGAGCACACACACACACACACACACACACACACACACACACACACAAACACGACAAGAAAAGAACGAGAGGGGTAAAGAGGCAGGCAATAGTGTAGGTCTCGGAGGATGACTCAGGCAGTGACAAGCCTACATCAATCCGCCACAGGCGGCGGGAGATGCGCAATGCGCCAATGGACATTTTGCATCCCGAGCTAGACTAGAGACAGGCAGACAGCCGAGGCACTGTGTACAGTCATGGCCCACGAACCATACCCATATTGCATTCAATGTGTGTACAAAGTACCCTAGAGAACTACCACAAGCACTGGCTACGGCAAGAAATGCAAGAGACTAGTCAAGACCCCACCACGGAATGAATGCATCAATGTTTTCACCTTGTTAAACCTAGTGCTCCCACACTTTGCCACCCCAGCCCAAGTTGAAGCAATGTAGTGTGGCACGAATTCAAACATGCAAGAGATAAGGCTCAACAAAAAGATGATATGTTGGAGAACTTGAACTGAGCAGTGCCCGGCTCCAAACCACTGCGCCTAGTCCCTGCCGCCAATCCCACAAGTACCCTTCTGCGGCTTAGAAATCTGACGTTTTGGTGCCATGGAGCCTGAAGCCAATTGTAGCAGAACAGCATTTTCATGCGAAGCATGCCTATACCCACCCCCTTGGAACTGTATTTTTGAGCAACCAGCCAACAATTTGCTCAAAATCCAAATCCATTTGGCCTCCTGCCACTGCCTCTTAGGAGATGCAGTCTGCTGGTGCACACACAGTGCCAGCAGCAGGACGGGTTAGGGGTTAGCCTAAGCCCTCGCCCCGAGGACTCCCCCGGTAGCGACCCAGTGCGACACTATATTATTTATGAGGGAGATCCATATGCAGTTTGTGAGTGGCCGGCACATTTGAGCAGGCATGAGAGTCGGCTCTATGTGTGTCTATGGCCCACCCTTCTTTTTCTTTTTTTTTGACGAAGCTGCATCAGTTTTGCAACAGCACGAGACAGCCTCGGGATCTAAGTGCACTCTCGAATATACCATAGCTTCTTCCCCTGTCAATGACAGGGGTCGAGGTTGACACAAAAGGAGCCACTTATATTCCAACCTTGAGTATACCCGCAATGTGACCTTGGATCGCCACGACGCTGTTTGGGCCCCATCATCTCACCTGTGACAAGTCTTCTTTTAGGCTCATAGATGAGTACGGTGATGGTCTTATTTGTCCCATTATTTGCCTAGTGGTACATGGTGCCTATGGTCCAACCTTTTTGCTGAAGCAGAACCTCTGCATGTTGACCGGAATATGTGTGTTCAGTGCTCGCCCTCCCATGCCCCTGTGAACCCAAGGCGCGAGGTTGTATATCCATGTCCTCTATCATACCCCGAGTCACGGGGGCCACGGGGGAAGGAGGAATAGCTAACCATCTCTTCAACGATTGCGGAGCATTTGGCGTGTGCGGGGAACGTGTGTGTGAGTGTGTGTTGGGTGGTGGGAAGGGGGGGGACACAGATTTGAGGCGTGTAGTTTGGGGTTGGTTATTTCAGGAGTAAAGCTTCGCAAACTTAATGGGGCTTGAGCCCACCCCCACTTCGAGGTTCAGTTTTGAGAAAAAGAGGCCCGTAGTGATGGCATGGGCCCATTTTGCGACCTAAAAATCTCGAAGTTGGTGGCATTTACGACATCTATGCGACGTGCTCAATGCGACCGGAGGGCCATGAGCAACGGATGCTGGGCTCACACATGCCCCCATGACACAGGCATATGGTCATAGCCACAACTCACAGTACTTTGTTTTGCCTTGCTGTGCTGCAGCGCAAACCAGACCAGTGCCGAATGTTGCCTTGAGGTGCAACCGGAGGGTGGGGGGGAAGTGGTGAAGCCCCATCCCAAAGGCTGCGGCCCTTTGGAATTGCCCAGGGGGCAAGCCAACCCGCATTTTTTTGTAAGCACAATGAGCACATTACAAGCAATAAGCACAATTTTGAGAGCACAATGGGACACTTACCTTTCAAATCCTAAAGATTCACGGAATCCTAATTTTTGCGTTGGGTGTTTTGAATTAACAATAAGCAAAATTTTTGCGACGGCATCCAAAATGGGGGAAAAAATAATTGATTTTTGAAATTTTTTGGTGCGGAAGCCATTTTTGCGTAGGGCATTACGCCAAAAATCTTTTTTGTGTTTTTCTTTGCGTTTTGGGGATTGGGGTTGATTCATTTTGTTGCTACTGCAAGAGACCGTGCGTACCTTGGGCTCTAGGATTGCATTCCATTCCTATATAGGCATACAAATGTGCATCAGTTGGGCTCTGGGATTGCAGTCCATAGCAAAGATAAGCACCAACAAGCATGATTCAGGTCTGGTCCCTGATTCGTCATTCTCTGAAAGCAAAGCAAGGTGCAGAATGGGGCATGAGACACAGAAGAGGGGGGCAACAAGCAGTGGGGCAAACTCTCCCGCGATTGTGGCATTCTTGCAAAAATTGGGGCAGGGGCAAAAAATATTTTATTTTTGCGATTGTTTTGCGGAAGCCATTTTTGCTAAGTGCATGACACCAAAAAAAATTTGCCTTTTTTTTTTGCGGACAACAGCACCTTGTGCAGGGAATTAAATATTTCGCAAATCTTTAGGATTTGTATGGTAATCCCCGGGATGCAAGCGCCTAAAGGGAGAGTAGAGGCTCATCAAAAAAGAGAAACAGAGGCACAAGGAGGAAACCATGAAACGCTCAAATGGACACATACCACAGAGCAAGGGAAAGCCCAATGCGTGGTCTGCATTCCCCTACTTGTCATTGTCGTGGTCCAATCATTGTCGACAACTTCCTACCCTGCATAAGAGGGGGGGGGGGGGCTGTTAACGACTCGCCACAGGTCACGACAACAACCGGAATTTCTGGTGGATGCATCAATGAGCAATAAGCAGTGGACATAATGCACCGAGCTGGGAAAGCGGGTGCTTGGCAAGCAATGACAGGTGGAGAAAGGAAACCGAGCCAGGTTGCAACCAATACCAAATGGGTGCTCAGATGTCATCCGCCAGCCCGAATTGTTTGCGACATTTGACTGCTGTGCGCAGGAGCATCGTCTCATTTTGTTGGGCCGATTGCTCTTGGTGATTGAATGGCAGTGCATTTTGTGGGAGTGCAGATGGTATGTGCTCTCAAAATTGGTAGTAGATCTATTTTCACACACAACCGAGGCACATTTTGAACACCAAATTCGTCTTGTATTTTGTGTCATACGTCAATATCCCTCCCTCCTCCATCCGCAGGAGGCTTCACAGCGCCCGGAGCACTGCAGCATCGGCCGCGTGTACTCCTTGGCGTAAGTGCGGAGCCGCGCGGCGGAGGTGACGGCCCCCACAGCAGCAGCCCCGTGCCTCCTCGAGCCCAGTCACGCACACCAGCATATTGGCGTGACGAGGGCGTACAGCTTACCCCCACCCCTCCTGGGCAAGCACGGCCGCGGTCCCAAAAGTCCAGGCAAGAAAATGGTTCAACACCCACCCCATGCTTAGACAAGGCTGTGCATGCGCGTGACACACATAAGCGCAAAGCACGCGCGGGCCTCAAACCTTACACAAAGCATTGCACAATGCACAAGCAACTTTTCAAATATTCTGCTTGACCTTATTCGCTGTCGGGGGCATCAGGTGCCGTGGAATAGAAGCCCTTTCCAACCTTCCGCCTCATCTTGAACAATTGGACATGCTTCCCCTTCGGAGCTGGCTTTGGAGCAGGTTTTGTGCCAGGTTGAGGGAATAACAATGTTGGTCGTGGCTGAAATTCACATCAAAACAAACAGCATGGGGCTGCAATGTGTGGTACAAAGTTGTTACGAACAGAATGCACAATCACAGACATGACTGAGCCCCTCTTTCCCTCTACAAGCCTGTCACAAACACCCAATCCTCCATTCAGGACCACAAAAAAACAGCAGTCCCAAAAATCCTAAAAACAGCGGTTCAACGCCCACCCGGACTTGGGGGGGGGGGGGACCGTTCAGGGGCAGGGCCTGCCACACCAGCCCCAGGCAAACTGGTCCGGATCGCGACGTACCCCTACCCCCATGACCCCGCCCCCCGGGTCCTGGGGGTCGTCCTGCCCCACGAGGTGCACCACCGCGACCTCCGCCACCCACGTCCGCTCACAGCCTCGCCAGATTGCAGCGGGCGGTCCCATGGGGCCTGCAGGGGCAATGGCAGGGCGGGGGCGGGGGGGCATTGTGTCACCCCCGATGAGAAGGCTGCGAAGTGACAGTGCGTAGGCACGCGGCTTGCGGCAGAAAGGGGGCCCTCAGTGACTGGCCAGCCACCGCGCTGTAGGGCAGGTTGCACTGCTTCCCTCTCTGATCACTTCACCCGGGCACTGTCTGTGCCCTCTTTGGTGTCCCCAATCTGTCATCTGGTGTCCTGGACTCAGTTCAGGGTTCCTCCCCCCCAAACACCTGGCCCAGGCCCCCCCCACACAAAGGGGGGGGGGGCTGCAGGGCTAATGGTTCAGCCCATTTATTGCTGGGGGCAAACAATAAGGGTGGAAGGGGTAAGACGTTAATCACTACCTCAGGGCATGAGGCTGAAGGGAGGCTTCTAAAGTGGTTATGGTGAACTGGTTGAGTTTTCCATGGACTCAGGACTGTGATGGTGGTTTCAAAACCTGACGTCATGCCCCCCCAACCAGACATGTACTTTAAGCGGGGGGGAGAGGCACCTTCCTCAAAGCATGCCACTTCTGTGCACATTTCTGATAGGTCAAGTACCATCCTCTATGATTTGCGCATTGTGGTTCATTCTGCAGCTGCAATTGTTATTTCCTGGAGGGTAGATGTGCATTCAAACAGAAATGAGGGGTACCAATGCCTGTGCATATTGCATGTGCCAGGGGCATCTGTGGTATGAGCATAAACCCACTTGGATGGCATCCACAACACAGTGTTCGCCATTGCAGTATACCCCATTGCTACTCACATGATTGGTACCAGTGCCATCCGCAAACACACTGCCATTTCTACACACAGTGCCACAGGGATTGCCATTACCAATATGCACAACCCCCATTGGCAATCCCAGGAGCTCAACTCCAACCCGCAAGATACACACACACACACACACACATACACACACACCACTTTTCTTTATATCATGGCACTGCCAGTGCAGAATAGTTCCAGAAAACATATACAACTGCAATTAAACACAAGGCCAATTGCTCTTTGATACCCCTATTATTGTAGGCCCTATATGTGAGGATGGTTGTTTGGTATCTTTCACTTTACAATGTGTTGTTTGAAAATACCTCTGTACTTCCTCTTGGTTAGGCTCTACGTTTGGGGTATCTTGATGCTATCAACCTCTGTTGCATACTGTACACCTATTTTTGGGTCTTTTTGTGGGTGGGCCACTTGGTGGTTCCTTGAAGCCATAGGTGACACGGAACCCCTTTGTGCCCTCCACTACTGTGACCCTAATAGTTGGTTTGTTGTATGCGGAAGGTTCACAAAGCTACTGGGAACCAAACAAAACACAAAGATTTATTTATTTATGAAGAAAAGACGAAAATTCTATTGCCTTCGGCAGTGCACCTCGAAGAGAGGTTGACAGTCAGCCAATCAGTCCCTGAGCCAGCAAGCAGGCAGTCAGACAGATTCACACAGTTTGGGTTTTTTGTCAGTGGCAGATGCGGCCCCAAGCAGCAGGGAGGCCCTTCGCCGTAAACCAAGTAGTGGCAGAGTGGTAACGCAGCCGACCGGCATCCGTGTGGTCGGCGGGTTGAACCCCACCAGTAAGCAGTGCTGCATCACCAGTAAGCAGTGCTGCAACCATTGCCACCAGCGTGCGCGCCACCATGACCATGGCCATCACCGTTGCCGTACCAATCACCCACGGAATCAGAGCTCGGGTATTGAGGCCCTTCTGGTGCCCCATCCCAACCGGGCGGTTCCCAAGGGATAACCTCCATGTCTGAGCCCCAGATTCTCGGGTCGTTCACAGGGCTGGGGGCCTCCGCGGGCCTCAAAAACATCTTCACGTACCGCACTGTTGGGTTCTTGCTCTCCGTCGGTGGAGGGATCTCCCTCCCAAGCAGTTCCGCCAGGACTTCAAACGTCAGCAGACAGGCCGCTACGCACGCCACCGCCGTGCAGAGCAGAGCCAGGCACGTCCCGGCCAGAGAGACGGACAGCCCGGTGATCGTGCGGGTGCACATGGATTCGGTTGGGTCGACGATCGCCTCCTTGAGCGCCGCGCAGCTGAGCAGCGACAGTCCGTAGTTGATCAGGTAGTCCAGCGTCGTGAACAGGTCGCGCACGAGGTCGGTGATGCTGGAATCCTGGGCCCACCACTCGCAGTACCCCGACGGCTCCAGGCCACTGCAGTATGCCGGGAAGGGCGCCGGCGTGCAGCCGGTCGTGGCGTTGCAGACGGCTTCCTGGATGGGCAACTCGCTCGCGACCAGCTCCTTGATTTGGTCCCAAAGAACGTTCGAACTGTCCTGCCCGGGCACGCACCCGAGGAGCTCGTACAGCCCGGTGTCGTCGCCCACGCCGTACACGATGTAGTCATAGGCCTCGCAGGCGTCGGTGAAGAACGCAATGAGCACGGGCTGGATGCCGATGTAGATGCTGAGCAGACACCCCAAGAGCAGGAGGATGAAGACGATGACCTTGTAAAACCTGCGGTTCCAGTTGAGGTGCAGGCTGTGCACGTACCAGACAAACACCATCAGGCACCCGATCATGCTGATGGCGAGGAGGATCGCGAACCCGACCCGGTACAGCAGCAGCACCGTGTCCTTCGCGTCGCGGTAGTCCCGCCACGCATTCGCTGCCGTGGTCTGCAAGTAGGCGACGTACGAGTGGATCTGCCAATCAGGAATGGCCAGCCCGGTCTCGTTGCGGATCCAGTCGGCCGTCAGCTCCAAAACCCCCGTCGCATTTGTCACGACGTCCAGGATACTATTCACATGCTCCAACGTGTCGTCGTAATGGTTCAGTCCATACGACAGACCGCCATTCGATAAAAAGAACCCGACCCACGTCCCAGCGACCCCGATACCCGTTATTACGCTCAAAACTGTCCCCATCGCCTCAAGATTCCGCGTCTTCCGAAGTCTTTCAAACCGCGTCGTGTTTTTCCGTTGCACGGATTCGAACCAGCGCTGTTGTTTTGGGAAGCAGCAGCACCAGTACCATATGAGGTACAGTAACATCGCGCCGGCGAACACTGCTGCACAGCACAGGCCTGGAGTAGCAAGTGGAGCCAAGCTCCAGAGGTACTCATGCCATTCACAGCCCCAAATCGAAACAGTCTTGTTTATGTAACTTGGGTATTCCTCAGGTGGCAAAGTGGGGAGCACTTCGGTCAAATTGACAGTCGTATAGAGAGGGACTTCTTGGGCCTGGCAGCAGCCAAAGCGCCGGGCAGTGCAACGCGCCAGCAAGCCCAACAACACAAGGGACTGGCATAGGGGAAGCTGACAAATCATGCGGCGTCATACAGACAGACACTGAGCGAAGGAGAGGCAGCAGACGTAATGAGGAGCGGGTATTTGAAGTAGGAAGAGGAAAGTGGGGCAAACATGCAACCAGCCGCTGCTGCTCACTTGCATGCATTGGGGATGGCTCAGCCTGCACAATCCAGTGTGGTTGCTCGCCCCAAGGCGGGTGCCGAGTGATGCTGGGCCTTCTGCCCTCCGCCCCTGCTCGAAAACAGAGAAAGGTCGCTGCTGCTTAAGGCACGCTTCCCCCAAATCCTGTGCCACTGCCGCACGGTGTGTGGCACCCAGCAACTGAGGAGCAACAGGGAAGTCCGCCTCGAGCCCGGGGGCAGACACACAACTCAGGCTTACTACGCGTTGTGGAGTCCTGACTTAGTCTTCTGAGGTCGCAGTATTCCCACCCTCGACTGCAATCGCATAATGGTCCGAACATGCACTGGAGGACACTAGAGACTGCTGGACGTTGTTTGAGGTTTCTAGTTGCTGGACGTTGTTTGAGGTTTCTAGTTGTTGCTGGAGATCTCTGCAGCTTGCACTGGAGGTTGCTAGAGATTGCTGGAGGTTGCATGATGCCCAGGAGGACTACCCCCCTTGTATGGTGACATGTGAGCTGTCACGTGTGGTGTTGGTTGAGACAACGTCAGCACAACATGCAGCACATGCAGATCACAAGAGTGAAAGAAAAGCTTGTCAAGAGCCGCAAGCGGCCCTAGGCGCATTTCGCAAAAAGGTCTGTGAGAAACAGTTGGAAGAGTGACCAGAATGCGTGGGATAGATGGCAACATCATCATTTCAGAGGTCACCGCAACAATGCATAAGACAAGTACAAGAAAGACAAACAGCATCATGAATCAAGAACCACCGCGCCAGGGTTTTTCTTAACCACAGGAGGGGGACGGGGGGTGATTTGAGGGACCCACCAACCCAGATTTCTGGCAAACCCACAGACCCACCAATGTCACACCCCCATGGGGGGGAGGGGGGTTATTGGACACCCACCCACCCATCCCTCGACCCAACTAAAACCAAAATGCCTTACCACAGGCAAAATGCCTTGACCAGCGCCTTCACCGCTGACCCAAAGTCCGCCACAATGGCCTACCCTACGGGGGGAGGGCGGGGGGGGTTGCAAACCCACCCACCCAAAAATTCTGACAAACCCACCCAACCCCCACCCCGCAGGGTAGGACACACACGAAGAAAAATCCTGCAGCGCACCCCTGCCCCCCCCCCCCCCGCACCTCGTTGTTGGAGGGAGGCCGGCGAGTAGCTGCAGCACCCTCCAATCATCACTCCAGTCGCCGCGCCATTCAGTATGGGAACTAGCGTGTGTCATGTGGAAAGAAGCATATCGCTGCCCATCCCATGCAGCGTGTAAGCGTGGCACATACCAAAGAAGCCACACAGGCCTTCTGGGCAGGCAGATGTGGCATCAAAAAAGCAATGCACTAGCGGCTGGGACTCACAGCATATGGGGTTCGCGCAACAACGCGCGTCAGGGCTCTGTGGGCCGCCCGCAGCATAAGAGTGCTAGAATGGCCACACGGCAGGCCCATATTCTCTCAAGCAGCACAGCTGAGGAGCAACCACCCCCCCCGCGCGAGAACAACCGTAACAGACATGAGCCTTACCTCCAGCACACGGATGGCCGCCCAATTCGAGGGCAACTCTGCGCCGGAGGCCGGCTAAATCTCTGCCAAAGGCTGCCGGATGCGGCTGTTGTTCCCATGGTGTCACTGCACAGCTCGTCTAAGCAGTATGAGGCTGCAAACTCCTCTTCGTTTGGGGTGGCAGTATCCAACTGCTCCTCCCCTTGCCAAGGAGGTGGGTGGTCGCAAATTTCGGACCCTGTTGCCCTCCACAAACGTCTACTTATGCTTCTGAGAGAGCGGTGTTTCCTCTGCTTAAGGCCGCCAAATGCAACCCAAATCTCTACTGGAGGCTGCCGGATGCGCCTCTTGTTGCCTACCGGAGGTTGCTGGATGCAGTCGAAATCGTTGCCGGAGGCAAGGCTCATGTCTGCAACAGTAAAATTCCAAAAGCATCGGAAGCAACACCCACTGTTGTTCCGACAAGGCATTGTTCTTGCAGGGGGGGGGGGGGTTCGCCACAAAGGCTTGCAAGGAGAAGGGGGGGGGGGGTTACAAACCCGAGCCAGTACAGCAGCAGCGCCCTGTCCTTCACATCGTGGTAGCCCTGTCATGCATTCGCTGCCGTGGTGTGCAAGTAGGTGCAGTACGAGTGGATCTGCCAATCAGGAATGGCCAGCCCAGTCTCGTTGCGGATCCAGTCGGCTGTCAGCCCCAAAGCCCCCGTCGCATTCACCACGATGCCCAAGATACCATTCATTTCGACCAGCGTCCATAAGTTCATATGTCAGACCGTCATTCGATAGAAGGAACCGACCCCAAACCTCTTGCAATCTCCAAGAGGTTGGGGGAGGTTGCTGGAGGCACTGGAGGCCACCCATGGGAGGATAGAACAGCGGGTACTCAGTATACAACCCAAACAGCGGCACCCAAACAGTAACAGATGCAACTGTCACACCACTCCGTGTGTCAGATGAAGGCGGTGTAGAATACTTTCTGCACTGAACCGCATTGTGTGGCATGAAATATGGTTTTGCTCCCCCCCCCCCCTTGGGTATCATTGCATGAGGATGGCTTGGGGCGCCCTGGTCGAGATGGTGGGAACCCAGGACCTGGGCCACACCATCCCCTTTCCACTATGCAGGACGATGCCAGCAAGGATTGACATGGCTGAAAAAAGGAGGGATACATTTCCGGGCAACAGTAAAACATCCATCATTCTTTGAAGTCTATGGGGGATACTTGATTGTCAAACCCAGTGTCAATAAGGCGCCGGATTAGCCACCCGCTCTTGCGCATCCTTTGCCTGACCGGTGCGCTCGGTGGGACGGTGTGCTTTTTGCGTTTGCGCGAAGGCGGCTGTGAAGGTGATGGGGTCGCATTAGCACAGACGCATTTGCGTGGGGGGGAGGGGGGGGGGGGGCAAACGGGATCGTTTCGAGTATTGAGGAGGCAAGGATTGTTCGAACATTGTGGGCTTTGTCACCCATGCCAGGCAAAATAATGATTTTACAAGGGGTTGGACATCCAATATCATGCCTTGGGGTATGCTACGCGAATGACCCCAAAAAAAGGGGGTATATGACGCCCGCGCCTGCGCTTGATCTAACAACCTCTCTTCGAGGTGATTCCTTGTGTTGCCCGTGTTCTATGCTCTCTGCGACCAGGCTAACATTAGAAGAGAGAGGAGGGGGGGGGGTCTGGGACCCAAAAAGTTGTGTACCAAAATGGCCCAATCAGATTTTCCTTATTGTGAGTTTCGTTTTTTCACATGATGGTCACTTTGGTCTGGGGGGGGGGGGGGGCTCCTCCAAAAGTTGTCGGCCGTTCTAATCCTAGCCTGTCTGCGACAGATTGCATGCCTGGGAGTTGATCACTGCAGGAGAGCGATGGGACCATACCACGCAGAAACATATTTACCAGTGGTGGGCCTGATACCATCATCTGGCTCGTCAGCCCCATAGCCCCTCAACCCCCCAGCCCCACAACCACTCTGCCCCACAGCCCCACGGCCCCATACCCCAAAAGCCCCATAGCTCCACAGTGGCACAGACCCACAGCAGCCCCACAGTCCCACAGGCCCTCCGCCCCACAGCCCTACAGCTCCAGCGCCTCGGCCCCTCAGCCGTGGCAGCCCCACAGCCCCATACTCCTACAGCCCCGGACCCCCACAATCACAACCCCACAATTGGAATACCTTCCTGGGTTGTTGTGCCCACCCCGCTGGAGGCTGGGCTGCCCCTGTGGAGGCAAGCGTTCGTGGCAAGACATGAGCACGCGTCCACAGGCAGGCTCAAATAGGCGAGTCGGTGACGAAGAATTACAGTCGAAGTTCTTGCGCAGCAATTGACTGGCAACGTGAAGGAAGCACACGAGAAAGGAGACACTGGTCCTGTGCATAGCGTTGGATGGTCAAGCGATATTTGGTGGGCACCACAGTCCAAAGCCTGATTGCACTTATATGAACTTAGGAGCCATGGATAGGGATGTAGTGCACACAAGTAAGTAATTGGTACAAACTTGACTCAACACGAGTGCTTGCCCCTCAGCAAACTTGGTCATCATGACGCGGTAATATGAGAGAAGTCAATAATCTGTAGCGAGGGGACGCATCGGTCTGGCAAAGCCATAAAGCCACATGCAGGCCTAACCCCGGCAGTAATTGCTGAAGACCCCGTATCAGCAAAAAGGCACTATCGGTGCGACACAATACAGTTGAACTGCAGACCTCCGCCATGCAAGCCATCAAGAATTCCAGGTTAGTGCACAGTGGAAAAAGAAAAGCGTTGATGATTCAGCAATGCAAATGTCCTCATGGCCTGCAATGGTTTGCACAGCTGATGTTCCCGGCAAAATGGAGGAGCTGCTGGAAACAAACCCCAACCCCTTGACGTCGCATTTGTTGCGGAGTTTTCGAATCAGCAAAGGTCTCTAAAATCCTGCAGCAGGAATGCCCGTCCCTCATCCTGCTGAGCCTGAACGTGGAACGTGGTCTGGTGCAATTTCATGACTTGGCTGTGGGATTTGCCGCTGTAGCCCCCCGCAAAAGCAGAGAATTACAAAAGGCATACACCGTTGCAACAGGACAGTCCAACAGAAATATAACGGCACATTCCAAAAAAGTCCCTCCATCAATTGCATAGAAAGAGCCGTTTGTTTTGAAAAGAAAGCGATCGACAATGATAGATGAAATGGTGGAGAAACCCTCTGATGGGCTTCAACAAACCACTGCCTTCTGACCTCTTACAAAGCTGCACCGCCTGTCAATTGGCTGGCAGCGTTCATGAGATTGATGGGGGATGTACCATCCGTCATCAAGTACCCCTGCAACCCCAATCCCTTCAGAAGTTTCGCCTGCATCTCTGGCCCCGCTCGGGCCATGGCTGCAATCGTCGAGCGGCCAATGCTCTCCACACTGCTCTTGAATTTGTTGGTCTCAATCTCCGCCAGTTGTCCTGCCTTCTCCAGCTCCAGTTTGTTTATTTCCCCCTGAAACCCCAGCTCAGCCTGCTTCTTGATATCCTCGGCCCTCAACTCCGCCTCCACTGCGACACGCTGGGCTTCGGCCCTCAGCTTCGCAATGTTCACCTGCGACTGACCCTCGATCTCAGCAGCAGCCGCCACAGCCTTCGCTTCGGCCTTGCTGGCTCCTGTGGACTCAATGGCAGCCGACTCTGCCTGCAATCCGAGCAGCACCATCTTCTCTTTCTCAGACTTGGCTTTGTCATCGATGATCTGCCTCTCCAACTGTCCCTTGGCAATCTGTTCTCGGCGCTCAGCATCATGTCGAGCTGCGGCTTCTTGGGACTTCGTGGTGATTTCAATGGCGAGCTGTACTGACTTCATCAGCGCTTCACGGGTTTTGCTGTCCACCGGCTCCACAGACTGAATATCCACACTGGTCACCACAAACAGATTGTTTTTGAACTCCAGCTTGTCCCGGGGTTTGCCTGTCTCCTTGTTCACCCCGAACACGGCTGCTTGAATGATGGCCGAGGAGTTCTTGTGGAACGTGTCGAACGGTTCCCCAGCCACAGCACCACGAATTCGGGACGCCATGGCACTGCACGCGTCTCCAACGAAGTCAGAGACGTTGAACACCTTGGTCCCCGCTGCCACATCCCCATGCTTGCAATCGAAGAACCAGTTGTACGAAAGCTGCAGAGACAATCGGGCGTGGTCAGATGTTTCCACTTGCACAATGTCGGTCATGAAGTCGGGGCCCAGGGACAGACACAGGGTCGAAATCACGCCAGCACGCTTTGGCCGATCGCCTGACAACTTCAACATGGTGAACTCCTCCTCCGGGCCCAGCTTCACCATGTCCGGTCCGAAGATGATGCGGGGCTTGCGGCTCTTGTAATCATACACTTGGCACACACAGTTGTGTGGCACGTTGTAACTCACCACCCGCGTCGGGTCCCTGGCTACCACAGCGCTGCTTCGCTCACGAGGCCCTGCTTGTAGCTTCTCCAGTACTGCCTGGGACACAGGCTTCTTCCACAACTCCTCATTGGGTGCCAGCATGTACGTCTCGCCAATCACCGACCGCACCGTACCCGTCTTCGTGTCGCGCACATAAATGCCCTCGTTCTGGTCCAATGCAATGGACCGTCGCTTCTCCACCACCGTCAAGTGCACACTTGGTACAAACTCCCGGGCACCGTAAATCATCCATCGATCTCCAGGCTGCCGCTGAACCTCCTTGCCATCTGCGTCCACGTCCTTAAAACCTTCGTTGGCTGTCAGCAGCAGCGCCTCTTCCGCCCCCAGCACGTACACATCCACGATACCATCCTCCAGGCTCTCGCCAGGATTCAAGAAGAATTGCGTGCGACCCCGCCGCACCTCACGCTGCCCCAGCAGCTGTTTGCCATTGCGCCACGGGTCTACAACGATGCAGAACTGCGAAGGCCCCACTACCGTCAAATCCACGTTGCCCAGGAACTTTTCGTGGGGGCCCAACAGATAGGCCTCTGTCATACTGGAAGTCACCAGCCACTGCTCACCAGCATGTCGCTCCGAACCGAACACATCTACAAAATTCCTGACAGCCTCGACGCTGATCGCCCTGGATTCCGTCAGGATCTTGGCCTGCACTGTCTGGACAATCTCCTCCTCAACGCCATGAAGGTATGCCCCCGTACCAATGTGAAGCCACTCTTCACCGGCTTGCCGCTTTGTTCCCATACGATCGGTGCAGGTGCTGCGAGCTCGCAACAGCAGACCGGTATTGGGCTTCAGGATGGTTGCAGCTCGCTCTTCCACAATGGCCTCCTCAATCTTCGGGACGTACGTCGCAGGGCCTTCGAACAGCCATTCATCACCTGCACTTCTTCCCTCGAAATCACGCAGCGCTTTGAGCCGCAACGCTGTGTTCGGGGCTAGTACTCGAAGCGGCAGAATTTCATGATTCACCAACACCTCCTGTGGATACAGGGGAAAGGGCTCCTGGTGTAGCCGGATTTCTTTGTCACCCAGTCGGACCTTGGCTTGACCATGCTTGTCTTTGACCAGCTCCCCCGTAGAAGTGCGGATGACGGGATTTTCAACAACGCAGTAGTGGCGCGGTGGTATGGCAATGCACTGCTGCGGTTGATTCAAGATATGCTCGTGCTCTTGCCGCGTGAACGTTGCGGGTCCCAGAATCACATGCGAGCAGTTGGAATTGTTGTCGTGCACATGAATATACTGGTAAGGCTTCAGGCGTACGACATCGCCCCCAAAATCCTCAGACGAACCACTCTCGTCAGACCCCCGTGGCAGCCTTTTTGTAGCCATTAGCAGAGACTGCAAAGCAAAAAAAAAACAAGAGCAATCACCTATGCATTTAAACAGCCTCACAATCACTATCATCCGTTCAGAGGCACCACAGTGTCCTTCCTGCCTTCGCCATTCTGTGCCCTTTTCCCTGATTTTGCCCTGCCCTTCTTGACTTCCTCCTCTTCCTCTCCACAAGGGTGCGTATCTTGGTTGTAGTGACAGAATGGCACCTCGTGGGCAACAAACCAGGAATGCAAGTGGGAAGCCGTTCACATCAGGGTAAGCCCAATAACAGGCTCCAGCAGAAGTGCTGTGCCCTCCCGAACATGCACATTACCAAATAGTGTGGTAGGTGTGACGAAGTTTTCCCCTGTCGAAGTTTTCTCCGTCGAAGTTGTCCCCAGGCGAAGTCCCCCCCCTGTACCAACACCATTACCATATCCCAGCCCCAACCCACTTTCTGCGCTCGTACATTGGCCACAAGATGCCAGTGGAGGTGGGTGTGTTTTCGCCAGAAGGCGTTCTGGGCAGCTCAGCGCCATGAACAATGGTGCTTGCATCTTCGTTGGTTGGTGTTGGGCTGTCACAAATCAGAACCTGGATACATGATGACTTCACATCATGTGATCAAATACGACCAGCTGTCTTGAGCACAGCTGCTATTGCAAGCGGCAAAAACCTTGTTGCTCACAGTGCGCATCTCGAAATTTAGCGGCAAAGGCCTCACCAGACGGTCACCCATCCCCACGCCCAGCCATGGGCTCAAACGCCCAAAGGCATACAGACATAAATGTGTACTGTGCACCTATATGGGAATTGTATCCATGCCCACCACTTCCCTTCATTGCTTTGGTGCACCGTTTGTTTACAGAAGAGAGATGGCATCCTAGAATCATACCAACCTGTGCATAATGTGCACATGATGATTGCTTCTGATGAGGCCAATTCTGTACAACAATGTGACCTCAGCCTGCTGGCATGGCTCCCTCCTTCCAAGCCCACACCTCGGAAGCAGAAACTACAGGCCAATTTTCGTCAACCCAGTTTTTTACTTGGTGTTCATGAAGGTGGTCTACTGGGGATACAACGGAAATATGAACATTTGGCCAAGATATTTCATTCAGGGTACCATGATGGGCAACCACAAAAAAGAAATCAATTAACACAAAACTTGAAATCAATTCCGGCACCTTAGCCTGTAGAAATGGGCAAATTTTCACAAAAATCGGGGTTAATTAAATCCTTCTAGGAACAAACGGCAAGACCGGAAAAGGTGTCTGAAAAACACCCAGAATGACAAGAACCAAACAAATTGCAAAGCTATGCGGCCTAAAAACTGCCTAAAGCAATGCAGAAATATCAATAAACACAAATTACCATCACTATGCAATGGTGGTTGCCCAAAAACTTATGAAACTTATGAAAAATATACCTGTATACATGCGTATTTTCATTTGGCCAGTGACGCAGCCGGTGATTAATTAAAGCTTGAATTCAGTTTTTGCACACTGCACACAGGTTGCCTTGCGTTACTCCGTGGAGGCACTGCATGCATGCTAGAAGGCACTGCCCACATTCTTTGGGGGACCCATGTTTATTTTTTGGGCACTGTTCTCATCTTTGGATATGTGCCTTTGTGTATTTTTCAACACCATCGGGTTTTCAGTGACCACCACTTTCTGTCTACGTTTATTAGTGTTCTGTGCATTGTTCAGAGCAGGTTTTGGGCCCCTTTGTTGTGCAATTTGTTTGCCTTTTGTGATTCTGGTACCTTTTAGACACCTTCCCCCGTCCTGATTCTCAGGATGGGAGGTGCAAGGGGCTGTGGAGAAACATGCACCGCAGTCTGCGATGGGTCCACTATTGTGAGAGGTGTGCAGGGAGCCAAAGGCAGGCATGAAAGTTGCGACATAGGTGGAAGTTTCCAAGCGCTCCTCTTGGTGAAGGCAACACACTTTAGCCACGGCCAAATGAAACATAGGGCTTCTTTGGGGAATGTTTGAATGGGTGGTTTCCTCATCTTTTGATACAATGTGTGCAGGATGTGCATGCATTACGCCCCCGATGCCAAGGGACAGCTGCAACTGTAGGACACATGACTCAGATTTTAGCTTGATAAAAGGAGAGACAGGACTGAACGAAGGCAGGAAGCGATTGGGTTTTCGTTCCATTAGAAGGAGACCCAGTGACTGCACCCCACATTGACCAATTTTAATGCAGGGCCATCAGACACCAGAGGGGAAATTTTCGTCAGGGGAAAAGTTCGTCACACCCCAAACCTTTGGTTCCTTGTGGACAATATGGAGTTCCTGGGCCTTGCCTGGTGCTGGCTATCGAGGTGCCAATGCTGGCCCAGCGCTGGCCTCCCACATCCTGCACCGCCCACTGCTTTTGCGAGACCCGGAACCTCAACAGAGAAATCAACAGTGCGGTGAGCCCGTAGACACGTGCACTATCACAAAAGTTGAGTTGCAGAATGCAGTGGTAGAGCAATGCTCTGGTGCTATGTGGCTCATGGGATGGGACAGCAAGGGCGCAGGGAAAAGATAGTCGAAATGGGTAGGGCAGGGGTGTCAGAGGCGCGGAAACATGATAAGGGGAGCATAGCAAGCGCCAGCCACACAGGGGCAGGGAGGTAGCCCTCAAGGAGTGTAAGTGGGAGTGCAAGATCGATAAGGTGACAATGCCGAAGAACAGAGACAGGGAGTGAAGAAGAGGTAGGGAAGAAGGGTGCCTGCCCGTTGCATAGCCAAGCGCCAGGGACGGTACGGCTGATGGCCCCCGTGCTGGGGTCCCCTCCGCTACTTCGCTACTCCACTGCTACTACCACTACCACTACCACTACCACTACCACTACCACTACCACTACCACTCAGCTATGGGTATAAAGTCTGAAGTCTGAAGTCTGATTTGGCATGTCGTGTTGCGGACCCACATTAGAGCACATCCAAGCAAAAGTCTGATAAAAGTGCAAAAGTGCAGCCCCCCCCCCCCCCCCACACACACACAGGAACTTGAGTTCAGGAAAATGGTTATAACAGTGCAGACCCCCCCCAAGACACATAGCAACTTCACAGGAAAATGGGGATAAAAGTGCAATACCCCACCCCCCATAGACACACAGGAACTTCACCTCAGGAAAATTGTGCGTCAGGGAAAATAGGTTGGAATCGAAAATGTGGAGAAGGGAACACTAGGAAAAGTCTAATACAAGGCCCCGCCCCCAAAACACACAACCATTCAGTTCAAGAAAATGATGGGTTGGGTTGGGGGGAAAACGGGGTTTGAAAATGCGGAAAAGGCAGTTCTGGGAACAATGTGGCACAAGTACCCCCCCCCCCCCAAAAAAAACACCCATACCTCTTGGAAAATGGGGCGTTGGGGAAAATGTGGGAAAAGGGAAAACCAAGGGAACTGGGAAAACGTTACATACTGATGCTTGCTAATGTATCAATGGACCTGCAGAGAAGGAGAACATGGGGATTGGCACAGCAGGCATGCAAAAGCACAATACCACTGCAACCCCTACACTGTCATTCATCAATGAGTCCGTCCATGTCATCCACCGGCACTTGGGAACATGGTTGTGAGCTGCTGGGAGGTGCAGCAGAACGGGTAACACGATCCGTTGGGGGGACCCAGTCACAGTCCATCTGGGCTAGCAAAGGCAACACCTCTTGCATAGCAAGTTCTCGGGCTTCTCCCCGGGTCTTGCTATTTGGCACCTTCACACCCATGCTTGCCAAGCAATCACAAATGCGAGCGCGTGTCCAGTCACGCAATGTGCTTGATTTTGCAGCACATACCAACTTGGCCTGTGCACGGGCCAAGGCACGCTTTGGGTCGGACTTCCGTGGTGCCACTGCCTCCTCTTCACTATTGTTTTCAGCAGCCTCAGCTGCATCATCCACAACCTGCACCACTACCTCACCACACGGTCTTGGATCCTTGACGAAGCATGTATGGCAAACCAGACATGTGTTGCGCCAGATGCGCACAGATTGCCTGCACATTGCACAGTCCATGCCCCTTCGGAAAGTGAAGAAGTCATGGTTGCCACCATGCTGAGCAGGACTACCATCTGGTTCGACCAAAGTGCCCTCAGTGTGCTCAGACGGGGCTTGTCGGTCAGCGCGTCTGCGTGTTGCGCCTTGACAAGCCAGTGGCACTTCCGACCCCCCAAAAGATGGCAAAATGTCACCATCGTCTGCCACTGCAGCCTCCCCTTCCAGGCACTGCAACATGGCCGCTTCCACTGATGTACGTGGATCAATGCGATGCGAAACCCTATGCCGGGGACGCACATCGAAGCGTGCATTGGCTGCCAGCTTGCTGGCTACCTCGACACCCTGCCCCTTCGCCCACTGCCACAAAGGTGGCAGATTACAATGCAAAGCCATGCACATGCTAAGGACATGTGTGTCCTCCATATCATGCATACTGTTGGTGAACCTCCCACGCAACGAAATGGCACGCTCAACAGCAGCCTCAGCAGGGCAATATGTGCGCAGCAATGCCAAAACACGCCAAACATTCACCCATTGGACATGCTCCCGCTCCGGCGTCAAGGCCTCCCACATCCGGGACATGGGGGTCTTGGCGAAGGTCCGAACGACATGCTCCTTGAAGGATTCCCACTCTTCCAATGCACGAGCAGCATTAACATGCGCAGCTGCCAGTTCAGCATGGTGTGTGCCCATGAACTGCTTCAGCAGATCCACTCCAAATGTGGCTCCATCAGCCGCTGGTAGAGCGAGCCAACGGCCGTGGTCAAGCAACACAGCACACTCAAGAACACCCCGGGGGTCAATGGTACCCTGTCCCTCCCTGATGCCAGCAAGCAGTGTGTCTGTGACTGCCCGTGCCTCTGTGGCTGGAAAAGGGGGGCTGGTTGTGCACCTCTGGCCATCGGCATCAAACCGGACCAATTCAACGCCATGCCATGCACCTGTCACAGTTTGCTCTTTGAATTGAGTCCACCCTGGCCCTTCCTCCCTCGCCACCTTTTCCACCCGTGCCTGTAACATTTCGGTTGCCTTGGTCAAGTGGGCACCTGTTGGTGCATGCAACTGTGCAACGTTGTTGAAGCTGCGCGTACCATGTAGTATGTCCCCATATACCACTGCCCATGACAGCAAACCTGCATCATGGCAATCCTCCCACACATCCTCCTCCTTGGTGGTGAGGTGCGTTTTGGAATCCAAATGCCTCGCCACCCATGGCACATTGGCCAAGAACACCTTGTTGCGACGGGCATTTGCCTCGGACCACCGGATACGGTGACTAGCAGGGATCAAACGCAACCCGCTGCGTGTATCTGGTCTGGTGTTCTCTTGGACACACCTCTCGAGGTCCTTCCACTGGCGCGCACCGTTGTACAATGCACGTTGGCGACCCACAGCTGCCAGGTAGTCAGCATGCACTTGGCCGGCAGCCTCCAAGGCAAGGCCTAGCTTGCGCTGGACCACATGGCATGGCTCACCCAAGGGGGTTAGCAAGGACAGCCACTTCACAAGCATGGCAAACACATTGTGCTCCATTGCCGACACATCAACAGCTTGCCTTGCAGTGGCACCACGCACACCAAGGTTAGAGGCACCATCCACCGCAAAAGCCACAACCTGAGCCCACCAGGCACGATCAGGCATCCAGGACAGCAGCACTGCCTCCACCTGTGCCGTCACCTCTTGTGCCTCCCCTGAAGCCACATCCACCACACCAAGGAACACCTCACACATTCCCCCCGGCCCAGTGCCTGGAAAGAGGAGCAGGATGGCATACTCATTGATGCGATGCCGTTGCCGGTCAGATCCATCCAACAACAAGGCAATGAACAATGCCCTTTGCAAGGTCTCTGACACACCATCTTGCATGGCGCCATGCATTGCGACCATGGCCCTCTCAACTATCCATCGCCGAGAGGCATGATGGCCCGGTTCGGAGGTAAACGCACAATGCAGAAGAATGCGTTCACTGATTGCACGGATGGATGTGCACATGCGGAGGCCAATGTACACCTCCACCAAGCGCGACAAAATGGCTGCCACCGCATCGCTCATAGGTACACCGAGGTCCATGCCCTCACCCCTAATGAACACAGTGCTCCTCTCTGCCACATTGCCTGCACATGCAGATGCAGATGCACTGGGGCACAGTGCCCGAAAACGTTCTGCACAATGCACCCGGAAACTCTCCTCAGCGGCCAAGTGGTGGCGGCCAGGATTATCAATTTTCTTGCGGCTGCTGGTCGTGCCACGTGACACACCAAGGTGACCCTCCAGGACATCTTTACGCCATCCCTTTGGTGTAGCAATCATCATACGCATGCCCATGCCATATGTCCCATTCACCAAGGCTGCAGCAGCCTTCGGTGGCCGCTTCACCCCAGGACAATCCGTTTCAGCAGCCCATGAACAACATATGCACATTACACCCCCTTGAACAGTGAACTGCAACTGCCAATGCTCATCCACAAACGCTTGCAGTGTCTTTGGCCCTGCTGTCTGTTGCCTGGGGGCTGCCCCCATCATCACAGAAAAAGCATTGCTCCCCGTTGCTGCCAATGCAGCAGATCGGGCTCTATCCTGTTCTATGGACTCGGAAACAGACCGGTGTGACATGCCCTGACCTGCATGCCTCTCATCCCACTCCTTCTCATGACGTGCCCGGAGATGAGCCTGGTGGGCTTGCACACGGACCTGCAGATGCTGTTTCACCTGTACCCTTTGCTTTTGTACAAGCTTTGCCACAGCTTCAATAAACTCGGGGGTGGGCTGCACATCCCCCACATGTGTGGCATATCCGGGGCCACCCGTTGGCAGCGCCATGGCTGGCAACTGGGTGTTACTTGGCACGCTCGGGGCATGCCTGTTGACAGTTGGTGTTGCAAACTGTGAGGGGGAGGGTTGTGCGTCCCCAATGTGGTTGGTAGACTCTGGGTCACCTGTTGCCAGCGCCATGGCTCGCAACGGGGTGATACTTGGCATGCTCCGGGCATGCCTGTCGACAGTTGTTGCTACAGACTGAGGGGGGCCATCACGTACACCACGATTGCTTTGTGAACCGCCCTGTGACAGACCCACCATCTCCGTGGGAGTACGCTCATACAATAGGAATGTCACCTTTCGTGAAGTGGCTGGGGGCCGTCCCCTGCTCACGGACGCATCATCACACAACCACCACACATCGCGAACTAAAATGTGAGAAATAAAGTGCCCTTGCTCCCTAGTTGGTCCAACATGTAGCACCATGGCCCGAAGGGACCAATGGTACCCATTGATATCCACAAACTCATGATCCACCGTCAAGCTATGAAGCTGTTGATTGTGGACATGGAGTGGAGCCCACTTGTTGAACACTAGTGACGATAGTACAATGGCCTCCTGGAGATCCCCCCCACAGCCACATGGGGGGGCGTTTGAAGGGCGGCCCAACGAACGGCCCCTCATTCCCTCCCTCATTCGCACCCGCACGCTCTGGCCCTGGTTAGTAACATGCAGGACTTGGGCGGGCATTCCCAACTCACCTCCAGCCTGGTGGACTTTCACGTCACACACTGGGCACCGCTGCCACCATTGCTCATGAGACAAGCAGTCCGACAGAGAACGAACACCAGCACGAACCAGTTTCGGTACCATGTGCTTCCAACACTCAGCCATCTCGGACTGCTGCATCCACTCAAACTTGGGAGCCCTCCTGACACATTGACACCGACCACTACACTGGCACAGAGTAACAGTTGGCTGTCCCTCATCCGCCAGCAGGCGCGCAACGGCATGTGGACGGTACACAGCACCTGTCATACCTGCCACAATGTCACCCCAACATGTAGCCCACACCGCCACATCATCTGGGCACTCATCATGGAAGGCCTCCTGTCCCCCAGAGGCTAGCAGGAGGCATTGCAACGTTGTACCAAGCCAACACCAATTGTGACTTGGGGGGTTCGCCATGCCACATGGCCGTTGCCGTGCTCCACCTTGCGGACCGCCACTAACCTGCAGGCAGGCGGAAGGCATGTTGCTGCAAGAACTTGCGGTGCGAAGCAGGCAAACTCTGCCACTCTCCACGGCCGTAAAGCACCACCAATGGCCTATCCCCCTTCCATGGGCAAGTAGCATGCCATGCCCCAGTGCGGACCACTACAGGTTGCCTATCGACACGGTACCTATGCCCCGGACGGCTAATGCCATCTGGGCACTGCCTTCTCCCTGGTCTGCCATGTGGACCACTGCCAACGCCTCCCTCTTCCACCCAGATCTCACCACCCACGTGCCGCCCCGTGGAGAACACCACTGACCACGGGGTACTATCAAAACGATGTTGATGGGGAGCTGTCGTCTCATTGCATGACAGCTGTATTGTAGTCCATGTGAACCACTTTGGTACCAACTTCCTTGCAATGCGGTTCACCATCATCACAAGGGGGCCATGCTCCTGTGTCCCTTGCACAAGCCGCGACCGGCGACAATCCCCTTTCGCTGTATGTCCTTTGCTCCCACCGACACCCACTTGCAACCTTCGCAAGGAGAACTGCCCTAACGTCTCTCTAGTGTACAGCAGTGTCCCCATTATGCCATGCAAGACACACAAAGGTGCTACCTGCAACGAGCGGTCGTAGCTGGCGCCCCGGTAATGTCCTCCCGGCCGCAGCCCATCACGTTCGGCCTCACCAACGACGATCACGCATGCTTGTTCACAGGCTTCCTCCATCTCCTGGATCGTATGGTACACTTTGGCTTCTCCCATACCCGGACTCCAAACTGCAGCAGACGTCACATCAGTGTCCGGGCCAAACCTTGAATCCATTATTTTGTGTGTGTTTGTACGCAACAACACAACCTTCCCATCGATGTGGTGGGCGAGATGTCGAAAATGGTCGGGCTTTCCCCCCCAGGGCTTCCCTTCCCAATTATTCGCTTCCAGGGCCCTACAAACACTTAGAGCACTCTCCTTAACCTCTATCCCACACCGTTCCCTGTACATTGTGGTTGCCTGGACTCGGAGGTCCACTCCAGTTAAGGGGGTCTCACTGCGGAGCGCATGGAGGCTGAGGGCAGTTACATAAAAAAAACATGCACCGGCGACATACTCATCACGTGCCAACCGTAACTTCAGTTGCCGGATGGTAGGCAGCTCCCTGAGGGCAGGAGCCTTGATTTTATCCACCTCAACCTTCTGGTTAGGATTGTCACAGTCAATTGCTGCGGCCCCACCCGCCCCTAGCCGCACACGCTTTGCAGCAGGCATGGGGTTGGGATCCCTAGGCATTGCTTTCTTGCCTGAGGGGGGGCTGTTACATGGCTCTGAGCCATCCGTGCTGGACTGACTAGGTGCCACGACAGTGCATGCCGTCCCCATACTGCTATCCATATCTGGGGATGCCATTTCACTATCTTGCCCACTCAATGAAACCTGTGGTGGGCGCTGTGCTAGGGGCACAGGGGATCCCTGATCAGAGAGTGACTCAGCACCGCAACCGGGGTGTGGGGTGAGGCATTCTTCTGCGGCACCTGGCCCTATGTTCTCCATTACCTCTCGGCCCTGGTTCTCATCGTCAGCATGCACACCACCTGCAACTTCGGGTGCACCTGGGGGTCCACATCGCAGCGCACAGGCTGGGACGTTGGACGCACTTGGATCACCTCTGCGGGGATCCTGGTCAGCAGTCATAGGAGTGGAGGCAGGGGGGGGTGGGGGGGGGGGGTTTGCTGTGCTTCACCAAGGGTGCCAGCTGTGCCTATGGCCTCCTTTGTGCCCCCTTCCAGGTGCATAGCACATGCATCGTTGGGCGTACCGTTGTCATCAGGGACACCGAGAGATGCATCTTGGGATCCGAGTCGCAGCGCACAGGCTGGGACGTCGGACTGGCTTGGATCGCCTCTAGGGGGATCTTGGTCAGGTGTCGGGGGTCCTGGGGGGGGGGGGGGTTGCACCCCAGCGTCTGCCATGGCTTCCAATAGAAGCTCCATGGCCTCCTCCCCTGCATCATCTGTCCATGCATTATTCACCACACGGACACCAGCATGCAGGTATCCCAAGTGGTTGCGGGGTACCTCGGGGCTGAAAGGGGTGCACCTCAGTATCACATCGCTACTCTCTTGCATGGGAATCCGCATGGACTCTGCAAAGTGGCGTCCCACCGTATAGGCAGCCACCAGGCTCTCCTCTGACAGGGGCTCCCGCCGTTGCTCCCCCAAGCCGTGCATCGCAATGCGGACACACCGGGCAATGCCATGGCACGTTGTCATCAGTGCTTGGTCGAACTGTTGCTGTCTCGTCAGCCGCACCGTCATAGGTGCTGGATTGGGTGGGATGCTGGGTTGAGGTCCGGGACTGCAAGTGGACGTTGAGCTTTCGGGCAACAGGGAGCTCCGTCGACTACCCCCGGATCCAGGGGTCCCCTGGCCAGGGGGACCTGTGCCACCGGCTGGCGCTGACACTCTTTGTCGACCACCCCCGGATCCTGGGGTCCCCTGTGCTTTCGATCCCTCCCCGTTGGCCGGCAACAGTGAGTTCCGGCGGCTCACGGATGCCACCAAATCACTTGTGAATGGCCGTGCTGCACTTGCTGCCTGTGGCCAAAAGTACTGCATTGTGCCCAAGGGTACTCTCCGTACTTTCTCCACATACATCCTCTCCACAGTGGGTGTGGGGTACTTGGTCTCCCCTCTCCAGAAAGGCCATGAGTCCACAAGTGGCAAGGCATACACAATGTCATTCCATGCCTCTAGCCAAGCAACTTTGCTAACGCTCATGGGGTGTCCACCAATGGCCCCTCGTCGACTCCCCACTTTCCCACGGTCTTCCTCATACTTTTTTATCCGGTCCCAGAGGCCTGAGGCTACCTTTTGGTACTCCACAACAACACCTCCATCCTCCCGCGTGCACTTTGGACTGCCCTCTTGGCTGTACATCAGGCGGCACAATGCTGCAAGTCCATGGGTATGGACGACATCAAGGGAACATGTCCCCATGTACATTGCCAACTTCCTGTAATAGATGGCCTCCCGTTCTGGTGGGGCATGCCACCCTGCCTCGCCGAGGGCTAGACGGAATCCCATTTTCATCTGGGCAGCTTCCATGGTGTCCCATGGGGGCCATTCAGGATGCTGGGCCATTTGTAGGAGGCTGCCTCAGCACGGTTAAAGGTTGTGGCCTCTTGCGTGGTCCACAAGGTGCAGTTCGATGGGCACTTGTTGGTGACCACAACTCAGGAGGACAATCTGGTCCCGGACCCCGATACTCGAAGTGGTAGGCTGCTTCCTCCTTGGGTTCCTGCGCGGGCCCACTTGATGCCACCGCGTGGTATGAACGTAGACCCTGGTCGAGGCGCAACGGCCGGGGACCAAGGGCAGACTTCTGCGCCTCAAGGGCTAGCAGTAGCTGGGGAGGGGTGAGGGATGGACGACGACCGAGGTCGAGGCGCGGCGGCCAAGGACCAAGGGCGAACTCCTGCGGCTCGGCGGCCTGCAGTGGTTGTGGTGGGGTATGGATGACGACCGAGGTCGAGGCGCGGCGGCCAAGGACCAAATCTTTAGGATTTGTATGGTAACCCCCGGGATGCAAGCGCCTAAAGGGAGAGTAGAGGCTCATCAAAAAAGTGAAACAGAGGCACAAGGAGGAAACCATGAAACGCTCAAATGGACACATACCACAGAGCAAGGGAAAGCCCAATGCGTGGTCTGCATTCCCCTACTTGTCATTGTTGTGGTCCAATCATTGTCGACAACTTCCTACCCTGCATAAGAGGGGGGGGGGGGCTGTTAACGACTCGCCACAGGTCACGACAACAACCGGAATTTCTGGTGGATGCATCAATGAGCAATAAGCCGTGGACATAATGCACCGAGCTGGGAAAGCGGGTGCTTGGCAAGCAATGACAGGTGGAGAAAGGAAACCGAGCCAGGTTGCAACCAATACCAAATGGGTGCTCAGATGTCATGCGCCAGCCCGAATTGTTTGCGGCATTTGACTGCTGTGCGCAGGAGCATCGTCTCATTTTGTTGGGCCGATTGCTCTTGGTGATTGAATGGCAGTGCATTTTGTGGGAGTGCAGATGGTATGTGCTCTCAAAATTGGTAGTAGATCTATTTTCACACACAACCGAGGCACATTTTGAACACCAAATTCGTCTTGTATTTTGTGTCATACGTCAATATCCCTCCCTCCTCCATCCGCAGGAGGCTTCACAGCGCCCAGAGCACTGCAGCATCGGCCGTGTGTACTCCTTGGCGTACGTGCGGAGCCGCGGGGCGGAGGTGACGGCCCCCACAGCAGCAGCCCCGTGCCTCCTCGAGCCCAGTCACGCACACCAGCATACCGGCGTGACGAGGGCGTACAGCTTACCCCCACCCCCCCTGGGCAAGCACGGCCGCGGTCCCAAAAGTCCAGGCAAGAAAACGGTTCAACACCCACCCCATGCTTAGACAAGGCTGTGCATGCGCGTGACACACATAAGCGCAAAGCACGCGCGGAGCTCAAACCTTACACAAAGCATTGCACAATGCACAAGCAACTTTTCAAATATTCTGCTTGACCTTATTCGCTGTCGGGGGCATCAGGTGCCGTGGAATAGAAGCCCTTTCCAACCTTCCGCCTCATCTTGAACAATTGGACATGCTTCCCCTTCGGAGCTGGCTTTGGAGCAGGTTTTGTGCCAGGTTGAGGGAATAACAATGTTGGTCGTGGCTGAAGCTCACATCAAAACAAACAGCATGGGGCTGCAATGTGTGGTACAAAGTTGTTACGAACAGAATGCACAATCACAGACATGACTAAGCCCCTCTTTCCCTCTACAAGCCTGTCACAAACACCTTATGCTCCATTCAGGACCACAAAAAAACAGCAGCTGCAACCTTCGCAAGGAGAACTGCCCTAACGTCTCTCTAGTGTACAGCAGTGTCCCCATTATGCCATGCAAGACACACAAAGGTGCTACCTGCAACGAGCGGTCGTAGCTGGCGCCCCGGTAATGTCCTCCCGGCCGCAGCCCATCACGTTCGGCCTCACCAACGACGATCACGCATGCTTGTTCACAGGCTTCCTCCATCTCCTGGATCGTATGGTACACTTTGGCTTCTCCCATACCCGGACTCCAAACTGCAGCAGACGTCACATCAGTGTCCGGGCCAAACCTTGAATCCATTATTTTGTGTGTGTTTGTACGCAACCTTCCCATCGATGTGGTGGGCGAGATGTCGAAAATGGTCGGGCTTTCCCCCCCAGGGCTTCCCTTCCCAATTATTCGCTTCCAGGGCCCTACAAACACTTAGAACACTCTCCTTAACCTCTATCCCACACCGTTCCCTGTACATTGTGGTTGCCTGGACTCGGAGGTCCACTCCAGTTAAGGGGGTCTCACTGCGGAGCGCATGGAGGCTGAGGGCAGTTACATAAAAAAAACATGCACCGGCGACATACTCATCACGTGCCAACCGTAACTTCAGTTGCCGGATGGTAGGCAGCTCCCTGAGGGCAGGAGCCTTGATTTTATCCACCTCAACCTTCTGGTTAGGATTGTCACAGTCAATTGCTGCGGCCCCATCCGCCCCTAGCCGCACACGCTTTGCAGCAGGCATGGGGTTGGGATCCCTAGGCATTGCTTTCTTGCCTGAGGGGGGGCTGTTACATGGCTCTGAGCCATCCGTGCTGGACTGACTAGGTGCCACGACAGTGCATGCCGTCCCCATACTGCTATCCATATCTGGGGATGCCATTTCACTATCTTGCCCACTCAATGAAACCTGTGGTGGGCGCTGTGCTAGGGGCACAGGGGATCCCTGATCAGAGAGTGACTCAGCACCGCAACCGGGGTGTGGGGTGAGGCATTCTTCTGCGGCACCTGGCCCTATGTTCTCCATTACCTCTCGGCCCTGGTTCTCATCGTCAGCATGCACACCACCTGCAACTTCGGGTGCACCTGGGGGTCCACATCGCAGCGCACAGGCTGGGACGTTGGACGCACTTGGATCACCTCTGCGGGGATCGTGGTCAGCAGTCATAGGAGTGGAGGCAGGGGGGGGTGGGGGGGGGGGGTTGCTGTGCTTCACCAAGGGTGCCAGCTGTGCCTATGGCCTCCTTTGTGCCCCCTTCCAGGTGCATAGCACATGCATCGTTGGGCGTACCGTTGTCATCAGGGACACCGAGAGATGCATCTTGGGATCCGAGTCGCAGCGCACAGGCTGGGACGTCGGACTGGCTTGGATCGCCTCTGGGGGGATCTTGGTCAGGTGTCGGGGGTCCTGGGGGGGGGGGGGGTTGCACCCCAGCGTCTGCCATGGCTTCCAATAGAAGCTCCATGGCCTCCTCCCCTGCATCATCTGTCCATGCATTATTCACCACACGGACACCAGCATGCAGGTATCCCAAGTGGTTGCGGGATACCTCGGGGCTGAAAGGGGTGCACCTCAGTATCACATCGCTACTCTCTTGCATGGGAATCCGCATGGACTCTGCAAAGTGGCGTCCCACCGTATAGGCAGCCACCAGGCTCTCCTCTGACAGGGGCTCCCGCCGTTGCTCCCCCAAGCCTTGCATCGCAATGCGGGCACACCGGGCAATGCCATGGCACGTTGTCATCAGTGCTTGGTCGAACTGTTGCTGTCTCGTCAGCCGCACCGTCATAGGTGCTGGATTGGGTGGGATGCTGGGTTGAGGTCCGGGACTGCAAGTGGACGTTGAGCTTTCGGGCAACAGGGAGCTCCGTCGACTACCCCCGGATCCAGGGGTCCCCTGGCCAGGGGGACCTGTGCCACCGGCTGGCGCTGACACTCTTTGTCGACCACCCCCGGATCCTGGGGTCCCCTGTGCTTTCGATCCCTCCCCGTTGGCCGGCAACAGTGAGTTCCGGCGGCTCACGGATGCCACCAAATCACTTGTGAATGGCCGTGCTGCACTTGCTGCCTGTGGCCAAAAGTACTGCATTGTGCCCAAGGGTACTCTCCGTACTTTCTCCACATACATCCTCTCCACAGCGGGTGTGGGGTACTTGGTCTCCCCTCTCCAGAAAGGCCATGAGTCCACAAGTGGCAAGGCATACACAATGTCATTCCATGCCTCTAGCCAAGCAACTTTGCTAACGCTCATGGGGTGTCCACCAATGGCCCCTCGTCGACTCCCCACTTTCCCACGGTCTTCCTCATACTTTTTTATCCGGTCCCAGAGGCCTGAGGCTACCTTCTGGTACTCCACAACAACACCTCCATCCTCCCGCGTGCAGTTTGGGCTGCCCTCTTGGCTGTACATCAGGCGGCACAATGCTGCAAGTCCATGGCTATGGACGACATCAAGGGAACATGTCCCCATGTACATTGCCAACTTCCTGTAATAGATGGCCTCCTGTTCTGGTGGGGCATGCCACCCTGCCTCGCCGAGTGCTAGACGGAATCCCATTTTCATCTGGGCAGCTTCCATGGTGTCCCATGGGGGCCATTCAGGATGCTGGGCCATTTGTAGGAGGCTGCCTCAGCACGGTTAAAGGTTGTGGCCTCTTGCGTGGTCCACAAGGTGCAGTTCGATGGGCACTTGTTGGTGACCACAACTCAGGGGGACAATCTGGTCCCGGACCCCGATACTCGAAGTGGTAGGCTGCTTCCTCCTTGGGTTCCTGCGCGGGCCCACTTGATGCCACCGCGTGGTATGAACGTAGACCCTGGTCGAGGCGCAACGGCCGGGGACCAAGGGCAGACTTCTGCGCCTCAAGGGCTAGCAGTAGCTGGGGAGGGGTGAGGGATGGACGACGACCGAGGTCGAGGCGCGGCGGCCAAGGACCAAGGGCGAACTGCTGCGGCTCGGCGGCCTGCAGTGGTTGTGGTGGGGTATGGACGACGACCGAGGTCGAGGCGCGGCGGCCAAGGACCAAGGGCAAACTCCTGCGGCTCGGCGGCCTGCAGTGGTTGTGGTGGGGTATGGACGACGACCGAGGTCGAGGCGCGGCGGCCAAGGACCAAGGGCCAACTCCTGCGGCTCGGTGGCCTGCAGTGTGTGGGTGGGGGGACGGCTAATGACCGTGGTCGCGGCGCTGTGGCCAGGGACCAAGGGCCAACTTCTGTGCCTCAAGGGCAAGCAGTAGGTGGGTTGGGGGATGCGGGACGCCCCTGGTTGAGGCGCTGCGGCCAGAGACCAAGGGGCGACTCCTCCAGCTCAGAGGCTAGCACAGGTGAGGTACAGGTATCTGGGTCGTAGACGCTATGGTCAAGACCACAGAAAAACTTCTTCACCTGACTGGTGAAGTTAGTGGCAGAAAGGTCGTAACTGAGTCTGCACGAAGAGGGGTGAAATATTTCACGGAAGGGCATAAATAATTCACGGAGGCATCAAAAAATTCACGGAGGGGCATAAATAATTCGGGTGAAATAATTCACGGAGGGGCATAAAAAATTCACGGAGGGGTGAAATAATTCACGGAGGGGCGTAAAAAATTCACGGAGGGGTGAGATAATTCACGGAGAGGCATAAATAATTCACGGAGGGGTCAAATAATTCACGGAGGGGCATAAATAATTCACGGAGGGGTGAAAAAATTCACGGAGGGGCGTAAATAATTCACGGAGGGGTGAAATAATTCACGGAGGGGCATAAATAATTCACGGAGGGGTGAAAAAATTCACGGAGGGGCGTAAATAATTCACGGAGGGGTGAAATAATTCACGGAGAGGCATAAATAATTCACGGAGGGGTGAAATAATTCACGGAGGGGCATAAATAATTCACGGAGGGGTGAAATAATTCACGGAGGGGCGTAAATAATTCACGGAGGGGTGAAATAATTCACGGAGAGGCATAAATAATTCACGGAGGGGTGAAATAATTCACGGAGGGGCGTAAATAATTCACGGAGGGGTGAAATAATTCACGGAGAGGCATAAATAATTCACGGAGGGGTGCAATAATTCACGGAGGGGCATAAATAATTCACGGAGGGGTGAAATAATTCACGGAGGGGCATAAATAATTCACGGAGGGGCGTAAACAATTCACGGAGGGGTGAAATAATTCACGGAGGGGCATAAATAATTCACGGAGGGGTGAAATAATTCACGGAGGGGCGTAAATAATTCACGGAGGGGTGAAATAATTCACGGAGAGGCATAAATAATTCACGGAGCGGTGCAATAATTCACGGAGGGGCATAAATAATTCACGGAGGGGTGAAATAATTCACGGAGGGGCATAAATAATTCACGGAGGGGTGAAATAATTCACGGAGGGGGGTAGACAATTCACGGAGGGGTGAAATAATTCACGGAGAGGCATAAATAATTCACGGAGGGGTGAAATAATTCACGGAGGGGCGTAAATAATTCACGGAGATGTGAAATAATTCACGGAGAGGCATAAATAATTCACGGAGGGGTGAAATAATTCACGGAGGGGGGTAAATAATTCACGGAAGGGTGAAATAATTCACGGAGGGGCATAAATAATTCACGGAGGGGTGAAATAATTCACGGAGGGGCATAAATAATTCACGGAGGGGTGAAATAATTCACGGAGGGGTGAAATAATTCGCGGAGAGGCATAAATAATTCACGGAGGGGTGAAATAATTCACGGAGGGGCGTAAATAATTCACGGAGGGGTGAAATAATTCACGGAGGGGGGTAAATAATTCACGGAGGGGGGTAAATAATTCACGGAGGGGTGAAATAATTCACGGAGAGGCATAAATAATTCACGGAGGGGTGAAATAATTCACGGAGGGGCGTAAATAATTCACGGAGGGGTGAAATAATTCACGGAGGGGGGTAAATAATTCACGGAGGGGTGAAATAATTCACGGAGGGGGGTAAATAATTCACGGAGGGGTGAAAGAAATTCGGGGAGGGGCGTAAAGAATTCACGGAGGGGTGAAATAATTCACGGAGGGGCATAAATAATTCACAGAGGGGTGAAATAATTCACGGAGGGGCATAAATAATTCACGGAGGGGTGAAATAATTCACGGAGGGGCGTAAATAATTCACGGAGGGGTGAAATAATTCACGGAGAGGCATAAATAATTCACGGAGGGGTGAAATAATTCACGGAGGGGGGTAAATAATTCACGCAGGGGCGTAAATAATTCACGGAGGGGTGAAATAATTCACGGAGAGGCATAAATAATTCACGGAGGGGTGAAATAATTCACGGAGGGGGGTAAATAATTCACGGAGGGGTCAAACAATTCACGGAGAGGCATAAATAATTCACGGAGGGGTGAAAGAATTCACGGAGGGGCGTAAATAATTCACGGAGGGGTGAAATAATTCACGGAGGAGGGTAAATAATTCACGGAGGGGTGAAATAATTCACGGAGGGGGGTAAATAATTCACGGAGGGGTGAAATAATTCACGGAGGGGGGTAAATAATTCACGGAGGGGTCAAAAAATTCGCGGAGAGGCATAAATAATTCACGGAGGGGTGAAATAATTCACGGAGGGGGGTAAATAATTGACGGAGGGGTGAAATAATTCACGGAGGGGCATAAATAATTCGCGGAGGGGTGAAATAATTCACGGAGGGGGTAAAGAATTCACGGAGGGGTGAAATAATTCACGGAGGGGGTTAAATAATTCACGGAGGGGTGAAATGATTCACGGAGGGGGGTAAATAATTCACGGAGGGGTGAAATAATTCACGGAGAGGCATAAATAATTCACGGAGGGGTGAAACAATTCACGGAGGGGCGTAAATAATTCACGGAGGGGTGAAATAATTCACGGAGGGGCATAAATAATTCACGGAGGGGTGAAATAATTCACGGAGGGGCATAAATAATTCACGGAGGGGTGAAATAATTCACGGAGAGGCATAAATAATTCACGGAGGGGTGAAATAATTCACGGAGGGGCGTAAATAATTCACGGAGGGGTGAAATACTTCACGGAGGGGGTAAATAATTCACGGAGGGGTGAAATAATTCACGGAGGGGGTTAAATAATTCACGGAGGGGTGAAATGATTCACGGAGGGGGGTAAATAATTCACGGAGGGGTGAAATAATTCACGGAGAGGCATAAATAATTCACGGAGGGGTGAAACAATTCACGGAGGGGCGTAAATAATTCACGGAGGGGTGAAATAATTCACGGAGGGGCATAAATAATTCACGGAGGGGTGAAATAATTCACGGAGAGGCATAAATAATTCACGGAGGGGTGAAATAATTCACGGAGGGGGTTAAATAATTCACGGAGGGGTGAAATAATTCACGGAGGGGCGTAAATAATTCACGGAGGGGT
The DNA here is from genome assembly GCA_964036045.1 of Eutreptiella sp. 'Long Island Sound 2002'. Taxonomy (NCBI): domain Eukaryota; phylum Euglenozoa; class Euglenophyceae; order Eutreptiales; family Eutreptiaceae; genus Eutreptiella; species Eutreptiella sp. 'Long Island Sound 2002'. The sequence goes on along the minus strand of OZ038398.1, from coordinate 23,885,663 downwards.
GAAATACTTCACGGAGGGGGTAAATAATTCACGGAGGGGTGAAATAATTCACGGAGGGGGGTAAATAATTCACGGGGGGTGAAATAATTCACGGAGGGGCTTGAATAATTCACGGAGGGGTGAAATAATTCACGGAGAGGCATAAATAATTCACGGAGGGGTGAAATAATTCACGGAGGGGGGTAAATAATTCCCGGAGGGGTCAAATAATTCACGGAGAGGCATAAATAATTCACAGAGAGGTGAAATAATTCACGGAGGGGCGTAAATAATTCACGGAGGGGTGAATTAATTCACGGAGGGGGGTAAATAATTCACGGAGGGGTGCAATATTTCACGGAGGGGCATAAATAATTCACGGAGGGGTGAAATAATTCACGGAGGGGGGTAAATAATTCACGGAGGGGTGAAATAATTCAAGGAGGGGCGTAAATAATTCACGGAGGGGTGAAAGAATTCACGGAGAGGCATAAATAATTCACGGAGGGGTGAAAGATTTCACGGAGGGGCATAAATAATTCACGGAGGGGTGAAATAATTCACGGAGGGGCATAAATAATTCACGGAGGGGTCAAATAATTCACGGAGAGGCGTAAATAATTCACGGAGGGGTGAAATAATTCACGGAGGGGTGAAATTATTCACGGAGGGGGGTAAATAATTCACGGAGGGGTGAAATAATTCACGGAGGGGCATAAATAATTCACGGAGGGGTCAAATAATTCACGGAGGGGCATAAATCATTCACGGAGGGGTGAAATAATTCACGGAGGGGCATAAATAATTCACGGAGGGGTGAAATAATTCACGGAGGGGCATAAATAATTCAGGGAGGGGTGCAATAATTCACGGAGGGGCATAAATAATTCACGGAGGGGTGAAATAATTCACGGAGGGGCATAAATGATTCACGGATGGGTGAAATAATTCACGGAGGGGCGTAAATAATTCACGGAGGGGTGAAATAATTCACGGAGGGGGGTAAATAATTCACGGAGGGGTCAAATAATTCACGCAAGAGCGTAAATAATTCACGGAGGGGTGAAATAATTCACGGAGAGGCATAAATAATTCACGGAGGGGTGAAATAATTCACGGAGGGGGGTAAATAATTCACGGAGGGGTGAAATAATTGACGGAGAGGCATAAATAATTCACGGAGGGGCATAAATAATTCACGGAGGGGCGTAAATAATTCACGGAGGGGTGAAATAATTCACGGAGAGGCATAAATAATTCACGGAGGGGTGAAATAATTCACGGAGGGGGGTAAATAATTCACGGAGGGGTGAAATAATTCACGGAGGGGCATAAATAATTCAGGGAGGGGTGCAATAATTCACGGAGGGGCATAAATAATTCACGGAGGGGTGAGATAATTCACGGAGGGGCATAAATAATTCAAGGAGGGGTGAAATAATTCACGGAGGGGCGTAAATAATTCACGGAGGGGTGAAATAATTCACGGAGGGGGGTAAATAATTCACGGAGGGGTCAAATAATTCACGGAGGGGGGTAAATAATTCACGGAGGGGTGCAATAATTCACGGAGGGGCATAAATAATTCACGGAGGGGTGAAATAATTCACGGAGGGGGGTAAATAATTCACGGAGGGGCGTAAATAATTCACGGAGGGGTGCAATAATTCACGGAGGGGCGTAAATAATTCACGGAGGGGTGAAATAATTCACGAAGGGGCATAAATAATTCACGGAGGGGTGAAATAATTCACGGAGGGGGGTAAATAATTCACGGAGGGGGGTAAATAATTCACGGAGGGGCGTAAATAATTCACGGAGGGGTGCAATAATTCACGGAGGGGCGTAAATAATTCACGGAGGGGTGAAATAATTCACGGAGGGGCATAAATAATTCACGGAGGGGTGAAATAATTCACGGAGGGGGGTAAATAATTCACAGAGGGGTGAAATAATTCACGGAGGGGTGAAATAATTCACGGAGGGGTTTCTGTAGAGCCCCTGACTTGGTTCATGACACCCTGAAGCACGGAAGCAAACACTGCACCTAGACGAGGGGCGGACAATAGAGACCCTCAGATTGTGGCCGGCAACCCATGACGTTCCATGTACCATCCAAAGTCTATGTTCTAGGGGTGCAAGTCGTTGCGCCGAGGCAAGGACATCACACCAACTTGGGTCACCTCATGGGGACCCTGGGTATGTCAGGAAGCGGGGCAGGGGGGGGGGGTTTCTGTAGAGCCCCTGACTTGGTTCATGACACCCTGAAGCACGGAAGCAAACACTGCACATAGACGAGAGGTGGACAATAGAGACCCTCAGATTGTGGCCGGCAACCCATGACGTTCCATGTACCATCCACTCTCAACGTCCGATGTCCCACGGACACCTCCACATGCGCCACACTTGGTTAGGGTTAGGGTTAGGGTCACCGAGCTGGTGGAACCAGTCTTGGTTTTATAACCCTCTTTAGGGTCTAGGGTGGACCTAACAGGTTTAGCAGCAGCAAGCAAGCAAGCAAGCAAGCAAGCAAGCAGCAAGCAGCACGCGCGAAATGGCTAAAAATCAGAATTCCGTCGTGGTGCTTCGGATTCGGGTGAAATTTTGGTGGATGATACCTATGGGTGTGAAGTACAATCACACCAAGGTTGAGCAAGAAACTCAACGGTGGCGGCCGGGAACGGGATTCGCAAGTGGTGGACCTCAGTTTCAAAAACTGCATTTTACGGCCAAAAACAGCCATTTTTGGGCCAAAAAAGCCCTGGAACACATTCAAAACGGCCAAACGAAGGGAAACGGTGGGTACACTTCACGTGCGGCTTGATTTCCCCGTGTCAACGAGCTCCTTGCGGCCCTCTAACTCCATGATATGTCCCAGAAACGGCCCAAAAAGGCCCCCAGAAGCTCCAAATGCCGACAGCCACAAACCAAGAATAGGCCATATCTTTGGCTACATGGCTCAAAATGCGATTCCGAGGGCACCTAGTCCACCCGCAACCCCCCACTTTTTGTGGTTTCCACCCCTCAGAATTGCCCAAACGGACACCTAGACCCCAATACCTAGGCCCACTAGGCTGCGGCAAGCTGCAAGCTCAAGCCCAAACAGGTGGGTGCCCAAATGGGTCAACAGGGTCCAGTAGGGGCAAAAAGATGACTTTTCTCAAAAATGATCCTAGACCATGTGCAACGCTAAAACAAGTGTTTTTGGAGCGTTTTGAGCTTGTGGTGGCGCATTTTGGTCCTCCGAAAATCCCAAAATGCCCTGAAAAGGGGCTGTTTTGGGACCAAAAATGGGTCAAAAATGGGTCAAAAACGCATTTTTCCAAACCTCATCCCAAACCATTTGGGTTGCACAAACGGGTGAAATGAGCCCATTTTGAGCCCATTTTGGGGCATTTTGGCCCCTCAGAAGTCCAAAAAGCCTTAAAAGTGGGCCTCGTGGTGATGGGGTTCACTTGCAAGCTGATTTCACTTTGTCAAGAGCCATCAATGTGTGAATCATTCTTGATGTCCCTCACCACTCATAGCTGATGTTCCCTCCCCCACCAGCTCGGTCCCAATATTCCGTCTTGATTAGGGTTAGGGTTAGGGTTAGGGTTAGGGTCACCGAGCTGGTGGAACCAGTCTTGGTTTTATAACCCTTTTTAGTGTCTAGGGTGGACCTACCAGGTTTAGCAGCAAGCAAGCAAGCAGCAAGCAGCACGCGCGAAATGGCTAAAAATCACAACTCCGTCGTGGTGCTTCGGATTCGGACGAAATTTTGGTGGATGATACCTATGGGTGTGAAGTACAATCACACAAAGTTTGAGCTAGAAGCTCAGCGGTGGCGGCCGGGAACGGGATTCACAAGTGGCGGACCTCGGTTTCAAAAACTGCAGTTTAGGGCCAAAAATAGCCATTTTTGGGCCAAAAAAGCCCTGGAACCCATTCAAAACGGCCAAATGAAGGGGAACGGTGGGTACACTCCACGTGCGGCTTGACTTCCTTGTGTCAACGAGCTCTTTGCGGCCCTCTAACTCCATGATATGTCCCGGAAACGGCCCAAAAAGCCCGCAGAAGCTCCAAATGCCGACAGCCACAAACCAAGAATAGGCCATATCTTTGGCTACATGGCTCAAAATGCGATTCCGAGGGCACCTAGTCCACCCGCAACCCCCCACTTTTTGTGGTTTCCACCCCTCAAAATTGCCCAAACGGACGCATGGACCCCAATACCTAGGCCCACTAGGCTGCGGCAAGCTACAAGCTCAAGCTTAAACAGGTGGGTGCCCAAATGGGTCAACGGGGTCCAGTAGGGGCAAAAAGATGACTTTTCTCAAAAATGATCCTAGACCATGTGTGATGCTAAAACAAGTGTTTTTGGACCGTTTTGAGCTTGTGGTGGCCCATTTTGGTCCTCCGAAAATCCCAAAATGCCTTGAAATTGGGCTGTTTTGGGACCAAAAATGGGTCAAAAATGGGTCACAAACACATTTTTCCAAACCTCATCCTAGACCATTTGGGGTGCACAAACGGGTGAAATGAGCCCATTTTGAGCCCATTTTGGGGCATTTTGGCCCCTCAGAAGTCCAAAAAGCCTTGAAAGTGGGCCTTGTGGTGATGGGGTTCACTTGCAGGCCGATTTCACTTTGTCAAGAGCCATCAATGTGTGAATCATTCTTGATGTCCCTCACCAGTCATAGCTGATGTTCCCTCCCCCACCAGCTCGGTCCCAATATTCAGTCTTGATTAGGGTTAGGGTTAGGGTTAGGCTGTCCAATGTTCCACAGAGCCAGGGTCATGTCATGATTTCCGAACCGAAAGAGGGATGCCAGGTGAAAATGTAGGCTTCTCTGCCGGTGCGACCATGCCAAGGACATACCGCTTCACACGATCCGGCAATGGCTTCCAACCACAGTGCTGGGCATGTCCACGGTGAACAGCATGTGGGGCACACACATCGCGCCCCCCCTCACACTCTCTCACCCCATGGAGCAAAGACGCCACATACACCCCCAAGGGTGTGCAGAAGTCATCGCCCAGGAAGCCTACCATGTCCACGTGCTTGTAGGCATCCTGCCACACAGGCAGAGACACAGTGCGGTAGCCAGATGACCGGGGGGGCTGGGAATAGGTTTGGGCCTCGCGGAAGGGCTTGGTCAGCAGAAACTGCACCGGCCTTTGCTCGTGGTCCGCCAAATCCTGTGTGTGGCACACTCTCTCCAACCCCTCAATGTCATGCCACCCTGCCCAACCTGTGTCCTCATCCCTGAGGAGGATGTAGGGCAATGCCCACTCCGTGAAATCGGGGAGGGTCACCCCGAGGTGGTTTGGTTCTACGTCCCCCACTTCCAGGCGCACCCGCATCTCCAGTGTCCCAACCCTCTTGTTGGCCATGATCCGCTCCCAGTCCAACAATTGGGCACTCTGGGGGGGGGAGAATCCCCAGGGGTCAAGGGCTTTGGCATGCTTCCTCCACGGTTTCCAAAGCCACTGCCCCACCACCCCCAACCCCCCCCCCCTTGAACTTGTAGATGACGCCCACCTCTTTTTTGGCAAGGGTGGGCTGTTGGTACATAACCCCCGGGAGGTGCACCTTCTGTACGTCGTCTGGGGAAGGGAAATTCTGCAGTTCGGCAGCCATCACCCTCAGCCCACTCAACCAACCCGCAGTGAGGGGGGACTCCTCCCAACCGAGAAAGGCCCGGAAAAGATGCAGCTCGGATTGGGCCCTGCTGGTTAGTGTGTTTGCCCGCACCACGTCCTTCATGATCCCCGGCTCCGAGGACACCAGGGAGGCAAGGACAACTGGAGCCTGCAGACCCTGGTACCGGTCCAGGGTGGCGATCATCTGCACACACTCATATGCCTGGTCCCCATGCATATGGCGCCCTGCCGCCCCCACACAGTGCTGCGGCCATAGCATCTGCGCATAGTGTGTGGTGACGATTGCCACTGACTTGGGGGGGTACACATTTGCATTGTGTGCATGCTCCAGAAAGTGCAACAACGGGCAAGGCCTCGTCCTTGCTCGTGTTCCCCTGATTGCGCATGGCCTCGTCCATGACAAGGCTCTCCCATGCTCTGGCAACCTCCCTTCTCAGTATCCGCACCCGGGCGTCCGACATCCCGTACCGTGTCAGCTCCGATCTCCACTCAGGATCGTTTGTGCTGACTATGCGGATGCGTTGCCCTGCCAACACCGCGGGGGGTAATGGTGGGGCCGAGGCGGGGTACCAGCCCAAGGACCCCCCCGTGAACAGCCCACGCACCACCGTTGCCAAAGGCACGTCCATGCGGAATTGCTGGGTTAGGACACACGCAGTACACCTTGTACGGTACAGGACAAACTGCAACACACTACTTGTGGCGAAGCGCTGCGAGTCACCATACTGCATCCCTGGTCCCTGGTCAAGGTGCACATTGAGGTTAGCAAAATGCTCGGACTGCGGCCATGCAATATGTTTATCCGTCACCTTGCCCCCTTTCCCCTTTTTATCCCCTTCCGCTGCAGCTGCTTTCGCTGCGGCTGCAGCTGCAAGAAGAGTGATGGCACTGTATGGGCGCAGTTGACCGGCATCCCCACAAAACATGCACTGTGCCTCAAAAGCTGCCAAGTCCAGACCCACTGGGATGCTATGCCTCGAGGACTCATCCACGAAGCTGAATGCGAACCGGAGGGGTGGGTCACCCGCAAGCAACAACTTCCGCCGTGTGGCGACCATACCAGCTGTTGCAAAGAGAACCCGGCAGCTGTTGAGGGCACACTGCAATGTGCCATTGCAGTCCGGATGATCGGCCAACGTCTCTTGGACTGTTGTTTGGTTGTACGGCTCCAAACCTGGGGGGGTCCGGCCCCTTGCAGCTCGGAACCGCATCCAGGGCACGGGGTGGCCCTTCAGGACCGCCTTTGAGAAGACAAGATCCTGGTCTGCCGATTGGATCACCCGCAGCATCAGGTTGTCGACCTGTGCGTTTGTTGGGGCGGTGACCAAGATGCATGCCCGGGGGGGGTTGTCGGTTGCCCCCCCCCCCCCCCTTTCCTGCCAGTGTGTATCGAATCTGGCGCCTTGGGATTCGGGATGCATGGGTCGAAGTGCCCCTGCTGCCACATCACTGCCTTGATGCAGGCCACCAGGGTCTCCGACTTCCCCGTGCCGGCCCCCCCAGTCATGGAGGAGACAACAGCACCCTCATCCAGACATTGCCGGACAGCCAAGGCTTGGGAGGGGTTCAGGTTATGATGCTCCACAAGGTGACGCAGGATCTGCTGGTCCTCGGCAGGGAGGCTGTTAGACAGCCGTGGTTCTTGCCGGGTGGCATTGAGCAACGCGTTCCAGGCCACCCCCGTCCGTATCTCCTCACGCAACGACTGGAACGCTGCCTCGTCAGGCAGGACACAGCACCACCACCTGCGCATGTGCAAGATGGGCGGTTTGTTCGCACAAACAATGGTCACCATGTCACCAGAGGTGCCATCACCTTGCACCTTGCCAATCCAGTCCGGGTTTGGTGCCACGTCAAGGATGGCGACATCTGACCGCTTCATGTCCCATCCATGGATGAGATCCCCATCGGTCAGCTTGTAGTTGCCCCAAACTTCGAGCTGAGCAGCCCATTCTATTACCTTGACCATGTTGCCATGCTTGTCCTCCTTCAGCGTCTCAACCCTGTCAAAGCACAGCTCCCTCTGGGCACCTTGGTCCCATGCCCACCTCCGGGCAGCGGCGATCTCATGCACGGTGTGCACCAAGGATGCCTTGTGGACATACGCATCGCGATCAGCCCAACGGGTGGTGAATCCATCGGTTGGGTTCGTGTCGATGTCATAGTCCACGTGGGCAAGGGTTTCCGCAAAGGTCCGGGCCTTGTCTTTGGCTTGCGGCGGGCCTTGGCATGTGCCTTGTGGTGGGGCCTGACCTTTGTCTTGCGGCGGGCCTTGGCCTGTGCCTTGTGGGGGGGGCTGACCTTTGCCTCGTGGGGGGCCATGGCCTTTGCCTTGTGGATGGGCTTGGCCTTTGCCTGTGCCTTGCTGGGGGCCTTTGCCTTGCGCAGGGCCATGCCCTTTGCCTTGCTGTGTGCCTTTGCCTTGTGCAGGGCCATGCCCTTTGCCTTGCTGAGGGCCATGGCCTTTGCCTTGCTGAGGGCCTTTGCCTTGGGCAAGGCCATACCCTTTGCCATGCTGTGGGCCTTTGCCTTGCTGTGGGCCTTTGCCTTTGCCGTGCTGAGGGCCTTTGCCTTGCCAATGGCCATGGGGCTGTGTTTGCCCTCCGCTTGGCATGTTGTCTGGGTCGGGGCGCTGTGGCCGGGGACCGAGAGCGAACTCCTGCGGCTCAGAGGCCTGCAGTAGGTGAGTTGGGGGTTGAAAGACGACCCTGGTCGGGGCGCTGTGGCCGGGGACCGAGGGCGAACTCCTGCGGCTCGGCGGCCCGCAGTGGGTGGGTACGGAGAGGAACGACGACCCTGGTCGGGGCGCTGTGGCCGGGGACCGAGGGCGAACTCCTTCGGCTCGGCGGCCCGCAGTGGGTGGGTACGGAGGGGAACGACGACCCTGGTCGGGGCGCTGTGGCCGGGGACCGAGGGCGAACTCCTGCGGCTCAGCGGCCCGCAGTGGGTGGGTACGGAGGGGAACGACCACCCTGGTCGGGGCGCTGTGGCCGGGGACCGAGGGCGAACTCCTGCGGCTCAGCGGCCCGCAGTGGGTGGGTACGGAGGGGAACGACGACCCTGGGCGGGGCGCTGTGGCCGGGGACCGAGGGCGAACTCCTGCGGCTCAGCGGCCCGCAGTGGGTGAGAGATGAACGCGTGGGTGTTGGGGCAGGCCCAACTCAGATGTCTAGGTCAGAGACGCAACGGTCTAGACCCAAGACGCACTTCCTCGCCTCAAGGGGGAGGTTGGAAATAAAAGAGTGCCCTATGTGTAAGAGACGCCCGGTGCACACTTGCCGAAGAGCTGGAAATTGGAACGTTTCGCCGAAGTCTGTGGACGTTGCGGGGGGGCCTGCCCAGGCAGCAATGACCCAAACTGCGGCCTCTCCGGCGGGGGGGCGGACTGAGACGCACGGCGCTGGAGCAATGAACCGTACTGCGGGGTGGGGCACGGCCGCTTCGGGGCGGGAGCCAATGGGAGGAGGGAGGAGCGGCGGTGCCTGCTATACTGGGTCAGTGTCACCTGATCACTTGCTGGAGGGGGCAGTGGCCGACGAGGCACAGGTTGTGGGGCCGGCTTGGGGATACGGGGGGGTTTTGGGGTAGCACACAGGATTTCAAGCACCACTGCTGCATGCTCCTCGTCCCTGGAAAGGAAATGCGAACGGCTAATTCGCATGCCCTCCTGCCACACCCGCAAGGGGTTTTTCTTGGGCTGCTGAACCGCAAACCGGTACATCGCACGGCGGTTCAGCACCCCGTCCACGAAATACTGAACCCCACCCCCGTGATTCTCCCGGATGAGCTGCAATGTTTTGGCACTGTAGGGCCCGTGAACAGTGGGTTTGGGGGGGTGGGGGGGTCCTTGGGTACGTACTTGGGGGGTTGTGGGGGGGATGGCGGTGGAACGGCAGTGCACATCAGGGGCTCCTCCACGGCTTCCAGGGCTACCAGGTATGGGGTTGAGGTAACGTGGGGTCTCGGTGGAGGACTTACTGGCGTTGGAGAGGTTGCTGGTGAAGGGGGAGAGGGGGGCGGTGTTGGCAATGGAGGCTGGAGCGAGGCCGGTTCGCTGAGACACTTCTCGGCGTCAGAGTCCCACGGTGGCGAGGGGGGTTGGTCTCCAAACCGCAATAGCTCCGGCAGATCCCCCTAACCACATTCCGGGAACGAAGGGCTGGAGGGGACGGAAGAGGCCACGCTAAGGGGGCTAGACGACATGGCAAACTGCGGCCCGCAGCGGGTGGTGGGGCAGGCCCAACTCCAATGTCTGGGTCAGAGACGCAGTGGTCTAGACCCAAGACAGACTTCCTCGCCTCAAGGGGGAGGTAGGTAACAAAAGAGTGCCCTATGTGTAGAAGAGGCTCCGTGCACACGCGTCTCCAATGCAATTCACGCATTTCCCATCAAATAAAATAAAAACAAAGCAAAACACCAAGCATCAGCAAAGCAGACCATCAAATAAAAAAAAAACCAACCAAAACACAAACATCAGCAAAGCAGACCCCCGTCTCAGTATTAGCAAAGTAACCGAAATGCGTTTTGCATAATGAGCACATTCTGATCGGATGCACAAACAAACATATCAAAACCCCTTCTCAGCTGTTGGCAGCATCATCACTGAAGGGGTATATGGTCGTAGGCGCCAAGGCCTAGACCACACACAACCTGAACACCTCCAGGGTGTTCTACATAATCACATTGAAACAACAGCAAAATGTCTGTGTCAGTGTGCTAGCCTGAGGTCCTGGAGCAAGCTGCAGAAATGGTGTCCTAATTATACCCAAGTCTGCACCCTTGCTGAACCCGGCGGATGTCTTACCGGTGCCACGGGGTACGCCCCGGGTCTCTCCGCCCCTAGGTGCCCAATTTCTGTGCTGGCACCAAAAATGCTTGGGGGAATACGATAACGCCAAGGTATTGGTTTTCCCTACCTGCCTGCCTACTACAGGGGAGGGGTGGCCAAAAACTATGAGGCATGAAAACGCCTGTTTGCTATGTGGCCAAAACCTAGGCTACCACTGCCACTGCCCAGCGAAAACCCTGTTAAAATTCCAGGAAACTGGCAGGACAGTGACACACACACTGTAGGTCCTACACACCCTACTGTGGACCCAGCCTTCGAAGGATGACGTCATCCAGGCCTTCCACTCCTACACGCACACGCTACTTGGTGCTGCTGTCAACGAGGTCGTAGGCCCTACTGGCCTTCCTGTGAGAGAAGCAAGCAACACACAGCGCTGCTAAGCTGCTGTGGCCTGACAGGGACGCCATTACGCGTACCCCTGCCAGGGCTTGGAGGGAAGGAGTGCACTGCGGCGCAGCGTGAGTACGTGTCGTTCATGGCGGAGTCGTTCAGCGTCTTCTTCGGTGGTTCCCCATTTCTTTGGTGTGATCCGCGCCCTTTTTGCTGGGCAAAAAATTGTGCTGTCGAAGACAGCAAAGTGCACCAATCACCCTGACCTACACCACCTGAGAGGTTCACATGCAGGCACTGTTTTGGGCTGAGGAACCTAACCACCCTCGCCGTATTATACGGGTCCTCGAGTGGAAAATAATACGCTGTCCCAAAACAGGTCCTTCCAAGAAAGCAAGCTTAAGGAACTCCGCCCGTTCTCTTATAGAACGTAGGGCGGAGCCCCTGGGTAACCTAAACAAGGGTTTACCGAGCGCACCACGCGTTGCCTACCCTTTAATGCGTCATGTGAATGCACAGGATACATAGCCGCAATGACTCTACCAGGGGGTGGCCCCTCCTGGGCTTACTCACCTTACCTACCACAATGTCAATCTCAAACATGATGACTCTACCAGGGGGTGGCCCCTCCTGGGCTTACTCACCTTACCTACCGCTGCAAGCGAAAGGAGAGCAAACACAATGACATGCACACATGCGGGCATATTTTCCCCAACCCACCATTTTCCTGAAGTGAAGTTCCCGTGTCTCTGTGGGGGTGGGGGGGGGGGTACTGCCCTTTTATCCCCATTTTCCTGAAGTGAAGTTCCTATGTGTCTGGTGGGGGGGGGGGGGGGCACTTTGATGATTCGAAATAGGCGGGGGGGGGGGGTACTATGCTTTCCCCCATGTTGAACATTTTCCGAGGTTCCATATTTTCCCATTTTCCAATTGTCCACTAGTCTGATATTGGGGGGGGGGGGGTCTATCATGGGGGGCTTGGGTGTTGGGGGTTGGGGGGGATGGTCCATAAAAGTCTGAAGTCTGAAGTCTGATAGCCCATTGGGTTACTATACCCCCAAATCCTGTGCCACTGCCGCACGGTGTGTGGCACCCAGCAACTGAGGAGCAACAGGGAAGTCCGCCTCGAGCCCGGGGGCAGACACACAACTCAGGCTTACTACGCGTTGTGGAGTCCTGACTTCTGAGGTCGCAGTATTCCCACCCTCGACTGCAATCGCATAATGGTCCGAACATGCACTGGAGGACACTAGAGACTGCTGGACGTTGTTTGAGGTTTCTAGTTGTTGCTGGAGATCTCTGCAGCTTGCACTGGAGGTTGCTAGAGATTGCTGGAGGTTGCATGATGCCCAGGAGGACTACCCCCCTTGTATGGTGACATGTGAGCTGTCACGTGTGGTGTTGGTTGAGACAACGTCAGCACAACATGCAGCACATGCAGATCACAAGAGTGAAAGAAAAGCTTGTCAAGAGCCGCAAGCGGCCCTAGGCGCATTTCGCAAAAAGGTCTGTGAGAAACAGTTGGAAGAGTGACCAGAATGCGTGGGATAGATGGCAACATCATCATTTCAGAGGTCACCGCAACAATGCATAAGACAAGTACAAGAAAGACAAACAGCATCATGAATCAAGAACCACCGCGCCAGGGTTTTTCTTAACCACAGGAGGGGGACGGGGGGTGATTTGAGGGACCCACCAACCCAGATTTCTGGCAAACCCACAGACCCACCAATGTCACACCCCCATGGGGGGGAGGGGGGTTATTGGACACCCACCCACCCATCCCTCGACCCAACTAAAACCAAAATGCCTTACCACAGGCAAAATGCCTTGACCAGCGCCTTCACCGCTGACCCAAAGTCCGCCACAATGGCCTACCCTACGGGGGGAGGGCGGGGGGGGTTGCAAACCCACCCACCCAAAAATTCTGACAAACCCACCCAACCCCCACCCCGCAGGGTAGGACACACACGAAGAAAAATCCTGCAGCGCACCCCTGCCCCCCCCCCCCCCCCCCGCACCTCGTTGTTGGAGGGAGGCCGGCGAGTAGCTGCAGCACCCTCCAATCATCACTCCAGTCGCCGCGCCATTCAGTATGGGAACTAGCGTGTGTCATGTGGAAAGAAGCATATCGCTGCCCATCCCATGCAGCGTGTAAGCGTGGCACATACCAAAGAAGCCACACAGGCCTTCTGGGCAGGCAGATGTGGCATCAAAAAAGCAATGCACTAGCGGCTGGGACTCACAGCATATGGGGTTCGCGCAACAACGCGCGTCAGGGCTCTGTGGGCCGCCCGCAGCATAAGAGTGCTAGAATGGCCACACGGCAGGCCCATATTCTCTCAAGCAGCACAGCTGAGGAGCAACCCCCCCCCCCCGCGAGAACAACCGTAACAGACATGAGCCTTACCTCCAGCACACGGATGGCCGCCCAATTCGAGGGCAACTCTGCGCCGGAGGCGGGCTAAATCTCTGCCAAAGGCTGCCGGATGCGGCTGTTGTTCCCATGGCGTCACTGCACAGCTCGTCTAAGCAGTATGAGGCTGCAAACTCCTCTTCGTTTGGGGTGGCAGTATCCAACTGTGACTCCCCTTGCCAAGGAGGTGGGTGGTCGCAAATTTCGGACCCTGTTGCCCTCCACAAACGTCTACTTATGCTTCTGAGAGAGCGGTGTTTCCTCTCCTTAAGGCCGCCAAATGCAACCCAAATCTCTACTGGAGGCTGCCGGATGCGCCTCTTGTTGCCTACCGGAGGTTGCTGGATGCAGTCGAAATCGTTGCCGGAGGCAAGGCTCATGTCTGCAACAGTAAAATTCCAAAAGCATCGGAAGCAACACCCACTGTTGTTCCGACAAGGCATTGTTCTTGCAGGGGGGGGGGGGGTTCGCCACAAAGGCTTGCAAGGGGAAGGGGGGGGGGGTTACAAACCCGAGCCAGTACAGCAGCAGCGCCCTGTCCTTCACATCGTGGTAGCCCTGTCATGCATTCGCTGCCGTGGTGTGCAAGTAGGTGCAGTACGAGTGGATCTGCCAATCAGGAATGGCCAGCCCAGTCTCGTTGCGGATCCAGTCGGCTGTCAGCCCCAAAGCCCCCGTCGCATTCACCACGATGCCCAAGATACCATTCATTTCGACCAGCGTCCATAAGTTCATATGTCAGACCGTCATTCGATAGAAGGAACCGACCCCAAACCTCTTGCAATCTCCAAGAGGTTGGGGGAGGTTGCTGGAGGCACTGGAGGCCACCCATGGGAGGATAGAACAGCGGGTACTCAGTGCACAACCCAAACAGCGGCACCCAAACAGTAACAGATGCAACTGTCACACCACTCCGTGTGTCAGATGAAGGCGATGTAGAATACTTTCTGCACTGAACCGCATTGTGTGGCATGAAATATGGTTTTGCTCCCCCCCCCCCTTGGGTATCATTGCATGAGGATGGCTTGGGGCGCCCTGGTCGAGATGGTGGGAACCCAGGACCTGGGCCACACCATCCCCTTTCCACTATGCAGGACGATGCCAGCAAGGATTGACATGGCTGAAAAAAGGAGGGATACATTTCCGGGCAACAGTAAAACATCCATCATTCTTTGAAGTCTATGGGGGATACTTGATTGTCAAACCCAGTGTCAATAAGGCGCCGGATTAGCCACCCGCTCTTGCGCATCCTTTGCCTGACCGGTGCGCTCGGTGGGACGGTGTGCTTTTTGCGTTTGCGCGAAGGCGGCTGTGAAGGTGATGGGGTCGCATTAGCACAGACGCATTTGCGTGGGGGGGAGGGGGGGGGGGCAAACGGGATCGTTTCGAGTATTGAGGAGGCAAGGATTGTTCAAACATTGTGGGCTTTGTCACCCATGCCTGTTCGGACAGTCTCGGCGCACATGCGATCCGATATCACATGGTGTCCAAGGCAAATTCACGTAAGGATGCCTGTTGGGTGAAGCACGTGGCGCCTAACAGACAGTCCATAAGAGGACAACGCAAGGCAACTCTGCAGCCATGGGGTCCTGAATCTCAGCTGTGTCAAGCATGTTGAAAATTCCTTGTGTTGCCCGTGTTCTATGCTCTCTGCGACCAGGCTAACATTAGAAGAGAGAGGAGGGGGGGGGGTCTGGGACCCAAAAAGTTGTGTACCAAAATGGCCCAATCAGATTTTCCTTATTGTGAGTTTCGTTTTTTCACATGATGGTCACTTTGGTCTGGGGGGGGGGGGGGCAGGGGGGGGGGGCTCCTCCAAAAGTTGTCGGCCGTTCTAATCCTAGCCTGTCTGCGACAGATTGCATGCCTGGGAGTTGATCACTGCAGGAGAGCGATGGGACCATACCACGCGGAAACATATTTACCAGTGATGGGCCTGATACCATCATCTGGCTCCCCAGCCCCATAGCCCCTCAACCCCCCAGCCCCACAACCACTCTGCCCCACAGCCCCACGGCCCCATACCCCAAAAGCCCCATAGCTCCACAGTGGCACAGACCCACAGCAGCCCCACAGTCCCACAGGCCCTCCGCCCCACAGCCCTACAGCTCCAGCGCCTCGGCCCCTCAGCCGTGGCAGCCCCACAGCCCCATACTCCTACAGCCCCGGACCCCCACAATCACAACCCCACAATTGGAATACCTTCCTGGGTTGTTGTGCCCACCCCGCTGGAGGCTGGGCTGCTCCTGTGGAGGCAAGCGTTCGTGGCAAGACATGAGCACGCGTCCACAGGCAGGCTCAAATAGGCGAGTCGGTGACGAAGAATTACAGTCGAAGTTCTTGCGCAGCAATTGACTGGCAATGTGAAGGACGCACACGAGAAAAGAGACACTGGTCCTGTGCATAGCGTTGGATGGTCAAGCGATATTTGGTGGGCACCACAGTCCAAAGCCTGATTGCATTCATATGAACTTAAGAGCCATGGATAGGGATGTAGTGCACACAAGTAAGTAATTGGTACAAACTTGACTCAACACGAGTGCTTGCCCCTCAGCAAACTTGGTCATCATGACGCGGTAATATGAGAGAAGTCAATAATCTGTAGCGAGGGGACGCATCGGTCTGGCAAAGCCATAAAGCCACATGCAGGCCTAACCCCGGCAGTAATTGCTGAAGACCCCGTATCAGCAAAAAGGCACTATCGGTGCGACACAATACAGTTGAACTGCAGACCTCCGCCATGCAAGCCATCAAGAATTCCAGGTTAGTGCACAGTGGAAAAAGAAAAGCGTTGATGATTCAGCAATGCAAATGTCCTCATGGCCTGCAATGGTTTGCACAGCTGATGTTCCCGGCAAAATGGAGGAGCTGCTGGAAACAAACCCCAACCCCTTGACGTCGCATTTGTTGCGGAGTTTTCGAATCAGCAAAGGTCTCTAAAATCCTGCAGCAGGAATGCCCGTCCCTCATCCTGCTGAGCCTGAACGTGGAACGTGGTCTGGTGCAATTTCATAACTTGGCTGTGGGATTTGCCGCTGTAGCCCCCCGCAAAAGCAGAGAATTACAAAAGGCACACACCGTTGCAACAGGACAGTCCAACAGAAATATAACGGCACATTCCAAAAAAGTCCCTCCATCAATTGCATAGAAAGAGCCGTTTGTTTTGAAAAGAAAGCGATCGACAATGATAGATGAAATGGTGGAGAAACCCTCTGATGGGCTTCAACAAACCACTGCCTTCTGACCTCTTACAAAGCTGCACCGCCTGTCAATTGGCTGGCAGCGTTCATGAGATTGATGGGGGATGTACCATCCGTCATCAAGTACCCCTGCAACCCCAATCCCTTCAGAAGTTTCGCCTGCATCTCTGGCCCCGCTCGGGCCATGGCTGCAATCGTCGAGCGGCCAATGCTCTCCACACTGCTCTTGAATTTGTTGGTCTCAATCTCCGCCAGTTGTCCTGCCTTCTCCAGCTCCAGTTTGTTTATTTCCTCCTGAAACCCCAGCTCAGCCTGCTTCTTGATATCCTCGGCCCTCAACTCCGCCTCCACTGCGACACGCTGGGCTTCGGCCCTCAGCTTCGCAATGTTCACCTGCGACTGACCCTCGATCTCAGCAGCAGCCGCCACAGCCTTCGCTTCGGCCTTGCTGGCTCCTGTGGACTCAATGGCAGCCGACTCTGCCTGCAATCCGAGCAGCACCATCTTCTCTTTCTCAGACTTGGCTTTGTCATCGATGATCTGCCTCTCCAACTGTCCCTTGGCAATCTGTTCTCGGCGCTCAGCATCATGTCGAGCTGCGGCTTCTTGGGACTTCGTGGTGATTTCAATGGCGAGCTGTACTGACTTCATCAGCGCTTCACGGGTTTTGCTGTCCACCGGCTCCACAGACTGAATATCCACACTGGTCACCACAAGCAGATTGTTTTTGAACTCCAGCTTGTCCCGGGGTTTGCCTGTCTCCTTGTTCACCCCGAACACGGCTGCTTGAATGATGGCCGAGGAGTTCTTGTGGAACGTGTCGAACGGTTCCCCAGCCACAGCACCACGAATTCGGGACGCCATGGCACTGCACGCGTCTCCAACGAAGTCAGAGACGTTGAACACCTTGGTCCCCGCTGCCACATCCCCATGCTTGCAATCGAAGAACCAGTTGTACGAAAGCTGCAGAGACAATCGGGCGTGGTCAGACGTTTCCACTTGCACAATGTCGGTCATGAAGTCGGGGCCCAGGGACAGACACAGCGTCGAAATCACGCCAGCACGCTTTGGCCGATCGCCTGACAACTTCAACATGGTGAACTCCTCCTCCGGGCCCAGCTTCACCATGTCCGGTCCGAAGATGATGCGGGGCTTGCGGCTCTTGTAATCATACACTTGGCACACACAGTTGTGTGGCACGTTGTAACTCACCACCCGCGTCGGGTCCCTGGCTACCACAGCGCTGCTTCGCTCACGAGGCCCTGCTTGTAGCTTCTCCAGTACTGCCTGGGACACAGGCTTCTTCCACAACTCCTCATTGGGTGCCAGCATGTACGTCTCGCCAATCACCGACCGCACCGTACCCGTCTTCGTGTCGCGCACATAAATGCCCTCGTTCTGGTCCAATGCAATGGACCGTCGCTTCTCCACCACCGTCAAGTGCACACTTGGTACAAACTCCCGGGCACCGTAAATCATCCATCGATCTCCAGGCTGCCGCTGAACCTCCTTGCCATCTGCGTCCACGTCCTTAAAACCTTCGTTGGCTGTCAGCAGCAGCGCCTCTTCCGCCCCCAGCACGTACACATCCACGATACCATCCTCCAGGCTCTCGCCAGGATTCAAGAAGAATTGTGTGCGACCCCGCCGCACCTCACGCTGCCCCAGCAGCTGTTTGCCATTGCGCCACGGGTCTACAACCATGCAGAACTGCGAAGGCCCCACTACCGTCAAATCCACGTTGCCCAGGAACTTTTCGTGGGGGCCCAACAGATAGGCCTCTGTCATACTGGAAGTCACCAGCCACTGCTCACCAGCATGTCGCTCCGAACCGAACACATCTACAAAATTCCTGACAGCCTCGACGCTGATCGCCCTGGATTCCGTCAGGATCTTGGCCTGCACTGTCTGGACAATCTCCTCCTCAACGCCATGAAGGTATGCCCCCGTACCGATGTGAAGCCACTCCTCACCGGCTTGCCGCTTTGTTCCCATACGATCGGTGCAGGTGCTGCGAGCTCGCAACAGCAGACCGGTATTGGGCTTCAGGATGGTTGCAGCTCGCTCTTCCACAATGGCCTCCTCAATCTTCGGGACGTACGTCGCAGGGCCTTCGAACAGCCATTCATCACCTGCACTTCTTCCCTCGAAATCACGCAGCGCTTTGAGCCGCAACGCTGTGTTCGGGGCTAGTACTCGAAGCGGCAGAATTTCATGATTCACCAACACCTCCTGTGGATACAGGGGAAAGGGCTCCTGGTGTAGCCGGATTTCTTTGTCACCCAGTCGGACCTTGGCTTGACCATGCTTGTCTTTGACCAGCTCCCCCGTAGAAGTGCGGATGACGGGATTTTCAACAACGCAGTAGTGGCGCGGTGGTATGGCAATGCACTGCTGCGGTTGATTCAAGATATGCTCGTGCTCTTGCCGCGTGAACGTTGCGGGTCCCAGAATCACATGCGAGCAGTTGGAATTGTTGTCGTGCACATGAATATACTGGTAAGGCTTCAGGCGTACGACATCGCCCCCAAAATCCTCAGACGAACCACTCTCGTCAGACCTCCGTGGCAGCCTTTTTGTAGCCATTAGCAGAGACTGCAAAGCAAAAAAAAAAACAAGAGCAATCACCTATGCATTTAAACAGCCTCACAATCACTATCATCCGTTCAGAGGCACCACAGTGTCCTTCCTGCCTTCGCCATTCTTTGCCCTTTTCCCTGATTTTGCCCTGCCCTTCTTGACTTCCTCCTCTTCCTCTCCACAAGGGTGCGTATCTTGGTTGTAGTGACAGAATGGCACCTCGTGGGCAACAAACCAGGAATGCAAGTGGGAAGCCGTTCACATCAGGGTAAGCCCAATAACAGGCTCCAGCAGAAGTGCTCTGCCCTCCCGAACATGCACATTACCAAATAGTGTGGTAGGTGTGACGAAGTTTTCCCCTGTCGAAGTTTTCCCCGTCGAAGTTGTCCCCAGGCGAAGTCCCCCCCCTGTACCAACACCATTACCATATCCCAGCCCCAACCCACTTTCTGCGCTCGTACATTGGCCACAAGATGCCAGTGGAGGTGGGTGTGTTTTCGCCAGAAGGCGTTCTGGGCAGCTCAGCGCCATGAACAATGGTGCTTGCATCTTCGTTGGTTGGTGTTGGGCTGTCACAAATCAGAACCTGGATACATGATGACTTCACATCATGTGATCAAATACGACCAGCTGTCTTGAGCACAGCTGCTATTGCAAGCGGCAAAAACCTTGTTGCTCACAGTGCGCATCTCGAAATTTAGCGGCAAAGGCCTCACCAGACGGTCACCCATCCCCACGCCCAGCCATGGGCTCAAACGCCCAAAGGCATACAGACATAAATGTGTACTGTGCACTTATATGGGAATTGTATCCATGCCCACCACTTCCCTTCATTGCTTTGGTGCACCGTTTGTTTACAGAAGAGAGATGGCATCCTAGAATCATACCAACCTGTGCATAATGTGCACATGATGATTGCTTCTGATGAGGCCAATTCTGTACAACAATGTGACCTCAGCCTGCTGGCATGGCTCCCTCCTTCCAAGCCCACACCTCGGAAGCAGAAACTACAGGCCAATTTTCGTCAACCCAGTTTTTTACTTGGTGTTCATGAAGGTGGTCTACTGGGGATACAACGGAAATATGAACATTTGGCCAAGATATTTCATTCAGGGTACCATGATGGGCAACCACAAAAAAGAAATCAATTAACACAAAACTTGAAATCAATTCCGGCACCTTAGCCTGTAAAAATGGGCAAATTTTCACAAAAATCGGGGTTAATTAAATCCTTCTAGGAACAAACGGCAAGACCGGAAAAGGTGTCTGAAAAACACCCAGAATGACAAGAACCAAACAAATTGCAAAGCTATGCGGCCTAAAAACTGCCTAAAGCAATGCAGAAATATCAATAAACACAAATTACCATCACTATGCAATGGTGGTTGCCCAAAAACTTATGAAACTTATGAAAAATATACCTGTATACATGCGTATTTTCATTTGGCCAGTGACGCAGCCGGTGATTAATTAAAGCTTGAATTCAGTTTTTGCACACTGCACACAGGTTGCCTTGCGTTACTCCGTGGAGGCACTGCATGCATGCTAGAAGGCACTGCCCACATTCTTTGGGGGACCCATGTTTATTTTTTGGGTACTGTTCTCATCTTTGGATATGTGCCTTTGTGTATTTTTCAACACCATCGGGTTTTCAGTGACCACCACTTTCTGTCTACGTTTATTAGTGTTCTGTGCATTGTTCAGAGCAGGTTTTGGGCCCCTTTGTTGTGCAATTTGTTTGCCTTTTGTGATTCTGGTACCTTTTAGACACCTTCCCCCGTCCTGATTCTCAGGATGGGAGGTGCAAGGGGCTGTGGAGAAACATGCACCGCAGTCTGCGATGGGTCCACTATTGTGAGAGGTGTGCAGGGAGCCAAAGGCAGGCATGAAAGTTGCGACATAGGTGGAAGTTTCCAAGCGCTCCTCTTGGTGAAGGCAACACACTTTAGCCACGGCCAAATGAAACATAGGGCTTCTTTGGGGAATGTTTGAATGGGTGGTTTCCTCATCTTTTGATACAATGTGTGCAGGATGTGCATGCATTACGCCCCCGATGCCAAGGGACAGCTGCAACTGTAGGACACATGACTCAGATTTTAGCTTGATAAAAGGAGAGACAGGACTGAACGAAGGCAGGAAGCGATTGGGTTTTCGTTCCATTAGAAGGAGACCCAGTGACTGCACCCCACATTGACCAATTTTAATGCAGGGCCATCAGACACCAGAGGGGAAATTTTCGTCAGGGGAAAAGTTCGTCACACCCCAAACCTTTGGTTCCTTGTGGACAATATGGAGTTCCTGGGCCTTGCCTGGTGCTGGCTATCGAGGTGCCAATGCTGGCCCAGCGCTGGCCTCCCACATCCTGCACCGCCCACTGCTTTTGCGAGACCCGGAACCTCAACAGAGAAATCAACAGTGCGGTGAGCCCGTAGACACGTGCACTATCACAAAAGTTGAGTTGCAGAATGCAGTGGTAGAGCAATGCTCTGGTGCTATGTGGCTCATGGGATGGGACAGCAAGGGCGCAGGGAAAAGATAGTCGAAATGGGTAGGGCAGGGGTGTCAGAGGCGCGGAAACATGATAAGGGGAGCATAGCAAGCGCCAGCCACACAGGGGCAGGGAGGTAGCCCTCAAGGAGTGTAAGTGGGAGTGCAAGATCGATAAGGTGACAATGCCGAAGAACAGAGACAAGGAGTGAAGAAGAGGTTGGGAAGAAGGGTGCCTGCCCGTTGCATAGCCAAGCGCCAGGGACGGTACGGCTGATGGCCCCCGTACTGGGGTCCCCTCCGCTACTTCGCTACTCCACTGCTACTACCACTACCACTACCACTACCACTACCACTACCACTACCACTACCACTACCACTACCACTGCCACTACCACTACCACTACCACTACCACTGCCACTACCACTGCCACTACCACTACCACTACCACTACCGATACCACCACTAATACCACTACCACGACCACTGCAGGGGGGAGGGGGGGACTTCGCCAGGGGAAAACTTCGCCTTTCAGATTGGTGATGAAATTTTCCCCGCAGAATTTTTTTGCGCCGTTTGACAGTTGGTTGAGAGTGACAGGGACAAGTTGTCTTGCTTGTCCCATCTCGGGCTCTCTCTCATGCTCCAAATGGTTTGCTTCCCTAACTTTCGCAAATGTTACCTGCCTATGGTTTCTGTGTTTTTAGGTACATAGCTATGGCACTATGCTATTTATTTTTTATCCCAGCCATTGCATGTTGGGCAGCTGTACGTTGTGACATGGCACCAGTGATGAATTGAAAAGAATGGAGAGCAACTGCAAAAAAACCAATTGCACACCTGAAAAGATAAACACGGAATGACACATAGGCCTTCTTTGCCTGGATGGCTGTGCAAGTCTCTGCAGCAACAAGAGCACGCTTGGACGCCTGGCAACTATGACGTGGTACACTGATGGACTGATCAACTGATGGACCCGCCAACAACCACTACCACCACCACCACTACCAGTACACTGAAATTGACAATGCAAGTACCCCCCCCCCCCGGAGGAACGACGGACCCCCCGGGGGGCACTGTCGCCAAGTTACCCCCTGTGTGACATTCCGTCTGGTTGTTGCTCCTTTACGGGGCCCTGGACGGTCACCCGTTCTTCCCTTCGCATGTTGCGTCGGGTCGCTACTTTCTGTCGGCCGCTGCGGCCGGTGCTCTTGCTGGTGTCGTTTCCGCGTTCGCGGAGCCCAGTAGTTGGCGTGTTGGGACTGTGCTGAATGTGGCATGGTGTGCCGTTTGCGTGTCAGCGGCGCCCAATAGTTGGCGTATTGAGGATGTGCTGGTTGTTGCCGGGGTCGTTTGACTGTGTTTGCTGTCCACACACCTCTGTCCACAGGCCGTCCATCGCCTGCCTCGCTGTGTTTCTGTGCGGCCCAGGTGCCCTGTTCCTCCACGCGCTGTCCGGGCCGTCCACCATATGTTCTTTTCCCCCTCACGGTTGGTCCGCCCCTGATGGGCTCCCACTCCTGTTGCGCAAACAGCCCATCTGGGCTGCGGGAGACACCCCCCACCTGATGCCGGTTGAGCAGGGGTTGCCCTGGCACCCGGTAGCGACGGGGTTGGCTGGCCAGGCCATCCCCTTTATTGTCGCTGCCTCCCATGCGCACGCTCTGCCATCCGCTCCATTCTGGTTCTCTGTTCCCGCTGTTCCAGTTGCCTCTCCCGCCTTGCTGTGCCCCTCCTCCTTGTCTGCTGTGCCCGCCCTTGTCCCTCCTGGTGTGGCTCCCGCGTTCTGTGTGTCTGTGTTGCTCCTCCCCCTGTCTGGTGGCGCTCCTGGGTGCCCATGTCGCGCACCCCCTCCTGTCCCACCCGCCTGCCCCCCCATACAAGGATTTCACATCTCCACACAACGTGGACTGCCCCGTGCCCGGTTGGCTGTTCACGGCCCTGTTGCCACCCCCGTGGCGGGCACCTCCCGGAGCGCGGGGCGCAGCCCCCGCCCTTGTGGAGTACGTGGGCACCTTGTAGAGGGAGGGGGGGTGTTTGCTGATGGCTCGCTCGGCGTGCGCTGCATTTGGTGGTTGCTGCAGTGCTCGCACCTCATGGTTCCCTTGTGTCTTGTTGTGTGTCCTGTTGGGGCTCGTCTCCCTGCCGTGTGTAGGGCGGCCTTGTGCCCAGCTGTTTTGCTGCTTGCGTTCCTCCCAGTTTCGGGCTCTTTCTTTTTCTGCTGGCCTGCTCATTGCTTCTGGTCTGCGGCGCCAAGGGGGTAGCATGTCGCTCCCCGCATCCCATTGTGGCCGTTGGGTTGTCCCACTCGCAGTTGGGTGGTGCAAGGGGCACCAGGCACTTTTGCACATGTCTCCAAATCTACAAACTGACCTGTCACTGGTGTTTGTTGGGGTTGTTCTGGGGTGAATGTGTTGCGTTGTTGCTCTTTTGCTTTCTGGGCTGCTGAGGGGCTCCCCGTTTGAGGACTTCACTCCGGGCTGTCCACGCCTCGGAGCTAGGGACTCGTGTGAGTCCACCCCCTGGTTGGTCGTGTGCAGTGACCACCAATGGTTTGGACGCTGTGTCTCATAAGCGTGCCCAAGGCCCCTGCACTAGGCCTTGGTGACAGAACTTAGCTACTCGCGGGCAGTACATGTTTTAGGTCGCTGCCCAATGGACAACCGCGTAGCCGGCTGCCAACCCCCCGCAGGGGCGACCCCCTTACTTAGGTTTGGGTTGCCTTCCCCTCCCGGTGTGGTTCCCCCCCCCCCAAGACCAAACACTCCACCGTGCAGAGTTCATGGCCGGTCACTTGCTGTTGGTTGCCAAACGCTATTGGATACACGCTGACATGCATAGATGCTGATGAGCAGAATTCTCAATGCACTGCATCCATTCATCAGTTTCTGGCTGCCCCTACTGCTGAACAGGAACAGTGTAGAAATTCCTCTTCCAGTCCCATAGTGTCTTGAACTGCTGCACATGTTCCCCTTACCCTATCAAGCAATTGAGAAAATTTTGGACCGTCACGGAAGGGCTTCATCTAGGATTCTTTCCCAAGTATCCCTGATCCACAGTGCCATTTGATGACGGGTTGGGGTCGGGGCAGGGGCCTGCGGCCTCAAGCCCTCAAAGGGTTAGGGGATTATCAGGTCCCCCACACTGACGGGGGTACCCTGTCCGATTCTACCACCCCCCACGTTGCGGTCCTGTGCAATATGACGCTGATGCGCTTTCTTTTGGAACTAGCCAGTGACACCCCCCCCGCCCCGAATGGACAGGGGGGGGGGGGGCTGGACGAAGGGGGGGGGGGTCCGGGACATACACTGTGGGAGACCCAAGCGACAAGCAAAGCAAAGCAGCAAGTGTTAAGAGCGTCAAACAGCTCGTCAGGCCTGTACCACGAAGTACAGAGCAACAGGGAAACATCATGGAGCCATGGACAATGTTCTGTAAAGCAGGACAATTCAGTTGACGGAGTCAGCAATCACTTCCGAATCTCCGTCCGCCTGTCCTTCCTTCCCTTGGCTGGGGCTGGGTGTTGGACACCAGATTGATTCAACACCGAGACTCTTCCAACAAAAAAAAAACAGGTATCTTTCAAAACAGCATTTGGCCAATAGCGGCAAATGGTTAGCTAACCGAATTGGAAGCGGGTCCGCCGATATCTCAAACGGGACGCTCGCATCTCAAATGGTCTCAGATCAGACGCGCGCTTCTCAAACGGGACACGCATACTCCATCTCAAACGGAAATGATGGTAAAAACAGTCGAAAACAACCTTCTTTATTGTGTGGTGTGGGCCCAGGCAAGCAGAGAAACACCCCACCTCCATGGGGCATGGGGCATGGGGCAATCGCGAAAAATTCAGATTTGTGTTTGGGTCGCATGACGGGTCGCGAGACGTGTCGCGACGGGCCGCGACGGGTCGCGACGGGTTGCGTGATGGGTCGCAATGGGTCGCAACGGGTCGCGACCGGTTGCACGACGGGTCTCCACTCATCCCCCTGACCCAGTCTGAAATTCCCCCACCACTTGGCGCGACACAATCTGCACCCGATATGTCATGTGTTGCAGGAACGGCGACGCCAACCGCATCATCTTGAGGCAAACTATGCGCTGCGTGCGCACCGCATGGACATTGGTTGCTGGAATCTGTGACGTATACCCGTGACCACCATGACCTTCCGAGTACACAAAAAGACGCACCAAAACACAATTCATCGTTGCCATCATCATCTCCAGAGGCATCCTCGTCTGCCCATGGCCCTACTGGTTTATATCCAGAGCAGAGTGAGGCTTGAAATCGGGTCCGGGTACTTCCGGTGGTACCCCAAAACTTTGCGCTGCATGCAAAGGCGTCCCCCAGGCCCTCGGGGCGGTGCAGCCGCCAGCAGACGCAGGTGCAGGGCCTCATTGCACGTCGGCTGCGACAAAACGCGGCGTACTCGTCCTCCTCCCCTGTACTGGCACTGCGGCCAACAGGGACCCAACGCCGTAGTGGACGAGTGTCTGGAACACGTCCACCACGATGCACATCTGGAACCGACTGTGCACACACTAGTCCCCACGCTGGCGAAGCTCGCGCGAGACCCAAATTGCTTGGCAACGAAACAGGCTGCCGCCGGTGTGAAAAAGGTTGCGTGCTGATTTGCTGTGGTGCGAAGCTCCTGAAGTCCACAGTTTTGTGTGCAGCGTTGTCGATGTTCGGCACACATGCTGCCTCCATCGCGCCCTGCCAAAGAGCTCCGCTTGAGAGCGTTTCGCGAGACCTCCACACAGTTCTCCCCCTTGCAAAAAGTCACCTTTCCAGTCCCGTGCAAGCTGCCACTTGTCTACGCCCAAGTTCCAACTTACCCCTCCCCAGGGATGTATCAGAAGAGAGGAAGGGGGGGGGGGGTCTGGAGCCCAAAAGTTTGTATACCAAAAAAAGATAGTCCGTCGAGGCAGTTGCGCTAGACAAGCGGTGGCTTGGCCAAGCGATGGTCCCTACACCGGGACAGTTCTGGGTCACTGATGCGCACAATGTCACCAAGGCACATGTCCGCGGACATTGTCAAAAATCGCCCGTGGGCTACATATATGGCCGACTGGTTTGCCCTCTTTGGCTGCTTTGCTCAAAACAGCCTTGAAAATGCTGGCATCTTTGGGTTCACCATTCGGATTGTTTTTTGTATCGCACCGCCCCAAGAACATCATGCCAACTCTGGCACATGTGTTGAATGGATCGCTGTCCATGGTCCACAGCAAGTGCGTTAGGACTTAGACACCATGCACCATGTGCACTACTTTTTGTTTTGGAACGTACTTCCCAAGTGAAATCCTCAAAATGGACCCTATCACAAAATGCCTTCAAAAGTGAGCCCACGGGAGGGTAGGTCAATTCAGTTGTGCAACACAGCAAAACACTCTGAGGTGCATAGTGTGTTGCATGCATATTGTATGAAAGTCATGGAGGTCTGAGAGCACACTGGCTGAGAGCACACTGGATGATGCAAAAGAAGAAACAGGTTCCAACCTGCACGTTGTATGCACTGCGCACAGACAGGTCCCCAAAGGGCAGTGCGGGGGGCGGTTGCAAAAGCCGTTGCTGGCGATTAGAACATTGGTTGGGGGCGGTGATGGGCGGTTGTGAAGATGATGGGAGCCTTCAGCCCAACACCGCGTGCATTGTTCGCATCCTGTGCTCCATTGAAAGATGACAGTGGCTAGAGCTCCAGGAATGAAGTGAGAACACAGCGCAGCCAACACAGCAAAGCAGTGGCAGTGGTGGGATCGGCTGCAGACTTCCTGACAGGGTTTGAAAGGGATCCGCCCCACTAGGTAATGGCCTGCACCACACACAGATCCCAGATGGGGCAGATTCAACGTGGGTGGTGGTGGGGGATTTCATTGGGGTGCATTGCGCGGATGTAATAGCCGTCCCGTGTACTTTGAGTTCCGGTTGTGTGTGGAGTAAACCCTCCCTCTGGAGGCAATGAATCATTCACCATGCTCCAGCCCACAGGACGGATAGGGTAGGGGGCTTAGGCCCAGGGCCATCTCCAGCACACAAGTGCGCTGATGCACATG
Organism: Eutreptiella sp. 'Long Island Sound 2002'; assembly: GCA_964036045.1. NCBI lineage: Eukaryota > Euglenozoa > Euglenophyceae > Eutreptiales > Eutreptiaceae > Eutreptiella > Eutreptiella sp. 'Long Island Sound 2002'. The sequence goes on along the minus strand of OZ038398.1, from coordinate 23,858,121 downwards.
CAAACAAGCAAGACCATCACCGTAACGAGGGCACCAGCGAATTCAAAGGTCCGAACGGCTGATGTGTAGACACCATCTGAGGGAGGGAAAACGTTGGTCAAGTGGGACGCAGTTTGGCTTTGGCATGGCATGTCCCATCACAACTGGGAGGCTATTTGTCAAGGTCAGACATGCGGGTTGTTGTGTGTATGTGGGGGGGTCGGGGGTCACCACAGCCCCATCGCCTTCTGCCCACCACAGTCTGATGGCGTGATCCTGAGGAAGCGGCAGGTGGTGTAGACCTCTCCCTCGCCCTCTCCCCAATGACCTAACCAGAGGAGGGGGCATGGGGGCAGAGGCGGGGCCATGAGGGCAGACCGGCAGGGGAGACACAAGAACCGAGGGAGTGGGGGGGGGGGGGGTCACGGGACCCCCCTTGAAAATGGCCAGAACCTCCGTGTACAGGGCCTAGAACACTCACCCGCCTCCTTGAAGGCTTGCTGTGCGCTACGTTGTGCGTAGTCCCCTGGTGCGCGGGCCTCCGCAGATGTGTACCATGGATTCATACCTCACCTCCAGCACAGGTCAACCCAAAGGTATCGAGCAAGATTCGATACCGTCAACAATCACAACAACAACAACAACAACAACAACAACAACAACTGAGGGAAGGAAGGGCCAAGCGCGACCCTGTTCCACCCGGACCTTCAGCACGCAGTTCGTCGACCAGCAACTGCTGTGGCCCAATCATCCCCTGCCACCGAACGCGAGGAAAATTTCTCTGATGTGGATGGGTGGATCGATCAGCTGGGGTCAGACTGGACACTAGCGTCCGTCAGGGCGGAAGGGATCAGAAGGAGCTGGGTCCTGCCGTGTCGGACACGGGACGCAGTGGGTTCCCACCGAGTTTCTGTTCCAACAGGAGCAGACATTACTGAGTGGCAGATGACACCGGGCTGTTCCTAACAAAAATCAGTGCCCCTGCCGGACACTGGTGGCACGTCTGGTTGGGGTTGGCCATCCCCCCCCAGGAGGTCACTGAGCACAAGCCTATGGGGCTCTCCCTCATGCATCACACTCCGTCTGCAGGTGCATAAGACAGTATGATTCGGGGGAGGATCGCATTCTTGTGCAATTCTCATGCAGCGCACTTTGTTGCGATTACGCGCTGATTGTCGTTTGGTGACCATGACCACAGTGCCTGTCGGGGGATGACTATCGGTAGCTGAGACCGAGTCTACGGCAGCAGCGCACGTGCCTCTCAATGCACGGGCGGTGCCGTGAACAAGGGGAGTGCCTGAGCCCTGTACTTTTCACGGGTCGGGGAGCGTGTCTGCGGACCGCCGCTCATTGACAGCCAACAGCCGTCGGGCGGATGCCAACTGCCGCCCGCAGCGATTCATCGTGGCGAGAACCAACAACAGAAATGGGAACAGCGACAGCGACAACAATTAGAACAAGGACAACGTGGTCACGGGGGCTGAGGTAGAACGCGCTCAGCATTGTGCACTCAAACCTCACCTCCAGCACAGGTCAACGAACGGTATCGACGGGCGGGATTCGACACCACGGCCACCGATACCGTCGACCACCACAAAAGCAGAACAACAGCAACATCAAAAATGAACCTCAACGGCCCCCCTTGGGAAGGGGGATGGCTGGGGCGGGCCGGCCTACGGGCGCCCCCCACACGCACTGCCATCACTAACAGCCGCCTATGCTCACGGGCACGTCGGGTCGTCGTCCTCCAACGGGCGCATGGTGGCCACCTTCGCCCCCATATCCAGCAGCAGCCCGTGGAACTGCCGCAGCGACGGCCGGTGCCCCACGCTAATGATCCCGGCACCGGTCGCCAGCAGCTGCTCGTACACAATCTTCTCCGTCGCAAGATCCAACTGACTGGTCGCCTCGTCCAGCACCATGAACGGGGGGCGGTGCCACAGCGCGCGGGCGATGCACACGCGCTGCGCCTCCCCGCCGGACAGCACCGCCTCCCAGTCGTTGACGACGCGGTCCAGGCCCCCGACGCGCTGCACTACGGCGTCGAGCCGGAGCCCGTGCGCAATGTCCAGGAGCGCGGTGGCCGCGCCCGGCGTGGGCTCCGCGGGATATGTCATCAGGCCGCCGAGGCTGGTGTTGACGGGCAGGTGGCACTTCTGCGCGGACAGTGCGATGCCCAGAGGCAAACCCTTGCGACTGTCCCCTCTGCACGCTTCATGAAGTTGCAGGATGCGACACAGACAGGCCATTGCAGTAGCCGGTGGGGGGGGGACGCAGGCGATGGAGGCGATGGAGGCTCTCGTGGCGTTCCAGCACATGCACCCACCCACCCACCCACCCACCAAATGCTCAGGGCTCTCGGGCTTTGTGGAGGGCTGACTACGGCAGTGAAGAATTGGCGGGGTGTGCGATAATCGGCACGAAGTCCCCTCCCCCTGTAACCCACCCCCCTAGGCCTCCCCGGCGGATGCCCGCGCAGCAGTATGGACGGCACTGGATTGTGCTGGTTCGAACCCCAGGACCGGCACTGGAACGGACGAGCAAAGGGGAGCTTCGGGTCATCCGGTGCTGTGACTGGGAGGAGCCCAAACCCCAAGGGCCTGGTGCTGTGAGCTGCCAAACCCGCGTGCTCGTACAAAGCCAAACCGAACCAAACCGCATGGCCCCCCTGGACCCTGGCTCATCAGCCACAAAACCCCCCATACCTCCTTCATCCGCCCCCCCCCCCCCCCCGGGCCCTCATAACACCCACCATATCTGTCCGCCCCCTCGCTACAGCGCCTCCGCGGACTTGCTCTGGGGGGTCGTCGGCCCTCCCGGCCCATGGACTTGTCCCGCGGCGAGCCTCTGGGCTCAAAGTCTGCCTGGCCCCGAGCCTGTGCAGGCTGTCACCGGTCTACTGGGCTGTCAAAGCCACTACTGTCGAAATAGGGATTTTACGACGCGTCGGGCCCCGACACCTCCCGACGCGTCGTACATCCCCGACGCGTCGGGCCCCGACGCCTTGTACGACACTGTACGACGCGTCGTACAGTGTCTTAAGCAACACTCTGCACAGGGGGAGGGCGGTCTGGGGTCTGTAGACACTGTGCACCACAGGTAGACGCGGCCTGCTAATTGTAGACACTGTCGGCATGTTGTAGACGCGAAGTGCCAATATTTGGGAAGGGGGCCGAAGGCCCCCTTCCCCCAAGACGGTCCGCTGCCATCGTTTACCCGCCTAGAGGGGGAGGGCGGTCGTACTATGTCGTACTGTGTCGTACGGTGTTGGTGCTGTACGACACCTTGTACGACACTGTACGACGCGTCGTACATCCCCGACGCGTCGGGCCCCGACGCCTTGTACGACACTGTACGACGCGTCGTACGCTCCCGACGCGTCGGGCCCCGACGCCTTGTACGACGCCCCGACGCGTCGTACAATGCATTTCCGACAGCACTCGTCAAAGCGTCGCAGACTGAGTGAGGGGGATGGCATCCAGCCACATACGGGGCCCCGGGGGTGAATCACGAAAGGTGGAGTAAACCTCCCACCACACTCTTTGGACACCTCCGAATTTTTGGGAAACACCCCATTTTTGTTCACAGTTTGGTCCACTGACCAATGGGCCCATAGTTTGTGAACACCAAACATGACACTTGGCAGACCGTTCCTTCATTGATCATTCAGTAGTGCAGCAACGCATTTGCTGCATCTGCCGTGGAGGCGGACTCTGTCCCACTTGTGAACTTGAACTGGCCAAACAGAGCACAAATGAACAATGGAGGAACCCAGAAGGCCTGCAACACAATAGCACACGTGTCCGAACTGTAAATTTTGAAAACACCCCTTTTTTGTTAACAGTTCAGTGTTCCGACCAGTTGGCTCGCTTTTTGTTAATATGTACAAAAAGTGGTGGTGGGGGGGGGGGCTTAGGTTGGCCGGTTGGCGCTTCCGGTTTAACGTACTTTGGTTTGTGTGCCTCTGGGCTGTGTGCGGTTCTGGGCGGGGGGGGGGGTGCGGAGGGGAGGGGGGGGGGGGTCAGTTTGAGAGTGGAATGCCGGTCCCACTGCTCATAATTGCAGCTTTCTGCCCTTGTGGCGTCCAGACCCATTCCAGCGCTGACAGTCAGTCTCAAACCGTGAAGTTTGGAGGGTACGCCACCAAATCTGAAGTGGAAAACTGTAACACAGAGCTGGGGGGAGGGGGGGATAAATCACAAAGCACTCCACACACGCAGGTCCTGTCATGTATCTGCAGCAATGTTCGGCAGTCCGACGAGAGCTGAAATCACCACTTGAACGAAACATGACTCAGCTGAGGACAATTGTCCAACACATGGGGGGGATCCACAAAGGTAGAAATGGAAGCCGGTACATCCAGCACGAGTACAAATGCAAATCAGTCCAGACTGCATCAGGCAGGCGGAGCGGGGGAGGGGGGGGGGGGGGGGGCTGTCGAATTTCTTGGTGGGTGGGTTGCTGGAATCGGTAGAGCGCCGATCTTGTTGAAAGGCTGAGGGTCAAGTAGCTGGACTCCGCCACATCCCAGGGTTGGGTTGACTGAGTCAAAATCAACAGGTGGTGACTGAGACTTGACTGAGTCAAAAAATTGATGACTGATGACTGACTCGAGTCAGTCATCGGCGATCGTGAATGGTGACTCAGTCATGACTCAGTCGCCCCAAAAGCTTGACTCATGAGAGCATACTCAATTTTTTTTCGAAAAATTTGAAAAAAGCATGGTGCCCTCCAAAGCCGGCACCCCACAAAGCATGCAAGAGCACAAGATGGAGAGCATACTCAATTTTTTTTCGAAAAATTTGAAAAAAGCATGGTGCCCTCCAAAGCCGGCACCCCACAAAGCATGCAAGAGCACAAGATGAGCTTCGAAGCGCAAAATTGTTCTGCAGTAATGTACGGTGAAATTGGCATTAAAAGTAGGTTCGTAGGTTCGATCCCCGCCGATCCCAGCAATGGACCAATCGCTCACCCATCGCCCATAGGCTGAGCGATCGCGCCACGGTACAAACCATAGTAGGATTCGAACCGGCGATCAGTGACTCCTAGTGCCTATTCAGTCACAGTCACCGCTCGACATAGTGACTTGACTGAGTCGACTGGAGCGGCGTGACTGGTGACTTGACTTGACTGAGTCAAAAAATCGTGACTCATGACTAACTTTACTGAGTCAACCCAACCCTGCCACATCCTTCCACATCCCTCTAAACCGCTCCACTTCCTGTCATCATCCACCCTGCACACGCGCGCACACACACACACACACACGCACACCTCTGGACACACCTCCTCCCATCCTCTGCACAGCCCCTCCACAGCCCACAACACGCCTCCCTCCATAGCGCATCCTACCTTTGATAGGATCCGAGGAGCCCGCCCACCCCCCCCCCCGTGCTTGAAAAAGAGGAGAGGGGGACACAGGCGCGGCAGCCAATGTGGTGACTCTGACGGGTGTCAAAGCGGTTGGGCACAATCTCGGGTGGTTACAAAACGGTTGGAGAGCCGTTGGAGACGGCCGGAAGCTGTTTGCGGGGGAGGGGGGGGGGAGTCCCGAAAGTGGGAGGAGTCACCTCACCCCCTTCAAGCACAGGCCTGCCCCCGGGGGAGCCATTTCCGAGTCGCCTCAACGCGCCTTGCCTCGACGCGGTCCCATTGCCCCCAAACGGGCCATGCTCTCTGCCGTGCCGAGCGAACTGCACAACGACGTCTCAGGAGGCGGCGACACCTGCGGCAGGAACACTATCTGCGAGTCCGGAGGCCGCTGCAGCTCCCCCTTCGTGACAGGCCACAGGCCCCGCAGGATCCGCAGTAGCGACGTCTTCCCGCAGCCCGCCGGGCCGATGATCAGGAGCCGGTCGCGCGGCTGCACCGCGAAGCTGACGAGGTTGGTGAGGGTCTCGCCGGTCGGCAGCGCCACCTGCAGCCCCTTGGCGGCGATGTGCGGCGCCACCGCGCCGGCGTCGTCATGGGCGCACGCGTCGCGGTTGTACAGGGGCACGTGGGAGCCGGTGCTCTCGACGTGCGACTCGTCCGAGGCGACCGAGGCGGAGCGGGCCAGGAGGTCCGCGCGGTCCTCGTGGGGGGGCGGGGCGGGGCCGGGGGCCGTCGGGGAGGCGGGGGGCGCGAGCTTGTCCAGAGCCTCCAGGAGCTCCCCCACGCGGGTGGTGTACGCCACCACCTCGGACACCCGGGGGCCCAGCTGCACCAAGATCGTGAAACCTGCAAAGCGCATGTACCACCACGAGGCTCCCCCCCCCCCCCCGTGTGTGCGAGGCCTTATCATATGTGTTGAGGCGCAGAGTGCCGAGCAGCATCGTAAGGGTCGGGGCCAACAGTTGAGCAACAGGGGGTCTGGCTGCTGGCACACTGTTGGCACTGGGAGGTTGCCATAAAGGCTGCCGTTTCGGGGCTTTTCGTTGCACCCCCGCTTTGGAATGTTTTTGAGCCGCAGTGTCTCATCCCCAAGCTCTGGGGTAGCCACCCAAGAAATCGGGTGCTGGACAGGACGACACACCAGACCCTCTAGAGTGTACAACAGACACGAGTGCACCATTGCAGCCATGTCATACATTCCGAGCAAGACGTGCCCAACTGCTCCCTCATGCCCCATACCACATACACATGGACTTGGGCTCATACACCTTTTACAGGTACACCGTCCGTGAGAACGATTTTTCCTTACAGCGCCTGCGGTGCGCCTGCGGCACACTCTGCGGCTCGCCCTGCGGCACGCAGTTTGGCAAACCTGCCGAGATGTGAAATATAGTTTGTGCGTTGTTGAGCTAAAACCTAAAGCTCGTATGACTCGTGTTGAACTTCTTGTTGTCAACACTACCGAGCGCCGGAGCTAACCTGGGGTAAGACGGGGCGTTTTATAAATACCATCTGTTGCTCATGTGACGCTAGTTGAACTTTTTGTCCAGGTCTCTAACCCTGCGGCACGCAAAAGGCGTTCTCGGTGGCCACAGCACACCTTCAAACTACGGCATGGTCTGCACATGCAGCATGGAACCCGACACATCAAGCAGGCACAGGGCAAACAAGCACAGGGGTGTCAGATGGAGTGGGATGCCCGGCACGTGCCCGGCGCAGTTTCGCTAGGAATCAACCCTGTGCCATGTGCCATTCAGTGATACGTGGTCCTGTCACACACAGAACTCAGTAAGAACAAGCTGCAGCCCGCGGGCAACTCAATAGAAGCGGCTCTTTGTGACCATTCCTGAGCTGGTGGACGGTCGTGGCAAGTCTGTCCCCCAAAGCCCGTGCTGCGGGGGACAACGCACACACACCGTAGATGAGGTTCAGGAGAATGCCCAGGAACTGGGCGATCCACTGCGCGCGGCGCGGGTCCCCCGCCTCCACGCCGTCCATGCCCATGGCGATTGCGATAGCAGCGGTGCCGTAGATGAGGGCCGTGGAGTAGTAGCCGAACCCGAACTGGACGAAGTTGAGGCCGAGGCGCCGTCGGATCGTGCAGTTCGTGTTGTGCACGGCCGAGCGCAGCCACTTGTCCACCCCCGCCTCCTCCGTGGCACAGCCATCCTGAAAGGCGACTTCCTCGGCGTTGATGCGCCACTGCACATGTACATACCTGCGAGAAGTGGGTATGGGACGGACAGCCCATTGAGGGAGTACGATGAGGTCTTTACAACAAAGAGGCCGGACTCCAGCAGGGGTACGAAGGCCTGCTGTCGGTTACCAGGCAAGGGGCGTCAGCTGACCATCAACCGCTGTCGGATGAGGCTCAGCGCCGGTGCGACACCCTTCCGCAGCCACCACTCACCCTTAAGTCTGGCGCAAGCGCGCTTGTGTCGCTCTTGCTTTCCTCCGTCCATCATGCCCATGTGCCCGTCTGCTGCCCTGCATCTTTGGTTGCTTTCGTCCTTGGACTTTTGTGTGGGGTGCAAGCCTTTTCTTATTGACAAAGAGGGGGGGGCGGGGCAAAGGGGACCAGCCATCAAAGGCGGTTTGCCGCTGTGCTTTGCCGGTTTAGCGCACTCGATTGTGCTTCGTGGAGCTCTCCTCCGGGCTTCTGGCTGTGGGGTGGGGGTGGGGAGTTGGGACAAAGCCCTCAGATGTTGCTGCTCTCACGGCAGTTGGCGGCGTCAATCAACCGAACCGGGGGGAGGGGGGCATAAAGGCTGAAGGAGTATGCCGGTTGGTACTTCCGGGTGTACGTACGTGTTCACCTTTTGAGGAGGGAATCCACCACTCGTGGGTTGGTTGCCCACCCGTTATGTTGGGGTTAAAGAGGGCGGGTTCAAAAACTTGCGAGAGATGGGCAGCCTGCTGGGCTGGGCTGGGCTGGGAATCCGGGGGGGGGGGGGGGTACAGCCACCCACTTTGCACCCACGAACCGGGGCCTACTCCAGCGGGAGATTTGCCACAAAGGCTGAGCAAGTGTGCCAGTTAATGCTTCCGGGCGTACGCACGGGGGCAGGGGAGGTTCAGGCAAAGCACCCACCCACCCGGACCCTTGTGCAGCATGTGCCAACCGAACCCGGTGTTGTGCGGTGCTGTGCTCCCGCATGGCATTCTCGGCGTTGGAAGTTGACATACCACATTTGCATGTTTCTCTGGTGAGCTGTGAGACCAGGACACGGGCACACAAAGGGAACACCAGGAGCGCAACAGGCCCATTCTGGAGAACAGGCAACAAGGTGCGACGCAGACGGCACACAGCAATCCTCATGCTGTCCCCACCAGCCCGCCCTGGCATACGCCCTAAGGGGGGGTTGGTTCTCACCGACGCATCCAGCCATCGGATCCCATGCCCCCCCCCCCCCCCGTCTGAGGCACACATGGATCTAGCAACCTCAGAATCCGCAGCTTCTTTCACCGCTCTTCATCCGCTTTCCCCCACACTTTCAGAGCACATCCGCCTGCCGTCTGGTTAACATACAGGTAATCCCCATTTTGGTAAACAGACTTCTGGCCCACCCCATCACCAACCACCTGCAGACACGCTGGCGCATGACCAGGGGTAATCCCAAACATCAGTGTGTAGAGTATGCACAGCTGGTCTAGAGGGCAGGTGTTGGGGTTTGGGAGTTGGGAGGGGGGGGGGGGCGCCCCCCCCCTCCGACGCGCAAACGGCACACCATGCCACATTCAGCACAGCCCCAACACACCAACTACTAGGCTCCGCGAACGCGGAAACGACACCAGCAAGAGCACCGGCCGCAGCGGCCGACAGAAAGCAGCGACCCGACGCAACTTGCGAAGGGAAGAACGGGTGACTGTCCAGGGCCCCGTAAAGGAGCAACAACCAGACAGAATGTCACACAGGGGGGGGGGGGGACAAAGCCCTGAGATGGTGCTGCTCTCCTGGCAGTTGGCGACGTCAATCGACTTCTCGCCACTCACGAAGATCTACCAAGCCGCTGTGTTGGCCTACCGGTTCTGTTTCTCCATGGTGGCCAGTCGTGGCACAAACACATTGAGGATCCCCACGGCAATCATCTTTAGTGCAGAGGCTCCACTAGGGTGGTGGTGGAGGGGGAGGGCGGGGGGGTTTGTATTGGGGGGGTGGTATTCAGTATTAGGAATGGTATGATGGCTGCTAACGACAATTGGTATGCGCAGTTGGTACTAGGGGGATGTTCTGGCCTCTGGGTAGGTGGCAGTCGGGACCTTCAGCCTTACTCCTGGCACCAGTGTGCCCTGCAGTCATCAGGCGCTAGAACCATTCAACTAGGCAAAGAGTCAGGGTCGCTGTGGGTTCTCCCTTCTACAGTCCTTCCCACCAGCTGTGGCGTGAGCGGTGGTTGAACCGCCACGAGGCCAAGGCAAAATTTTCCACAGGACCACTGCAAAGTTCAAACGGGGAGCTGAGTTGAAACACCCTGCCCAGGGGGATGACAGTGAAGGAGGAACAGATGGGCAAGGGGAACATTTTTTCCTCTGCTTGTCAACAAGTGTCAACAAATGTAAGAAAATGCCAACAAATGTCAGCTGCTTTCAGCACCATCCGTCCTGGTGTCAAAAGGTACAAGTCAACAAGTCCTCTAATCTCCAACTGAGAGATTATGCACATTGATGATAACTTCTGCTGATTTAGGAGATCAGGTGCGCCAAGACCTTGTGGAAGCGCTTCGTCTAAGCATTAAGCATGCAGTGTCATCATCACAGCATCACAAATACGGTGTCATGCCGGCAGCGGTACCCCCACCACCCCCAACAACAACACCAACATTTCTCCATCATCCTAGGCTGCTCTTCCGGTGTTTCTTCTGCACTGCCAGAACGGCTGGGGGGCATGCGTGGGACTGGGCGAGGCAAAGACACCGGAACATAGCTTCGATGCGCTCCTGCCGGAAGACCCAGGGCGCCACCAAGTTAATAACCCCGGCATTCCCGAGAAAAACCAGCGTAGACCATCCAAACGCGACACAGATGCCAAAAGGCCCGGACCGGTGCCACGTCTGGTACGAGTACCACACGATGTTCCCCACGCCTTCGTAGACCCCCCCAGTACCGTCACGACCACCACAGAGGGTGTTGCTGAACTCCTCGCAGAACAGCCGGATGTCCGTCACCATACGCTGGTCTGGGTTGTCGACCTAAAAACAAGCATCCCAATGCCTCCCAAGCGATTCTAAGCTCCAGGGGTCGCAGGGCGACGGCAGGGCAGCGACTTGGAGACAGCCGTTCTTGCGATACGGAGTCCTCAACACCTGATACCTACCACAAAAGCCTACGCATTTCGCCCCGTGTGCGCATGCTAAGAACATAGACAATCAAGTTTGTGTGCAAGCAGCATACGCTTCGTTGCCCACCATCAGGTCACCACCGACAGTTGGCCCATCACTAATAGCAGTTGGCAGTAAATCACCTGGTTCAGCAACAAAGTTTTCCGAGTTTACGTCGGCGGTCAAATTTCGCCCGGGGGTGCCCCTCAATGATGTTGTTGGCACAACCGACCAAAGGAGGGGAAGGGACTGCAGTGAGGTAGGAGAGAGAGGGGCATGAGGTAATGAGGGGCCGTGGGGCATCGGTGCATGTCTCATAGCAATCCTCCACAACAACCTCATCCTCATCTGTGGCAACCTTTGCATCCGCAAACCAAAAAGAGAGGTCATGTCCATGTGACCGAGCCACATTTGCTGAAAACAAAAGGGGGCCATGAACACCGCATACGAGGTCTTTCAAATAAGAACAAGCAAACAAGAACAAACATGCGCATGTCCTTGTCCGGGGGGGGGGGGGGATATCAATCAATTTTGGTTGTGCTGGTGCAACACAATGCGTGGCAAGGGAGCAAGGGCTCAACAGCTCAAAACACGGGAACCTGCCGCACATAAGGAAAGCGTATGGCATTGGGTTTCGTCCCTACTCGTGTTCTCATTACGCCCTATTTTATGGCATGCTTGGAACTGGTCCCTCCCTGCCCTGCCCAGTGTTGTCCCTGTTGATACCAGACAGTGCCATGTGCAGAGGTGCTGCGGCAGTGAGGTGCAGAGCTTTTAACCATGTGCCCCGAGGGTTCTCGTGCACAACGTTGGGATTTCGTGCCCCAGGGCCGTGTTTTCTTGTTGAAAATGTGACGTGCCCTCATGCCTCAAAACCCAAGAAACTCTTTTGACAATTCCATGCATTGCATCTCGTCGGGCGATTTACGTCTAATTCCCACTTGCAGACTCTCGGCTAAGGACTCTTCAACTTGGTTTTCACGGCGGGCAGTACAAAGGATGCAGTGCAACAAAGCCAATGAGAAAGAAAACCACTGAGAAAGGAATGTAGTGACAAATGTACGATGGTGCTGAGTGTCTTTCGTCCTTGAAGCTGTATGCCTCGCACTACCATTCCCTAAAGTTATGCCACAAAATGCAGCCCCTTTTCGGGTCGCACTTGGAGACCCGTGGTTCTGGTGTGAGGAGGCAAGCAAGAATGCACTTCTAGTCATGGCTGTCAGCACCTCTGGTGGTGCCCCCCACTGGGAAATGCGAAACCAAAGTAGGGGTTGCCACCATGCGGTTGGACCCCCTTTCCGATTAATATCGGTACATATTCCTTTGGCTACCATATGCGAATATTTTCAGGACCGGTCCACCGGTCTTTGCAAACTTACCACTTGGGGTCACTTTAATCACCAACCGTTCAGTTTAGACCGCTTCGTGCCACTTTAGTGTTTTGGGCTGAAACGTTCATTTCAGGAAGACCGGTCGGACCGGTCGGACCGGTCTTTGCAAACCGAACGGACCGGACCACTTTAGCACACTTTAGCACACTTTAGCACCTAAAGTGGTATAAAGCGGTCTAAAGTGAAGCGGTCCGATGCGGTTTAGATCACTTTGCAAAGACCGGTCTGACCGGTCCTACTGTAAAGTGTTCTAAAGTGGTCTAAAGTGAAGCGGTCCGATGCGCTTTAGATGATTTTGCAAAGACCGGTCTGACAAGTGCTCCGAAGTGCTCCAAAGTGTCACCAAGCGGTATAGAAAACAAAGACCGGTCTCACCGGTCTCTGAAACCGGTCTTACTGCTTTTCTTTAAAATATTGTTGAATCTAAGAAAACCATCTAAACCATCATTTCGGCCACCTTTCCAAACCCTTGACCCTATCTTTGCCCAACAAGTGGCAATTTTACCCACAAGACCGGACCGGTCCTCCGTCCGGTCTGGTAGCCAAAGGAATATGAGATGAACATTATAAAGCATACAGGCACGTTGTTCCTATAGTACATTGCATCAATCGCCATAGAAGGTATGAGACCCTGCACGGTTTTTCGAGCACACTGAGATGTCACATCGGGAACTATACTTCATTTGCTCAATTGGTAAGTCACTCACATAATGGCATGCCATGCACATTTGTATTTGTGGTGGGGCTGGCGACTCTTGCAGCACCTGCAGCTCAAAACACCTTGGTTTCAGTACCGGTCCTTGCGCCTCTTCCTGAAGTGATAACCCATGTATATATGTTGAAAATTGTGCAGGATATCGGTAAGTGGGGTAGACGTGTACTTGACACCTACTAGGTTGTCAACGTATCGAAAGGGGTGCACAGTTAGCGAGCCAAGATGCTGGCTTGCTGCGTTGGTGCGCTGTGGTGGAAGCGCTGGGTAACCCCTGTTGTGTGATGCCCACAATGTGGTGATGGCCAGTTGGGCGCCGCAAGTGCCACCGATGGCAACACCACGTTTCTGACGCAGGACCCTTCCCCCCAAAGTGAATATGTCGTTATGCAGGATGTTATGCACGAAATATTGGTGTAATACTGCGTATACCCGGTTCCTGGTCGATCCAACTTGCGGTCCAGCCCGTTGATAGCGACAAGGGATTCCTTCCCTCGCTTATCCCTGGCCTTTACCACCAGATCATGAAAAAACTACGGGGAGTCAAGGACAGAGGTACGGTCTAAGTTAGGAAACATTCCAGCTACATCAAGCCCAAAAAGCTCAACAGGTGGTTGCTCTCACTGTGCAGAGAATCACTAGTTCCAGTAGCGCACAAAGCGGGTAACGCAGCGGGTAGTTGAAATTGCAGTGGAGGGCACGAACCGTTTTACTCCTTCAACGGTCGAGTGAGGGCACGGCCAACCACATGCCCCCGGTAGCGCATAGGGTGCTTGTAGTGTGAAAAAAGAATCCTGTGCTTCCACCCCCCTTGCCACTCCCGCATCTTGTTTTTGGGAAAAAATTAAACTATGCGGTGCTACTGAGTGTTTCGTTTCCCTCCAGTGTTTGTGGACGTCGCATTCTTTTGCCAGTTTAGCTGACAAGGGAGGCAGGCGTGCAACAACACCAGAAAAGACTGCTCCCTGTGCAGAAGAGATGTGGCGTTGTGTGTTGCTTCACTTGGTGTGTCAAAATCGCGGATGACCTCAAATTGGTGTTGGTCGGAGTATATGTCCAATATTTTCTGGTAATAGATTCGCTTGCATACCATAATGCATTTACCCATGTTCTTGCCACACGGAAGGAAAACAAAATCGCCCCCATGCCTATTCACGAAATCGCTAACCAAACATGGTGCACAAATGTGTGGGTCTGCGCAGGACAATGTGACCCTCAACGGTCGGGAATCCATGGCGTTGGGCACATGTGCAAGGTTGTGCACCCAAGTGCTATATTTCTTCGAAAGAGCAGTCAATACGCCGTGAGCTCAGCACATCCTGCAGTGTCTGGTGCCGTACGCCTATCACTGTACGCCGTACGCCTATACATTTACTGCGGTATTCACGGAGCGGTAGTGGTATCGGTAATGTGGAGATATGCTGGGATATCATATCGCGGATCGCCTTGGCATCAATCCCCCGTAACTGTGGAACACGCATAGGCAAACACTGCGGTATGGTCAGGCCCGTTGCCTGTCGAATATTATGGCTGATCTTCTGGTACAAGTAGTTGCACTGCTCTGGTACAACGTGTTTTCGGGCCACATGTAGTAGCGATAGGCGAGCAGGTAGTGTGTCGTGCGAGCACAGCGTGTGTTGCATGTCAGCAATCTTTTTTTGGATAGACCGTCGGTCAGGGTCTACATCCACCATCTTCCCTCGGAATAACAGTTCCCACTTGCACAAATACTTAGGGGTGCCTCCGATGTTCAGGGTAGGAGATAGTTTCCTTATCTAGAAAAGTTCCCTGGCTTTGCAGTTCTTGTTCCCATACAGGGTGGCGAAGCTAGGCCCGGCCCTGCCATGTAGGCGCCACCGCGTTACGATGGACTTAAGTGTACCCATTGCCCCTGTCTGTCCTACATACACATGCCTGGACCTTGTATTGTACATGACGTACATCCATGTGGCCCTAATGATTGCTTTATGGTGCGGTACGCAGCTTAAGTTGTGAATGCGGCGCAGCCACCACTGTGGTGCATGCACTTGTGACCGCTTTCGGCGATCAAGAAACTTGGCCCACTCGGCTTTGTTCCAATGGTCCCCTTGCCCTCTAGCTAAATCGGTATCATCCTGCCATTGCACCCAGAAGCAGGAACGCACATCCATTTTTGACTCTGGTTGAATCCAGTGCTGAGGCACGATGACAGGAAGGAAAATCATCATCCACACATAAAGAACCCAAGCTAGATGTATGTGCACTACGGCCTCTGTGGCACAACCCCTTGGACGCCCCCTCCCCCCCCCCTAGCGCCACGGCACGGCAGGGCACAGCACAACATGGCGCGGCACAGGCCGTTTACGCCCCCCCCCCAAAGCCGTACCCCCCCCCGCGCGGACCCTACCGAAAATCGGCCCTTAAAATCGACCGAAATGAAGTGTTGTTCTTTGTTGTTTACCCCTTGCCTTGGGCCCAAAGTCGTGCCGTAAGGTATGTGGCAAGGCAATAAGTACTCATGAGGCAAAGCATTGCATCCAAAAAGAAGTACAAAGTGCATGGTGTCTTATTTGGTGTTTGTATGCACGATGCACCGCACACGTGTCACAACATCTCTTCACACGGGTGATGGTAATGAATGGATCCAACACAACACAAATACAATACATAAAAAAAAACGAACAACACAACACAACACAACACAACACAACACAACACAACACAACACAACACAACACAACACAACACAACACAACACAACACAACACAACACAACACAACACAACACAACACAACACAACACAACACAACAAAACACAACGTAGCACAAGAAATTAATAAGCAATGTAACTAGGTTGTTGCAAGATCGCACGACAAATGAATTGTGCAAAGTGAAGAGCAATGTGATGTGGTGTGACATGCATGCAAAGGTAGCACAATTCAACCATGACATGTGTGGAAACTTGAAAGAACCAATTCCTTTAAACTAAGCATAGCGTGCATTCATGGTAAATCACCCAAAACCAACAGGCGAGTGCAGATGAGGCAAGCACACAAAAAGAAGCAACATGCCAACTCGGTCCTTATTCACTTCCATGAATGGCCTTTATTTGGTACGTACACTGTAGCACGGCGCGGCAAAGACCATTTACGCCCCCCCTCCCTACAGGTGGCACGGCACGGCACGGCACAGCTGAGGCCGTTTACGCCCCCCCCCAGCCGTAGTGCACTATGTTTCGGTCAAAGAGACACAAAGGGCGGCCAAGGGCAACTCTAACGCATGCCCCAGGTGCTAGTGCAACCTCCACAATTAAAGGCTCAAAGGAGCAACAGTGTCGTGTGACAGTTGCGAAAATCTACAACGTGCAAAATCCCCGATGAGTTAGTGGACCTGGCACCAAAAGAATGCCCCAAATGGTCAAAAATGCACCTATCTTTGATGAGATGCGCAAATGCGGTTAGGGTGAGCCGTCTTAGCAGACGGATGATCATAATCGGGGGAAAGCGAAGCGTAGCACACCGCGGAAGGGGGGGGTTATAATGCGTAACCTGGGGATAGGAACAAAGAGAACACAGCAAGTGCCAATTTCTGTGTTTAGAAATATGGTTGCTTCATGCAGCCTTTGCCAACCCTCCACAACCAAAAACCTTGCTTTCACCCGGAATTATTGAATACGGCTCGACACAACCCCATTCCTAATTTGGCGCCAACCACATCGTACTATTGTACAATTGCATTGGATGTCAACACGGCGTACCTCCGGGTGCTCGGCTTGTAAAACGTAGTATGCGTTGTCACATGCGTAGCGCTTGTGGACCTTCGCAGTGATCCGCTCCCGCCAAAAATTGCCCATGAGCTCGCCCAAGAAAGCACGAATCATCTTCGCGAGCGTCGCTCCAAGGGCCGTCAATAGAAACCAAAGCGTCTCCCACTTGAGACCATCGATGTCATCCGATAGCAGCGCCTTATACATTCGTCCGGGGACCAACAACACGAGAAACCCAATCGCAATATACGCCACAACCGAACACGGCACAGCCACAAACAGCAACATGTCACAAAGCCCTCCAAGAGCCATGCCACACAAGCGAATGAGGCGCCGCAAGAAGGTTCGGTTGAGCTTGCTCCATCGCTTTTGCGAATTAAGCACCGCCTCATCGGGTGCAAACCTTGAATTCGGGAGGCGTTGGAGACCTTGGATGGCCTGAGCCGCTTCTTGCTGCCCTCCGACACATTCCATGGCTTCCGCAAAAAGGTTAACTATGGTTCAAGGCCATTAGGTTCAAGCGTCACGCAAAGGGTACAAAACTACCGAGCATGCCGATGAGAAACAAGAGGTAGAGCAATGAGGAGCACCCTCAAAGACCACGGAGTTTGTGTCTCCACGCGACACAACAGCACAAATACCGAGGCAAATTTGTGCCATTTACAAATCCATGTCAATTCTTCAATTTCGGGTCACAATCCAAAATCATCCATCAAAAGGCGCCCAAGGTGTGCGAGATCTATTTGTCGCAAGCAGGTGCTTTTGCGCATGATTTGCGACTTGTGAGGATGGCGCCAAGGATCGCGTGACTTTGGGGACTACACATTGAAAAACCCATATTGTAAGCACGATTGATGGAATTTATACTTGCTTGGTTGGTCTTTCGTCATTCAGCACACCACCCCACTCGTGATTGTGGAACCCCTGCGGTCGCGGTGCCATTATTTCCGTACTCATGCTGGTAGAGAAAGTGACTGAGCCGAATTGTCTAGGGGAATCACCACAAGCAATCAAATGTGCCTTTTTATGGAGAAGTCGAAGCAATTTAGAGAACCTGTTTTTGCACGACATGCAAATGCTACTTCACCATTTGGTGTTGATGAGGTCCAACGATGATTCAGGGTGAAATACCATTTTGTGCCTTCTTTGCCGAGTGGCAAATAATGTCGAATGCGGGGGAACAAAGCAAACATGCTTCCCCCCAATTTGACATAAGTAGCTGCTTTTGGTTAAAGGAGATCCTCGGTGCAAGGTTTGTTATCGGTGGGGTTTCTAGAGTATTAGTTTACGCCAACTAGTACCGACATGCGGGGTGCAATTGTGCAAATCAATGTCGGAAGGGCAACTTCTGCCGTAACATTGAGTGCGGTATGGTAGTGTCAAAATTGTGTTGTTGTTCTCCATGAAGAAAACATGGTTACCCGATTGGAGAGTGGTTTCGGAACGTTACCAAGTTATCGAACCTATAGTTGGGTGTCCATGGAGTCCAACGCTTCTTCCAACTTGTGTTTGCCTAATAGGACGCGACGGTTGCGTGGGGGTCACCCAAATCATTGCAATCCTTGACCATGGAAATTCCCAAACTTAGGGTTAACATATTCATTTTAGCATTTGATCTCATTCTCTACCAGTCTACCTCAATCTCGAATCCACCGAATCCACACTAACCCATAGGTAATCCACAATCAATAACAATAACAATAATGGTGGCACAGAGGTGTTCTATGACATATGTAGGGCACATTCTGGATAAGATTGTGGCTTCAAGTCGGCATGCCGGATCTGGAAGGGGAAATCACCAGCCCAGCTGAGCGTGCCGTTCATCTTCCCCTAAAAGCAAAGGCTTGGGTGATTGCAGAAATTCAATGCAGACCGCCAAACAAGGGTGTGAAGTGGAAAGACGCGAAACATTCAGCGTTCTATGGAAAAGGAGACGGCAACGAATTGGATGCAGAACGAAAAATGAAAGGGTGTGAACTGCAAAACACAAAAAGGTGTTTACACGCGCGACGGTAGAAAACGATAGGTATGGTTGCCACTCAAGTGAAGGATTGGAGCTCAAAAAAACACTCAAGTGAAGAGGGATGGAGAAGACACTCAAGTGAAAGGGCGGCTCATGTATGACTAAGGAAGGGGAGCGATTGGATTAGGAATGAAGGGATCCATGTCAAAATTCTTAAAATTTTTCTTCGGGCGCCTTCGGCGCCCCAAATGTAAGGGAAAACCCCGCGACTTAGATTACCCCGCCTGTTGGACTGGCGCGCGCAGATGCGGCGCGGAAATCTGGCGCGCTGCGCTGAGCGCCAGTCCCCCCAAATGCAAAAACGGCGGTACAGCGGGGTCCGAAGTGCCGTACATCTCCCTCCTGCGCTTATTGCGCATGTCTCTACCCATTAGGCCGCCGGTTTCACTACTGGCGATGCGGGAGCACTTTATCGTGATTCCGTCCCTCCGAAAATTTGTTTTTAAAAAAAGGCGTTCGCCGGCGAGCGCCGGCGAGTTACGAATGTTACGAACGCATCGTCGAGGTCCATATATGCTTTCGAGTGACCCTAGGGGTTAAGCTTTGATGAAAACTCCACCCACAAGGGTCAGATTGTGGCCAATGGAGGCCATGATGACCAATGATGGTCACAATGGTGACAATGTTGAACAGGGTAGAGGTGAACCTACCTTGAAGGAGGTGTGTATAACACCCCAACCGAATCGAAATGCATCATATACAACCTGTTTGGGCCCAAAGGGTTGTTTATGAGCCTTGTTGGGTTCCTTAGGGCCCCATGGGGTCTTGTTGAGCCTCTGGTAAAGAAGTAGAAAGGCACACAAGCAACCAAACCTGTAGTCCAAAGCACTAATATGAAAGTGGCAAGGAAGGAGCCATACTATTGAAGTCAAGGACCATTGGTGTGGTGCCAAAGGTACCAAAAGAACCATCCAATGGGGTGTACAGCCACCCATTGGAAGGCAAGCCATCCTCGGTTTTAAAAACCAACCCTTGGTTTTGAGCAACAATGGCTGCAAACTGGCGAACTTGAAAAGATGACTTGGTGTCATTTTTCCGCCAATGCAAAAGTGCCCAATCACGGATTTTTTCCTCCGCTTCGGGAGAAAGTATCGCTTGTGCTTCCGAACGGTTTGAGGTATCCGTTGGAAGCCCGTATTTGCCCACCCGGCAATCCTTTAGTCTTAGAAATAAGGTTGACCGTGCCACTTGATACTTCAATGCGGCATCTTCAGCCAACATCCCTCGAGGTACGCCAAGGTCATGCTTGAGGACCGCAGCAATGGCCTTCAACATGGGAGCCTCCCTCCGGGTTGGATACAACACGGAATGAGGATGCTCATGTTTCCAAGTCGCCAAATTGGGATTCTTGGAAGACTTGGTTGGGTTGAGCTCCAAATGGCTAGGCATGGTGGCTACAAATCTACACAATTGCAGTGTGATGCGTTTTCTGGATAGCCGGGGTATGCTGCCCCCCCCCCCCCCCCCACTGATGCCTACCTACAATAACGTAAAGGGACACGATGGCGCAGGGACACATTCTTGCCGCTGCCCTGTCGTACCCTGAGTTCCAGCACTGCACTGCATGCGTGGCTGCACGTCTATTTTTTCTCCAACCATTGGCAGGTTGGCCACAGCATGGTTCGTTTGGTGTCTATTTTTTCCCCCATGTTGTGGGATGCCACCCTGGTGTACCCCCACAGTGCTGTGTTATTATCGTGTCCTGGTGACACTGTGGTCCTGCGTTCTGTCTTACCCTGCACCCTCCATTCCCGTCTTTGCTCCCAGATCACTGATTCCTGCACATCTCCATCTCCATTGTGCCCCCAGATCATTAATTATTGTTTACTGTGCGTCTCCATTGCCCTGCCTCCCCCTGGGTTTCTCTGCAGTTTTTGTTTTGTTTCCCCGCCCAGCTGAGATCACTTTTTTTTCTGCAACCCATTACCGATTCGAGCTGGCGCCAGCTGTTACAGGCGCCCACCCTATCTCAGGTCCTGCTTACCTCAGTGTTCCTGTCTGCAACCGAAAACACAAAAAAAAAAAACGCTGTTACGTCTCTGTCGCTTCTTCACAACACTTTTTTTTGAACTCCAAGGAGGGGAGTGTACCGTGGACAGAGCCCACCTCAGGCCTCAGTCCACAGAAAGGATTCCCGCGCGCGTGCAGAACACTAACATACACGCGCACAGACAGACTTTGCTGAGGTACAGACCCAGAGAAAGAGTTTTCGAATCGGATTTTCTGTCAGTATTTAGGCATAAATGATATTACAGTGTTGAGATAATTTGTACGGCTAGATCGACCTGAGTGACAAGTGACGAGATATATTTGTTTTGCATCATGTTTTCAAATGCGAATTGCTCAGTGAGTCATATGCATGCATCATACAAGATTTCAGAATATTTTGCATGCATGGTAACAAGAGCTTGAACTCATGTGCCATTTATTCACTTGTCTCTCTTTTAGAATGGACCTCATGTGCCGGACGCTTAGTATCTTCGTAAGTTTGTAATGTTGTTTTATTGTGTTTGTGTGTGGGCTTGTGTGTCTTGCATCTTGCGTGCCTATGGGATAAAGTTTTCTTTTTCTTGCATTTTAAAGTGTTTTTCAAGTGAAATTTCCAATCAAGTTTTAAGCAATTATTTTCCAATATACGACAAAGCCCATTACAGTACACATACGCAATAGGCAGGTGCACCACGAGGTCGATTGGTAATTAGGACACCAATCTCGCCAATGGTGCGTCCATGCATTTCACGGACAACATCGGAGCATTTCCAATCAAAGCGTTTGGGATTGGAGTGTGTGCCCAAACGTAAGGAACACACAAGTAGCAAAATCAGTAGGCGAATATTCATTCCGAGCTGTGACAGAAAAAAGAAAAAAATGAAAAATGAAATTCAAATTGGTCTAGAAATTCAGAATTCGAACTTGTCAGCGCTGGTATATACGGCAGCGATGGTATATACTGTGGTATATACTGCGGCGGCGATGGTATATACTGTGGTATATACTGCTGCGGCGGCTGGTATATACCGCGGTATATACTGCGGTATATACTGGTATATCGGTATATACCGCTCGTATATACCGGTATTTACGCGAGCGGCAATCATCCCAAACGATAAAAATACGCTTATCCTCAGGAGGTGAAATCGCGTGCGACGCGCCATTTTGAGGGCTTAAAATGGGACTTGGAACTTTTCGCCTTTAGACCTGACGAGGCGATTGATGGATGCCTTTTGATGTGAAGATTTCGACACTGTGCCCTATATAGGCTGTAACGCGATGTCAATTTCGACGTGTATTTCGTCTGTTTTGGAGGTCGTTTTAGCTAATGCTGCTGCGTTCGAAGATAGCTGAGCAGTCGTTCGACGATAGGTGAGCAGTCGTTCGCCTTTCTGCGCATTGCACTAGGGCACATTCGCAGGCAATTTAGCTACGTAACACCATCTTTGTGTACAATTTATTTGTCGCCCTTTGGGAAAGCGACAAATTACCTCAAGGCAGAATTCACAATTGAGTTCAATTGAGGAATTTATACTTCTACCGTTGCCTAACACGCCGTCATCATGCCGAAAGAAAAAACCTCAACATCTAAAGAGCCCAAAAAGATGTATTGGTGCAAGGAATACAAGCGCAACCCGACTCACGACACCGAAAACTGTTATGTCTTATTAATGCGCAAAGAGGGCAAAGAGCCGGGAAAGAAAAAATGCCGCATGTGTTTGGCAAGCTGCTCCACGAGAATGCCAATAAGAGGGCAAAACTTGAAAAACTTGCCTAGGACCAACAGCTCCTGCAGCACTTGCAAATGGTGGGTTTGGTGCCCCCAGTCCAAGGGAAGGTAACCAAAGCAGTTCTAACACAGGCTATCAAGCAGTACATTGCCTCTGGAGGCAATCTGAGGGTGACAGGCAAGAAGCAGGAACTCAGAGAGCGCCTGGAGGTTGTACTGCACAGTGGTCAGTGAGAGGTGTTTTGGCTGCCCATTTTGTGCCTGTTGTATGCCTTGTTCTTATGTGTGCCGCTTGGAGCCTTTGGAAGGAGGTTGCCCACCAAGAGGGGAAATGGTCCAATGGGTGTCCAAGACCAGGTGAAAACTCGCCCGGGCAACCTCCTCACACCCCGTGGTGTCAACACACCGTCCGGATATACCCACGAAAAGGGGGTGTTTCGGGGGGGGGGGGGGGGGATGGTATATCACCACCTGACTTATCCGGAGAATTTCGGCGCGGAAGCGCCAGAACAGCCGCCTAAGTCAAAAACGTCGGATTTTCCTAACGGTGCTGCAAAACATAGAACCCGGGTGGCGAACCGCCACCAGGCATCTGTACTCCCTACCACAGTAGAGAAGCAACGTTGCTTATTTGGAATAAGACCTCGTTCCAGGCCGACTGTTGCTTATAATGTACCAAGATGCACGTGATAATTCAGCGTTGCTTATTTTTTTTTTTGGCGGTAGTTGGTTCGATTCCCTGTCAGCACTGAGGGGGCACATTTGGGCCACTTGAACGCTTCAACTTGATTACAAGGTTCGACCCCCCCCCCCCCCCTTGAGACCCCCTCCCTCCCTGCTTCCCTCCCTCAGCTCCCTCCCACCCGCCCCCGGCTCCCTCCCTCCCTCTGTCGGCTAAAGTTGAACTGTTGCCCCCCACCCCCCCCCCTTCTTCCTCATCTACTTTACCTCCCTTCCTCCCTCCTTTGCAATGTATAGACAACAAAGAGCAAAGAAATTCTCCAATGAGAGCATGTCACAATGCTTGCTTGTCAAGAACACGACAAGAAATGTTTACTCATCAACAAGCTGGCCGCTTGCAGAATGCCGCAAACTGTTGTGGTATGCCTTATCACGCTTGCTCGTTGTGCACATGCACCATGGCCATTCAACAAGGCCGTGGGTTGGTGTTCATCGGCCTTTGCCCGCAGGAAGAACTCGCGAACCGCTTGAACGGTCAAAGTATATATTTTCCTCGAATGTCCAAAATATAACATATATGGTATGGTCATAGATTACACCTACATTGATGATCATCAAAGTGGATGGAAGGCCACCGCTTAAAAAAACACGGATAGTCTAAGTGTGGCACCTCAAAAGGTACTTGGCCGAGTAGAACTCCTCTACAATTGGCAGAAAAAAATATGTACCACAATGAAAGATATGTATATTTCAATCATAATGATATAAAAACCGCATTCATACCGTTCCGAAACGAAGAAATAAATGTCTGCTTGGCCACAAATTGGTCGCCGATCTGCAACGCTACACATGACTTGAGTACGGGCCGCAACCCCCCCTCCCCTTGTGCTGAAGCATTCAACTCGCCCAAATGTGGCCCCTCACCGCCACGACTCAGCGCCCAACGATCGCTGGCGCGCATGGATCGGTCCTGCTGTGCAGCGATCAGCGGTGGCGCTGAGCGATCGGCTGCAGTCATGGGCATCGAATCAGAGATGGGAGCTAAAATTGAGCTATGCCAGATTTGTAGAAAGACACATTATTAAAGGATGGAATGGTCCTCTCTTCATATGCACTCATCAAATTTACAATTTGAAGTCACAACCTTCATCCCAAGCCTCAAAGGATATTGCATCATCACAAGAAGGATCGCAATCAACCGTTCCTTCATCACAAGATGCCCTGCAAGAAGACGTAGAAGAAATTTTCCCCTCGGAACCCAAGGTTGAGGATGATATGTAGTCGTTTGCTTCTGAACACAAAAATAGTCCTCGTTCGCGCTCTCACTTGCAGCTATATAACACAAGAAAGACGAAAGAGCTTAAGGCAAAGTCACTAGCGGAGGTGGAGTTGGGAAGCATCCTAAGCCCAGAGGAGCCACAACAAAGTGCACCCGCAATCCCCCCAACGCAAGTGGAAATCCCGGCACCAAAGCGTCCACCACAAGCATCCATCCCCACCGAACCAGCCCTCCGAAGCCAAACCCAAAGCCCGCAAAGGCAAGGAGAAGGCAACAAATCCTCTCAAAAAACAAAGAACTATGAACATTCCCCAAGATTTTTTTGGCAATCCAATTCCTAACTTTACCTCCATGGCCATGTCCAACAATAGTCAACTCCAGCTCCAGCTCAAGCTCTAGCTCGAGTAGTCTTTCTGCGTTTGTTCCCGGTTCTCTACGGCCTGTTCCGCCATCAGTGCTTGGTACTAACATGTTTCCGAGTTCATATGGCATGAATGTGGTAACCCAAATGCCAAGTTTCCCAAGAATGCCTCCCATGTCTTCACAGGACTTGCAGTTGTTGATGTCTCAATTGAACAAACTTTCCGAGTCAATAGCGAAAATGCGGTGATGATACGATGTGCTTTGCGTTGTGCGATTGTTTGGGGAAGCCTATGGGGACATGCATTATGAATTCATGGTGAAAAAAAAAGGGAAATAGTAGAGTGAAAAGGTAGAAAAAAACAAAAAATAGAAAGAGAAATGGAAAAGAAAACAAAAAATGATGAAAAATTGGTCCAATTTCAGAATATGATGACCCCACATCAACTCGGTAAGAATTGCCAACTCGTTAGGAATGGAGGTTCTAGTTATGTCATTAGGCACTGCTCATTTCACTACCTGCCCCGGTGAGTTTTAGGTTCTGCTTGTAATATCCACGTTGCACTACTGCTTTCCTACCCTGGTAGGGAGTAAGACCACCACATTCACGCTTAGGTGCTGCAGCGCTGCTGCTGCTCCGAAAATCATTTTATATAGATTGGTCCTGAGAAAAGTGAAATTTTTAAAAAAAAAACAAAGGCAAAACCAAGCCCGGGGACACAATGACCACAAACTAACAATGAGGCTTGCACACAATATTGCAAGACACATGTCGACACGTGCAATGCCTTACAATCAGGTTTGGGGGTATGGGACAAGGTAGAAGTGCTCTTTTATTGGACCCAAGGGTGTTTTTGACAAACCATGTTGGCAAGGTGTTGGGGGGGTAACTTGGCGACACCGGGGACTTTTTCCAATCCGTTTAGACCGTTGGAAAGCCGAAAGTGTCCACTTGTTCAATATGCAGGCTGTGCTAGGCCATATCACTCCGGCATTGAGCGATTGGACCGTCATGGGTCGGAGGTTGGTCAAAAAGGTGACAAATTTTCTTTTCAAAACCGGGTTATAACAAGTCCCGGGGCGGGTAACCAGGCGCTGGCGGGGAGCTTTTCCTATCTGTTTGGACCATTGGAAAGCCTAAAGTGTGCACTTTTTGAATATGCATGGCTTTGCCAGGCTGTCTTCCACCGGCTTGAAACGATCGGACCGTCATGGGTCGGGAGTTCGTCAAAAAAATGACAAAAAATGTTTTTTTTCAAAACCGGGTTTGTAAAAGGTCTGGGGGGATAACTTGGCGCCACCGTGGAGTTTTTGCACTTGTGTTGCACCATTTCTTCAGGCCGATCCGGTTTCATTGTGCATTACTTTGTTTCGGTGGTCCGCGTTGACAAACACTTTCCAACCGAAAGACATTGACAACCACTTTGGTAGCTAACATACAAATGAAACGCATCTCCTGCACCATCCCCTTCGTCAGAGGAAGACTGGGCTTCGTCGGGACCGAGGGCTGCTTCTTGGGCAGCGTGATCTACCCTTCGGCGTTTCTCAGCTCTGGGTTTTGGGGCTGAGCGTGGCCCTGGTTTGGCCGGACGTTTTGCTGTAGGCCTGTCAATCCGCCTCAGAGGCTCTCCTACTCGCCTTGACCTCCGTTTGGGTGCTGGTTTTGCGGCAGCACCTTTCGCTTTCTCACCGACCTTATTCAAAAAATCGTGGGCTGTCACAAAGCCCCCGAGGTGCAGCGACAAAGGATTGTCCCGCGTGGCCGCATTGATAACCCTGCCACTGCACTGTATTGAAGCATTGCTTTTCATTGAAACCTGGCAAAGAGCTGGCGAAGGGGCAGAATTTTGCGAAAAATTTTGCGATGCAATAGTGTTGTGAGCCGGGCTGGCAGGGCACGCAAGGAGGTCGTGGTGTTGGATGCGCTCAGGGGGACAATGTTCCAGGAAATATTGCGGGTCAAACGGGCTGATTCCACATGACCGAAAGGCTGACAGAACATTTCGTGGTGTCACTGCATCAACATATGCATGTGTCCACAGTTGCACAAAGTTTGCAGGGGATGGGGCTCTGTGATGGTTTTTCCTTTTCTAGTGAAGCGGTACCCAGAACCCGTGGCCCATAGCACGGAGGCCGTCACACCCGCACGGACGCCGTCAACACCGTCCATCCCTTCTCTCTGATCTGCGGGATCCGGAATCCGAGCCCTAACCATTAAATCGATGTGGAATTACCATAATTTCACTTTCGTGATCGATTTTCGGTTAGAAATCGGTGAAATACCCGATTTCTAACGCAATTTATAATTGCCGTGAAATCGCCGCCTGTTGTCGCCTGTTCTCGCGCTTGCGTCGCTTCTCCGTGGCGAGTTTTGTGAGGGATCTTTCTCCTGTACCTTTGAGGTTCTAAGGGAAGTTAAGGGCTGGATCTAGAGGGTTTTTAATGTACTTTCATCTGGTGCGTTCACCAGAATTCTTCACCGAGGCGTCTTCGAGAAAATCAGCGCATAAGGTTTTCCGTCGATCGCTCGAACTCATGGTTCTCAAGGACCATGAGTTCGGACGGTACCTTACATCTCCCCCCTATGCCCTTCATCCATGCCCTTTTCACGAGGGCATATCACTTGGTATAGGGAAGCGGGCAATAGGGAGGTTCTAGGCAGCATATGGGTTTCGCAAACCCAAGTCATTTGCGTGTGTAAACGCTAACTTCGTGTGCTTGTGAGCATGCGCGTAAAGCGCCGAACACAATGCTCACAAGACCAAAAGCCCTAGGCCATTTTCGTTTTTTGAGCCAACTCAACGATGGCTCCACGCAATTCAATGCGTACCAAAACCCATTTTTTGGAAAAGGGCAAAGTTTGGTCGAAAATTAGGCCAAAATGGCCAATCCCCCGAGGCTCGTGCTCGAAGCCTTTGGGGAGTTGAGCCTTGAACCAAGGCAATATGTAACGTAGAGACCACGAAGGACATCGTGGATGGCTTGGTTGATTTTTGCAACCTTGCCTTCTATAGCATCGCCTTGTGAGCACGCGTGCCATACTGCCTCTTTGCACACGCGCTCATATGCAAACGCTAATGACATGGGTGGGCGAGGACAATCTAACCATAGTGGGCATATTTGAAAGCACTTACTATGGGCCTACTCCAAAAATGTTTGCTCATATTTTTGTTCCTCAATGACCCATAGATACATGCATGCCAATATCGCCGATATATGCACTTTTTCCCATAAATAGTGTGCTTCAAGGATTGAGGTGTTAAAAATGTTTCCCTAACGCTTTGAACCCCAACCCTTGTCAGAAAAGGGAAGCAAAGCATTGGTTTGCATCCATGCAAAAGCCCAAGGCCTATCTCTCTTGTGATACGGAGATACGACTTTTCGAGTGACCACTTTTGGGTGAATTTTGGCCGTTTTGCCCAGAATGGCCACATACCCCGTCTCCCCCTTAATGTTCGGCCCAAGGTTGTGTGCGCCACTTGACCAAGGGTAAGGGTGATTCGGAGAGGGAACATAAACCCACATCGAATGGGGTGTGTCCCCATATGGCCTCCCCTCGTGAAGGGAGAGTTGTGCGTCACCCAATTTGGGGTATGTTGCCATTGTGCCCCATTTGCGTGTCAATTTCCCTCCAAGGGGGAAAATAGCTAAAGGCGACTACGAGGGTTAGCAGGTGGCATATATTGGGACCTAAGTCCCATGTGTCTATAGGATCTTTGGCTGGAAGGATCCTCGCCGTGGCCATGGAGATATGGAATCATGAGTGCGGGCCATTTCGGCCAAATTTCGCTGTTTTTGCCATTGTATGCCATATTGGAACTGCCATATCTCCATGGGGCAAGGGACCTAGCAAGGAAGAAAGGGCGATTATTGTAGCATATGACCAAGGGTTGAACGCTGTTGAGTTTCGTATTTGCTCCTCCGGCTCATCCGGAGTTATTCAACTTTTGGTGCGATCCATGATCCCCCCCCTTTCCACCGCATGCTGCTCTCTGCCCCATCCGTGTGTTCATCCCCTTGGTGAACAGTTAGCAGCCAGTGTGACAGCAATCCAAATCCCAAGGCATGGGACCAAATGGGATATCAAGGGTCGTGAATCGAGGCTTGGCGCGACAAGATCGCCAAGGTTTCCTACCCAGGACGGTCGCGCAGGACGGCCAATTTTGCCATTTTGGCATTCGTGGACCCAGTTTGGATCGTCACCACGCCGAGGATCATGGTGATCCTTGAGAGCCAAGTCCATATAAGTCCCCATTGGACTCCCAGTTGATAGCATATGGAACGGCGGATCCGATCTCCAAGCCGGCGTGGAGATATACCATTGGGGATACCTTCCATTTTGGCTCATTTTGAGCAGCCAAAATGACCCCTTTTTGGGACCCCAATTTCAGCCCCCCGTGTGGTCAGTTGGCGGCCCCATATCTCTATGCCCATGAGGAGCCCCGACCTAATTTCAAGTCGTGCAGTTAAAAAAAAGCCTAGGTCCTGCCTCCCTACCTGTGTGCCATTCCCCTTGCCCTGGCCGGGCGAGCCACCCGTGGGAATGACTCCAATTTTGGTGATTTTGGCATCATGACCCCACGTGGCGAACCCGTGGCGCCCTGATGCCGGGGACTCAGAGGGAACCAGGTTGGGTGAGGGCTCCAGGGAGTTCGTACTTGAAGGGCATAGGGTCAGTTGCCTCGTCCCTACCTCTGGCTGGTCCGGACAAGGGGTCAATTTTTGAGTTTTTCGAGCTAATATCAGTTTGGGCTGGAAACAGCCCATTTTCAGCTACCAACTCCTAGGGGATAATGGCGGGGCCTTATCTCTGGCTCAGAGGGGAGCTGGGACCTGCCGTTAAGGGAGCATAGGGAGCCACTGTCAATTGGCCGTGGAGCCCCTTGGTTGCCAGGAACTCGCCTGTGGCTAGGCAAGACACCCTCCCCTATCGGCAGGGTTTCAGGGTCCGGATTGAGCAGGGTATGGGTTGTGTTTGAGCCCCCGCCCCTGCCAGCCACTGAGAGGGTCGAGCCTGGGATTGGGATATGAGTTGGGACTGACTGTCTATTGTCCTATAATGCCCTTACCTCAGTCCAGTCTTAACCCCATGTGTACATATCCTGATGTGTTGCTGTACATACCTTTGATCCCCTGTTTCAGAGTGGCAAGGATCCGGAAACGCTTTGTCACATGACATGAGCATGAGGATGCCCCTGTGAGCGCAGTGCTTTGCCTGCCTGCTTGCTTGTGCGTGTCCACCGCAGCGTCCTGTGCCCAGGCCCCCCCTCGGGAACGCGTCAAAAGCGTTTCACCGCCGCGGGGCTACCCATCGCTCGCGTGCCACTCGGGGCCGCCTGAACCCCGAGCACCACGGGCTTCGCAGCGCCGCCCGGAGCATCGCCCCGAGTACCAGCAGCAGCGCCGAGTCCGTGAAGGAAGTGTAGCGACCAGAACTCCGACGTCAGCGAGTTCCTTCGGCCGACCAGTACCGGCCACACTCCCAGCTGAATCACCTACCTGCACAACCACCATCGGGTGTCTGGGTCCCAGCCCTGTAGAGAGAGTGGACCGCAGCAACCGCTTCAACAGCCACCCCCAGGACTAGTCCATCGAGGGGAACGAGCGCCCACCAAGGACCTCAAGATCCACTGCGGCACCTGCTCCCATGGTGAACTGGCAAGAGGCGGGCAAGACATGGCCGCAGCCCCACCCCCATGCTGTGTACCTGCTGCGTGGGTTAGTGTCCGGTCCACACTACCGCCGCAGCAACCCCCAGTGCGAGGGCGGCATGCCCGGGAGCTTCGAGCTCCGCGAGGATATGGGCGCCGACCGCCTGCAGGCAGCGGAAGACTGGCTGCAGGCAGAAGGATACGCCTACCGCTTCCGCCACAAGCGCTGGAGGGTCTGGACCCGGCCGGACAGGCCCGGCGAAGGGCTGCGCCCTGACGGGATTGAGGATGACGAGAACCCCAACGAGTACCCGTCGGGCGCTACAATCAACGTCTCTATATGGGACATGATCGAAAAGAAGTTCCGGGAACCGGGGGAAGAGCGTACGCTGCAGGGCAGCAGCAGCGCGTCTCCCGGGAAGGAGAAGCGATCCGCCGGGGACAGGAAGCGGGACAAGAAGTGGCGGGAGTACCAGGAATCCCTGGCTGCCGAAGCCGCCCAAGCCGCGGAGAACGAGACCAAGGGCGGAACCCCAGCCCCCAGCCCGGAACGGCCCAGTGGCGGTCACCACCCCGGCCACACCACCCTTGGCGACTTCCTTGAAGTCGCCAAGAAAGCCAAGGCCAAGCCCCGTCAGCTGCACCTGAGGAAGTCAGGCCCCAGCAGCGACGTGAAGTCGGCCCACCGGGGAAGGAGGCCGACCGACGACGCCAGCTCCAGCAGCGGCGTCGCCCCCCACCAAAGGGATGTGGCCCGCGCCTGCGTGCGTGCCTGCGGGGTGCCCTGCAACCTTCGGGTTGCCCGGCAACGGGCCACGGAGCAGAACGCTGCCGTGGAGGGCGCCGTCGGCATCGCCCAGCAGGAGGCTGCAGAGTGGGGCAGAGGCATGGCCTTCCATGCCTCGGCCGTGGCGGCCATTGCGGCCGGAGTCACGGCTGCAGCCGCACAGGAAGCAGCAGCTGCCCGGGTCAGGAGTGAGGTGGAGGCAGCCACGCAGGAAGCGGCGGCTGCCCAAGAAGCCCGCCTGACCCAGGAGGCCATTGCCCGTAAGGAGGCCGAGGTGAAAGCGTTGGAAGAGGCGCTTGCCCAAGAGAGGGCAAGGAAGGAGGCTGAGGAAAGGGCCCATGCCGAGGCAACGGCCAAGGCCCAAGCGGACGCCGCCAAGAGGGACACCATTGAGGCCGCGCGACGGAAGGTTGCTGAGGAGAGGGCAAAGACGGAGGCGGAGCTAGCAGCGTTAGAAGCGGAGAAGGCTCGGCTGCAGCGGGCTCGGGAAGCTGAGGCTGCCCGTGCCGGAGAAGAGGCGGAAAGGAGAGCTGCCGCAGCCACAGCTGCCGCAATGGAGGAGGCGGAGGCCAAGCTTAAGCGCGAAACACCCCCGGGAGGATCCAGAGTAGAGACCCTTCGGAAGCTCTTCGAAGGAGACGCCTCCTCCAAGATGAGGCTGGACCTGGAGGAGGACGACACCGGCAGCAGTGGGGACAGTGGCCCAACTACCCACCGACGAAGGAAGGGTAAGGGGAAGACTCCCGAGAGGGCACGGAGACCCGCGGATGGATATCCCCACGACTCCGACCCCTTCTTCACCGCCAGCGACGGGGACGGACGAGACCGCCGACATCGCCGAGGAATGGCTGGAGGAGGAGGCGGAGATGTCCCCATGGTGTCGAAAGGTGGGGATCCCCCTCCTCCCTACCGGAGTTCGGAGTCCACCGCGTGCGGGACCGAGGCGCCCAGGTGGGGCGACATGGTCGAGAATGATGACATGGACTTACGCTACACGGAGAAGCCCCTATCCTCCGACCCACCGAGGCGACCCGGCGGAGACCCACCAGGATCCCCTGGGGGAGGCCCGCCGGGACCCACGAGCGGAGGACCACCGGGACCCCCTGGAGGACGTCCACCAGGTGGACCCCCTGAAGGCGGACCCCCTGGCGGAGGAGGACTCCCTGGACCGGGTGGGCCCAGCGGAGGCCCTCCTGGAGGACCCCCTGGGGACCCCGACGGCCCACCGCGAGATGGTGTCCCGGAGGTAACCTGGCGGTGGATCGTCTACCTCCGCAGGGGGGTCCAGGCCCTCGAGCGCGAGGTAGACACGGGCAAAAGCGAGATGATCCACATCGCCAGGGTCGCTGCGGGCGCACAGAAGGAGCTGGATATCGCCAAGACGGAGATGGTTAAGATCGCCAAGGTCGCCACCGCCGCCCAGATGGAGCTGGACATCGCCAGGGGCGAGACCAGGCTGCTGAACAAGGTCATCAGCGGCCTGCAGCAGAGATCCGACAGGCTGGAAGGCCGGGGGAGCGTCGGCAGCGACCTCCCACCCCTGGAGTCCGGCTCGTCGGACGACGGCTGGGGGCCTGGATCAGGTCTGGGCAGAGCCCACGCCCCCGGCGGAGCCCAGCGCCAGTGCCCCCTCTCTCAGCGCCCCCTCTCATCACAGCGCGGGCCGTCGTAGCGAGCGTGTGCCGTCTGGCAGTGGCAGTGAAGAGTGGCGTGACGAGTGGCTCAGTGCGGAGTACCACAGCCGCCGTGCCCCACTGCGGACGCCGGTATGCCCCCGACGCCCCGCACCAGTCCCAGATCCAATCCCGACGGCAGGAGGGCGATATGGTGGACTCAGAGATGAGGTCCCCGGAGGGGGCGTGGAGTGGGATATCGGCGGAGGCGAGGAAGACCTGGAGGAGTTCGGCATTACCCCGCCGCGTGGTGTACGACGGGAGGCCGCTGAACGCAGCCGCTGGCGCCGTGATGAGGAGGCATACATGGAGGGAGTACGGCGTGAACATCTAGGTTCAACGTACTTGAAGGAACCACTGCGTGGCCACATGGATACCGCGGAGGAGATGGAAGCGGCAGCCTTGGGAGTCCGTGGGGGACGCCGATGGGAACCTCGGTCGACCTCGCGGCCGGCGTTCATAGTCCCTAAGGCCGCGGATGCCGCCGTGTGGGAAGACTGAAGGACATCAAGCCCCCCATGTACGATGGCAACCCCCTCAACCTCGACCGCTTCCTCAAGAAGCTGGACGATTGGGGGATGACCGTCACGGAAGACATGGATCCCGCAGAGGCGGAGAAATATGTCTTCAAACGGTTCAGGTGGCGCCTGCCGGAGGTGCTCCAAGAGCTATACTTCGTGGCGACCAAGGAGGGGAAAATCAAGACCCTCAAGGAAGCCAAGAAGTGGCTCAACGAGCAGGAGCTGGTAGACGCTCCGCAGGTGGCTGCCAAGCGGTGGAAGGCCATCAAGCTTCAGCATGATGGTCGGGAGATCCGCC
Organism: Eutreptiella sp. 'Long Island Sound 2002'; assembly: GCA_964036045.1. Classification (NCBI taxonomy): domain Eukaryota; phylum Euglenozoa; class Euglenophyceae; order Eutreptiales; family Eutreptiaceae; genus Eutreptiella; species Eutreptiella sp. 'Long Island Sound 2002'. The sequence continues at coordinate 23,824,608 of OZ038398.1, read as the reverse complement.
TACGAGATTGGCGGGACTTCCGGGGGCAGTACACCCTCTTCCGCCGCAACGTGGAGGACTGGAATGAGGGTGACGAGCGGGCCCGCCTGCTCGCCATGCTGCTGGAAGCATGGATCATGAGAGTCACCAAGGAGGAAGCCAAGAGAGCCAAGTCCAACCACACGGTTAAGATGATGCTCCCCAAGGAGTATCATACAAACGTGGTGGCTTGGACAAAGAAGCACGTGGCCCGGGATGTCAAGCGGCACTCCCTGCGGAATGCTCTCCTCATCACCGTCAAGGGCGATCGCGAGAAGACCGCGATGTGGCGCCTTGATGAGTGTGAGGTGGCTGGCCAGACCATCCGTCTGCAGGCCATCCCGGCGCGGATGACCTGCGACGAGGTCCTGGAGTGGGTCGGAGAGGAAGTGCTCAAAGAGTACAGGAATGTCCACCACACCCGCGGGTTGAAGCCCGGTGACCGTGACGTCAACTATGTTGGCGAAGGGTCTGGCGGGGCAGCTGCCATGGACCCAGCGGGAGCCGAAGGCGGTGAGGTCCTCAACGATGATAACGCTGACGATGAGCCCGCCGAGACGGCCGTTTGTGCCTTCGTAGCCAACAACCTGAACGCGGGGAGCAACCGGGGAAGCTGGAAGCCCCTGCAGAAGGGTTGGAGGAAGAAGGAGAAGAAGGAGCCCCGCCGCATGGGCGACCCTCCGCTGTCCTTTGGGGAGTTCATACGAGCTCACCCTCAGGGCTGTTTCGTGTGTTATGGGAGGAACAAAGGGTTCAACCATGACCACCGGACATGTCCCGTCCACAAGGCCGACACGGAGGCTTACAGGAAGGTGCACGGGTCGAAGAAGCGCGCACCCGCGAGTGTCCGGGAGGCCAAGGTGGAGGTCACCAAGGACGAGCTCTCCAAGCTGATGTCGGTGGGAACTGAGTTCGCGAAGGAGATCCAGGAGATCAAGAGGGCCTGGGTTCCCAAGTCGGACGACAAAAACAAGGACAAGGAGAAGAAGGGTAAGAAAGGGGGAAAGAAGCACATAGGTTTTTAAAGGCAAAAGTGTTAGTTTATTCCGAAAACTAAGAAAATGGCGGAGTGACTTGTTTTGGGGCTTGAATATCATGCCAAACATGGTGCGAAAGCTATTTTGGTGCGTTGGGCACCTGCAAAATAGCGTGTGGGGGCCTTTAAAGGAGCCCCCAAGCCTAAAACATACAGATTTTTTGCAAAATATTGGCAATTTTAGGCCATTTTTTGACACATAATGTCCTTTTTCAGGTCGAAGAGGCCCTGAAACACCTATTTGCTGGCTCCAATAATTTTGAATACATGTTTTTTTGCGTCAGGCATCTGCAAAATAGGGTGAGGAGGGCTTGTACTGGCCATCAGAGCCCAAAAAAAATTTTTTTTGCCCAAAATTGGCGTTTTTAGGCCATTTTTGGGCAAAAAATGGGCATTTTTAGGGGCAGCGGCCCTGAATCACCCATTTTCTAGGTTTCTAACCCTGCAAAACATTCTTTCTTTTGTCGGGCACCTGCAAAATAGGGTGGGGGGGTGTCGAATTGACCACCAGAGCCCAAAAAACACTATTTTTGGCCCACAATTGGCATTTTTAGGCCATTTTTGGGCAAAAAAATGACCATTTTTGGGCAAAAAATGGCCATTTTCCGACGGGGGGGGGGCTGCATCACCCATTTTCCGGCTCCCCAATCCTGCAACACATGTTTTTTTGAGTTGAGCACGTGCAAAATAGGGTGGGGGGGCGTCAAACTGACCACCCGAGCCCAAAAAACACTGTTTTTGGCCCAAAATTGGCATTTTTAGGCCTTTTTTTGGGCAAAAAATGGCCATTTTTTTGGGGGGGGGGGCCTGAATCACCCATTTTCCGGCTCCCGAACCCTAAAACACACGTTTTTTGTGAGTTGAGCACCTGCGAAATAGGGTGGGGGGGTGTTGAATTGACCACCCGAGCCCAAAAAACACTGTTTTTGGCCCAAAAATGGCATTTTTAGGCCATTTTTGGGCAAAAAATGACCATTTTTGGGCAAAAAATGGCCATTTTCCGAGGGGGGGGGCGCTGCATCACCCATTTTCCGGCTCGCCAATCCTGCAACACATATTTTTTTGAGTCGAGCACGTGCAAAATAGGGTGGGGGGCGTCAAACTGACCACCCGAGCCCAAAAAACACTGTTTTTGGCCCAAAATTGGCATTTTTAGGCCTTTTTTTTGGCAAAAATGGCCATTTTGGGGGGGGGGGGGCGCCCTGAATCACCCATTTTCCGGCTCCCGAACCCTAAAACACACGTTTTTTGTGAGTTGAGCACCTGCGAAATAGGGTGGGGGCGTCAAACTGACCACCCGAGGCCAAAAAACACTGTTTTTGGCCCAAAATTGGAATTTTTAAGCCATTTGTTGGCCAAAATGGACATTTTTTAGGGGGGGGCGGCCCTGATTCACCCATTTTCCGGGTCCCTAATCCTGCAACACATTTTTTTTTGAGTCGAGCACCTTCGTCCTTCTCTGAGAATAAGGCTCCAAAAATGGACATTTCGTGCCCAATATAGAGTCTCGGTCGGGTTTAGTTCCGTCAATTGTATAGCCAAGAAGTGCAACAAAGTCATCTTACTGAATGTGTCCCACATAAGGACTACATGGCCACCTCTTCCAAGTTGCTGGATGGCTTAATGTGAGCCCTTTATGCAAAAAAAAAGGCCAAAAAGGCTGAAAAGGGGCTTATTTTCGTCAAAAATCCACTGGGATGTTGGATCTGGGGGAAGGTGAATAGTCAGATCTATAGATGCGCTACGATCAATACTATTCAGCAATTCACTGCTACTCTCCCAGTGGCAGATTTTGCGAAAATGGCATTTCTTTGACTTTCATTTTGCGGCGATCGGTGCCGCGGCAGTTGCATGCGGGTACAGTCCGGCTCTGGCGATGCAACTCAAACCACAGTGATTTAGGAAATAAGAAATTGACGATTCGTTTCCCGATTTTCTCGACAGTCACCTCAGGACTGATAACTTGAAAACGAAAAAGCTGCATTTCTGAATTTACAGACAAATTGGAAATTAAAAACCTATGTGGAAGGATGTCAACGAGGTTGACGCGGAGGAGAGTACCCCTCCTCCCACAAGCAACGCCCCTTAGCGGAGCCCCTGCAGCCAAGGGCCCCAGCTAGGGCGGTTGCAGGATGGTGTTGTGGGAAGCGCCACACCATCCCATTCGGGAGATACTGAGCACAATGGGGTCGCCGCGGGCGGAAGGCCCGTTCCGACACCCAAGACAAAAGACGGTCGCAGTGGCAGGGTGGGGGCAAGTGCTGGAGGGATAGCCGCCCTAGGCGGATCCTCGTATCCAACCAAGGTCCCCGGTGAAGGCACTAACTCTTGCACCCGGCCATCCTTCGCGACCAAGAATGTGTTTGATGTGCTCCAAGATCTTTCCGAGAGTATCGGGGGATCACCCGGACCGCAGCTGGATGCTGCAGATGGGCAGCCTGAGCCCATTGTCCACGGCCTGCACCAGTCGCTTATTGAGCTTCTGGAGCGGCCGGAGATCCTGAGCTTGCACGCCGTGCGCCGTGTTGGGCGGGAGCGGCAGTTGCAACTTAAGGTCCGCGCCCTATGCGGGGAAATGGAGAAGGTCTTCGACGTGTTGGTCGACACGGGCGCTCAGGTCAGCCTGGTCAAGGCTGGCCTACTTCCGCCAGAGTGCTTGACCGACAGTCGGAGGCCTGTCAGGCTGAAGGTGGCAAACGGCCAGTACATGGTGGGAGGCACGAAGGAAGCGGCCATTGGGCTGCAGTTCGTGAACCACCGTGAGCTGAGCCGCCCGGACCTCGGCAAGGAAATCCTCCTGCAAGGCCGCTTCTACGAGGCCCAGATGGACTCGGACATGATCGTCGGGTACGACTTCATATTGGAGACGGACTCCGGCGTTCTCCCGGCCCAGGCCTCCATGACCCTGTACCGGGACGACCAGCTCTCGTGGCTGTCGTCACCTGAGCACCATGTGGAATGCCAATGGATCCACCCGGAACGTAATCAGCTTGAAGTAGCTGCACTAGGGACTGAGCCAGCCGGGCCAGCGAACCAGGAGTACGGCGTAATGCCGGAAGTGGCGAGCCGAGTGGTTGCGGACCTGGGAGCTTCGGATCTGGCCCTGGATGCATTCTCCTCAGGAACCTCCGCCCATCTTCGGGTGTGTGAGAAGTACTGGAGCGCCCAGGACTCCGCGTGGAAGAAGCACTGGGGTCCGCATCAGGGTTTGATGTGGATCCATTGCCCCCGATGGGACATCCCAAGGGCGGTAGCGAAGATTCGCAAGGACCGCTCCAAGGCAGTGCTGGTCGTTCCTATGGGATGCACCGAGGAGGAAAGTACCCAAGATTGGGTGGTCTCACTGACCAACATGACCTCAAACAAGGTCGTCCTACCGGCTGGAGAGAGTGTCTATCAGGACGCTAAGGGACAGCCCATGCCACCCCAGAGATGGCCAACGGAATTCCACTATGTGGATGGGGGCCTTGAGCAGGCCGACGCCACGGACTTCGTGTGCGTCAACCGCATCATAGCGGAGCCCTGGCGGCAATGCTTTGCGGTTTCCCCCGTCGACATCGGAGAATCGGAGGACCTCCTCACTGAAGAGGAGCTGGATCTGGTTCAGGGGTATATGGATCAGCCCTTCCACGACTGGGGAAGCCAGCGTGAGGGGAAAGGCCAGGACAAAGCCTGGTGGGAAGTGTACTCCATCGTCTCTGGTTCCTATGATGGGAATACCTTCGTAAGGAGGGTACTGGACCACATGTCCAGCCAGGACGAGCCAATAGGCGGGAACCCACCCACCTACGGTGACTTGTTCCGAGGCAAGACCAGGGATGGCCCTTTGGGCCACCCGGGAGGACCGCCAGAGCCGAAGCCATGCGGAGGTACCCCGCAAGTAAGCTCAGTGGTTCAGGTGCCCGGAAAGGCCAAGGCGGAGTCCGATGATTGTCCCAAGATCCAGTTATTGAGGGCCAGGCTGAAGCAGAAGTATGGTGAAACCTTCTTCAGCGGAAAACCTGAGTTTCCCCCACCGGTGCGTGGACCGTATGGTGAGGCCAAGATACGACTGAAGCCGGACCCCGGGGTGTACAGGCACCGGGAGTTTGCCCTGAGAGGCAAGAGGAAGGAGGCCATGGAGAAGATCCTCCGTGAGTTCATCGAGAGGGGCTGGCTTGAGCCATGCCACTCCGAGTGGGCCTCTCCGTGCTTCGTCGTCCCCAAGAAGGTGGCCGGGGAGTGGCGGCTCGTGGTCGACTACCGCGGCCTAAACGCCCAAACGCAGCATGACAGCTATACGCTGCCCCTCATTGAGGACATGCTGCAAAAGCAACACCAGCGGAGGATCTTCACGGTGATTGACCTGAAACATGGTTATCATCAGATGCCTCTCGCCGATGAGTCCCGTGCCTGCACAGCCATGAGCACCCCACTTGGACCCCTCCAGTGGAAGGCGATGCCCATGGGCGTTACCAACGGCAATGCAGCTTTTCAGCGGATGCTGGAGAACCTGCTTGAGCCAGTGCGTGACTGTGCGGACCCCTTTGTGGACGACGTGATCATCGCGTCCGGGGACCCCAGTATGACCTATGATGAGCTCCTGGAGGCACATGAGAGGGACGTCACCAGAGTGCTGGACCTCCTGGTTTGGCACAAGCTCCCGGGCAGCAGTGACAAGGCCACCATTGCGGTTAGCGAGGTGGTCTTCGCTGGCCACGTGGTTGGGAACGGGCAGCGGAAGCCCATACCTGGCAAGGTGGCCGCGATTGAGCACTGGGGGAAGTCCAGGACGGTCTCTGAGCTACGGGCATACTTGGGGTTCTGCAACTACTACTCGGGGTATATCAAGATGTATGCCGAGTATGCGGCCCCCATGACTGCCATGCTCAAGGGCAACCGAGAGGAGACCAAGAAGGGGTCAAAGAAGGCTCTGGTCTGGAATGATGAGTCCGACCGTGCCTTTGAGGGGATGAAGCAGGCGCTGCTATCCGCAGTGGGTCTGCACCTCGTGGATCCTGACCGAGGGTTCGTCCTGCGCACCGACGCTTTCGACTACGCCGTTGGTGCTGTGTTGGAACAAGTGCCTGACGATGGGAGGCACGTGCCCGTGGCCTTCTGGAGCCGAGTCCTGGCGGAAGGGCAGAGACGGACATGGACGCCCCGAGAAAAGGAGGCGTATGCCATCGTCATGGCTCTCAGGAAATGGGCTGGGTACATAGCCCTCCATCCCGTCACCGTCTGCACCGACCATCAGAGTCTCCAGTCGTGGCACAAGGAGCATGTGGACACCCCCTCTGGTCTGGCCTCCCGACGGGCGAGATGGCATGAGACCTTGGCCAAGTTCGACCTCACGGTTGTCTATGTACCTGGCAAGGACAACACCGTGGCGGACTGTCTCAGCAGGTGGACCTACCCCGCCAGCAAGGGCATGACGGATGTCTCCGCCCATGGCGATGAGGCCGAGACCGCGGATGCCAAGAGGATCATAGAAATGGAGCGCCTGATGGAGGAAGAGGGTGTTAAATGCTTCGTCGTCATGGCTGCGGATGCCCTCCTCGGAAGGAGGATGGGCAGAGCGGTCAGAGTACTCGCCCCTGAGGGAGCTGAGTCCGACAAGCACCTCTTCCCGGAATCGTGCCTCCAGGACGATTGGATCGACGACTACGCCAAGTCCGAGGCCTTTGAGGCCGAGTATAGGGTTGTGACCGACCCTGATGACGGGCATAGGTGGCCAAAGGGGCTGACCCAGGAGGATGGCAAGCTCTACCGGAATGGTAAACTGCTGGTCCCGGAGTCCCGAGTGCTCAAGCTATGTGAGGCTTGGCACCACCACATGATGCACCCAGGGGTCAGGAAGCAAGCCCTGGACATGCAGCGCCGGTTCGAGATCGACCAGATCGGTCTCTACAACGCCATCAAGAAGGTCAGGAAGGGTTGCTTGGTCTGTCAGGCCTGCAACTCCGACAACCGGAACGTCACGAGGGAAGCCCAATGGACTCCCGTACCTGACCAGCTCATGGACAGCGTGGCCATGGACGTCTTCTCCATGCCCGAAGTCCACATTGGCAAGGAGACCTTCGACTGTGTGGTCCTTTGTGTGGACCGCCACAGCGGCTACGTAGTGGCCGTTCCGGCACGCAAAAAGGGCTTGCTACCCAAGAAAGTGGCAGTCATGATGATCCGTCACTGGCTGACCGTCTTTGGCATCCCCCGCACCATTTGCAGTGACTGAGGACCCCAGTTTACTGGCGGCTGGTTCAAGGCCATGTGTTCCCTCATGGGGATACGTCATGCCAAGAGCGTCGCCTACCTCAGCCGGTCCAACGGCCGGGCTGAAGTGGCTGGAAGGCAGCTGTTCGGGAAGCTACGCAAGATTCACCTTGCAAACCCACGTCGAAACTGGTTTGAGGAGATGTGGCCTGCCCTAAAGGCCCATCATGACACCCCCACTCCGGGTGGATTGTCCCCTCACCAGATTTTGCTCGGCAGGAACCCCCTAGGCCGGGGACTTCCCTTGTCGGGTGACGGTATGGCCATGGACGCCAAGGAATTCTTTGCGCGGCAGGAGGCAACGGGGGGGGACATCCGCCAGCAGCTCCAGAAGGAGCATGCCATGCGTCAGAACTCCGCCCCGAGCTCGACAGCGCAAAAGTTCAGGGTGGGAGACCCGGTGTGGGTGATCAGACCCCGCCCCATGGGCATCCACCGCACCAAAACCTGGTTCACACCCGGAGAGGTGGTCCGCAGGATTGGTGAGGATACCTACCGCATCAAGGTGGGTCACGGACAGTTTCGGGAGCGCCACGAAAGTCAACTCCGTGTGTCGGAACCCGATCTCCGGGGCCAACATGTGTCCCTGGACTACACCGCACATGAGGCCGATTCGGACGACGACTGCGCTGAGCAGGACGACTATACCGTCGACACGATCCTGGCCCAGCGTCCGAAGGCCTCGGCACCCGGAGGCCTGGAGTTCAAGGTTCGTTGGCGAGGCTATGGGCCGTCCCACGACACCTGGGAACCCGTCTCCTCGTTCCTGCTGCGGATTAACACCCCCTTCATGGACTACATCCGCAAGCACAAGACCAAGCTCCACGTCTCGGACTTGGCGGCACTCACCCGGGCGATTGCCGCCCTGGGCTCTCTCCTGATGGAGTTTGAGCGCTTGTTTGGTCGACGGATCGTCCCTCACTTGCTTGCCCTCTTCCATCTTCCGGTGACATGCCATCTGAGTGGCCATATACCCCCCCCGCTGAATCCAGGGGAGGAAGGCCCCTCTCTTCCACTCCTTTTCGTCACTCCCCGCCTGCTGAATCCTTGGGAAACCAGGCAGGGCGACTGACCTTGACATTTCCTGAGCTCTTGAGGCCTTGAAGCCCATACGACGTTGCGCAACGGATGCCGCTGTCATCGGCATTGCGATTCTGGGTGTGTGGTCTGGTCCCATGGCACTTGCGGGGTCCAGACCAGTCTATGTGTGTCTGCAGACTATATATGGCCTGGACTCAGGCGTTTTTCTGTCAACCCCCCCTGCATATGCCTTACCCTGACCGGGGCGTGGTTTGGCGCTCTGTCCAGAGCGCGTTGACACGCCTATTTACCCGTTGGTTGCTCACTTTTCCGCCCTCCAGGATATGTGCATCTGTATGTGGAGTGTTAACGACCCATCACTGAAATATGGACAGTTTTTCCCCCTGAGGGGACACGAATTGGAATACGAAGGCGCCCTGAGTAGCCGTGTACATGCTTCTACATGTGTCCAGCCTGGACCAGTACCTAAGTACAGATTGTCATGTTTGAGTGCCCGTGATACCGTGTGCCCTAGTGGCTGTGATATGCTGAGATCCTGATGGCGCCAGGCGGGAAGCCCAGTTGCCTGACTACACTCCCAGCGGTCCGCCACTGTCAGTCCCAGTGTGAGCCTACCGACTCGCAGACGCACTTGCAGTCGGTTGGCAACCTTCGGTGTCCTGACCTCGGTCAGTCTGCCTGGGAAACTGGTGGTTTGAGGATTCGACGCCTCCGCCCAGACTGCATGCAGACGCCCCCATGCATGGCCTTCGTGCTAATGGGGCGAGGGAAAAGACGGCCTTGATGCCCGATCCCTTATGGAGGAGCTCGTGCGGCTTTACCACTCTGGACTCGCGTCGTGGATACGGACATGGTGCGCCTGAGGGAAGACCCGTGGGGACTCTCCCCCAGTCTGCGGCCTTGGGAAGCTTGGGGTAGCCTGATGGATCTTTGTGGTCGCTTTCGACCCGTGGGACCACCTCGGTCGTCGTGTGACGCCTATGTTGGCCGTGTATGCCACTGCCACTGTGGTAGTGACCGTCGCAGCCCGCACTCGGTGCGCCTGGTATGGGTTAACGGGTCCTTTGGATGCCAAACAATCGCCGCCAGGACCCAGGATTTAACACCTGATACTATACTTGCAGTTACAAGCACCTACAGCACCATACCTGTCTTACCGTGGGATTGTCGTGGGCAACCTGACCCGAAAACCAGCCTGAAGTGTGAGGTGTGACCCCCCCCCTCAGGGGATGGTCCTGGGTACCCGCTGCCATGCGTGGGTGATATCCAGCCTCCCCCAGGGTTTGCTCTAAGGAGGGGGGTGAAGCGGTACCCAGAACCCGTGGCCCATGGCCCGGAGGCCGTCACACCCGCACGGACGCCGTCAACACCGTCCATCCCTTCCCTCTGATCCGCGCGATCCGGAATCCGATTTCTAACCATTAAATCGATGTGGAATTACCATAATTTCACTTTCGTGATCGATTTTCGGTTAGAAATTGGTGAAATACCCGATTTCTAACACGATTTCGAATTGCCGTGAAATCGCCGCCTGTTGTCGCCTGTTCTCGCGCTTGCGTCGCTTCTCCGTGGCGAGTTTTGTGAGGGATCTTTCTCCTGTACCTTTGAGGTTCTAAGGGAAGTTAAGGGCTGGATCTAGAGGGTTTTTAATGTACTTTCATCTGGTGCGTTCACCAGAATTCTTCGCCGAGGCGTCTTCGAGAAAATCAGCGCGCAAGGTTTTCCGTCAATCGCTCGAACTCATGGTTCTCAAGGACCATGAGTTTGGACGTACCTTACATCTCCCCCCTATGCCCTTCATCCATGCCCCTTTCACGAGGGCATATCACTTGGTATAGGGAAGCGGGCAATAGGGAGGTTCTAGGCAGCATATGGGTTTCGCAAACCCAAGTCATTTGCGTGCGCAAACGCTAACTTCGTTTGCTTGTGAGCATGCGCGTAAAGCGCCGAACACAATGCTCACAAGACCAAAAGCCCTAGGCCATTTTCGTTTTTTTAAGCCAACTCAACGATGGCTCCACGCAATTCAATGCGTATCAAAACCCATTTTTTTGGAAAAGGGCAAAGTTTGGTCGAAAATTAGGCCAAAATGGCCAATCCCCCGAGGCTCGTGCTCAAAGCCTATGGGGAGTTGAGCCTTGAACCAAGGCAATATGTAACGTAGAGACCACGAAGGACATCGTGGATGGCTTGGTTGATTTTTGCAACCTTGCCTTCTATAGCATCGCCTTGTGAGCACGCGTGCCATACTGCCTCTTTGCACACGCGCTCATATGCAAACGCTAATGACATGGGTGGGCGAGGACAATCTAACCATAGTGGGCATATTTGAAAGCACTTACTATGGGCCTACTCCTAAACTATTTGCTCATATTTTTGTTCCTCAATGACCCATAGATATATGCATGCCAATATCGCCGATATATGCACTTTTTCCCATGAATAGTGTGCTTCAAGAATTGAGGTGTTAAAAATGTTTCCCTAACGCTTTGAACCCCAACCCTTGTCAGAAAAGGGAAGGAAAGCTTTGGTTTGCATCCATGCAAAAGCCCAAGGCCTATCTCTCTTGTGATACGGAGATACGATTTTTCGAGTGACCACTTTTGGGTCAATTTTGGCCGTTTTGCCCAGAATGGCCACATACCCCGTCTCCCCCTTAATGTTCGGCCCAAGGTTGTGTGCGCCACTTGACCAAGGGTAAGGGCGATTCGGAGAGGGAACATAAACCCACATCGAATAGGGTGTGTCCCCATATGGCCTCTTCTCGTGAAGGGAGAGTTGTGCGTCACCCAATTTGGGGTATGTTGCCATTGTGCCCCATTTGCGTGTCAATTTCCCTCCAAGGGGGAAAATAGCTAAAGGCGACTACGAGGGTTAGCAGGTGGCATATATTGGGACCTAAGTCCCATGTGTCTATAGGATCTTTGGCTGGAAGGATCCTCGCCGTGGCCATGGAGATATGGAATCATGAGTGCGGGCCATTTCGGCCAAATTTCGCTGTTTTTGCCATTGTATGCCATATTGGAACTGCCATATCTCCATGGGGCAAGGGACCTAGCAAGGAAGAAAGGGCGATTATTGTAGCATATGACCAAGGGTTGAACGCTGTTGAGTTTCGTATTTGCTCCTCTGGCTCATCCGGAGTTATTCAACTTTTGGTGCGATCCATGATCCCCCCCCTTTCCACCGCATGCTGCTCTCTGCCCCATCCGTGTGTTCATCCCCTCGGTAAACAGTTAGCAGCCAGTGTGACAGCAATCCAAATCCCAAGGCATGGGACCAAATGGGATATCAAGGGTCGTGAATCGAGGCTTGGCGCGAAAAGATCGCCAAGGTTTCCTACCCAGGACGGTCGCGCAGGACGGCCAATTTTGCCATTTTGGCATTCGTGGACCCAGTTTGGATCGTCACCACGCCGAGGATCATGGTGATCCTTGGGAGCCAAGCACCTATAAGTCCCCATTGGACTCCCAGTTGATAGCATATGGAACGGCGGATCCGATCTCCAAGCCGGCGTGGAGATATACCATTGGGGATACCTTCCATTTTGGCTCATTTTGAGCAGCCAAAATGACCCCTTTTTGGGACCCCAATTTCAGCCCCCCGTGTGGTCAGTTGGCGGCCCCATATCTTTATGCCCATGAGGAGCCCGGACCTAATTTCAAGTGGTGCACTAAAATATGGATCATAGGTCCTGCCTCCCTACCTGTGTGCCATTCCCCTTGCCCTGGCCGGGCGAGCCACCTGTGGGAATGACTTCAATTTTGGTGATTTTGGCATCATCACCCCACGTGGCGAACCCGTGGCGCCCTGATGCCGGGGACTCAGAGGGAACCAGGTTGGGTGAGGGCTCCAGGGAGTTCGTACTTGAAGGGCATAGGGTCAGTTGCCTCGTCCCTACCTGTGGCTGATCCGGACAAGGGGTCAGCTTTTGAGTTTTTCGAGCTAATGTCAGTTTGGGCTGAAACAGCCCATTTTCAGCTACCAACTCCTAGGGGATAATGGCGGGGCCTTATCTCTGGCTCAGAGGGGAGTTGGGACCTGCCGTTAAGGGAGCATAGGGAGCCACTGTCAATTGGCCGTGGAGCCCCTTGGTTCCCAGGAACTCGCCTGTGGCTAGGCAGGACACCCTCCCCTACTGGCAGGGTTTCAGGGTCCGGATTGAGCAGGGTATGGGTTGTGTTTGAGCCCCCGCCCCTGCCAGCCACTGAGAGGGTCGAGCCTGGGATTGGGATATGAGTTGGGATAGAATGTCTCTTGTCCCATAATGCCCTTACCTTGGTCCAGTCTTAACCCCATGTGTACATATTCTGATGTGGTGCTGTACATACCTTTGATCCCCTGTTTCAGAGTGGCAAGGATCCGGAAACGCTTTGTCACATGACATGAGCAAGAGGATGCCCCTGTGAGCGCAGTGCTTTGCCTGCCTGCTTGCTTGTGTGTGTCCACCGCAGCGTCCCGTGCCCAGGCCCCCCCTCGGGAACGCGTCAAAAGCGTTTCACCGCCGCGGGGTTACCCATCCCTCGCGTGCCACTCGGGGCCGCCTGAACCCCGAGCACCACGGGCTTCGCAGCGCCGCCCGGAGCATCGCCCCGACTACCAGCAGCAGCGCCGAGTCCGTGAAGGAAGTGTAGCGACCAGAACTCCGACGTCAGCGAGTTCCTTCGGCCGACCAGTACCGGCCATACTCCCAGCTGAATCACCTACCTGCACAACCACCATCGGGCGTCTGGGTCCCAGCCCTGTAGAGAGAGTGGACCGCAGCAACCGCTTCAACAGCCACCCCCAGGACTAGTCCATCGAGGGGAACGAGCGCCCACCAAGGACCTCAAGATCCACTGCGGCACCTGCTCCCATGGTGAACTGGCAAGAGGCGGGCAAGACATGGCCGCAGCCCCACCCCCATGCTGTGTACCTGCTGCGTGGGTTAGTGTCGGGTCAACACTACCGCCACAGCAACCCCCAGTGCGAGGGCGGCATGCCCGGGAGCTTCGAGCTCCGCGAGGATATGGGCGCCGACCGCCTGCAGGCAGCGGAAGACTGGCTGCAGGCAGAAGGATACGCCTACCGCTTCCGCCACAAGCGCTGGAGGGTCTGGACCCGGCCGGACAGGCCGGGCGAAGGGCTGCGCCCCGACGGGATTGAGGATGACGAGAACCCCAACGAGTACCCGTCGGGCGCTACAATCAACGTCTCCATATGGGACATGATCGAAAAGAAGTTCCGCGAACCGGGGGAAGAGGGTACGCTGCAGGGCAGCAGCAGCGCGTCTCCCGGGAAGGAGAAGCGATCAGCCGGGGACAGGAAGCGGGACAAGAAGTGGCGGGAGTACCAGGAATCCCTGGCTGCCAAAGCCGCCCAAGCCGTGGAGAACGAGACCAAGGGCGGAACCCCAGCCCCCAGCCCCCAACGGGCCAGTGGCGGTCACCACCCCGGCCACACCACCCTTGGCGACTTCCTTGCAGTCGCCAAGAAAGCCAAGGCCAAGCCCCGTCAGCTGCACCTGAGGAAGTCAGGCCCCAGCAGCGACGTGAAGTCGGCCCACCGGGGAAGGAGGCCGACCGACGACGCCAGCTCCAGCAGCGGCGTCGCCCCCCACCAAAGGGATGTGGCCCGCGCCTGCGAGCGTGCCTGCGGGGTGCCCTGCAACCTTCGGGTTGCCCGGCAACGGGCCACGGAGCAGAACGCTGCCGTGGAGGGCGCCGTCGGCATCGCCCAGCAGGAGGCTGCAGAGTGGGGCAGAGGCATGGCCTTCCATGCCTCGGCCGTGGCGGCCATTGCGGCCGGAGTCACGGCTGCAGCCGCACAGGAAGCAGCGGGTGCCCGGGTCAGGAGTGAGGTGGAGGCAGCCTGTACAGAAGGCTGCGACACACATGTCGGGCGTCTGCGGTAAGGGCGGTGGACAATCGTTGTGAAGCCCGCGGGAATTCTGTTCTCTTGAGGTGTTGAGGCGTTCACGTGCTCACAAGTATTTCTGGTGGCCGAAGGGCGACGAGGCATGTCAAGGACTCGGAGCGTGTCAAACACATTGGCTGTCGCGTAGGGGGAATCATAAGGGAGTTCTGTATGGGATTCGGTCTCGTATTCTTCTGACGAACTCTGCAACGGCGGCGGTTCTTCGCCGTGAGTGGGTGTTGAGCTTGCAGGGGCTGATTGGCGGCGTACATTATCGATTGGTGTACTGAAAGACGCAGTTGTGGTTTCATTGTGAACACAGGACCCTGGTGAAGGTGTGCAACGAGAGACTGCACGTGGTGGTTCTTCGGCCACTGGAACGGAAGGCAAGATAGCGGTTCCATTGTGGATGCTGGACTCTGGCGGAGGTGCGCAATGCAAAATTTCACGCGGAGGTTCTTTAGGCACAGGCATCCACGCCGGGCGAGTATTTATGGCCACCGGAAACATGTCCAGAACACAAGGGGGCATATCTTCGGTGGGAGATGGAGCGGCGGTGGCCTCGTCTGCAACGCATTGTCCTGCATCATTGTCCCAGGTAGTTGGCGGCTCAGAGTCATCTGCTTCATAAGCTGCTAGGTGAGGTAATGGTGATACCTGTTGTTCTGCTGCGCCTACCATCGGCGAGTGGTGTACAGGAGGTTGCGGCCAAGAGCTGGCATGTCCACACGGCGGAGCGTGGTTTTGCTGGTAGGTGGGCTGCAGATCCGTATTCTCTTACTCTGCGTATTCACCGGCGTGGTTCCAATAAGGAGTGGCATACCGAAGATCTTCGGCGTATGTCGGCGCCCATGGATGCTGAGGCCGGGAGGTCAGACCTGGCGGCGGATTGTGATAGGTGTAGTAGGATGTCAGATCCTGTGGAAGACGTGGGAACAGGTGAGCTTGGGATTTCAATTGGGCGAGGTATTGTTGTTGGAATTGCAGTAAGAGCAGAGTGGTCACTTGCGCAGTGCTTGCAGGGTTGTGCAGGCGACATCGCAGCGGGCCTCTGGCATGTCTGCATGTCCGTTTCAGATTGTCAATGTACTGGTTGAAGGCAGTTCCGCTGGGGTAAAAGTCGGGGAAAAACCCCCAGCAGAAAGACGATTGCCCAGGCGCCTGAGTGACTGGTTAGGATCCGACCGCGACGTTTACGCAACACGGGAGCCACCCCTTATTTCATTATTGTCTCTCACCAAGGATCCACCAGGGACGGGGTGGCCACCACTTATTTCAGTACTGTGTCGCCAACGCAAGGCTGCTCCTCCCTGCATGGGCGGAGGACCAGGGACCGGGGTATCACGGACTCTGAAACGATCACGTGCGGCTCTGGGCCCCCTGGTGCGCCCCCGGCGCCTCCCCGGGCGGAGGGCGTAGAGACACCCTCCGAGAGCCACCAGCCAGGTCCCAGGCCGCAGGCCAATTCACCCTGTCCGATGAAGTACCGTGACTGGGGGGGCCTCCCTTATTTCATAATCCCCAAACTCCCCTTGACAGGAAGGGTCGCCACATTCTCTTGTGGCTTGGGGGGCCTCCCCTTAATTCATGGGGAACCAGACTGCTGGGCCGCGGGTAGGTGCCAACACCCCGGCGCAGTGAGCACCGTACCGGCAGGTTCTGGCCCTTGCCCCAGCCCCGCCGCGGTCTCCCCTTGGCTCGCCCCTCAGTCCCAGGCCCGGACGGGCGTTGGAGAGGGCCCCATTCCTCGTACTCGGTTCCCACCCCATGATGCAGCTGTGCACAGACACACGGTGTAATGGGTGGGAGAGAAGGGAGAGCAGAACGAGCCCTTGGAAGGGCTGGGCCATAGGGAGACCCGGAGCACCCTTGCATACCGCCACCCCCCGGTGGAGCCCGCCCTGTGCCATCGTGGCCCCCCCACGGTGGCCGGCGAGGGGTGGGGTGCATGATCCCGGGACCCAGCTGCCACGGCTGGGCTGGGTCACCCCCCAGATTGCGTGTTAGCCCAGGGGACCCCCCCCCTGGTTTCACCCCCACACTACGGTGAGGTCACGCGCCCCTGGGCGGCAGTGGGGGTCACATACCGTGTGCTATGGGGGCAAGCCAACCCTGAATGATGAAAGAGAAAACTCATAATCAGACTGGTGTGGTTGCCTTGGCTTGAGCAGTAGTAGTATACCTTGCTGTAGTGCACACTGGCAGCCAAGTGGTCCGCTGTGAACTAATTTCACCTTCATATGCCTTGTATGTGGGGTTGCAGCAAATAAACGGCCTTAGCACTTCCAATCCACTTCTTTATCGCCCTAGGGCCGCGGCATTTAGATGCAGCCCTTTGTCTACTTCGGTGTAGCTCGTAGGCATCTTCTCCAAGCATAACTGTTTTTAGAGAGAACATGCCCATCTACAAAGCAGTAGCTATGCTCCACTTGTTCCGTTCTGCAGCACTGCTTCTACAAATGCAGATGTCTTGTCGCTTCTTTCTGTTCCGTTGTGAGCTAGGTTTGCTAAAAACACCACAAACTATAAGGTCTCAAATCCCTTCTTTTGTTTGTATGCCACACCTCACTCTTTGCAAGACCAATGGCACCATCTCCTTGACTGCTTGCTTGAACTTTCCGCTTGATGTGCCTTCCCGTCTCAGCCTTTGGATGATACCTCCATCCATCCTTTACCACGCCACTCTCTCCTTCGCTCCTCCTTTGCTCTCTTCCCTACCTGAGGTGCCATAAAAGCTTGAGTGAATTGGTGCTTCCGAGTGTACACATTGGTTTGGGGCTTCGGCAGAAAAATGTTTATATTGGTTGTCCCAAGCCAGTTGGGAAGGGTTTGGTTGGTAGGTGAGGGTGGGGGGAGGTGTTCATCTTGTTGAATATGTTGTGTCTGCTCTCTAGGATCCCTCCAATTTTCAGTCTTTCCCAATGTTCAGGACCACTGATGCGAACAGGAATAGTGGTTTCGAAGTACTAACTGTTACACATATGTGGTGTGTGCGGCATTCTCGGGCATTTTACCTTTCGGAGAAAAGTAAAGGTTGGTGGACACTATCTGTCCCGAGCAAGCTATTGCTTAGCGACCCTGGGGAGGGGGCCGGGGGGTTGGGGGCCTCAAAGGCTGGAAGTGACCCACCCTCCCTCCCGCCAACCCACCCACCCACTTCCACCCCCCCCCCGGGGGGGGGGGGGTCTAAATCTTTGCTCGGTTAGCCCACACTGGCTGTAGTCTAGAGGAAGGTCGCCACTCTTCGGAACACTTAGTGGTCCCCTATACCCCATGATGAATGCTTGTCACCAAAGTGGGAGTTCATCACTCGGAGTGTAGGTCGGAAGAAGATCAAGAACTATTCGCCCCCTCACATGAATCTTCATCGCCGCACAACACACTACCAGTGGCGCACTGCGTAGAAGGCTCCGTAGCTTGCAACTTGCAGTTTTTGCCCGTAATGCCCTTGTCAATCCGTGGACCACGGAAGTGGGCCCGCTGCTGATTTTGGCGGTTGATGTCCAAAGCGCGGGTGTAGTCATATTCATACCAACGATCCGTTTGCACAGCCAAAATCAGTAGCCGCTCAACGGAGGTGCTTGCCAACCGCAAGCGTTGGGGCGACAAGATTCGAGTGAGCTGATTGAACACGGCCTCAACTACCGCATCACTAGGGGTCATTGCTCGCACCACACGCAACATGTAGTGCATCATCGGAAACACCACCTTATTCTTGATGATGCCCCTCCAAAATGCATAGCTGTCCTCAATGGGTTTTGATGCCGTCGACCTCACCACCTTGACTCGTCCAAAGTCATCCTTCAAGCTTTCAAGCGTGATGTCGCATTTCAACAACCGCTTCTTCCAATGATTAAAAACAGCCTGCAAATCAGGGACCACAAAGGCATCTACATCGGCCAATTCCTCGGGCCAACGCAACAGGTCCAACCATGCCAACCGCTTCAACAGGCCTCTATTGGCAAGACAAGACTACATTTCTTGCAGAAATGTGTTCTTCAGTTGCCTCGATATGCCTACAGCGCCGCCAGTATCACGGTGCCCCACGCCCTTGTATGCCATGGCACCCGTAACATCCTTCTTCATGTGCTGCTGTACCGCTACAAAGACGGGCCATGTACCAGCAAGTTCCTTCAACTTCTCGGCCAACTTGTCGTGAATGGTATCCCGGGATTCAAAAGTAGTGTCCTTTGCCTGGAGGGCCTTCTCTGCCACCTTGATGGCAGCCGTGATGTCAATCAAGACGGCAAAGAGTTCAACAAAATTCTATTGCCTTCGGCAAGTCCACCTCGTAGAGAATCTACCGCGAGCAACACACACCCAAAATAGGGTGGAAACTACATAAATACCGGCTAAAACATGCTTTACATACCTTGGATGATCATTTTAGGTGATCACGGTATCAAAAAAACAAGTTTCGAAAACTTCGATTTTTGAGCTGCCGAGGGTGAAAAACTGGACTAGCAAGTTGTGTACCAATCCCTTGGGAGACTCCCCCCCCCACCCCCGGGACCTAATACCCAAATAGGGGGAAAAAGATGTACATACGGCCTAAAACATGCTTTACATACCTTGGATGATCATTTTAGGTGGTCACAATATCAAAAAAACAAGTTTCGAAAACCTCTATTTTTGAGCTGCCAAAGGTGAAAAACTGCATAAGCAGGTTGTGTACCAATCTCTTGGGAGACCCCCCCCCCCCCCTGGACCTAATACCCAAATCGGGTGAAAAACACGTAAATACGGCCCAAAACATGCTTTACATACCTCTGATGGTCATTTTAGGTGATCACAATATCACAAAAACAAGTTTCGAAAACTTCCATTTTTGAGCTGTCCGGGGTGAAAAACTGCATAAGCAGGTTGTGTACCAATCCCCTAGGAGACCCCCCCCCCCGGACCTGATTCCCAAAAAAGTTGAAAAACACGTAAATGTGGCCTAAAACATGCTTTGCATACCTTGGGTGGTCATTTTGGGTGGTCACAATATCAAAAAAACAAGTTTCGAAAACTTCGATTTTTGAGCTGTCCGGGTTGAAAAACTGCATAAGCAAGTGGTGTACCCGTCCCTTGGGAGCCCCCCCCCCCCCCCCCCGACCTGATACCCAAATAGGGTGAAAAACACGTAAATACGGCCTAAAACATGCTTTACATACCTTGGATGGTCATTTTGGGTGGTCATGATATCAAAAAAACAAGTTTCGAAAACTTCGATTTTTGAGCTGTCCGGGTTGAAAAACTGCATAAGCAGGTTGTGTACCCCTCCCTTGGGAGACCCCCCCCCCCCCGACCTGATACCCAAATAGGGTGAAAAACACGTAAATACGGCCTAAAACATGCTTTGCATAGCTTGGATGGTCATTTTGGGTGGTCACAATATCAAAAACACAAGTTTCGAAAACTTCGATTTTTGAGCTGTCCGGGGTGAAAAACTGCATTAGCAGGTTGTGTACCAGCCCATTCAGTAGGCCATTATTGGTGGAAACATTCATTTCGCGTCTTCGGCACGGGTTGTGAACGGCCATAAGCAAGGCTATAGACTGCAAAAAACGTCCTTTCATATCCTAGTAGGCATATACTGTCACAACATCCCCACTCGCACACCTCAGAGTGGGTACCACGGGTTCACCGAGGTTGCCAAAACCGCCAACATAGCATAAATGGCTGAAAAGTGCATAAACTACATTAGCGCTCGTCCCACTCCGCCCCATACAAACCCTATGGAGTCGGGACCCGGAAACACTTTTTCGGCTCAAAATCGAAAAAAGCCAAAAGATTCATGATTTTCGACCCAAAAAAAGGGGGGGTAATTTTTTCGACATTTTTGACCCCCCCCCACCCCCCCCCCACCCCCCCCTAAAAAGTGGGTTTCAAGTGGGGGGGGTCTGGGGGGGTCCGGAGCAAAAACTCATTGGGGGATGCATTTATTGGACAAAATAATGATTTTACAAGGGGTTAAACTAACAATTCAACCCCTTGGGGTAGGGTACGCGAATAGGCCCAAATGGGGGGGTATGTGGCGTTTTCCCCATATATACGCCTGCCTCGCTTTGATCTAACAACCTCTGCGAGGTGATTTGGTGGAGACTCAATGGCTACGCACCGTGTCCCAGCCGGCACCCTTCCGTTGCTTCAACTCCTCTCTCAACAAAGATGCCATAGCAAGGTAGTTGTCTAGAGCAGCACTCAAAGCCGCATGCAAACCTTCGCACCGGCAGGTCAAAATGATTGTCTTCTATGCCTTGCCACTGTCATTGTCCAATTGCAATTGCATAGACAAGAGTTCGGCTTTGCAATAGGTGATGGTGGGGTAGCACGTGAAGTGGCAATGTCTTGCGATGATTGACCCATTGCAATAGGTGATGGTGGGGCAGCACCTTGGGTGGCATTGTCCTCCGATGCATGGCTCGTTGCAATAGGGGACGATTGGGCAGCACCTTGGGTGGCAGTGTCCTCCAAACCCCGACTCGTTGCAATAGGCGATGGTGGCGTAGCAATTGATTCCAATGTTGCTGCTTGAGATGCCTGTACATCAGCTGCAGAGGAGCTTGCCATATCAAAAGTGGATGCCGCGGCTTGATGAAGGATAGCACGCATTTCTTTGCCAACTTCTGCTGCTCCATCCTTTCCTTATGGCGCCCACTCTTCAAATATTCTCGCATAGCATTGCCTTCAGTGCTAATGTCTAGGCCACATTCACATTTTGTCGTTGGCACTGTGGCCAAACAACAATGACAAAAATGAAACAATCTGAAGGTAGTGGCCAAAAAAAATAGTGGAGTATGTCATCCCTTGACCTTGGGTCCCCTGAATATTGGACCCACTGCGGATTGAACCCATGACCTTTCATTCTGAAGACCATGCTGTTAACCATTCAAGTACCTTCTAGATCTGACAAAAGTTGTGCAATAGGCGCCTCATAAGGCGAACCCTATGTCAAAAATCTATTGCCTTCGGCAAGTCCACCTCGCAGAGAATCTACCCCGAGCAACACACACCCAAAATAGGGTGGAAACTACACAAATACGGGCTAAAAAATCCTTTACATACCTTGGATGATCATTTTAGGTGATCACGGTATCAAAGAAACAAGTTTCGAAAACTTCGATTTTTGAGCTGCCCAGGGTGAAAGACTGCATAAGCAGGTTGTGTACCAATCCCTTGGGAGCCCCCCCACCCCCCCGGAGCTAATACCCAAATAGGGTGAGAAACACGTAAATACGGCCTAAAACATGCTTTACATAGCTTGGATGGTCATTTTAGGTGGTCACAATATCAGAAAAACAAGTTTCGGAAACTTCGATTTTTGAGCTGTCCGGGGTGAAAAACTGCATAAGCAGGTTGTGTCCCGGCCCTTTCACGAGGCGAATATTGGCAAAAACAGCCATTTCGCGTCTTTGGCACGGGTTGTGGACAGCCCTAAGCAAGGCTAGAGACTGCAAAAAACGTCCTTCCGTATCCTAGTAGGCATATACTGTCACAACATCCCCACTCACATCCCTCAGAGTGGGTACCACAGGGTCACTGAGGTCGCCAAAACCGCCAACATACCAAAAAAGGCCAAAAAGTGCATAAACTGCATTAGCGCTCGTCGCACTCCGCCCCATACAAACCCTATGGAGTCGGGACCCGGAAACACTTTTTCGGCTCAAAATCGAAAAAAACCAAAAGATTCATGATTTTCGACCCAAAAAAAGGGGGGGTCATTTTTTGACCCCCCCCCCCTCCCTCAAAACATCAAAAAAGTGGGTTTCAAGTGGGGGGGTCTGGGGGGGTCCGGAGCAAAAACTCATTGGGGGATGCATTTATTGGACAAAATAATGATTTTACAAGGGGTTAAACTAACAATTCAACCCCTTGGGGTAGGGTACGCGAATAGGCCCAAAAAGGCCCAAATGGGGGGGTATGTGGCATTTTCCCCATATATATGCCTGCCTGGCTTTGATCTAACAACCTCTGCGAGGTGATTTTCAATGCCCCTGAGTTCCAAGGCTCACGACCTAGCACCCAAAAAAATCCCACCCCCACTCCAGAGGGGGGGGGGTCCATGCCTCTCTGAAAAATGCCCTTGACCCACCCACCCACCCTTTGACCCCCCCCCCGGGGTAGGGTGTCCGACACACTAAGCAATTGCTTGGTCCCCAGACCACTGAAGGTGTGAGCTGCGCCAGGCGAGGATCTGGGAGGTAAACTGATGGGGTGATGGGCGTTGTAGTGATGTGGAAAACCCTCCTCTGACAGAGGCCCTGGGCTAATAGCCCCATCCCCAGCGTCCACATTTATCCTTTATGCTGGCCCCCCACAACACAAGGGAAAACCAAGGCATGTGGAAGCACACCATCAAACCCCGCACAATGGTTGTAAAGACCTGGAACCAAAGTGAGGCCCTAGGTGGGATTCCAAGGTTTCATGGTTTCAGCTTCTTCCACATAAGGGCCCAGGCTCTCTGGCCACGAAGACACTGCTGGCTCCGGCTCCCACTGGTGGCAGGTGTGGCGTCCCCCAATTACAGGAAAACAGGGGGGTGGGGGGCGTGTTGTCCCTGAAAACTTTGCATTCCAAAGCGTCTTTGGGTCACTCACCCTTTCGGAAGTGAATGCTGCACTGCCAATAAACGAGCACACATGACACAAGAGGAATGCAACAAAGAACAAGTTTGAGGGTGATCACATTCAGTGCATCCACATCCACGAATTTGTCAGCACAAGAGCAGACACACAGGGATATCCCATCATTTGCAGCTGGTTGCATATCTTTCCGTATCTTTTGAGCCTTGCAGTCCGACGATGAAGGACACCGTGACTGAGGCCCTGGGCGTGAGCAAAGCACATGTACATGGGCCTGGCTTCAACGGGTGCACCCTAACCCACAATGGATGCAGAGGGACACCATCCCCTTTCCCTCGGGACGTGGTTGGGCATGAGCAGAGTATCGGGCAGGGGTTGGGGAGGTAGGGGGGCAGGGCAAGGGCAAACAGGGCAAAAGGGCGGCAAGGGGCGGGATGGCGCCGCCTGTTGTTCCAGCTGAGGGTCACACAGTGTAGCGGCAAGGAAGTGGCTTGGGTGTGGGGACAATAGAGGGAGGAGGGTGAGCAGACATTGTCCTGGGTTGTGGTTGTTGTTGTGTGGTTGTGTGCACTGTGCACGAAGGGTAGCGAGGGGTGCGGGCAAGGGGTTGGACACCTCCAACAAAGACGCACACAGATACCGTGACAAGAACAGAAACCGGCCAGCAAGAGATGCGTGAACACATGAAGTATGGCCCACTGACAATATAAAGACGAATGCCAGGCCCACGAGCAGATACAAATAATGCACTGCAGCCCTCTGGCCCCAGGTCATCTATCATTCAGGTGCTGCCAGGCGGTGGAAGTTGGTGCGACTGAACATTCCACATGCTGCCGTAGGCAGATGACCCGTGGCAGGGCCAGGGGCTTTGCGCATTCACAATCCCTCTCCCATGACGGACACACGCCCTCGCTTGCAGCCTTCTACAGCGTCTTGACTGCCCACGCGCCGCACAAAGTGCTGGCACACAAAAAGCTCAAGCACAATCTCCGGAGAGGACCAGCAGTGTCCACTTAGTTTGCCATGTGACCTGCTTTCGTTGATAGAGGTCACTTGGCGGGAGTGTGTGTGGGTGGGTGTGGGCGGGGGGGGGGGGGTGCAGTTTTGGTCAGTGTACCTGGAATGTTCGCATCAGCATAGGGAATAGTGAGGGGGGCGGGGGGTTTGGCACAAGGCCTCAGTATTTGGGGGGACGGGGGGGGGGGGAACAGCGGTTTTGTGTGCATTGTCTAAGGAAACAAGCCATGTGCATAGGTGGAGCTTGTACCCAGTAGGCAGGAGGTTGAGCGCTGTGTTTGGATAGGCCTGAAGGCCACACACAAGGGAGGAGGGTAGGTGTCAGGCAAGGCCAACAACAAGGAAAATACCCACAAGACGCTGGAGAAGAAGCACAGCTCCGCAGTGCTCGCAGACATGCGAAAAGGACAGGAGTCAGGCACTGCCCTTGTTCACAGCACCGCCCGTGCAATGAGAGGCACGTACGCTGCTGCCATAGACGCGGTCTCAGCTACCAATGGTCACCCCCTGACAGGCACTGTGGTCATGGTCACCAAAGGACAATCAGCACATTGTCGCAAAGAAGTGCGCTGCATAAGAATGCAATCCTCCCCCAAATCATACCGTCTTATGCACCTGCAGATGGAGTGTGATGCATGAGGGAGAGCCCCACAGGCTTGTGCTCAGCAACCCCCTCAGGGCTGGCATGACGCCTGGTTGTACAGTTGTACTGCTGTCTGCAGCTGGCAGCGCCTATTGGCCTCTCGCCACATACCCTTGCCCTTTCCTTGAACCCTTTCCCTCCATTGGCGGCGGCGCCCATCGACCTCTCACCACCTTGTGCCCTCCCTCTCCTTGCCTGGCCTATCCTTATCTCCCTACTCACCCTCCCTTTCCCTTGGTAGGTTGTGCCAAGCCCCTGGACTGTCCATGTTTTACTGCTCTGTGTCAGCTCCACATAGAGGAGGGCAACAGCCCTCGCCATTGGCCACGTGCATCCTAGCAGGCACGCCATACCGGCGGGGGGGGAACCGTCCCCAGTGGCAGCTTTTGCACCCGGGATGTCCACTTTTAGGGCCACTGATGGGGCACATAACAACCTTCAACCTGCCCTTTCTCACACTCACTCCTCCTTGGGGTGAGCACATCCTGTGTCCCCCCAACCCCCAGCCCTCCCCGCTTGGGTCCGTGATGTGTGTATTGTGTGACACACCATTCCCTTGCGTGGCATCAGTGCCACCTGCGGTGATGGGTGGGTGGTTGTGGTGTGGAAGTAGGGTGATGGGTGGGGATGGGTATTGTAGTAGGAGTTGCGGGTTGGGTCACTTGCGTCCACTGGCCAACCTCCTCCAACATGGGCTGAGATACAACAGAGCGTGTCCGCGTGTCAGACAGTCCTTGCTCTGGTGCACTCGCCCATTCGGTTGACTTACCGCCGTTCTACAAGGTGGTATTTGAGCCTTTGGCCTCCCAAGTGATGCCGTGCTTGGCTGGGTTTCGAGTTCGCAGAAACACACCTAGGGGAATACTTACCCACGGCCTCCCAACAGCGGTGATGATGAACTTGCCAGTTGCGTTTTTTTGAGGTGGAATCACCAACTCCACGGCCTTGGTGCTTCCCCTTCGCTTACTGCTTCTTTATCACCCTAGGGCTACAGCACCCTGTGTGAACCCCAGTTGCTAGAGCTTCTCTTCCTCCCCAGCCTAGCCTTTCGATGAAATATGATTCACATCTCCCCCCCCTTCCCCCCCCTTTGTTTAATATTGTGCAGAGAGGTCCCACTTGTCAGCCCACAACCACATGGACCACACAATGAATCCACCGCATGCTCCTTTGCTTCCCTTACCCTCATACCCCCTGTACAGCCGTAAGCCCACAGCGGCAATTGTGTTCACCTTGTGCAAATTGTAAACCAACCTCGTTGAGTCATCCACTGTGAAATTGATCCCTTCCCTTAATATGAATATCTTGACCCAAATCCTGTCCCCCGGCACCCATGCGCTTGAGTGGTGCGGTGGGCGGGCTTTCACTTCCGGGGGGGGGGGGGGGTGTCAACAGAGCCCTCCGGCCGCCCCCCCCCCCCGCCAAAAAAGGGCTCAATTGACAGGTCCCCCCAAAACCTGCCCGGGGACGTCCATGGTTCCAATGGCGGTGGTATTTGTGTTTAAGGACACAAGACCCCCGCTTAATTCCGGCTACATGTATGTAACGCCCCACCATGGCCTCCCATTAGAACCACAGGAGCTAGTCAGAGTCATCACCCGAACTCAAGGGGCCACCAACGTGAAGCACCGGAAGGATCAATGCATGTGAAGGCCCACAAAAGGGCAGATGGGCAACATAACCCCTGCTGTCTGGGGGGGGTCCCCGACAAGGGGACAAAATCAGAAGTGGCCAACAAGTGGGCAGATTGGCTACATAACCCCTGGTGTCTGGGGGGTCCCCAATAAGGGGACAAAATCAGAAATGGCCCACACGTGGGCAGATTGGCGACATAACCCCTAGTGTCTGTAGGGTGTCCAACAAGGGGACGACCTCAGAAAAGCAGAACCCCTGCCAAAAGCGGCTCCTAGGCTTCTTTTCAATAGTGATAATGGTGCCTGTCAATTGAGCCCTTTTCCTGCACCCCCCGCCCAGTTTTGGGGGGCTCTATTGACCCCCCCCCCCCCCAACGGAAGTGAAAACCCGGCGCCGCTGGTGGTGGTGGTGGTGGTGGCTATCATTCTTGTAGTCGCATTTCAAGTGCACGAATTCAACTCCGATGTGCAAATTGTCGGAGGTAGATGCAGATGCACAAGCTGAGGCAAGACAGAGGCAGATGAAGATGCGGGTCAACAGCAGACGCGGGGGTGGATGCAGATGCAGATGCAGAGGCAGACGCATGTGCAGCAATTGCAGATGCAGAAGCAGAGGCTGGGTCAGAGGCAGAAGCAAGGGCACAGCCACAAACAGCCACAGATGCAGAGGCACAGGCTGACTACCTTCCCCTGATTCCTCATGGCCATGATTCCTCAGTGCCACGGTGCCAGGAGGATGGGGCGCTCGGGACGCTGGGTGTGAAGCCAGGACCAGGATGCCAGCGAAAGGGGCCGAAGCCCATGTACATGCGATGGTGCGGTCGTGGGAGCTGCCATCCGGGCCGAAGGGGAGGGACAAGGCGTGGGACAGGCCAGACAGGGCGGACCCATGTGCGAGGAATGGGAGTGTATACAGAAGCCATGGCTCTGCAGTGCCGAGCACAGGCTGCATTGCGCACTCGACAGACAGTCTTGCATCCCGTTCGGCACCGCCACCCGGGCGCTCCAGGTGGGCAGGCAGTGGTGACACACCTGCAAGAAGATGGCCAATGCTGTACGGCTGGAGGAACATGGCACATGGCACCCCTTGGCACCCTTCTGGGCACACCCGCCAGGCATTCAGGTTCCGGACAACCAGTGTGTACCCCCCATTCCGACTACCAGTACCCACTTGGGCATCCACTTTTGAAACCTCCCTCCAGCCTTCCACCTACTCAATGGCATCCCTGCCTGCCCCTGTTGCAGCACGTGCTGCAGCATGCTGCAAAGCCAGCACCAATACCTCAAATCTAGCACCTCAGGTACATTGATGCATGACCTGCCACAACAGCAACAACAGCAGCCCACATAAATCGGTCCCATTCTGGACCCCAACACCCATGGTGCAAAGACAGAGGTTTGGAGTAGAGTGTTGCCACAAAGGCAAAATAAGTAGGTCGGTTGGTACTTCTGGAGTACAGAACGGTTTGTGTATGTTGTAATTCGTGTAATTTTTTTTGCGGTAAATGCGTATAACAAAAAAAATCGTCTGGTCGTGTAATTTTTTTTTGCGGTAAGTCGTGTAAGCCCGTCACATGCATTACCGCAAAAAAAAAAATACAGGACTAGACATTTTTTTTGTACACACATTTACCGCAAAAAAAAATTACACGACGTGGCAATTTTTTTGTTACACGCATTTACCGAAAAAAAAAATACACGACATACCAAAAAAAAATTACACGACTCACCGCCAAAAAAAAATTCACGATGTGACGATTTTTTCCTACACGCATTTAAGGCAAAAATAAAAAAATTACACAACCTTACCGCAAAGAAATTACCAATTTTACTGAAAATGCATGCCTGTAGGCGATGTGCCCACCTGTGGGCCACTTCTGATTTTTTCCCCGCGCTTGGCGTTGGGGACCCCCGAGAATGCAGGGGTGACATAGCACTTCCGCCCTCTTCTGGAACCCCGAGAAGGCAGGGGTGAGGTAGCTAGTTCTGATTTTGTCCCCCTTTGCAGGGCGGTCCTGAAGGAACCAGATTTCTTTTTTGTTAAGGTCAGGTTAGGGACTCGCAATCCACGCTTTGCTGTGTGGCCCCTTAAGTTGGGGTTAGGGACTCACAATCCACGCTTTGTTGCGCGGCCCCTTGAGTTGGGGTTAGGGACTCGCAATCCACGCTTTGCTGTGTGGCCCCTTGAGTTGGGGTTAGGGACTCTCAATCCACGCTTTGCTGTGTGGCCCCTTGAGTTGGGGTTAGGGACTCGCAATCCACGCTTTGCTGTGTGACCCCTTGAGTTGGGGTTAGGGACTCGCAATCCACGCTTTGCTGTGTGGCCCCTTGAGTTGGGGTTAGGGACTCTCAATCCACGCTTTGTTGCGTGGCCCCTTGAGTTGGGGTTAGGGACTCGCAATCCACGCTTTGTTGCGTGGCCCCTTGAGTTGGGGTTAGGGACTCGCAATCCACGCTTTGTTGCGTGGCCCCTCGAGTTGGGGTTAGGGACTCGCAATCCACGCTTTGTTGCGTGGCATTGGGGTTAGGGACTCGCAATCCACGCTTTATGGCGTGGCCCCTTGAGTTGGGGTTAGGGACTCGCAATCCACGCTTTGTTGCGTGGCCCCTTGAGTTAGGGTTAGGGACTCGCAATCCATGCTTTGTTGTGTGGCCCCTTGAGTTGGGGTTAGGGACTCGCAATCCATGCTTTGCTGTGTGGCCCCTTGAGTTGGGGTTAGGGATCCGCAATCCACGTTACCCCTACAGCCCCTGTGCCACAGAAGAAGGTGAAGGGAAAGAAGGCCTTGCCAAGTGCACCCCCTGTCCACCCTCCCACTTCCAAAAGGCGTACTCGAAGCACCATCCCGAGCGAAACAACCCCTTTGGGGGTGGGAGGCTGGTTGACAGACAAGGATATCGTGTGTTGGTTGAACCAAGAGGTCTGCCACAATGAAATCCATGCACCATGTGCGTGGACTCTGGCGCTTCTATATATCAAGAGACTGTCTAGGTACATGCAGAGAGTTGAATCCAGCACAAGACTGACCAACATGACTTGGTGCCACCGCCACATTTTTGTGGTTAATTCCAATGACAAGGAGGGTTGCATTGGTTTGTGTGTGCCTTCAATGATCGTGTCTGGTTGGAGCTTTTCACGCTTTTCACGCTTTTTGCGTTTGGGAACCGCTAAGCTCCACTCATTTGATCCGTCCTTTCTTGTTGCATTTGAGGAAGCTTTCGCCAACCACCAAGCACCGCGCCTTGGGATTCCAAACGGACGGTTGGTCTTGTGGTTTTCAAAGCTTGAACATCGCGAAGCTGGTGGTGGAGCACCGGGGTACTTTTTCTGCTGTGCCCCTCGTCCCAATGGGTGCCGATTTTGTGGACTATTTGCCCAGCATTGTTAATGTTGATCGTGCTATGCGGGTCGTTGAAGCACCCGGTGATGATGTGGAGGGCGTGACTGAGCTTCTTGGCCCTCCTGAGTCCCCCCCCAGCACCCAAGTTGAAGGTGCACTTTCAGCTATCGAGGAGAGTGCCCAGGCCACCCCCACCCCACTCGAAGGCAAGGAGGCCTCCGCTGAGCAGAGCACGGAAAGCCCGGAGGCCAGGCCGCAACCTTCCATGGCCACTCCCACAAAGGAGGACACCCGTCCCAAGGTCCTCATCCGTGGAGAGTGGTGCAAGGTGCCGGATGGCTACCCAGCAGACGCATCTGACCAACTGGAGCGTGACCAGCTTTTCATCAATGACTTGTCCAAGCAGCTAGTAGCAGAGTTGCGTGCCGCTTGTCACTTAACCCCAATCTCGGTGCTAAGCCCAAGTCGAGCGACACAAAAACGGACTTGATCTACAAGCGTGCATTCTGCAACTACTTGTAGCGGGTGCATGTTTTGTGGGCTGTATGTTCCTCCGCCCGTTTGGTGTACCAATGGAGCGTATAAGATTGCTATTATATTGGCCCCATACTAGTGCCTTGGTGGCCTATAATGGTGGCACTAGCGTTGGCCATGGCCCTGTCGAGACTCTGTTTCTTGAGCCTGATTTTGTTTGCGGTGCTGGCACACTGGATGTTGGCCATGGCCCTGTGAGGACTCTTTTCTTGAGCCTGATTTTGTGTCTAGTGTCCATGACACCATGTGAAACTATGTTATATTTGCCCCACACCAGTGCCTTGGTGGCCTATAATGGTGGCACTAGTGTTGGCCCGGCCCTGTCAGGACTCTTTTTCTTGAGCCTGATTTTGTTCCCAGTGCTGGCACACTGGATGTTGGCCATGGCTTTGTCAGGACTCTTTTCTTGAGCCTGATTTCGTGTCTAGTGCCCATGACACCATGTGTAAAAAAAAATTACACACATTTACCGCAAAAAAAAATCACACGACTAGACGATTTTTTTGTACACGACTTACATTTTTCACAGATGGTTTGGGTTTCAAGTGTTTCCCTTACTTGGAAAAAAGGGGAGCGCACTTTTGAGGTTCTAGGGCATTCTTGAGTTGCCATATAATGTGAGCATGTTGCATGCATGCAAATGGATAACCCTTGTTGCCCATTCACGACTGAAAATCAACTCAGGCATTCGGACAGACATAGTTGGACTTGACATACGTTACATTGGGTGTTGGAGGGCCAATCCAGGCTTCCGCTTGAAAGGTGTAGAGGGGTATTTTTCTTTTGGGTGGACGGTTAATGCTTCCAAACGCTTCTGTCTGCCCCCAACCGCTGTCCAACAGTTTGTACTCGCCGGGAATTGCTTCCCACCCGCTTTTCCAAGGGGGGGGGGGGGGGGCACAACTTGGGATGTCAAAAATTGCGACGCAAAAAAACCGCAAAATAGCGCAGCACCCACAGGGCAATGTTTCTTCAGTGGAATACCGGCCGCATAAAAGCTGCGACCAAATCATCCCTCGCATCATTGATTTCAGAGCGCACCGTCATCATCGTCGTTACATCACCCTGCACCGAGGCACTAGGGACAGCTTTTGTAGCACCACGAGCCTCAGCACCTTGTCCAGACAGGGCTACCGTAACAAGATCAGGTTGCTTCATGTTTCTCTGGTCTTTAACGTGTTTCATGTGTGACGGCCATGTGATGTGCCTGTCAGCGGTGCATTTCCTCTTGTGACACACTGGGGTCTCGGGTTTGACATGCACGGCACCACATGCTGTCAGCACGCACTTCAAATGTGCCAAGAGGATACTGCTGTGCCCTTGATGCTAGGGTCATTTTGGACCCATAATTCAGTCCCACCTTTTTTTTCTCTGGTTCTTGCACATCACCTTCATTTTCTGAGTCCTTGTCTTCCAAGTCACGACAACCATCATCATCATTTTCTTTTGTTTTTTGTGCAGACTAAGATGAGCTGGTGTAGCCTGCTTTGTTCTCGGTACTCGAGATGTCATCTCGGAATCAAGGTTCCGAGCAGTCCTGTGCTACGATGATCCCACAGGTGGGTGTGGTAACGGATTCGACACACAATGAGGAAAGGCTAGATCTGAGACTAGGTCATGCATCGGGATACTGCCACGCCCGTAGGCTTCCCGGTGTGCATGAGGCAGCGCGACTGTAGGCTGTAGAGAACAGCGGTGTAAAGATGCGAGACTGAGTAGCATCAGTGGGTTGTATGACATGCACTGACAATGATGGGTGGGGAGCAGTTCAGCGTTACTATGTATCACTAGGGGTGCAGGGGATGTGTGTTCTTTTTGGGTTGGGGTTTCCGGGGTCATAGGGCTGTAGGCGCTTTTAAAGGTGGTGCACGGTAGCCGCCGCACTCCGATTCAAGTCCTCAGTGATGGACCAGTTTTGCCGCAGCAGTAGTGCAGCAACTTGTGTGAGCGCCTGCATCGCCTGATGCCGCGGAGCCCTTAGGTACTAGGTCAATAGCTTGGTTTTCTTGGCGTGGTATGTTTCCAGCAGGGTATCATAGTTGTTAAGGAGGGAAATCACTTGGCGCTTCCAGGCAATGATGCAGCGGCGTGACGCGGCGATGGAGGTATGTAAGCCACGGTACCCGTGTTGTACGCGCTGACAAAACCGTCTCAGGAGAGTGGTTTCAGTGTAGTTCAGTGGCTTTGGATCGATTGTGCGCGGTAGGTGGCTGGGCGTGCAATCATGGAGACAGCCATCATCATCATTTTCATCTTCTTCGGCAACTACTGGATGTGTCACAAACTTGTCCATGTATGGAACAAAAGAGAACAATGCAAACTGAGGTAACAAGGGATGCAAGGCAGCGCAAAAAAGCGCAAAAAAAATGCCAAAGGAGCAAAAAATGGCTGCTGCCCTAAAGCGCAAAAAAGCGCATTTGCGCTCCCCCCCCCCCTAGCTTTTCCAACCATCAATAATCACTGCTGCCCCCACTCTTGAGACCCCTTTCCTGTGGCCAATGGGACGAGTAGTTGTTTCATAAGCCCATATGCCACCACTCGTCGTTGGGGGCATTTGCTAGTTTGTTGGTGACAACTAGTCCCCAGCAGTGAATCACAAGCACGTGAATGAGGTATCAACTGGGCCCGGACCCTAGAACCGGCATGTTTTTTACGACCCGCCAAACTAGGCCCCGACCAGGGGAGGCGGCCGACCCCAGAACCGGCATGTTTCTTACGACCTGCCACGCACACAGTTGCCTGAGGTCTAATGTGGATGGATTGCCGACGGGGACTTGGTACCCAATGGAGAGTGTTTCGTGTAGGCCAACAGTCGGCGTATCCCATGCAAAAGAAACTAGCGGCATTGGCAACGTGGGCTGGGTACGCCGGGCAGGGTTGGGGTTATTGCTTGGTGGAACACGCGCTGTGTTTTGTCGATGTGCAGTTGGTGCGTGTACGTTTGTGCCTGCTCATGGCCCGTGGACGTGGACGTGGAAGGGGGCGTGGAAGGGGGTGTGGTGCTGCCCAAGCCCTGGCGCACCCCAGGAGGCCCGCTCGGTGGTTTACGGTTGCGGTTATGCGCCGCTGGCGTTCTGTCGCCGTGAGCGCCTTTCCGCAAACCGGGGACAGAGCTGTGTGGGCGCGCCGTGTTTGCCTGCTTGCGCCCGTGGAGCGCATTGCCCCATGTGCGACCTGCTGGGACGGGCTGCGCCACACCCCGAGCGCCGCGTGTTTCACAGAAGCGCTGCGTCATACGGGCTCAAAAACAAAGATCCAGTTGATACTACTGGGCACAACATAAACAAATATCTGTGTATACAATGGCTAGGGGCTATGCGGGGTGTGAATGCAACTATGCTGTTCATGCCCATGGAGCCAGGGTTCCCATCCTGGCAGCATGCATCGGCATGTGAGCATCACTGCACAGGGCACGCACAGGGCAACTTTGGACACTGTACTGAGGTCCAAACGTGAAATAAGTACCGTTAGTGAACCCATGCACTGAACAATCTGCCTCCAAATTGAGTCGTCACATGCAAGGGCTGCAGGTCTGCAACAGGGACTGCCAATTTGGCAGACGTGATTTGTGAGCTCCGGGGATGCCAGTCCCTCTGCACAAGCGTGATGAGCTACAATTGCCGGAACATAGCGCAAAGGGCGCACAAATGTAAAAATGATGAGTAGGAAAAAGGTCCCCTCATCAAACCTTGAGATGAGATCTGCAACGCGGCCAGTTGCCGTGTATACAACTGGTGTCAAATGCACTGTCTTGGTGTGACCCGTTTTTGTTCACCAACGTCATCTGTGTGTTGGGGTGGGGTGGGGGATTCAGTTTTGTAGGTTGCAGTAGAACTTTTGTCCCACCGCTTATGATTGCAGCCTCCTGCCCCCATGCAGCCTGCACCCCCAGGGGTGTTGGTGCCACATCCTGTAGGGGAGTGGTCACAAACAGCTTCATAAACAGAGCTAGGTGGGTATACCCCAAAAGCGAAATAGCAAGGCTGATATACACAACTGGGCACAAAGCAAAACAAATTGTTCTTGGTACAGTCACAGACTGCCGAGGGTACATTGTACTAACCGGTAACGCAAGTAGGGCTATCAGTGTGCAATTGACCGTGTGCCCCTACCTGTGATCACAAAATTGTTCCTGCCAATGCCCACCACTCTTCCTCTGTCCACTCATTCATTTTGTAGTGCAAAGTGTACTCTTGACCAAGTTTATCTTCATTTCCAAAATACTTTCGTTGTGTGTTCGGGTGCCGGGGGAGGGGGGATTGAGGACCTTGGCACATCCGTTTCAGGGGCCTTGGTGCGGCAGGAAATGAGGGTGAATGAATGCCCCCCCCGCTCCCCGATCAAATTTTCCACTTGCCTGCCACGAGCAAAGCAGTGCATTGGGATGACTATGCACAAGGATCGGGGAAGTGCAGTTCTAACACTCCTTCCAGTCCTTCTCCTTCCAGTCCGAATTGCCCTCCCCAGTGGACCCCACAGACCATTTCTGGCAGCGAGACTCCAGGGCGTCGCACACGTCATTGCAATCCTCCTCAATATCGTCGTCGTCGTCATCGTTGTCATCGTCCCCATCATCCACTGGTGGTGTCACTGGAGCAGGAGTGGCCGGAGTGGCTGGAGTCGCCGGAGTCGCTGGGGTGGTCTGGTTGTCAGTGGCATTCAGATGTGCTGCAGTTTCATTCACATGGGTGTGGTCATGGTCATGGTCATGGTGAGGCTCATGGGCCGCCGGGTCGTCGGGGACATAATGAGACATCTGCTCGTCCACCACATCAGACTGCAGGGTCATGAAGGCCCTTGTGACGTCTGCAATGTAAAGGCGCGCTGGAGTGCCATAAGGAAGCACCAAACACGGTGAACACGGTTTCCAAAGGGTTGCGAAGGCACTGCATCGTTTTCATACTGGCCCCCCTCCCCCCAGAACACTGTTTGCCTTGGGAGTACTTGTCCTACGGTCACGGCGATCGAGTCTGCAGAAGGGTGGCATGCCGGCATCAGTACGACACTATCCTTCAGAAAACTGCACCTGTCCCACCCTGCAAATGGCCTCGACGAACAAGCACGTCACACAAAAGACATGGCACTGGACCCACTTGACTAAGGGTAACCTACCAGCCTTCATGGAACCCCCTTCGTCACGCCTTTTTTTCTGGCTCCACACGCAATGCCCCCCCCCCCACTTTATCCCCCACACACTTAACTTCTGCGACCTCTGGGCAGCCCCCCCACACACGACACTGAGCGCAGGCTATGATGTTGCGCCCCATCGACAACAAGCCCAGCCCAATGCCACAACCTCAACACAAATGCCAATCTTCCGCCAACGTCCCTGGGGATGTCTCAGTGAAAGGCGGCTTTAAATCCTCTGGCGAATTGTTCCACTTTTTTGGAGGGGGCCGTTGTCTGTGGGTGGGCACATGAGTCGGCCGGCCCAAGGCATGATTCCGGATGACCTCACTTCACTGGTGCAGGCAGGTCGCCATTTGGGTGAGACCCTGCACATCTAGACCATAGACTGGACTGTGGAGGACTGTGGAGGCCATAGCTGCCAAGCGTGAGCTTCCGCAAGAACACAAACAACTACATTCGTCAATACTTAGCCCTTGTTTTAGTTCCTCACAATGACAAAAAAGTCACACAACAAACACCGCAAGTATGCAAATCGAAAGAACCAGCGAACACGGTCCATATTTCATATGGCAGTTCGTGATTCTATGCCAAGCCAAAGGACCGTGCATTGTAAGGTAATGGACATGTACACAGTGGCAAGGAAATCAGACCGGCGGGCTGGGAAGATTGACGTTGTGGGGTCCACGGCAGACTTGGGGCACCTACTGAGCGGCCATAATGGGCGATTGTACCAACGCAGGGTCCACTTGTTGCTTGCCCGGGTTCTCGCCCCATACACTGTGCATGGGGACTCTTACCGCCAACAAGAGGCCAACAAGAGGTGGGGTGCTACGACATAATGCGTAGCCGGGAATCCTGTTGGGCAAGAGGCTCTCCCTCCTGAGCTCATGTCACCTCCGTCAAAGTCAGCCCATGGTCTTGTTCGGATCGGTCACCTCATGGGATGTTCATGTGTACCACTGTGTGTGCATGCACATATCTCTGTTGGGACGTCCATGAATATGCCAACTCGTAGGGTTTTGGGGGGTTGGTGCCATTGTTGCCTCATTTGTGACCGCTGAGTGTCAGGTTGGGGGGCTATGTGGGGTATATTCACGGGGGCGGCCGCCAGCCAATGTGTGACCCCGAGGGGTGTTCGACAGTTTGGGGGGCTGTGGGGGGGGGGGGGGACCCCACCCCCCTCCGAAAAGGGGGGGGGACCCCACCCCCCCCCCTTCGTTAACCCAAACCCAGCACCTTTTCCGTCAGGCCCCGTCCAAGCGCGCAAACACACAAAGCTAACAAGACGCACTGTGAATGGTGATTGTTTTGCTGCACTACAGCACTTTCAGAGCAGTATTGAATGTTGCCTTGAGTTCGCCCAAAGGCCTTTCCTTCCCCTTGTCACAAACCATAGACATTTATGTAGAGAAGCGAAGGGAGCCACAGACATATATTTAGAGAGAAGGGAAGGGAGGGGAGAGGCCTCAAGCATCGGAATCATCCTCCCACTCGTCGCGTGCCCTCTTGCCGGTACTCTTGGGGCGAGCTTCTTTGGCCGGGCTGCTTGTGCTCTTGTGACCCGGCAGGCTGCCGGCCCATCAGACATGGATTCCGATGGCACATAGTCACTAGTGCCTGACGGGGCACTACTACTAGAGGATGCACTCGTACTGGAGGAGGCATTGGTGGTGGAGCTGCTGCTACTACTACTGCCACTGCCACGGGGGACAAAATCAAATGTGGCCCACAAATGGGCAAGGTGGCTACATAACCCCTGCCGTATCGGGGATCCCCACCGCTTCAGAGCGGGGGGCAGAATCAGAAGTGGCCCACTTGTGGGCAAGGTGGTTACATAACCCCTGCCGCCTCGGGGAGCCCCTCCACTTCAGAGCGGGGGTCCAGGTCAAAATCAGAAGTGGCCCACTTCTGGGCGAGGTGGCTACATTGTGCTTTTTAGCCATTTTTGAATTCTCCACAAAATTCTGAGTATTTTGAGTATAGACACATAGGGTGGAACAAGAAAAATTCCCCCTGCCGTATGCCTAAAACAAAATCTCCGGCGCCGACAAAGCACATTGTTCCGTGCGACAATTTTGGGGTCCGTAGAGCCCCCCCCCCCCCCCCCCCTTTGGGGTCGGGTCCTTACCAGGAGCGCCCCCCGTGGGTATATTTGGAAAGCCCTTGACAAGGGCTATTTGGAACGCCCAGGTCTGCATGATGTATTGACGATATGGTTGAGATTTCCGTCCTTTGGACAGCCCACGCCAAGGCGTGGGAGACCGTATCCCCAACTCCAGGGGCCACACCAAGGCATGGGAGTCCATATCCCCAACTCGAGGGGCCACGCCAACAGCGTGGGAGTCCGTATCCCCAACTCAAGGGGCCACACCAAAGCGTGGAAAGAAAGAAGAAAAAAAGGAAAGGAAGAACACACTATGTAACCACCGGCGTTCGCCCTCGAAAGTTTTGCAACTGCACTTGAGCCGGGGAAGAGCTCCCAATGCACAATCTTCACTTCGCACCAACCGACATTTGTATAGTGCCTCGTCTTGCTAATGTGGCGCTGAAAGCATGGATGGTTTGATGAGACGGAAGCAAAGGGGAAGCCCTACCTCCTGTGGTACCAACATAACCCGTGCTTTCTTGCGCAGCACCACATGGGCAAAACTATGTCACATGTTTGAAGCATTTCCTCTAGCTTCAACGGACCACACCGAAGCGTGGGAGTCTATCACCCCAACTCAGGTGTTGTTCTGGTGCTTTTAGACAATTGGGTGCCTTCAGCACCCATCGACTCCTGGGGCCGGTACCTTTGACAGCTAACGGTTGCCCGGAGGCCCCCTTGGGGTGGGTGGGTGGGGGGGGGGGGGGGGTAGTTGGCGTCCTAGGACCCGCAGAGTCGGCTCCCCTGTGAACGTTGCAAATTCATCTGGGGTCGTAAAAAAACCCGCAACCAGGGAACGGTAGTAAGCAGTATGGCATGCAAAAGAGGGTTCCTGAACCCTCACCTATGCCACACCTAGTTTGCTACCTGTGCTCTATTCCTCGAAAACCGGGAGGTCATTTTGACCATTTCTACCCCAAGCCAAAATTTTTCAGGCCCCACGGCCAGCACTCTCGTTTTGTGGTGGCTAACATTTGGGCCGACAGGGATATGTAGGGCTACCAAATTTGTACGGGGAAACTAGGGAATGTTTGGGGACGTCAAAGGCATTATGTAGGCCACACTTACACAATATGAAAAAGCAACCAGTGGGCTCCAAGAGGTGGTCCGTGTGGTGCTCTTTAGAAAAAAATTGGGGTTGTGAAACTTTTTACAGATAGGGGTGCAATTTTTTTTTCCGGGCCGTATCCCCCCTAGGGGGGGGGGGGTACAAAAAACGGTGATACCGCGAATTTTCTTTTTGCGCCCCCCCCCCATCCCGACTGCATGGGGTTTGTATGGGGCGGAGTGGGACGAGCGCTGATGCAATTTATGCACTTTTTAGCCATTTTTGCAATGTCGGCAATTTTGGCGATCTCGGTGACCCCGTGCTACCCACTCTGAGGGGTGTGTGTGGGGATGTTGTGAGAGTATATGCCTACAAGGATACAAAAGGAGTTTTTTGCAGTGTGTAGCCTTGCTGAGAGCCGGTCAAAACCCGTGCCAAAGACGCCAAATGACTGTTTCCACCAATAATGGCTTACATGAGTGAATGGGTTAGTGCACAACCTGCTTACGCAGTTTTTCACCTTGGACGAACTTATTTTTTTGATACCGTGATCACCTAAAATGACCATCCAAGGCATGTTAAGCATGTTTTAGGGTTTTAGTGTTTTTCAACTTATTTGGGTATTGGCCGTGGGGGGGAGGGGGTCTCCCAAGGGATTCGTACACAACCTGCTTCTGCCGTTTTTCACCCTCCACAGCCCAAATATCGAAGTTTTCGAAACTTATTTTTTTTTGATACCGTGATCACCTAAAATGACCATCCAAAGTATGTAAAGCACGTTTTAGGCCGTATTTATGTATTTTTCACCCTATTGGGGTATTGCGTGCGGAGGTGGGGGGGGGGGGGTCTCCCAAGGGATTGGTACACAACCTGCTAATGCAGTTTTTCACCCTCGGCAGCCGAAAAATGGAAGTTTTCAAAACTTATTTTTTTGATACCGTGATCACCTAAACGCATTTATGTGTTTTTCACCCTATTTGGGCATTGGCTGCTGGGGAGGGGGGGGCAAACGGGATTGGTACACAACATGCTTATGCTATTTTCAGCCTATACAGCTCAAAAATCGAAGTTTTCGAAACTTTCTGTTTTATATTGTGATCACCTAAGATGACCATCCAAGATATGTAAAGCATGTTTTAGCCCGTATTTATGCAGTTTTTACCCTATTTTGCATGTGTGTTGCTTGGGGTAGATGCCCTCTGAGGTGGACTTGCCGAAGGCAATAGAATCACCTCGCAAGGGTTGTTCGATCAAAGCCAGGCAGGCGTATATAGGGGAAAACGCCACATACCCCCCATTTTGGGCCTTTTTGGGGCTATTCACGTACCCTACACCAAGGGGTTGAATTGTTAGTTTAACCCCTTGTAAAATCATTATTTTGTCGAATAAACGCATCCCCCAATGAGTTTTTGGTCCGGACCCCCCCCCCACTTGAAACCCACTTTTTTCAGGTTTTGAGGGAGGGGGGGGGGGTCAAAAATGTCGAAAAAATGACCCCCCCCTTTTTTGGGTCGAAACACAGGGGCCGCCGCCAGCCAATGTGTGACCCCGAGGGGTGTTCGACAGTTTGGGGGGCTGTAGGGGGGGGGGGGCCACCCCCCCCCCCTTCGTTGACCCAAACCCAGCACCTTTTCTGTCAGGCAACCCATCAGCCAAGGTCCGACCCGGAGGCCGGGTCGGGGGTCAAAATCCTTTTTTGTGCTTTTCAGCCATTTTTGAATTCTCCACGAAATTCTGAGTATTTTGAGTACCGACACATAGGGTGGAACAAAAAAATTCCCCCTGCCGTATGCCTAAAACAAAATCTCCGGCGCCTCCGGCGCCGACAAAGCACATTGTTCTGTACAACAATTTTGGGGTCCGTAGAGGGGGGGGGGTGCCCCCCCCCCCTTTGGGGTCGGGTCCCGACCAGGATCGGCCCCTGTGGGTCGAAAATCATGAATCTTTTGGTTTTTTTTCAATTTTAAGCCGGAAAAATGTGTTTTTGGGTCCCGACTCCATGGGGTTTGTATGGGGCGGAGTGGGACGAGCGCTTATGTAGTTTATGCACTTTTTAGCCATTTTTGCTATGTCGGCGGTTTCGGCAACGTCGGTGACCCCGTGGTACCCACTCTGAGGGGTGTGAGTGGGGATGTTGTGACTAGATATATGCCTACTAGGATACGGAAGGACGTTTTTTGCAGGCTCTAGCCTTGCTGAGAGCCGGTCTAAACCCGTGCCAAAGACGCGAAATGACTGTTTTCACCAATAATGGCCTAGTGAATGGGCCAGTACACAACCTGCTTACGCAGTTTTTCACCCTGGGTAGCTCAAAAATCGAAGTTTTCGAAACTTGTTTTTGTGATATTGTGACCACCCAAAATGACCACCCAAGGTATGTAAAGCATGTTTTAGGCCGTATTTACATGTTTTTCACCCTATTTGGGTCTTAGGTCTAAGGGGGGGGGGGGTCTCCCAAGGGATTGGTACACAACCTGCTTACGCAGTTTTTCACCTTGGGCAGCTCAAAAATCGAGGTTTTCGAAACTTGTTTTTGTGATACTGTGACCACACAATATGACCATGCAAGGTATGTAAAGCATGGTTTAGGCCGTCTTTATGTGTTTTTCACCCTATTTGGGGATTAGGTCTAGGGGGGGGGGGGTCTCCCAAGGGATTGGTACACAACCTGCTTAAGCAGTTTTTCACCCTGGGCAGCTCAAAAATCGAAGTTTTCGAAACTTGTTTTTATGATATTGTGACCACACAATATGACCATCCAATGTATGTAAAGCATGTTTTAGGCCGTATTTATGTGTTTTTCACCCTATTTGGGTCTTAGGTCTAAGGGGGGGGGGGGGGGTCTCCCAAGGGATAGGTACACAACCTGCTAATGCAGTTTTTCACCCTGGGCAGCTCAAAAATCGAAGTTTTCGAAACTTGGTTTTTTGATATTGTGATCACTTAAATGACCACCCAAGGAATGTAAAGCATGTTTCGGGCCGTATTTATGTGTTTTTCACTCTGTTTGGGTATTGGGTGCGGGGGGGGGGGGGGTCTCCCAACGGATTGATACACAACGTGCTGATGCAGTTTTTCACCGTGGGCAGCTCAAAAATCGAAGTTTTCGAAACTTGTTTTTTTGATACCGTGATCACCTAAAATGACCATCCAAGATACGTAAAGCATGGTTTAGCCCGTATTCATGTAGTTTTTACCCTATTTTGGGTGTGTGTTGCTTGGGAGTAGATTCTCTGCGAGGTGGACTTGCCCAAGGCAATAGAATTTCATCACCTGCATTGGAGTGGTCAACCTGAAGGGGAAAAAAAATTTTATGCCCAAACAAAGGTTGCCACAAGAAGAAGCATGCACACTGGTGTCACAATGTGCCTCAGCCCATGAACAACGTTGGTGGTCTACCAAGCTCAGGAACCCACCCACCCACCCGAAAAAGCGGACGCCCCCCTGGGGGTTCCTGCACTTCTCCCAAAATCGGGGGAAAACCAGACAAACCAGCCCCCCCCCCCCGCCCTTGTGGCATGGCTGAAGAGGTGACAAATGACATGTGCTCCCAGATGTTGAAACGGCATATTTTTATCCATCCAATGCACTTTGTGGGCCAGAATGCAGGGGAGTCGCAAATTTTTGGGACAAGTGAAAAAAAAATGGCAAACTTTCGAACGTCTGCCTTCTCTGCGCCGGTGTTTGCGAACCTGCTCTGGTGCATTGGATGCAAATGCAATGCGCCCGTTCCCTTGGATTGCCCACATCGTGCACATGCGCCATTTCCACATCATGCAATGTGCTTGGTTGCTGGTTTGTCTTATAATGTGTGTTATTGTTCCTGAAAATGATAATGTTCAACAGAAGACTCACCAGGGACACTATCATTCAAAACCCGGGAGGGGTTCTTATACAAGAACCTGGTTTGGCTGCTGCATTCTCAGCCCAGAGTGGATACAACAGTGAATACAAGTCGTGAGCTTACGAGCTTATTCCGTGATCATCCTGTGATTCCCAAAAGGTCCTCCATTTTCAACCTCAAAGGGGCGGGGGGTTCCTTTTTTGGACCCCACACCTCACCCCTCGTTTTGAGCTCGCTTGCGTATCATAGCGCAAGGGGTTAAAATGTGGGTTTAACCCCTTGTGAAAGCCTTGTTTTTTCCAATGAAAATATCTCCCAATAATGATTCTCTATCCAGGTGTCTTGTTTACCGCTTGGCCACAGTCGAGGGTAATACTAGTAGGAGGGGATCCCTATGCATTTACAGCCCCTCACTTACCAAGCGCAATAGAGAGCCTATAAAGCGCAATAGAGAGCCTGACAGGCTTCACCTGCAGTCGTTCCCACACCGTGAAATTCGGAAGTTGCTTTCCACTACGGATGTGGGAATGGTGAGGTTGCAACCGACATTTGAACCATGGCTGCCACAGTGATGATCTTCTTTTGGGGTTTCGCTTACAATGAATCGTATGCAAATGAACCCCCAAATCATGCATGCCTGTGCCATCCCAACCCATCCCAATCCCCCCCCCGCCCCACTGATGTGTAACACTTGGTAATCTGCAACCGCGTTTCATTTGCCTGTTGACAAAGCTGCTCAAACTTAACCCCAAACCCCTCCCCCAGCTTCAAGTAGGACCCAACTTAAGCAAAAAGTATTAAACACAGTTGACCAGAATGCACAACCTTTTGCATGTGAACTGACAATCATCCCATCATCCACAAGAGAGACAAGAAAGCCTGCAGACCTGCTACAGCTTCAGCAACTTGGGCCTCGAGTGGGGGATGAGCCTCACCAGCTGCGTCCAGCACAAAGGCCAGACTGAGCACCACAAACAACGTGGACTGACGTATCATTTTGTGTCTAAGGCAAGGTATCTGCGGACAGGCATGGGGATGGCAAGGATTTGACCCCATATGGTCCCGCAACCACCTGAAAGCGCGGTTGAGACACAACCTAGACAGTCTCTTACAGAACAGTGCGTGGTCTGACATGGAACACTCATGCCCAGCCTTTTTCTCACTGCCAGCCTGGTGCAGTGCATGTGCATGTGCATGCGCACGCTTGTCCATAGCCATGCCTGCATTGGCCCATTGATGTGCAGCAGGGGGCTTCAACCATCCAAGCACAAAAACAAACCAGCAAATATCATACATTTCCACTGGAGCAGGGCTGTCCATTACCCATCTGCAAGAGGAGTGAAGCAACGGATACTCAGCTACCATATGACCCCCGTGACACAGGTCATAGGTCATCGCCAACAACATTGTCCTGCTGCACTGCAGCACTGTTTGTTCAGTAAAGTATTTAAAGCAAAGTCTTGGCAGGTCACCTCACTCTGCCCTCCCCATGGGCCCCGATTAGGTCAACCGAGGTTGCTTGGGCCAGTTCTCAGGGCTGTCCTCATTTGACTCCTCTGAAATGTGAGATCCCCCGGAGC
The DNA here is from genome assembly GCA_964036045.1 of Eutreptiella sp. 'Long Island Sound 2002'. Classification (NCBI taxonomy): domain Eukaryota; phylum Euglenozoa; class Euglenophyceae; order Eutreptiales; family Eutreptiaceae; genus Eutreptiella; species Eutreptiella sp. 'Long Island Sound 2002'. Next base: position 23,780,882 of record OZ038398.1, on the reverse strand, counting down.
AGTTTGAGTCGGTGTCATAAGAGTCTGGCATCTCCTGCAGTCCCAATTCCCCCCAGATATCCTGCACTGATTTTTGGTTCATGACACATTCATACGCCTTTTTTGCTCCCTTGGACGCCTTGGCGTCTGCGTGTTCATTGCCCGTCACCCCCACATGTGATGGGTTAACAGGAAAATGCAACAAGTGGTCCAGGCACAAGTGGGTGGGGTCCAGAGGACCACTGGCGCATGCAGACTTGTGGGAGGACTTGTGGGGGCAATGGCAGCTACTGGGGGACAGCGTGGACATTCTGTGGGTGCTACCCATCTGCAAGAGGAGGGGCCCTGAACGAAAGGATATGGACCTGCAAGCTCTGGTTGGGAATCGCTTTGCAGACGTCTGGCCTTCAGAATGCCTTACCACCATAAAAATAATGCAAAATTCGAAGGAGAGTCATGCCCAATTTGCACTGTGGCTAACCCTAGCTGGAACCCACTCTGCCCTATTGTCGGAAGCCTTTTGCTTTTGCATGCACGGCCTTGTCTAAGCAACCCACCTGACTTTTGTCTCTGCGACCGAATGCAAGATGACACAGATGCCCTTTGGTGGTGGGGACGAGGGGCTGGGTCATGGGTGTAAGAGTTGTTTCCGCTCACAACATACTGCCTTGGAGTGCGGCGCATTTCTGCACGAACCAGAGAACATTACCGCACCCCCCACTTGCGAGAGCAACACCAAAATCCCAAAATTTGACGGAAACAACACCAACTGTTGCTCTGACAGGTGAGGGGGTGAAATTATAAAGGGCAAAATAGGACATGGTTCCAAAAGCTGTGGAAACAACACCGACTGTTCCTCTGACAAGGGTGTCACTCTCAGGGGGAATGTTTGCCCGGTGCGCGCCCGGCACGCTACCTTTGTATTAAGTATCCTGGCTCTCGCCCCAAGTTTATCGTCACCTCGGGAAGTCCCCCACGTAGACCGCAGCGGACACCCTGGAGTTGTATCACCACATATCGGGACCAGGGAGTCCGTTTCACAAATGTGAGATCAAGCACAGTTGCAAAGGCACGCATCATGGCCTACCACACCCACATTACAGGACAAAGTTGCTACAGCAGGTTCTCCAAAATCGGCCCGGTTTGGTTAGGGGGGGGGGGGGGCAAAAACAGGCACGGGTGGGGAATAATTAAAAAAAAAGATGCCTGACGTAATGTGCTCATGCTGAGCATTTGGATTGTCAGATATGAAATTCCCACGAAGACAGTAAGCAATAGCCTGAAAAAAAGTTTGCTTCTGCGAAACAATCACAATTGGTTTTGCCTGATCCACCCTAACCCCGTCCACCAAGGGTGGTGGACATTTCCCCCCGAATCCACTCAAAATCCCCAAGGACCCACCTACCCTGGCTGATACCCCGCAACCTCCCCCAACCCCTGTGGGGTGGACCCCACCTTAAGCAAATAAGGTGTCAATGCAACCCGCTGTGTCTTTGCAGAAGGTATTCTATGTGCGCGCCACTCATTGATGCAGATTGACAACCACAACGAGCAGTGGCAATTGAACCGGTTGCTTTGGGTTCAGACTAAGATGAGCTAGCGTAGCCTGCTCACTTCGCAGTACTCGAGTGAATTGAACCGGTTGCTTTGGATATATTGACTAGCCAAAGACATCTTGACTTGGACTTGGACGTGAACTGGTTGCAGGCGTGAGCATACCTGTGACATTGATATTCCACAGCGGTTTTCCTCTATAATTCTGATCTTCAATGCTGCCCTGATAATTCTTTGCACATTAAATCATAAGCCCAAGGGCTAAGTTTAATTGGCCATGAATGTTGTTGTTTTACAATTTTGCAACCGCTTTTGTGGACCTGGGTTTTGGTGTTGTTTGGTTTCGAGTTGCTCCTGGCGAAATTACCAAACAACAAGCGCGAAGGTGTGTAGGACCTCATGTTGGTGGGTTGCAAAAATCAGTCTGCAGGATTTGACGGATGATGATGTTGGCAATCTGCAGGGGGGCAAGACAAACAAACAAGCACTCACGAATGCACGTGCTATCTCTGGTGTCGTGCCACGTTGCATTTGTGTTCACTTGCTGCAGGCTGTGGAAACGAATCGACTCATCAGGCAACCAAAGAGAGACTGTAAAGCATGTCGTACTGTTCAGTTTGGCAGCAACGGGTGGTGGTCGAGGACGAAACATCAAATGCGGCGTCCTTCATATGATATGGGGAGCTGCATAGGCCACTGGCGCTGCAAGGTGGGAACCGGAAAAGCCATCGGGCAAAAGAAGGGTAAGGAAGATGTGCTGGGATGATTCTCATCACCTGTGCGCCTTCAACACTGGGCACCGCAGGCCACTCAAAACAAATCAAGAAAAGCCCCATTGCGGCACCAAGGCTTTGTTGTTTGACATCGCGGTGCAGGACACAACTGCTTGTGCTGTGTCTGGTCCCCCGATGTTGACGTGCCAGGCGTGCCAAAAATGTTATTGGGTTTAAACCAAAGCATAAGCGCAACTGCGACAAATGTGTGATGCCTGCCGCTTGTTTCAAAATTGTCTGCATGTTCGTCATCATACTCTGGGGGTGCAGCACAAAATGTGTACCACATATAAACAAATACCCAATTAAATGGTCAACCACGTTGCAGTCTCGGCTTGGCACTAGAACCGCTACGGACAGGGCGTCAACATTGCTGACCTCTTGCAAAAAGTAGCCCCCCCTCCCCCCCCGTTGTATCCATCATACTACTGCCTCACGAAAAACCAAAACGATGACGACTTGGAGCACTTGCTCATCAAATGCTGGGATGCATCGACAGACCCACATGAAATTGAAACACATGACTTGCCGTGAACAGAACTGGTTAGAACAGACTCAAGCCCTTGGTTGGATGGATGCTGCATGCTTCCTCTGACATGAATGCCAACAATTGCCAGCAGCGACCCGGCATTGGAGAAGGTATGTGACCATACATAACCATCACCATATCATTCTCCGAATGGTTGCAGCCCCCCCACCCGCTTCCAAAAGGGCTGCCACAACCGGCCGCGTTTCGCCCACACGTGACAGCCCACAGCCCCAATGAAAGCAGGCTCCACGCTTGGCGACGGCGGAGCAGAAGGACGAGTTTACGGCTCTGACCTAATCATTCCGCACTGTTTCCGTACTGGTTTGTCTGAACCCTTAAGAAACAAATCCAATGGCAGATATGATCACCCTCCGCGAAACATGTTTTGCACATATTATCAGATAAAGCTGGAGCGTTGTTCCCCAGTTTCGTTGCCAGGGATCCCGGCGGCCTCTGGCAATGGCCTTCCAAAACTAAGCCCTCGAAGCACCTTGGCTCAAAAAAGACGCCTGATGGCAGATCAGAGGACATGCCATGCGTAAATGTCAACACAATCATTCAAAAGAAAATTGCATCAACAATCGACCCCAATACGTGTGACCTATTGGCAAAGTGGGAACGTTTAATGGCGTGACGTATCTGCATCCGGGCCGTGATCGCCGTCATCAGCTCCGGGTGATGTACACCCAGGGGGAGTATCCGCACCGCGCGCGCACCGCGTCCGCACCGCGTCAGGTATTTGAACAACTTCCCTCGGAGATGGTCTACTGGGAGAGGAGTTGTAAATGGTACCTGGTGGGCTCTTGAGGCGTTACCATTCCCCCTGATTGGCTCTGGATGAAAGGGTCTACGGAAGAACCCCAGTACCCGCACCGCGCATGCACCGCGCGCGCACCGCGCGCGCACCGCGTCTGATACTCCCCCCCAGCATGCCAAATGCCCATAGTGTGTTGGCAACTTCCTGTGGATCGAACTGATCCAACGCCGCCTCCTGCGGCGTCCGGGCCGCGATGGCAGCCGCCTTCACATATGTCTCCCGTTGGCACGACTGGCTCGGTCACACAGACCTCAGAGAACAATGTTCCTTTGGTTGTGGATCCCAATATTGGACCCGCACAGTTGAAGATCAGCACCGGAATCGGTTGTGGTTCAGCTGTGCACACCACTGCACCGATTGCACAGGCCTTGGCAAGTACCCGCAATGAAGTACGTTGTTCCAGGGAACTGCTTTCTCGATAGCACAATTCCTATAAGGTCTAGCAGACGAGCTCTAACATGGGCACCCAAGCCGCAACAAACGTCACAAATGCCGGCCTTCACCCATCAATCGCTGGCAGTCAGCCGCCAACCGCCAAACCACCTGTCTGCACTTGACCACAAAAAGAACGAAGATTCTCCCATATGGAACTCATGGCCTCCGTGAACATATACGTCCCTCAGTTCCGGATGCTTCTGCCCCCTTTTGTCTGGCAATTCTGGGGAAAGCAGACCACCTGAGTGCCCAGAATTGACAGCTCGGGTGCACTTTGTCAATCTTCTGGGCACCGATTTGACGGTTATCAGAACGAAGTTCGGTGCAGTGGGTATGGCTGGGGGGGTGGGGGGGGCAAACCGTTGATGGGGGGCTCAACGGGTGCCATTGCTTGACCATAGATCCTGGAAAAGAGAAGCGCCTGAGGAATAATGCCCTTCCATGTGGGAACTACTGGTGTTGGCTGGGAATGGGGTGTCTGCAGCATTGCTGTGTCTAGCACCAGTCTTGACACAATCTGGAGGGCTCTCTGTCGCGCAGACATACGCCCCCGCGCTCTCCCCACATGGGCTTCAGGGTGCAGACCACCCCTGGCAGGACAGAGAAAATGAATAGTCCTCTGGACACGATGAAATGGCGGCCGGTGCACGGCCTTGGCAACTGCCACTGCACCCAACTGAGCTTTAAGTCCACCCCTGACAATCAGCATGCGCAGTGGCGTGGGTTCAGGTTGAATTTCTGGTGTCATATTTTGCAATGAGCAGTTATGTCAGAAATTCGTTGTGTTGTTGGTGTTGTATTTCAAAGAATCTTGTGGTAAGTATTCCTGTCGGGACGCGGTGCAAGGCATGGGGCTGTATATGTGTGTAGATGTACGATTGCTCCACTAGCGAAGCATGGGGGAGTCAGAGATCCAGTAGACCGAACAGACTTCAGAAGCCTCAGCCGGACACGGGAGTGTCCGGCTGAGTGTATCTGGCAAGGTAGACCCACAAGCAGACGGCAGGTGGCCACCCCCCTCCTGCACCAAAAAGCAGCCAAAAGAACCACCGGTGCGGAAACAACGCCTCGAGGATGTGGTGTGTTCAAGCAAGGCTCCAGGCACTTCTCTGGGGTGACACACGGGTTGGAAAAAAGCGGATCATGACCCATTCCTCTTTTTGGTGGGCCCGAAGAGCCTGACAGAAAAGGTAAAGCAGCGGGCACACAAAAACTGCCATTTGATACCCTGAGACAAGAGACAACAACTGTCAACTGGTCAATGGTTGACCGTTGACGTTGGCGTTGGCATTGGGGTTTAACCGTCGGCAGTTGGGGGTTAATCGCTGGCGGCAGTCGCGGTTCCTTTCCACAAACACAAAAAACAACGCCATCCCTTGAAAGGAATCCCTGCACACGGCAATCGATTGCACTCTCTGCCAACTCCCCTCCTGCGACCCATGATGATTCACCCAACTCGATACGGTTCTATCAAAACGGAGGCGCGCCTGGTGCTTACAGACTGGTTGGATTCAAGAAACAAAGGCAAACGTTCTGCGAAGGGACAAGAGGAAGAGGTACTAACGCAAAGAAATCGCCCGTGGGTTTTGGATTTGCCGTGGCCGAATGCGGCAGACGCAGACGGTGGTGGCCGTGCCATTGTAGGAATGCCATTGCAGGCTGCAGGGCAGAGGCAGGCACAGCGGCATTGGCACGCCGGGGACCTTCGAGCAGGTGCTGGGCTGGCTTATGATCTGGCAAGGGGCGCAGGCCTTCCCAGAGTTGGGCACCCCAAAGTTGTCACTTAGCTTGTCAACGAGACAGAGAACGGCACGTGGATGAAGATGCAAACCACACCACACCACACCACACCACACCACACCACACCACACCACACCACACCACACCGCACCACACCACACCACACCACACATCATCACCAACGGGGAGGGTCCTAAAGAACACCCGTGGGGTGGAATGCTGAACACCAACCATGGTCCCTGAACCACCGAACACCGAACACCGAACAACCGTCGAAGAGCCGCCAACCGTCAATCGGGTAACCACACGTTCAATGTGCACACGTGTACCCCCCCCCCCCCCGTCTGAGCTACGCAAAAGTGCGGAATTAATACGGCCCCTACGCCTACTGTAGCTTAGACAAGGCCGTAGCTTGCGCGCGACACATACAACTACCGGTACACACGCCACCACCAAGAAAGGGAAGGTAATGCACAAAGATCCCCAGAATCGGAGTCTCTGTGGGTTCAAGTGGGCAAACAATCACAACAAATGTGTCCATGACTCCATGTAATTGGCAGATTTGTCACCAAAACCATGTCTTATGCGGTTGCACTACATTTCGTACCGAGTTAAATTAGGTACGGAATTAATACGGTCCCTACGCCTGCTGTAGCTTAGACAAGGCCGTAGCTTAGACGGGGGCAGGGTTACGCATCTGTATGGATTAGCAGAGGCGTCTGTGGGACGAAGCCACAAGTTGTTCCTCAGCACAACAACAATGATTGGTGCAGCGTGCTCTTTCTGTTTTGCTGAGCTGCGACTCGTAACTGTCTGTCTCACGTGGGCATGCATGCGCGTGTAGTGCTTGTGCAGATGTGTGGTCTGAGATCCAGAGCATGATGCACCCCCTTCCCCCCCCCAAAGAGACCGAAGCTGCCCTGCTGTGAGTAAGAGATGGGCACGAGAAAAAAACTAATTGGTGTGGGAAATGGCGGACGGCGGGTTGAGGCTAGTTGACGGCGGTTGTGCGCCAACCGATGACATTGTTTTGAAACGGACATGAGTAAATCTTGTCCATGAAAAACAAACCCTCTGCCCAGAAGTGGCCCCTCCTTGAACCACAGGCCTAACACTAACATTCCAGGGCATGCACCGGCCCAGTGCTGCTGCGGCAGGGGGGGGGAGGGAGGCAGCACGCAGCCCAAACCTGCTCCGGCGACGTCGGGAACAAGCGGTCGGGGGGGAAAGGTGCCCGCCAGCGGCACCTTCCTGGACTGTGCACTGCGCACGGCACCATGCGCGGGGGGGGCGTGTAACTTGGACGGCGTGTGACAGCAGCCTCCGTGGTATTCGCAAGTCTCCGACCATGCCTCGCCGAAACAAAGCGACCGTGCCCCCCCAACAAACACTGCTGCGTTCTGTTGCCCCCGAACCTCACGTAAAAGAAGTGGCTGTCAGTATCCGACTGCTGTCGGTTACACGCCAACCGCCGTCGGATTTTCACAGTTCTGCTACATGAATCCTGAGGCTGCCTCTGACAGCAACAGGCACGCCAAGAATAAGGTCAGTCCTCTCTCTCTGCCCCCCCCCCCCCCGCAGCGCCCAATGCTTTCAGTCCCCCATGTGTTCCGTTGCGTGTGAGGCGGTACAGGGTTTGGAACCCAGCTCCTTACAGTTGGGCTCAAAGAGGCCAAGAAGTCTGTCTTGCTCTGCACGCGAGGAAATCCATGGAAAAACGTCCTGATATCCCATTCCTTCAGAAGAAGAGGTCAAACGACCCAACCACTTGACAGGTCACAACCAGCGACAGGTGCAAAACCCAGGGCGCTCGGCTGATTCGCCTGTTCCCCGACAGGGGTTGGCATGAACGGCCCCCTCAGTCTGGAGGAATGGTCTTGCTTGCTGGACTGGTGCACAGGCGAGGGTACACCCCAGGGGGGGGGGGGGGGCGACCCCTCGGTTCTGGACGCCAACTACCCCCCCAACTAATTGTTGGCCAGAGGCCCCTTGGGGGGGGGTTCAGGGGGGGGGGGGGGTCTAGGAGGGGCTTGGGGGGGGGGGTCCGGGAGGGGCGATTTGGGGTGTTGGGGGAGGGGGAGGGAGGGCACAGGCTCCCCTTGCCTCCCCTTGCCCTCCCTCTAACCATACCATCACCATAAACCTAACCCTAACCTTTGCAGCCAGCTAGTTTGGCCATGCCAGCCATGTTGATTGGGCAACAAGATCCCCCAAATTTCGTTCATGGCTGCTTTTGCCACATCATTGCTCTCCATTTTGGACCCCAACATTCACTCTGACCCTAGCCTAGGGTGAGAGCTAGGGCTAGGGTTAGGGTTAGGGTTAGGTGTAGGGTTAGGAGTAGGCTGCGGGGGTGGGCGTTAGAGTCAAGGTTGGGTTTAAGGATAGTGTTGGGTTGCAAAATGGACAAAATTTTTCTTAGGGCACCTTTGGTGTTCATGTAGCATCAGGCGCCTTTGGCGCCCATGGACGCCTGAGGGCGACACCTTTGGCAACTAAATATTGGCCGGAGGCCCCTAGGGGGGGGGGGGGGGCTGGGGAGGCAGGGATAGTTGACGTCCTAGGACCCGCGGAGTCGCCCCCCCCCCCCCCCGGGGGGTACACTGGGGTGCAGTGCGTCATCGCTGGTGTTTCCCAACTCTCGGTATGGTGACCTGAAGATAGCCCCGGTGCTGGAGTCGCGGGAACGGACAGCTGCAGATGGCGAAGAGGGCTGGAAACATTATCCCCGGGCACGCTGATTCTGTTCCACACAGAGCTTGTCCTGAATGAAAGCTGCTGTGTTCTGCTACGCCCGAAGCTCACAAGTCGCTGGCGTCGGTCAGTCATCAACTGCTGTCGGTTACACGCCAACGCCGTCGGACAACCGCACTATCGCAACCTGGACTGGGGCTGCTGTAAGACAAAGGAAGAACCAAAAATCTCAATCCTTAGACGGCCCTGGAGGCCGTGGGTTCACAAATGCCCTCTGCAGCTGCCGTCCCAATGGCTGACCCTATCAGTGGTGCTAAACCCCATGAGCGCAAAGAGGAGGCGGGGGTAGATCGGGGAGGTGCATTCCACTCACTCCCAGCCACGCCCAACCGCAGGGCTATGCCTATGAAAGTCGCAAGGGTACATCACTCCTGACAGGCAGCAGACGGTCAGGCCATACTGTTCCAAAGGATGTGGCGTTTCCCCCAATCACATGAGACCTGTCACCAGCAACTCTCACCTCTACTCAGGCTGGCACTTGGACAGCACGAATCATGAAAGAGGGCCAGCCTCTCCCATGTACGCCTCAAGGCGAGTTCTTCTTGCTCTTAGAGGAAATCGCCCTTTTGGTCTTGTTGAGGACAGATGGGCTGGAGTGGGCGCGGACGTGGGACTTCGACGGGGCAGCAGAAGAGTTGGCACAGCTCTCTGTGTTTGCGATGCCCCTGAAAGCAACACAGGCATGACCAACACAGCGCAGAGGGGGAATGCACTCAGCAGAACGGTTTGGAAGAGGGTGAGGAGGTTCAACTGCCAGGGGAGGGTGACGTGATGCGCGAGCGCTCCTCCAGATATGCCAGAACAGGGCCCTCATGGCTAACCCCATGATCTAAATTCTGAATTCTTGCTTGGCCTTTACTCTGACATTCTGCTGCGCCACTGCTGCCTTGTATCACGTGGGTGATGGTGTTGGGTGGGGATTGTTGTATACAAGCGCCATAACGTGACCAGAGAGCCAGCTGATGCTTCGATTTCTGTGTGCCCACAACTGTTGACGGCTGATGCCATGCAAACACCGCATTGTGCGTTTCCGGGCTGACCAGCGTTCTGGTGGTCAGCTGTTGTCTTGCGTAAGATCATGAAAAGGGCCCGTCGCCTTGCCATTCCAACCTGATGTCAGGCAGGAGGTGTCGGATCTGGAACACCTGAGCTCCCATGCAACACAGAAGCCTGCAGTGTCGCACGTGCCCTCTGGGGGTCGCAGTTGTGTTGACCCTTCACCGATGGTGCCTGTCCCTTGACGCGCCTGAAGAAGTAATCTCCTGAGGAGGACACCCGGGTACTGGACCGAGAGGCTGCCCACGCGTCCCGATGCCGGGGGTGCCACGAAGACGGGGGATACAGCCCAGGAAAAACCGATCAACACACCCAGCGCCAAGCGGATAAAGCGAACAGTTGTATGCACAGAAAATTCTATTGCCTTCGGCAAGGCACCTCGAAGAGAAAGAAAAATTAAATTTTGATTCAGCTGACACCAAGCAACCCAAACAACCGCAATTTCGCGCCTTTTGGGGGGCCCATGGCCCGGGCTACATGGGCCTAGCGGCTACTACGCGGGTCCCTATAGCTGCTCAGATACTCAGAATTGTCACCAAATGATCACCCAAACCAATCGCAGCGGCAACAGAAGGTTTTCAGGAAAAATCCAAATTTGAAAAATTTTCAGCTGACATTAAACAACAGCAATTTTGGGGCTTTTGTGGGCCCATGGCATAGGCTACACGGGCCTACCGCAAGCGGGGGATGTACGGGGGTTTACAGTGCTTTTGGCCTCCAGCCCCCACCTTGTGTAAATTGGTGTAAATTTTCCCAAAAAAGGCATAAATTTCCTTCAAAAAAGTGTAAATTTAAGAAAAGGATGGTGTCACTCAACAGCTCAACCAATGTGCAAAACTCAGAAAAAAGTAATGTAGAGTTTTGTGATTGGTTGCTTGGCCTTGTGACCCCAAGTGGCGTTTTCCCACCGTTTGCCTGGTTGGTTTGGTGTTTGGATTAGAAAACGTGTGTATATATACTTATATATACTGGCAGGCAGGGTTTGTTTTAGGTGGGTTTGCCCAAGCATTGCCGGGGGGTAGAGAGGGTCATGGAGGATGGGGAATGCACCATGGACCCAGGCTGTGGTCCAAATTTTGTGTTGCCACAAGATTAGAAAGATGCTGAAAAATTGAGAAACAAAGGGCAAAATTTTTGGTGCACTCTGGGCCGGGGAAGGGGGTCGTTCCGGCCGGGCTGGGTACATACGTTAGTTTCGTTGTATGTTGGTAGTTGTGGCAGGGTGAGTGGATACATACACATGTTACAAACAAGAGTTACGCAATTAGTTTTGCAATCTCCTTTGTTGGGGGGGGGGGTGGGGAAGCAGACACAGCAGAACGGGAGGTTAGCAGGTTAGTTGGGTATCAGTGTTACCCAAAGGCTTTTTACAACCTCTACATGCACACGTAAATCACCAACGGTGCCCCTCACCCCCCACCGTGACAAAGCAATGCTCATGGACACCCCGTTGGCATTGTGAGCATGAGCTCGTCACCCCACATAGTTTGCCGCGGCAACTACTGCAATTCGACGAACCCAAAACGTCGACAAAGCTGCTGATGGATTGCCGCGACAACTATTGCAATACGACGAACCCAAAACGTCGACAAAGCCGCAGCGTAGGGGGCTTCAATGAGAACTCAAAGCCATTGCGGGGCTTGGAATTCTTTGCGGCGTGCTGAATTTGCATTTGCTGCACATTTGCTGCAGAGTTGAGGGGGCACCTTCGGCCTTGACGTGGCGGAGGGCGGCAGCGGGAATAGCAAATTCTTGCCACTCGGCCTCCGCTTCTTGCTTGCGCACCCACATCACATGACAAAAAGTGCCACAACAAACAATGTACAAGCTGCACTACAAGCAAGCCAATTGCTAAGTATGTAAATCTTATAACATGCAAAGTACTCGGGGTCGTTAATTAACACGGAAGTTCTTGCGACTCGACTGCTTGCGCACCCACATCATATGACAAAAAGTGCCAAAACAAACAGCAATGTACAAGATTCACTGCAACCAACGCAATTGCTAAATGTGTAAATCTTATAACATGCAAAGTACTCCAGTTCGTGAATTAACACTGAAATTCTTGAGACTTGACTGCTTGCACACGCACTGTACACGACAGGGAATCCTTGTCCTCAACGACGGTTGAGGGAGGATAAATGGGGGTAAGACGCACCACCGGCGTCCGCCCTTGCAAGCACCACACTCAAGCTAGGCTAGCTCTCGAGGGTGGGATCTCCAGCACACAACAAACGACATTTGTATAGCGCCTCGTCTTGCGGAATCTGGCGCTCGAAGCATGGACGGTTTGATGAAAGTAGCTAAATTGCTTGAAAAGGCTGACGCATCAAAGAAGAATTTACAAAAATCATCTTCAATACTCACACTTCTAGACATCCTACATATCTAAATCTCCATCTAATAACATGCAAAGCACTTGGGTTCCTCAATTTACACCAAATTTACAAAAATTTACGGAAATTTATGCCACTTTTTGAGCAATTTACAAAAATTTACGTAAATTACAGCGTAAATAGGATTTGCCCCCCCCCCCATTATTCCCTGGCTTGGCCGACCGGCTACTACGTGGGTCCCTATGGCTGCTCAAATACCCATATTGTCAACAAATGATCACCCAGACCCATCCTAGGGGCAACAGAAGGGCTTCGGAAAATGTCGAAATTTGAAATTTTTTCAGGTGACACTGGACAACCTAAACAACTAGACAGCAACAATTTTGGGGCTATCGGGCCCGCGCCATGGGGGGCCCATGGCACGGGCTAAATGGGCTTGGCGGCTACTATGTGTGTTCCCATGGGTGCTCAAGTACCTGTATTGTCATCAATTGATCAACCAAACCCATCCCAGGGGCAATAGAAGGGTTTTAGAAAAAGTCAAATTCTATTTCCCTTCGGCAAGTACACCTCGCAATGCACAGCAAAATAGGGGGGGGGGGCACATAAACACTGCCTAAAACATGCTTTACATAGCTTTGATGGTCATTGTAAGTGGTGACAATACCAAAAAACAAGTTTCGGAGACTTCGATTTTTGAGCAGCCCAGGGTGAAAACTGCATCAGAAGGTTGTGTATGGGCCCCTTGGGAGATCCCCCCCCACACACCCAATGCCCAAAGAGGGTAAAAAAACACATAAATTCTGCCTAAAACATGATGATAGGATAGGATAGGATATCAAAAAAATCAGTTTCAGAAACTTCAATCTTTGAGCTGACAGGGTGAAAAATTGCATACAAGGTGAAAAGTTGCATACAGGATGAAAAATTGTAGAAGCAAAATGTGTACTAGCCCATTGGGAGACCCCTCCCTCACACACCAAATACCCAAATAGGTGAAAAGCACATAAATGCTGCATAAAAAATGCTTTACATAGCTCATTCTGAGTAGCCAAGATATCAAAAAAACAAGTGTTGGAAACTTCGATTTTTAAGCTGCAGAGGGTGAAAAATTGTGTCAGCAGGTCGTGCACCAGCCACTTGGGAGACTACCCCAAACACAGCCAATACCCAAGTAGGGTGAAAAACACATAAATACTGCCTAAAACATGCTTTACATAGCTTGGATAATCATTGTGAGTGGCAATGATTTATGTGACTTGGTGCATGTACTTGTGAAACTCTTTTTGTTTTAACATCATGACCACTCACAGTGACTATCCAAGCTATGTAAAGCTTGTTTTAGGCAATATTTTTCACCCTATTTGGGTATTGGGTGGGGGGGTCACAATATCAAAAAAGTAAGTTGTGGAAATTCCTTTGCCTTTGGTAAGTCCACCTCGCCAGGGATGCGAATAAGGGGGGGGGTCTCCCTAGCCCCCCCCCCCCTCCTATCCTGTCCATGGTTTGGTCGTCCATGGTCTGGCCGTCCATGGGTCTACAGGTCCACAAGTCCCGACCGGCATGAAGTGTACCCCATACCTCCTGTGCATACATGCATGCAATTTGGGAGACTGGCAGCATCAACGCTAACATCAACATCATGGTCATAGGGCATACAAAAAAGAAGGAAGAGAGGAGAGAAGGGGCAAAGAAGAGACCAGACTGTGGACAGACCATGGACAAACCATGGGCATACCATGCACAGGCCATGGACATACCATGCACAGACCATGCACAGACCATGCACACACCATGGATGGACCATGGACAGACCATTGACAGACCACGAACATACCATGGACAGAGCCTCAGCAGTAACTCATGGACGGACCATGGACATCAGACCATGGACATCCATGGTCGATCCATGGTTTGCCAAGCCCCCCAAGCCCCCCCCCCCCCCCCCACCCCCCCCCCCCCCCGCCCCCAAATGGCGCGATTCTTATTTGCATCCCTGCACCTGGCAGAGAATCCACCTTGAGCACCCAACCCCCAAATAGGGTGAAAAACATGTATACTCTGCCTAAAACATGCTTTACATAGCTTGGAAGATCATTTTGAGTGGCCACAAAATCAAAGATATGAGCTCCGTAAAATTCGATGTTGACCTGCACACGGTGGGAAGCTGCTTCAGCAGGTTGTGTACTAGTCCATGGGGAGACACTCCTCCCCCACCTGCGCACGCCAAATACCCTAATAGGGTGAGAAACGCGTACCCACGACCTAAAACATGCTTCACATACCTGAGCGGCCACAATGTCAAAAAAACAAGTTTCAGAGACTTCAATTTTTGAGTTGTACAAAGTGAAAAACTCCATAAGCAGGTTGTGTACGAGTCACAGAGGTAAACAATAGTTTCACAAGTACATGCACCAAATCCGATTAAAAATTGCAATAGCAGGAACCACCTAGGCCACAGGGGGCAGTAGTTCGTCATAGCCAATGCGTGGAACACCAAGACAGGAAAGGAGCGGGCGGATAGGGTCCGCAAGCTATCCAGTCCTAAATTAGCAATAAATAAATCTGATGAAGACATACACATAGTGAACAGCTAATGCCTACAATGGGTAAACGATAGTTTCACAAGTACATGCACCAAATCAGATAAAGCATTGCAAAAACAGGGACCACCAAGGCCACTTTCCCTCTCTTATGCACACTCAACACTATTGGCCCCTGCCTCCCCGGGCTTGCAAAATTGACCTGTAGACTAGGTCTCTTAGTGTCACACTGGCGCTAATGACATGGAACGAATTCCAATACCATCAAGTCGGCATGAAGACAATGCTCAATGACTCACCTCATCGATGGCTTGTATTATTTTAGACCATATCTGACCAGCACGGGACATGGCAAATCGAGCCTTGCTGGAGCGAATAAACCTAACTCTGGACAATGGGTTGGCAGGCTGCAAATGGGTGGGGACCCAAAGGACATGCAAAAGTATCTAGGGCGTGCACAGATGATGAACAACGGCTCTGAAACTCGCTGCTGCTTTCAGTGTTGCGTACGGGAACGGAGGGTGATCGTTCCCCAGACTACCGCACATCACCTCGCAACACGGCAAGCTAGGGCGTACTTGTGCTAAGCAGTATACCCGATAAGCACCCGGACACCATACGATTCAGCAATCTGTTGAGTCTTGACCCAACTCAGACATTCATATACTTTGCCTGCCCCTAGGGTCTAGAGACCTACCCTATAGCGCACATCCCCGGCTGCAAAAATGCATTCATCTGCATCCACACCGATCCATTTGACACACATCCACGTGGACGCCACCACACGCGGAGGGGCAAAATCTGGCATAGCAACCATCGCTATTGAGACCAATGAACGCCAGAAATTACCCATGACCCTGATGAACTCAGACCTGTTTTGAGACAATGTAGTCCAAATGCCAACCAAAAATGGTACGTGGCCCTTCTTAGGCGCTACGAGCCACCCCATGAGACCAAGTATACGGATGATAGTCTTAGCACGCACCACGCGACTATGTACATTAATCAGGGCAGTGAAGATTTTTGTACGTAAGTGCTGGCAATTCGCAATGCGCAGTTGAAACAAATCAATTTCCTTACCCACCCAAACAGTTTCCCTGACAGGAGATAGTTGACTCCTAAGAGATTTGATATAGCCCTGTTGCTAAGTAATGTAGGCAGTATGTGCCCACACATATCCAGCCATGCAACATCTTCCCGGACAAATAGAAGGTCATCTAGGTAGTGGTCATAAACCACGTGGGTTCCATCACTTTTGGCCTCAGGGACACGCATACAGCTGAAACACTCCTGAATGGATTGACCCACAACCTCCTAGCAGATCGCCAGGGATAGTCCCATCCAAAGGGGAGAGACCGTAGATCACAAGTCTCCCTTGGGCCCTGGACCCGGAAAGTACCCCAGGCAAATGAAGGAATTTTGAGAGATGGAAAGCAGTTCGTGAGGTCTAGCTTCATAAGGTACCAGTCTAGTGACATTCCTCTAGGCAACGCAACCCACTGCAGAAACGTCTGACATAATATATGTAGATTAGGCAGAACCATCCTTGGCTTGCCACAATACCTATGGTTTCGGTTTTAGGAATGACAAAAATCGGAGCACTAGGCGCACGACCGTAACCGCACACACCGCCATTCAGAACAAACAGGTGGCGCTGCTTGATGAGAGCACATGTCATGGCCACCTGTTCATGCCTCAAACGCCTACGAGGCACCTCGAGTGAGGACATGCTACACACCGCCCCAGGGGTAGCTATGGAATCCCACATGTCTGGGGTTATGGGGATACAACTACCGGTCCTAGACCCCTCTCATCGACTTCAACTGGGACCTGCAGCCGCCCCCTTTGATTCATACAACCTGGACCCGCATACGCACCCTTCTTCGGACTATCGGGTGAAAGACGTATGCAAGTGGCTAAAAGCTCGGCAAACTGCATGTGTTGCACGGCAGACAGCAAGAACTGAAAACGTATCTCGCCTACAAACAAACTCCACCGCCACCATAAACACGGCGAACAAAGGCACCCACAATTCCGCAAATGTCCCACGGGACAAAAATGGGACCGCCGCTGATGGATTTGACGTCGAGAAAGGGAATGGGATGGTGGGGTAGAGTCGTCATCAGCGAATCCCGGCCCCGGACCGTTGGGCTGTGTGGCGGGCCTTGGCTGCGAGGGACTGCGGTTTGGAGTCGTCCCTGGTGAGGTCAATGACCGCCGGACGTTTAGCCTTGGCTTTAGTTTTGATGACCAACGGCTTTCTGGAACCCATCGTGAAAATCCTCATCTATTGCCGTCGGCTTGCTGGACCCCACTTGACCGCCCACGAATATGCGTCCCGCTGGATCTCCGACCGACATATCTTTGGCTTTGTACTTGGTCTAGGTTCTAGTACCACCATAGTTGTAGGTCTCTTGACTCCTTGAGCTTGAGCATCCACGTCAACCTCAACGCGAGGGGCACTAGTTCCTTCGTCCAAGTCTTCCTTGCCTAAGTTGTCAATAAGCCACTGCAGGTCTGTATCCCTGATGAGCTGCTTCGGAGGCCACGTGCTTTTGGCTTTGAACCATTTATAGTGCCAGTCCCTAACACAACCCGGTATGATGACAGGCCACGGTACCCTACCCTTCGTCCACGTACTCCGTCCCGGCACGCAACATACTTGCGTGCGACGCAGAGGGGAGGGGAGGGAGTAGTTCCAGCATGGTTGCTCCTGCGCGAAGGAACGTGGTTGCACCCGCTCATCTCCATGCATTCCCGAAGACAGTGGATCACTCGGCCGGCTGGGGACTATATCAACAGACTATCTAGATTCTTGCGGCTTCAAGTTAGCGTCCAGGGGAGATCACCATACTTGCCCAACATATGTGGTGGGACTAAGGCACTATCCACGACCATGGGGCGCCTACTGCAAGGTATCCAATTCCATGGAATCACCCTAAATTAACAATGAACAAATCTGATGAAGACATATACACAATGAACAACTAATGCCTGCAGTGAAACCACCGGTCTCGGAGGTAACCGATATTTTCGGAAGCTTCAATGTTTGAGTTGTACACGGTGGAAAACTGCATGAGCAGGGTGGATAACTTCATGAGCAAGTTTTGTACTAGCCTACCGGAAGCCCCCCCGCCCCCCCCACACCAAATACCTAAATACATGCTGCCTAAAACATGCTTACCATAGCTTGGATAGTCATTGTGAGTGTTCACAATATCAAAAAAATAGGTTTTGGGAACCCTAATTTTCGTTTTTTCCCCCCAGTCATTTCGCGTCTTGCACACGGGCCTTGACCAGCCCTAGGCAAGGCTAGAGAGTGCAAACAAAATGTCCCTTTGTATCATAGTAGGCACAACATCCCAACTTGCACACCTTAAGAGTGGGTACCACGGGGTTAGTAAGGTCGCCAAAAACGCCAAAATAGTAAAAACGACTCGTTTTCGCCTCAAAATCGAAAAAAACCAAAAGATTCATGATTTTTGACCCAAACGAGAGGGGGGGGTCTTTTTTTTTTTGACATTTTTGACCCCCCACCCCCCTCCCCCACTCAAAAACTCAAAAAAGTGGGTTTCAAGTGGGGGGCGTTTGGGGAGGTCCAGACCAAAAACTCATTGGGGGATGCGTTTATTGGACAAAGTAATGATTTTACAAGGGGTTAAACAAACAATTCAACCCCTTGAGGTAGGATACGCAAATAGGCCCAAAAAGGCCCAAAAAGGGAGGGTATGTGGCGTTTTCCCCTATAGGCAGGCCTGCCTGGCTTTGATCGAACAACCTCTGGTGACCGAGGTGACTTCAATTTTTTGAGCCGTACAAGGTGAAAAGCTGCATGGGGTTGTGTACCAGACAACACACCCAGCACCCAAACAGGGTCAAAAGCACATAAATACTACCTACAACATGCTTTACATAGCTTGGATGATCAGATGATCATTCTGAGTGGCCACGATATCAAAAAACTAAATTGCTCAAACTTCGATTGCTTTGCTGAGGTGAAAAACTGCATAAGCAGGTTGGTTACTACTCCATGCACACACGCAAACCATTATTGGCAGAAACAGTCATTCCTCGTCTTTCACATGGGTTATGACCGGCCCTAGGCAAGGCTAGAGACTACAAAAAAAAAAGTCCTTTTGTTTCCTAGTAGGCATATGCTGTCGCAACATCCCTGTTTGCACCCCTCAGAGTGGGTACCACGGGGTCGCCAAGGGCGCCAATACTGCTGATCTTGCAAACATGGCTGAAAAATGCATAAACTGCATCAGCGCCTGTCCCACTCTGCCCCATACAAACCCCACGAGGTCAGGACCCGGAAACACTATTTCGGCTCCAAATCGAACAAAAAACCAAAAGATTCATGACTTTTGACCCGAAAAAGGGGGGGGGCTCATTTTTTTGACATTTTGACATTTGACCCCCCACCCCACCACCCCCTTCTCATGACGCCTCAAAAGCCCAAAAAAGTTTCAAGGTTTCAAGTGGGGGGGGGGTCTGGGGAGGTCCAGACCAAAAACTCATTGGGGGATGTGTTTATTGACAAAATAATAATTGTACAAGGGGTTATCAACAATTCAACCCCTTGGGGGTAGGGTACGCGAACAGGCCCAAAACGGCCCAAAAAGAGGGGGGGGGGGGGTAAGTGGCATTTTCCCCTATAGGCAGGCCTGCCTGGCTTTGATCTAATAACCTCTGATTTTCAGGTGACACTCAACAGCCAGACCAGCGTGAAAACGCCCATGGGGAGGGGCGACCGGGTGTACCCGGAGTTCGGTCCTGAGACCCCCGCCATGGGTTAGGGATCCATGTTCAAGAAAAAATTCTTCAGTAGCCAGGTCTGAATCCACACACAGCGGCCACAATACGCAAAGACGTTTTGACCCCCCCACCCCCAAAAATGGTGTGCGTGGGTACAGGGGGGGGTATGGTCAAATCCAAAATTTAATTGGGGGATCATTGTATGTCTGAAATGATTATTTTACAGGGGTTGGACATCTGATACCACAACCTGGGGTACGTGATACGAACGACTCCAAAGAAAGGGGGTATACGGCGCCCGCGCCTGTGCTTGATCCAACAACCCTCTTAGAGGTGATTTCCGTGACAGACAAATAGAAAGGCAGTGTGGACGGGACCTCCGGACTGCTAACCGTGCCCACTGAAGCTGTCCACCAAGAGCCCCAGGAACTGATTCGCTCGGTGGCACTACATCCAGAACACGGCATGGCGGTCAGCCATCAATGTAGCATGGGGAAACCTCGGGGGCGCGGGGATTGGACCTTGGGAAAGGGTGTGCGGGGGGGGGGGGGTTTGGCATGACGCCAAATGCGGGGGGGGGGGGGTCCTGATCAAGTGGAGGGGGGTAAAACCTGATTAAAGTGAGCTAAGCGAAGAAGTAGCTGGAACCTTTGGTGGGCTTTGCGCTGTTTAACGCAACCACCTACCAAGAGCTACTGGACTGCAACTACTCAAAGGCACATAACCTGGAAACGAGGAAGCAATGCAAACTGGTGTGTGAAAAATGCACTGGCGAAACGCACTGTTAGAGCGAGAACCTACTGCAGATCTGCTTTTCAGCCTGTCGTCTGCATACACCAGGGCATCAAGAAAGAGTTGCGGGTGGCCAAGCTGTTCAACCACGCATTACCGGCATGGCCGAAAAGAGCTTCCCGTCACTTAACAGCTGGGAGAGACTCCTGGGGGGTGAATGGAAAAGGGGGGGGGGGGGGGGCTCCTCAAAAAATTTTCACACAAAAGCATCCCTCGCCCTGCAGCTTTGTCGGATTCTCCCAGAAAAAAAAAACAACTGGGCGCAGTGAGAGCGCTGTGCATGGAAAAACACACACGCACTGCATTGGGGCTGCAAGCAGAAGCAGACAACATACACAGGGATGGCGGGGTACACTGCTTTGCTTGCGGTGAGGGCTTCGTATGGCTGCAATGCGCTTGCATTGACCATTGCGAGGGGATCTGAGATGAAGGAGGTTGTTTGGGCTGGAGCGGAGGACTCCCCACAGTGCCACTGATGCGCCTGACACCGCAGGAACGGGCATAGCATGGGTAGCCCATCCCCTGCAGCGACGAGGCCCCAGAGATCTGAGGGCAGCAACACGATCTTGGTGTCATTGTGAAACCAAATCGGACCAGAACATTTCTCAGCCACTAGGGGGGGGAGGGGGGGCGTCATTTCGGGGCTTGGGCTTCGACTAAGAATGAACATTTACCAAAAAGGTCGGATCGCTGACGCGCCCACCCATCCACCCACCAGCGCTGCGACAGCCCCCCCCCAACTCCAGTGGGGAACCATCAGCAAAGCTCTGCCGCGGACTGAATCGCAGTATTGAACACACCTTAATTGCAAGCAATCATTTTTCGAAATGCATTGACAGTGATCATACTCAAATCCTGCTGAATACTCCAAAAACAGTGCTGTTTCAATGGGGTGGTGCCAAAGACTGCGCACACCGACTTCAACGCTGCGCCCACTGCTTTCACTAGGACTGGGTGGTGCACAACCAGGAAGCAGCCTGCACTGTGTTCCGAATTGCAGTTTCTCACCTCCGCTGTTTGGTATCCTGGATTTTGAGCTTGAAGCACATCGGTAAGATTGCCGCTAAAAACCCCCAATCCCCAACCCCAGGAGCAAAGTGTGTCGGACGGTGGCATGGGGCCGGAATGCCGCATGCATGCGTATGCTCTCTCTCGAGGGCGCACCTTGAGGCGGGACTATACAGGGCAAGCACGCAGCGCCAAAGAGTGACCGTTGCAGCCTGCATCTGGTTCCCTCCCTACCACCCACGGATAACCCTCCAACTGCAGTCGGTTGCTCACCAACCGTCGCCAATTACCCTCCAACCGCCATCAGTGACCCACCAATGGCTTACATAGACACATGTGCACGGCATATACGGGACCGCGCCCTGAAGCATGTGGAAGAAAGAGCAGTACCTCGCGGCAATGGTGCAGGAGCTGGCTTTGGGACAGCAGGTGGAGGGAGAATCCAACTGTGCACAGGATGTCCAGGTCCAGGTCCCCATTGATCCTATAACAAATGCCATGGCAGTACTTCCATTGTGCTCATTTGAATGGTAGTTGTCAAATTGTGGCATGCTAACTCGATTTTGGTCGTCCCCACCTCCACTGCCCAGCCTTTATGCAACCCCCCCCCCCCCTTCTGTCTTCTATCCCAGGATTAACAGAGATACTTACGAATCAATACCAAGCACCCCAGAAGTAACAAGAAGCATACAGAAGGAACAGCAATCCTCCATCAAGAAAATAATAACAGGCAGTCAATTCAGCAGTGGGATATGCACACAACAGACGGACCCGGCCCCAATGGATGCTAAACAAAAGGGTAGATCCAAGGCCACTTTCACGATGTTTCCATACGCAACCTACACCAAAAAAAAGTGCACGTGACTTACGCCAAAAAAAAATACGCGATTTATGCTTTTTTCCCCACGTGACCTACGCTTTCCTTGTTTTGGAGCTTCATTATAATGGGGTTCAAAAGTTCCAGGGAAAATGTGCCACTGAACGCATGTTGTTGCCATGCATCCTCGTCCGCCTCATTAATTTCACTGCTCTTGACAAATCTATTGCCTTTGGCAAGGCACCTCGAAGAGAGGCTGACAGTCAGCCAATCAGGCAAGCAGTCAGCCAGGCAGGCAGTTGGGCAAGCAGACAGGCCGACAGGCAAGCAGAAATACAGTTTGGCTTTTTTGGTGGCAGTCTACAGCTACAGACAGTGGGGAACCTCAGACCTGTCGGGACAGTCAGTGGTCGAGTGGTAGAACACTCTCGCAACAATTGGCCTTTCGTCAGTTCGAATCCCGGGCCGGCAATAGCCGATTGGACCATTAGCTCTGTTTAACCCGACCCTGGTTTAAATCCTTTCAAACACAAACTTTTGACCCCCTCCCCCAACCCCCACCCCAAAATGTGGCATCCAGTTTCAGGGGGATAGAGGCCTCAAAATAAAAAAATCCATCGGGGGATCGTTTTGTCGGCCAAAATAATGATTTTACAAGGGGTTAGACATCCAATATCATGCCTTGGGGTATGCTTTGCAAACGACCCCCAAAAAGGGGGGGGGGTGTACAATGTCTACGCCTGCACTTGATCTAACAACCTCTCTTCTAGGGATTTTTTCCACACAACCAAACCCAATGGTCACCGCCAGATGCATTGTATGCCTTTAGGTATTCCTGCAGAGTGTTAGGCTGCTGCCATGTCGTGGGAATGGGTGCTATAGCAGTGTTAGAAGAGGTATTTGTGCAATTCAGTGCCTCGTGGCCAAGAGCTATCAGCCTGGAGGAAGCTGAAGGCATACCGGAGGCCTTAGGTACTTGCATCATAAGCAGTGCACGAGGTTGCGGCCGCACTAGCCCTAGAATACGCAACACTTCATGGCAATTCGAATGCGTAGCAATAATATGTGCTTGTTGCAATGTTATGTAATCGCTACACAGTCTGAAATACATTGCCACGGATATCTTGAATGGCACACTGGCCAAGTGGGCTCTTGGCGATGGTGCTAGGCGTAATTTTGCCCTGGTTTCGGCTGCCCAAAAACGGCACGCTAAAGACGAAACAAGGAAGGGTCAAAAAGGCCCAAAACCATCATCAAAAAATGCACACATATCAACAAACACCAATAAACACCAATAAACAAGGGTGGTTACCCCCAAAACAGACATTTTTTTAAAAAAAAACACATACCCGCGTTCTTGTCCCATTTGGTCAGTGGCCTGGTGAGCATTTGATTCACCCTTGGGTGTAGCCCACAGCAAACTTGCTTGGATGATCGTTTGGTTGGAGACACCCCCCTATACCTCTCATTGGTGCCAGGGGTTCTTTGCACCACAGGCCACTGCATTCCTGATTCCACCAACCACTTGCTTTTGCACCTGCTTCTGTCCGCCCAACGGCTGTCCAACCGTTTTGTAATAGCCATCTTGTATCTTGTATCCCGACTGCTCTTCCAACCACTAGTGACCACGTTTCCAACCTCTCTTGAAACCCTCACCCTCCCGTCAATGCACCCATGGCAGCAATGCATTGGAAGTGAAGGGAGCAGTTGGAGGGCATCGGCAAACTGGTTCGGAGCGGATGCTGTCGGTGGCAAAACGCTGTTGGGGGGGGTGAACCACCAGGGGCGCCCAGGTACAGCCCCCGCAGCGACACCCACTAAACATTTTGGCCCCTTGAAGGGGGAAGGAGGGTGGGAGGGGGACCTTGGGGGGCAAAAGGGGGGGGCACGCTGGGGTTGCGGGCATCCCAACATACATACCTCAAATCGATACCCTCGTTCGATACCCCCTCCCCCCGAGGGGCTTTCTTTGGGGGGGGGGCGGGGATTGGGAGACGTGACAAAACAAAACATACCTCAAAAACCACCACCATAGCCCCTCAAAATGACCCCCTCGATGCACTCATTGACAAGGTAATTTTTCTTTTCATGAATTATGGTCTTTTTGGAAAGTTAGCAACCTCACAAGTTTGGCTTTTTGGCATTCATCATCCACCAATTGTCGATAAACTAGGGATGCGATCTGAAGGTGCACTGGCAAAATTTGCGTACCCAATAAAACTACATATAAGCCACAGGCCTCAAATCCTCATAAATTGTAATGCCCAATTAATGATGTTACCGCACAGGCGACATCCATTTGGCCCAATGTCGGCGTGTTCTCCAAAAGGCCTGTCCAAGTTGAAAAACAACTAGAAGCCACCAAATTTAGATCCAGACCTGATTTATAAATGGTTTTTAGCGGCAAATAATGCTGCACAAGTGCTTTTTTGCATTCAGCTTGTTTTTTTTCGCTGGGTTTTTGAGCAGCGATCTTTCATTTCCCAAGGCTCATCGATAAACACTGCATTTTTGAGCGCAAAACAGGGATGGATACAACTAGGGGGTGGGTCCGGCCCCATATATCGCACGAAGTCGCCCCCCCCCTACCTTGGAGGTAGGGGGGGGGGTAGGGGGGGGGTCGAGAAGGTAGGGGGGGGTATGGGGGGGGAAGGCGGTGCACACACAAGGCGGAACACACAAAAGGCGGCCTGTGGCCACCGCAGGAGTCTTGTTATTTAAGGGGCCACAGGCAAGGCGGTGCACACAGAAGGCGGTGCACACACAAGGCGGAACACACAAAGGGCGGTCTGTGGCCACCGCAGGAGTCTTGTTATTTAAGGGGCCACAGGCAAGGCGGTACACACAGAAGGCGGTGCACACACAAGGCGGAACACACAAAAGGCGGAACACACAAAAGGCGGTCTGTAGCCACCGCAGGAGTCTTGTTATTTAAGGGGCCACAGGAAAGGCGGTACACACAGAAGGCGGTGCACACACAAGGCGAAACACACAAAAGGCGGTCTGTAGCCACCGCAGGAGTCTTGTTATTTAAGGGGCCACAGGCAAGGCGGTACACACAGAAGGCGGTGCACACACAAGGCGGAACACACAAAAGGCGGCCTGTGGCCACCGCAGGAGTCTTGTTATTTAAGGGGCCACAGGCAAGGCGGTACACACAAGGCGGTCTGTGGCCACCGCAGGAGTCATGTTATTTAAGGGGGGTGCGGGGGCTGGCCCCCGCGTCGAGCGAAGCGAGCCGAAGGTAGGGGGGGGGTAGGGGGGGGAGGTAGGGGGGGGCGACTTCGTGCATACTATCCCGGCCCAGACCCAGCCCCCCCACCCCCCCCTTGGTCACAAAAAAGGTCACGATATCTGGTCGCAAAAAAAGGTCACCTAAAACCGGTCGTTATGGGCAGCCCTCAGCCAGTGCATGTACATGGGGGGGGGGGGGTGATGCAACAACACACATGACAGGCACAGAGCCCCGTGGATGCAGCATTGCCAACGTCATTCAATGTCATTCAATGTCAATCAATGTCATCACTCACAGTGACAATATTGTCTGGCACAACATTGTCTTGCTCGTTGCAGCTACCACCACTTGACCTGTCATTATCACTGCCACTATTGCTACCACTGCCACCAGATGAACTTGTACTAATAGATGCAAATACACATACAGTGTACAAATACTAGCAATCACAAGAAATTTGTAGTGCAAATAGATACAGTCGCAGCAAATTTGCAATACAGGCAGGCACAGGAGACATTCTACCGGAGACACCTTTTTTGTATATTTTTGGGGGTTGCACTTTCCCACTATGGCCCTTTATTTTTTTTGTGACCAGTCACAAAAAAAGCCCCCCCCCCCCCTGTGACATTCCGTCGGGTTGTTGTTTCTTTACGGGGCCCTGGACAGTCACCCATTCTTCCCTTCGCATGCTGGGTCGTGTCGCTGCGTTTTGTCGGCTGCTCCGGCCTGTGCTCCTGTTGGTGTTGTTTCTGCGTTTGCGGAGCCCCTTGGTGTACCGGGGTTGCGCTGGTTGCAGCAAGTGCCGTTTGTGCGTTAAGGGTGCCTGGTAGTTGGCGTACGGGGGTTGTGCTGGTTGCCGTGGGGGTTGTTTGACAGATTTTGCTGCCCACACACCTCCACCTCGCGGTCTTCCACCACCTGCCTCGCTGCGTTTCCGTGTGTGTGAGGCCCAGGTGCCCCACTCCTCCGCGCGTTGTACCGGCCGTCCACACCCTGCGCTCCACCACTCCATGGGTCGCGTGTGTGCATGGCGCGCTCCTTGCCGGACCCGGACTCCCTAAGTGGCGCCAAAATTGTATCCATCCACGGCGAAAAATGAGAAAATACATAAAAAACTAATCAAGAATAGCTTTTGGTTCATCAAAATCCGGCACGGTGGGCTGAAATTATGAGTTCTTCAGTTTGTGCCTTTTTGACCATGTGTAGGTAATTTTGCTCAATCCGCCCACCTATCTCTTGTTCAAAAGGTTAATGTACAAATTATTGGAGCAAATATTTGCATTACTCTTAACTAAGACAAAATATTTTCCCGCTTACTTGCCGCATCTAGCCCCCATTTGCCATGTAGACAATGTGCACAAAGTAGCAACACCATTGTTTCAATCTACCAAAGCTTTTCTTTTCATAGTACTTGGCACCATGAAAAGAAAAGCTGGGCAAAGCGCGACGGATTAATGTGACCTTTCCTTCTCACAACCCTTGGACATGACCAGGGTTTTTCTTAACCATGCGGGGGGGGGGGGGATTTGAGGGACCCACCCACCCAGATTTTTGGCAAACCCACAGACCCACAAATGTCCCACCCCCACAGTGTGGGGGAGGGGGGAACCTCTCTCCTTTTCCCCGAAGCCCCCCCGCAAACAGCATTTCGTTCCGTTTTCTCACCCAATTTGCATCGTCTTTCATTTCCACTCCTGTTTGAAAGTTCTGCCATTGAGTGGTTGCAGTCCAGTAGCTCTTGGTTGGTGGCTATGCTAAAGAGGGTGAAGTCTACCAAAGGTTCCACCTACCTTCGGTTAGCCCTGAAGTAGTTTTCACCCATGGGGGGTTGCCCAATTGCAGTTCTTGACACCGACATCCCCCCAGCCCCCCCTTTCAAAATGTTTAGAGAAGGTCCAGTCCCAATTTGAAAAAAAAATTAGCGCCCAGTGTGGGGTAAATTTTCGTTTTTACTCCATGAGTTGATACTCAAAATGCTCAGAATTTCGTGGGGAATCAAAATTTGTTTGCAAAACTTGAAAATTTTTCTGACCTAGCCTCCCCCATCAAGCCCCCCAACCCTGGATGCTGGGACCGGACCCCCAGGGGGTAAATTTTTTCAAAAATCTCACAGATGTGTGTTCGATATGATCAGCGCAACAAGCGGGGGGGGGGGGACGTGAATCAACCAGAATTAGTTCATAGGACTTAGGTGCAGTGGAGCCGCTTTGCACTCTCTGTGTCAGCTTCTACTGCAGCGAAAGGCGCCTATGACATGTCACTGAAGAGCTTTTTTCTTCAACTGCTGCTTTGCACTTCTGCTTTGTGCTGAACAGTACCGGTCATAATTGATTAATCAGATTGCATGACATCTAGTGTGTGTTCATATATTTATTACGAAGTGTAATCAACTTGCTTAGAGAAGTGGAATCAAGACACCATACATCACATCATGTCTAGGGTTTTTCTTAGTGTGTGTCCTACCCTAGGGGGGGGGGGTTGTCAGAATTTCTGGGTGGATGGGTTTCCAACCCCCCCCCCTCCCCCCGTAGGGTAGGCCATTGTCAGGGACTTAGGGTCAGTGCCCAAGTCATTGGTCAAGGCATTTTGCCTATGGTAGTTGGGTGGGTGGGTGTCCAATAGCCGGCTCATAAAACAGGGGCGTGGGGGGTTGCATCCTTGGCTACAGCCCCCCCCCCTATGTGCTACCACCACTGTCTCATTTCGTCCTGGCAGTTGATATGAGGGTTTCTCCTACAAAGACAATGGAATACCTGTGGCATAAAAGTGGCGATCGTTGCAGGGGCAGGGGTGTATGCGGCCGGTTTTGGTGGCGGCTTGACTTCATACGCGTGCTCGTTCCCTGCACAAACAAACAAATTGCGGCATCCCGGCTGGAATGCGCTGTCGGACAGCCTAGACAAGAGGCCACCGGACACAGGTCAGGATGTCACGCAAACAAAACTGGGAGAAAAAACGGAGGTAATCTTGGTATGCCCGTGACTGTTGAAAGCAGCCTTAGCGTTGATGTGGCAAAATCCAACGGGGGGTTGGCGTAACATAGTTGATCTTTGTTCAGGTGTGCTGACTTGTCAAGCACCCAATATCTTTCACAGTGGAGAGAGCCAATAAGAACACGTCTCCAGGTATCATGTGGTGCCATGTGATGTCATGCTGTGTTATGTGGTATGATGTAGTGTTTGTGCTGGGTGCCATCTCCTTGCGTTCCCGTGGTTCCCAGAGTCTGGCTTGAACCTTGGAGCGATCAAAAATCACGGCGCGCGCGGAATGGGTGGTTTGTTTCATCAGTTTTCATCACCACTCCCCGGCAACAGTGCCAGCGCGCCCGCGAGGCGGTCTCGGCAGATGGGTACAATGCGACAGAAGGAGGAGTAACGGGAGTGGGTTCAGCTACGACCCAAGTTCATCATGTAGCAGATGGAACTAGTCCTGCTCTGAATCGATGCTGGTGGGATGAGTTCCGAAACTGGGCTCGGCAACAACGGTTGGATGGGGCACATTTGTTTGTTAACCTTAGGAGAACACAACAGGTGACCCTTTGCACCAGGATCACGGCGCTCTGAACTTCTCAGCTCTCTCTGTCTGTTCTCCGTGGGCGCAGGCGCCAACCAGCCGTTATGCCCGGGCGGTTGCTGGAGCCCTTTAAGTTGCCCCCACGTCGCCCCTCGCGAAGGCTGGGGCAGGGTTTCTTTGGAACGCTTGCGAACCAAAGGAGGAGGGAGGGCCCCTTCCCCTGAACCTGTGAGTTGGGACGTTTTCCAAAGACTAAAATGCAATCTTGTGTTGTTGTGGTTTTGGTGTGCGTCCCTTGTGATGCCGATCACACAGTCCAGGGGAACCATTTCCAGGCTTTTGAGTTGCAGTGTACTGAGAAATGAAATACGCACAGCCCAGAGGTTTCAGAAGCTGTTTAACGGCAGTGTCGTGATCTGGTTCGATCTGGTTCCTGCAGACGTGGGTGATGGATGGGGGGCGGAGTGGCTGAACGCACCATTCGCTGGGGGCTCGTATTCAAAGTAATAGGACTGCTGCTTTGCGGGCACATCCTGCGAAACCGCCTTTGGCGCGGGGGGTTGCCGCGCCTGGGCTGCCGCTGTGTCTGTCGTCGACCAGTGCTGTGGCGATTGGGCCGGTTGGGTGCCCAGGGGCGGTTGATTTGGCTGCTGGGTCTGCGGGGGTGCGGGGGTCTCCTCGAGCACTTTCTTGGGTGGGCGGCCAGCTGGTTCGAAGGGGATGGGCAGCAGCTTCTGTTTAGTGGTTTTGGCGCCAGATGGTGACGATGGAAGCGTCGAAGGTGGAGGTTGCTGGGGCTGCAGAGGCATAACTCGCGATGCGGGCTCCGGGGGAGAGGGCTGCGGCACAGCGTCCATGGGGTTCCACGACGGTGTGCTGCTGGGTGCTGGGGCCGGCACGCCTTGCACAGCAGGGGCAGCAGGGGTAGGCGGGGGGTTGGGAAATAGGGCCGACATGGGCACTCCAATGGGAAGACCTGGACACGACAGCGGGTTGGAGGTGGGACAAAGGGAGGGACAAATTTGCATGCGAAACAGTTGGGTTCCGTCAACTCGTGCTTCGAAGGGCTAGGGAACGAAGAGCAACGCTATTTAACCACCTCAGCAGTGGAACAATGAGGACTACGGCTCGGGCATGGACTGAGGCAGAGGCAAACCCAGGAACCGTCCCAAAAAGAACCCAAGTGCGACACGCCAAACAGTCAAAGGTCGAGTGGGGCGTGCAAATCAAATTTCTTATGCACAACATCCTTACGTATCCATATTCAGACTGGGAAGGGAACAAGCGGCGGTTGTTTGGACGGATCCACTATGAGTCATCCATCATAAGGGCATACCATGAGCAACACTTGTCGCAAGTTGACACATTTGGTCATAGAAGCTCGAATTCGGAGAAGCTATTGGGCGCGCTTGCTTAACCAGGCCAAGCGCCTCGTGGAAAGACATACGGTGGTAAATGATCAGGTAGGACATGACCATACTGCTTGATCGAGAGATCCCTGCGAACACGGAGGATGCGCTTGCAGACACAAAGCATTCCGCCGTTCACGTTCGATCCTGCTGCAGCGGTCCCTGCAGCGACTGTACGCAGTGGCAACAGCATATGCTCACCAAGAAGAAATTCTATCGTACAACTTCGCGAAGACGCACACAGAGTACATCAAGACTGCTTCAACACTATTTTTAGGGTCTAACATACCCATCATACAGTTGACAAGAACCGGCTCCCCGGCTTGAACACATTCGTGCAAAAATCTCAGTGCCTCGCATATGTCAGCATTCAAAGGGAATATCCTTTGCTCATGGTTGTCCATCCACCGTACGTGCTGAATATTCATTCCGCACATCTGCAAGTCTGCCCAGTCAATAGGCGTGCCTGAGAGAATGTGGAGCACAGGGCAATCTTTCTGGTGCCGCATTGAGGACGTGCAGAACCCGTTACACGTATTGCGTGGAATACCTGGGTTCAGCAGTTCTGTAGATGTGTTCAGGATATTCACAATCCCGCAACCATGAAGAACTCTGCTCCGCAGTGCGGTGCGACTGCCAATCCACACACCCTTATAAACTTCGTTCAAGTCGGGCGCAACGTTTCCAAGACCCAAATGGGCGCTTGCGGGCGCAGGAGGGAGCCCTTGTGTCGTTGGAGGGGCTTGCAAACCGAGAGGACTTGGTGTTGGGTATGGAGGACGACCAGGAGCAAATTGTGAATTCTGTGGTGGCTGCCATGGCGCTGGTTGGCCGTATCCCAATTGGGCGCCAGCAAAGTTGGGAAAGCTGTGTGTTTCAATGAGGTGACTGCAGACTGAGAGCACAGGCTGGAAAATGATTTCAATTCGTGAGATGAAACCTGGCTGTCAGCATGTTCATTACAAATTCATGGACTTCCTTTGCAGCTTCCAATTGAATGCAAAAGTTGTCGTGCGTGCGACAGTTGCTTGGGATGGTCGTACGTGCTCATGTGTAAACTGCTGCCTGCATTTGTACAGTAAAATGTCCAATAATGTCCCAGGAATACCAATGTTACAAATGGCATATTCAACACGTGGCGAGAAACACAGGACGCGAAGGGCCCGGAAGAAAATTTTCCTAAAAGACAACAACACCGAGAACACGGGGGGAGAGAGAAACCGGACGCAACCGCGCCCGGAGGGAAAATTTTCCATCTTCGGCGAAAAAGGTTGTTAACGTCCCGGAAAAAAGTTTTGCAATGCCCCTAATGGTTCCAACTAGCCCATACAGGAAAGTCTCGTAATGTCCCAAATGGGTAGCCGAGAAGTCTTGTAATGTCCCAATTGGCTTGATTTCGGTTGGGACGTTATTGGACAATTTTACTGTATGTGTATGTCTGCGTGTCTGCGTTCGCGTCTGTGTCCGTCCGTATCCTTCTTTGATCACCTACCATGATTCTTCAAATGGTGTCATTATTGCGAAGTAGCCTTGTGTACGATTTGCAAGAGGCGTCTCGTTGTGTCGACACGGTTGCTCGCACAAGACACAGCCTACGCGTGTGGCATTCCAATTTGCTAGTGTCGGATTGCGGACGTCTCTTTGTGTCGTACATCCCCACTCAACCCCTGCCCAACCTCAACTTTTTGTGGGTGACGTTTGAAAGCAAAGATCGTGACGTCAATCTTTTTTCCAACGTGAGATCCGCCAACGCCGCACCTTTTCCAAAAATTCTCCTTGCATGCTTCAAGCTAGAGAGCAAGTCCCAACATTTTCTACTTTATTTGTGGTTCCGTGATAGCGGGAGAAACATTACAATTGAAGATTTTGACAAGCTACACTAAAAGAGCAACGAATAGTTGAAGAGTGGCCAACTTTTTCACAACTGTACGTCGGCCAACCCCCATCTCCTTTATCGAATGAAGCGGTCAAATGAAGAGATGCCACCTCAAGATGAGTGCTTTGATCGATCGTTTTGGTTGACTTCGCCCACGTGGTCAAATTATGGACCACCACGAGGCGCACAGCGAGCAACGGGTTCGTCGCAAGGGGGGGGCATTGTCGGCACAGTATGCGCGTCATGCAAACCAAAAGCACAACAAACACAAATCAAGCTATCCCAAGTGTGGAGCACTACAAATTCGCGTTCTCGTGTGAGACGCGCCCCTCGGGCTGGACTCACGTAGGTAAATGGTGAGATTCTTGGTTCTAGTTGAGATGCCCACCTTTATTTGCACACTTTGGCGTTGCGAAGCAAGCGAGACACCGGGGCACCCATGTATGCCCATTTTTTTTCGTACTAAGGTGCATGGTGATGGCTAGGGGGTGGATGATGGTGACTATGCTGCACATGATGGTGGTGGCGATTCGGTGGTTGGTGTTGGTGATGGTGGTGGGGTTTTGCAAAAAAAAGAAACCCGGGTTCAACTCATCAAGTGCGGTGCGACTCTTTTCTTCAAGTGGCAGGACAAAACGCTACTAGACAGTAGTAGTTGTGAAATCAAGTTCACAGTGTCACAATACGAGTGGATATAAGAAAACAAACGTGTGCTGGCGTGGGAGCATCATGAGCAAGATGTTGAGAAGCATGCATAGTAGGAATCCCGCGAGTGGGGCACGTGCGGTTTGCGCAACTCGCGCAATTTTGCGTCGGGTTTTTTGGCAACCAAAAAGGAATCTTCTTGGATCACTGAGGTTTACAACCGAAAAGAAGTCCACTTTGATCACCATGGTAAAAAAGATACTCAGATGGAGATTCCTTTTTATGCAAAAAGATACCCCACGGTTAAAGTTCCTTTTCTATACTGCACCGAAGTAGTCTTTGACATGAAACTAATTTGATCACTAATTTGATCCCATTTAACTCCCCGTTGCGTCCGCCGAAATCTCCAAAACGTGCCCGAATATTGTGGTGCTCGATGTTTTTTCGGTCAAAATGCTTTGATGCATCTGTTGCGGTGATTTCTTGTGGCATTCGCTCATTGCTCGTGCTTTGTTGCGTTGCTTAAGTCCACCCTGACGACGAAACCAGCCCGAGAGGAGTCTTGATTTGAATGGATTTGGTTTTGTCCGTCATCTCTCGTTGCAACAGTGGTTTTTGCACGGAAGTTGGATGTGTGTGTCCGTAAGAATGTGTCTTTGTCTCATTTAATTGTGCGGTTCTGGCCCCATCACATGCATTCCACCTGCAAAAAAAATTCGTTTGAAAGTAATTCTTGGCCCTTGTGTGCCACACCGTGGTTCGCAACTCGCGCGTTTTCGTGTATGCGCAACCCGAGTAGCCCCCTTGGAACCACTACACACTGCACTGCGGTATGTGGTTTTCCTCGGTTCTACAGTGGCTTGGTGGTGTTGTTTATGGCCTTGGCACGCCATGGCCACCGTGAACTGCTACCACTCCATCGCTTTCGGCCGTTGGAGTCTTGGTCCACTGCCCCAAGCTACAACCCGTGGCCCCGTGGGGCCCTGACCGCCGCAGTGCTAGCCCTCTTGTTGCTGTTGTTGGGATTCCTCGTCCCTTTGCCAAGCCCACCGTCCATCTTCCTGACGAGTCGAGAGGCAAGCCGAGCCATTCATGCGGTGACCACCCGCCAAGCCACCCCCGGCACGTACTATCACCTCGGGGCCCCGCTTCAGTCACAAAGCTCATGGCGCACCCCTCTAGCTCAGAGCGGAGCATCCCATGGTGGCCCAATGTCGGCCAAGGCCCAGTCACAACGCAACCCATCAGGGCCAATGTCGCAGCCCCTTCTATGGACTGTGTGGTGTGCGGTCATGATCGGTGGTGCGCTGCTCGTGTTCGGCCGGTGCTGCCGGCCCCAGCCGCAGTGGGCCATGTTCATGACCATGGGCAGGACTCAATTAAAGCGTCCAGGTGGTGTTGCGCCCCGTGCCCATGCCTGATTTCACATCAATAGTGTTGCGGAGCACCAGGGAGCAGTTGAGGCGTAGTTGAGGGCAGACCTCCACTTAACAACTCAACACAATTGGGAGTGGGGGGGGGGGCTTGGACCCCCCCTCCCCTGGACCTACCTAACCCCCCCCCCCTTCAGTGACTGGGCCACTAAATGCTGTACTGCAGGGTTCCCAGAACGTTGATGCTGAATAAATAGCAGGTGACTCAAAAGTGCTGTGTGAAAAGCCACAACACCAGGGACCAGTGCACAATGCTCCTCGCACACTACCCAGGTTTTGTTGGCATCCCCATTGTGCGGGCCCTGCCACGTTTGTGTTTGTACACTGAAGATTCAGTGCTTGTAGCCTGTACTGTGTTGATTGTCATTTTGTTTGTCATGACCCCAGTCTTTGATGCTTGCTTGCTTGGGAGTGAGATTGTCGTTGGTCGCTCTTTGGACCTGAGAAAGTGAGCAGGTCGTGTGGGTGGTGCTGGGCCGCTTGTTCAGTGGTTGGCAAAACTGCCCACACTGAGGGAAAACATTTCATGGCTCATTTTTCCTTGCCAGTCACCGACAGCTCGTCGGATTCCGATTCGAGTTCAACTAGCAAAGTGAATGTGCATCAGGCACCTCTGGTGTGCTCTGCTCTCCCCCCCTTCCCCTCTCTCTCCCTGTGTGTGTGTGTGTGGGTGGGTGGGTTGGGCTGTACTGGGAAATAACACCCAGAACCCAGATGCCGCAGGGAGGGGAAGGAGGGTTGCTGGTCCCAGAAGGAGAAAAAGTGTCCCAAAGTGACCCCGAACACGCCCAAGAAATTGTTGCCTCGGCAAAAGCTGCTGCAGGAAATTTGGTGCAATCAGGAGCAGTTGGTAGACCACACATAAGCAGGTGGCCACGCGCTTGGTTCCTCGCTCAATTGCTGCCTTTCGCAGCACCAGTTTTTGTGGGTTAACAAGGGAATGCCTTTGTAACAGCACAGGTTGTCTGACCTGTGCTAAATCTCCCTGAACCCGGTTCCCATTACCACTGCCGTTTTTCTTAACACTTGCGCCAGGTGACCAACCAGGCCCACAATTTGTGGACAGGTGAGTGCAAACAAATTTTCAACTCGGACAGGGGGTGAGGGACACAGAGCTGCAGAGCCACCCAACGGTTGGGGGGGGGGGGCTGGCATGACGCCTGGTTTTATTGCTGTCTCCAGCTGGCGGCGCCCGTTGGCCTCTCGCCACTTACCCTTGCCCTTTCCTTGAATGGCGGCTTTTGGGCCCCCAAGATGTCCACTTGCAGGGTCACTTTCCCGACGGGGACACAGAACAACCCGCAGCCTTTCCCGCACTCACTCCTCCTTGTGGCGAGCGCATCATGTGCCCCCCCCACCCCCCAGCCCCCCGTTGGGTCTGTGGTGTGTGTATTGTGTGGTCATTGTCGTGTGGCCACCCGGTGTGATGGTTGGAGGTGGTGTAGAGTGATGGGTGGGGATGTGTTGGGTGGGTGGTGGTGGTGTGGAAGTAGGGTGATGGGTGGCGATTGGTGTTGTAGTATGAGTTGCAGGCTGGCCTTCGTCCAAAAGGTGCGTGTGCGATGCAAAACCCCCCCCCATGACAGATGAAGATATCTGCTCTCCACTGCCGTGCATGGTGTCTACCACGTGCACTAGTGCACTAGGAGGGGCCAAGGGCGCATACCGGGGCATGCTGTGCTGACCCTCCGGGCCCAAACACTTCATGATTGGTCCGTCCACTTGCAATTGACTCAACTCCCATTTCCGTTGATATGCTGAAGAAGAACCCCCCACTTTTTGCCATAAAACACTGTGTAGATTAGCACAAAAGATCCAGAAGAAGAGAGGATGATCAACCAACATCAACATAATTCATAAGGTGACCTGCACCACACTTTCTGCAAAAGAGACTTCTCCGCCTGCGGATTCCCTGATCATGGCTTCAAAGCGCAGGCCCAGCAGCAGCTTCACATTGTCAGGAAACGCTCAATATTGACAGATCTCCTTTCCGGCGAATGGGAGAACCGGCATCCCCCCCGAGAGGCAGGAGTGGTCACAGGCCTTCTGATCGTTGATTGCCGAGCAATGTAAATGGCTGTGCAGTAGTTCCGGTTACTGTTCATCCGGTCTCAGTGTGTTTCTGTGCGGACGTACACGGGGGTGTTCTGGATGAAATATCTGCTGGCCCACCTCCTCCAACATGCACCAGGATACCACGGAGCGTGTCCGTGTATGAGATGTTCCTTGCTCTGGCAAACTTGCCCATTCAGTTGGCTTGCCAGCGTTCTACAAGGTATGGGTTGGGGGGGGGGGATGAGATCCAATCAGCCACCTCCCAAGAGCTACTGGATTGCAACCACGCAAGGCACATAACTGCAAAAAGGGAGTGGGAATGAAAGGCTAGTTTCGAGATTTTTTGCAGAGGCTGGGCAGGAAAGACCACTGGGGTGCCAGGGTCCCACCACCCGACCACACCGTTCAACCACCAGCTCCCAGCTCCCCATCTGCTGCACAGCTGCCCCCTAATTGCTCCCCAACTGCTCCCCAACCACTACCCAATTGTTCCCCAGCCTCCCTGACTACTCCCCAACCGCCCATCAACCAGAGCTCCACTTAAGGGGGGCTGGGGGGTGCCACCCCCCCCCCCCACCCCCCTCCACCCCCGAAGTAATGGAGGGCAAAAATGGCGGGCCATCCCAGAAATTCATTTCCCCCAGCACCACCAGTTACCATGTTGCGCTGCACAATGGGGGTTCCAAGCCTTTTTCAAACATCTGTAAAGGCAAAAAGGCCGCAGCTTTAGTCATTGCATGCAATGGCATCTCCCCAAGGGGATGTGAGCGTGACGCAGTGCCATGTATGCTGTCAAGGCCAGGGGTTGCGGAAGTGGTACCATGTGCAAACACAACATAGCAACAGGCAACCACCTACTTGGTGTGGTCTTTCCCCTAGTTGCATGCTGTATCTGTGCGCCTTCTTTATGGGTGATGCTGATGAAGAAATGAGACCGTGCTGCTGCCGTCGGATGTCAGCTCGCATCTCCGGGCAAGGGCCTCTGGGGAAGCGCACGAGCTTATCTGGGCAACCCAAAGCCAGGGGAGGGGGGTTGGGGGGGGGCTGTAGGTGGGGGCCGGGGTTTACATCCTGCACTTGTGCCGCTTGCAGTCAACAGGCGCGATGACCTGCGGAGATACGTGAAGATGCAGACGGCCCATGCTATCGAAGCCTTCGTGAGCGCCGTGAGGTCTCGCACGTCCGCGCCCAACATGTGCGAGTACGCATGCGTTGCCCTTTGTTCGCTGGCCGTCAATGACGCCAACCATCCGAAGCTGCGGGAGGCCAACGCCATCGAGGCCCTGGTCATCGCCATGAGGGCCCATCCTTCGAACCCCAGCGTTTGCGAGCACGCGTGTGCCGCGCTTCTCCTGCTGGGCTCCGATGAGGAGAGCCACCGGGAGATCCGCGAGGCCGGCGCGGTCGCGGCGTTGGTGAGCGCCGTCAAGTCCCCCAAGTCGACGCCCAAAGTGCGCGAGGACGCGCGCGTTCTGCTGTGGACCCTGGCGCAGAACGAGGCCAACCACCCGACGCTAAGGGACGCCGACGCCGTGGCGGTGTTGGCGGGCGCCGTGACGTCCGATCCGGCGACGCCCAGCGTCTGCGAATGCGCGTGCGCAGCGCTTTGGGCGCTCGCGGCCAACGCTGACAATCACTTGAAGATGCGGGAGGCCAATGCCATCGAAGCGCTGGTGAGGGCGGCGGGGTCTCCCACGTCGACGCCCGAAGCGTGTGAGTACGCGTACTGTACGCTGATGCATCTCGCGCGCAACCCTCACAATCATCCGGCGATGCGGGAGGCGGACTTTATTGCGGCCGTCGTGGGCGCCGTGAGGGCTCCCAGCCTCTCACCGCCAAGCGTTTGCGAGTACGCGTGCTCTGCGCTGCTGCTGCTGGGGGTCAACGATGGCAATCACGCGATGATGCGCGAGGCGAACGCCGTCCAAGTCTTAGTGGGCGCGGTGCAGTCGCCCTCGTTGACGCCCAGCGTCCGTGCGCACGCGTGCGGCGCCCTGACGAATCTCGCCAAGAGCGACGACAACCACCGGGCGCTGCGTGACGCCAACGCAATCGAAGTCTTCGTCGAGGCCGTGCGGTCCGAGACGTCGACGTCAGACGTGTTCAGGTACGCCTGCAGTGCATTGGCGAAGCTGGCGTTCAACGAGGACAATCACCGGAGGCTGCGGAACGCGAATGCCTTTGAGGCCTTGGCGGGGGCCGTGAAGTCCGGCCCGTCGACGTCCCGCCCGTGCGAGTACGCATGCGTTGCGTTTTGGGCGCTGGCCAAGAACGTGCGCAACCACCCGAAGCTGCGGGAGGCGCAGGCCATTGAGGCCTTGGCGACTGCCGAGAAGTCCGACGCGTTGACGCCTCACGTTTGCGAATATGTGTCGCGGACGCTCATGCCGCTTGCGGACGAATGATGAGGACCTGCTGGAAGGGGCTGCACGGACGTTTTGGTGCCAGGCACGAATTCTCACACGTCAAATAAGGCGAGCTGTCAGGTTCCACAGAAGGCATGGTCACGCCCAACGACAGCGCCCGCTGGGCCGAACCGTGACGGAGTGTCCGTTGAAACGGACGGTTACCGACGCCCAAATAATCCAAAACGAACCCCAACAGAAAACGGGCACAAACAGACGCATACTATTTGTGGTTTGCATTTAGAGCGATACATCAGCCCTCTACCTTTTCCATGCGGACCGGTCACCCAAACGTACCCTGAGTGGCGGAAAAGGGGGCAGATCTTGGGCATGATACACTGCGGTGCGACAGCGTTCCAAAAGGGGGGGCGACAAACAAAACTGAAAGGGCTATTGTTGGTGAGAGGGACCCGTGCCTCCCGTTGTACGCAGGTAGGGACACCTGCCAAACTCAGAACGGAAAGTGGTACACAACATGAGCTGAAGTTCAGGTGTCGTGTGAGACGAAACGGTTCCTCGCCAATGACCACAATTGCGGGACCTCAATATTGTGTAGCCCGGCCACGGGCCTTCTTGACTGCACGGAGACTGGCGCCCGAAGGTCATGGTTTTGAGGGGACGGCCAGCGAATGATACAGGGTATGCATGCGCGGTGAAGGCGTGCGTTATATATGTCGGCGCCGCGCAGCATGTCCAGAATGCCTCATGGGAAGATGAGACTATTGTGCAGACTTCCGTGTAGACACCGAGAAGAATTGTCACAGAGAAAAGGAAGACGAAGGAGCTCTCACACGTGTGGGCAGCGACTGCGCTTGGGGCCATGGAGGGCGCCCAGATGTAACGAGGCTCGTGGCTCAGCTGTCACACCACATGACGCCTCCACCAAAGGGCCCCGGTACGAGCTTCATGCGAGACTTAAGCAGGTTCGCAACGTCGAAGGCGCCAGAGTGTCCCTGACCGAGTCGGACGGGATGGTGTGAGGGAGGGAGGGGAAGGTTGTGCTGCCACGTTCAAATGTTTGCAATTAATTGGAATGTACAGCGTTCAACGGAATGTACGGGAGGCATACGATTGCGGGATCAAATGGGATTCGAAGGGGTTGGAAAGGATTGAAATGGGCTGTCTTGTATGGTGGGGACGTCCCTCTCAAGCTCCTCTTCTCACATTCCCCCCCCTCCCCTCCCCCTCCATTTTTGAGACCACCTCGCCTACGCAGGTGCTGGGGCTGAAACAATTGGTGCCTGAGGCGCTGGAGATGATGCTATGGCAGCTGAGGCTGCTAAGGCTGCAAAGGGCTCAAACTGCCTGCGTCCTTGCCCCTCCCCCCCATTCTATTTCCCCTCCCCTCTAATCCAATCCAATTTCCTGAGGAGCCCCCACCAGGAGACCCCGTCCCCAGGGATGCGTCTGAGAGGGAGGGGGCCACACTCGCGAGTTCAAAGAGCGGTGGCAAAAGTGGTGACTGGCGGTTAGAAAGGCGGTTGGGTAGCGAATTCTCGTGCTTACAAACCGGTTGGAGGGCTGCAGGGGGCGGACACCAGCAATTGGGAGGGCTGACTGTCGCTCCAAAGAGGAGGGAGGGGGTACCACCTCCCAACTTTCAAGCGCAAGCCTGCCGCCCCCCTCCCCACACCACACCCCCATTTCCAAATGGACCGCGTGGCAGCCACCACCCCACAGCAACCACGACCATGCAGCAACCTGCTGTATGTTTGGGTGAGGTGGGGTGCAGTGAGGTGAGGTGAGGTGAGGTGCGGTGAGGTGCGGTGAGGTGAGGTGCTTAATGATCTGTTTTCAGTTGTTGAAGAAGTGGAAGAGTACAATGCCGATGCACAGCTGTGGAAAGTTTTTCATCGTGTGGAATGGCAGTGTTCTGCAGCCGTAGTGTCACTACCCCAACGGTTGTGGATGTAGTGAACGAGCCGCGAGTATCTGCACCAATGGGCACAAACATTGCGGCTATTGAGCACATTTCGCTGGGCCCGTGGACAGTTGTTTAGCGCAGCTTTGTGCTTTCGTTGCGCAGTTTTGATTGTGCCGATTGGCGAGGTGGTGAAACGTGCCATAAGCATTGGTCTGTTGCTAGCCTCCCTTATTTTCACTGGCAATGTGGACACCCCAATCCCATAGGCAAATTGCCCATTCCCCACATACACCCATACCCCCTCCCCCAGAACCACAAACAGCCCGCAGGCACGCCTGCACGGCACACAAACAAGTGTGTTCAGCTGGAATCACCAAAGAGCAACTCTACATTTGTTCCCCGGAAAATTCGTTGGCAGTAGGTTCAGCCGTGCCTCCATCCACGGTGGCAACCATAGCCCCCCTCTTGCTCAAGTTCGCCAAGACCACCAATGGCGTCTTGAAGTTTGACCAACTCCTGCATATTGTCAGGGCTGCAATGGGGCAGACATGCACAACACTGCAATACTACCCCCCCCCCCCCCAAAAGGCGATCATGTATGTACACCCAGAAGTACCACCACCATACTCTTTCAGCCTTTATGGCACCCGCCCACCACCACCACCACCAATAATCAACATCACTTTTGTCCAATGGGGATGCGAGCTTGGTGTCAAACGCCAGCGCCATGTTGTATGTCAGCACAGATGTGTCCAGTCCTCAAAGACATCCGAAATTCTGATTTCAACCCCAAACCTACTTCGATTCTACAAACTGAATGCAAAAATAACAATTCCTCATGATTATTCATACCAGAAACCTATCAAAATTATTTTTGCCATATATCCTGTTTGGGAATAAATGTCTACACTCATATTCCATTGGACAAGGCATATTTTTTTTGAATTTTGAATGACTGCAATAGGCTCACAAAATAATTTATTGCAACCTGCACCTCCTCCAAACTTTAAATGCACAATCAATCCAGTGACTGCAAATAGCAAACCAGAAAAGGTAGAATGAAAGCAGAGGTTTGGTGAACAAGACGGGCTGCAAAAGGTCGCCATAACAATCCAACTGCATGAGTCTGTCGCTTTGTGTGGCATCCTGTGCTTTGGGCTCTCCAAAGGAACCTGAGATATTACCATGCAGAGTGTTCTGGTGAATAATGCCCTGGCCAAATTTTCAGTTTGAGCTGGCTCCAGGATGACTGGATGACACCACAGTCGCGCCAACAAACGCCTGCACGGCGAGACTATCTGTATCGTCTCGGCGAGCTGACATGTTTCTGCACTGGTTACAGTGGGAAAGAGGGGCTGAGTCATGCCTGTAAGAGTTGTTTATGCTCATGAAAACAATCTGCTTGAGAATGCAGCCCCCATTTGTTCGTTGTGACGTGGTTTTCAGGGAATATTTGATCGCGCGTACCCCCCCGCCCCCCTTGCGAGAACAACGGACACAACCTCCCACTCCACACCAACCCTACAAAGACAGATCCAACCCAACGGGCGGACAACCCCTCCTCCCCACCTAGGCCCCACCGCAGGGCCTTGGTGCAACACACACCCACTGCAACGCACCGCCTAGGCTCCACTGCAGGGTCTTGGTAGGACAAACATCCACTGCACAATGCACGGGCAGTGAACCTTCGACACAGCTGGCAAAATGCCTGGACATGCTGCGCACCACCAATGGGTAACACTAGGAGATCCGTAAATCCCAGGCCCTGTGTGACATTTCCCACATCAGTCGTGCTGAGCACCCTCCAAACTCCGCAATGTTGGGAACGACTTCGGGTGAAGTATGCCGGAGCCAGCATGGAAGGGACGGGACACCAAGGGGCAGAAGCAGCACTTCTGGCTAAACTAAAGCGACAATGGTACCACTCTCATGTAGTAAAAATAATTTCCCCCGGCTGTCAGAGGTAGCCGAGCAGGCACCCCACCGCTTGCATTTTTTTGATCCCACCCGCTTCACCCCCAATCTGATGCGTGGACAGCCAACCCACCTATCCATGAGTGGATGATTCCCTCCTCAAAAGGCGAACACATACGTACACCCGCAAGTACCAACCGGCATATCGTTCAGCCTTTATGCCCCCCCGGCCCTTCTTTATGAAAGTAAGTTGCCCAGTGTCGACCAAGGACCAAGAAAGCCCACACGAAGAGGGCGCCGGGCAGTTTTTTGGGGTGGGGCGAGGAGGGGGGGGTCAACCCCAAAGTTTTGCCAAGCATGTCGATCTCAAAATGATCAGTGCGATGTGGTGCTCATCTTGAAGCATAGATGTTATGAGCACCCCCCAACCCGCCCCCCGGCTTTCGACTGACAGTTTGTGGACGGGTTGCAGTGGTCCGGATGGGCCCCTCGGAGCCACAGTGCCGCCATCCGTTGCCATACCAGAACGCGCACTTTGGCAGAGATATGGCTCCCTGGGTCCACGGCCACGTGGTCTGCTACGTGCTCGCTTGCCTCGTCGCGAGTCTCAGGGGCTCCTCCGAGACCCCAGTCCCCCGACACGTGATCATTTTTGGCGTCGACGGGCTCCAGATGGACGTGCTCCACCGGCGACTCCCGGCGATGCCGGCCCTCACGCGGCTGCGGGACCTCGGCGCCCACACCGACCGGGCGCGCAGCGTCGGCCCGTCGCGCTCGCTCGCGAATTGGGCCGCCCTGCTCTTCTCCGCCGACGCGGCGCTGACTGGGATGATCAAGGACGACTGGCTCCGCAATACATCGACGCTGACCCAAGTCACCGGCCGGTCCACCGCCCTGCCGCACATCTTCGCAGTGCTCAAGGCCCAGCGGCCGGACGTCGTCACGGCCGTGTACTACAACTGGTACACCGTCCGCTACCTGCTGCCGCCGGAGACGACCGTGGACCGGCTCCACACGGAGTTCGAGTGCTGGGGGTGCGAGCCGTGCCTCGCCAAGGCCACGGAGATGGTCGACCACTTCCTGGACTACTTCCCGTACGACAGCCCGGCGCCCACCGTCACGTACTTGGAGTACGACAGCGTGGACGAGTGCGGGCACGAGCACGGGGGCGACGGCTTCGGGTACAAGGCCCTCGCCACGCTCGACGCCTCGCTGGACAAGCTCTACCACCGCTTCGCCGACCGGGGCCTGTGGGACTCCACGCTCTTGATCATGACGTCGGACCACGGCC
Source organism: Eutreptiella sp. 'Long Island Sound 2002' (assembly GCA_964036045.1). NCBI lineage: Eukaryota > Euglenozoa > Euglenophyceae > Eutreptiales > Eutreptiaceae > Eutreptiella > Eutreptiella sp. 'Long Island Sound 2002'. The sequence goes on along the minus strand of OZ038398.1, from coordinate 23,737,351 downwards.
GGGACGAGTGCCGCGGGCACCACCACGGGCACTGGACGGACGCGGAGCTGACGACGCAGTGGCTCGCGGTCGGGGCCGGCGTTCGGCGAGGGCACACGCTCCGGCGGAGCGTCGTCAGCGCGGTCGACACGGCGCCGACCGCCCTCTGGGCCCTGAACCTGACGTGGCCGGTGCAGTGGCGCGGGCGGCCCGTGTGGGAGGCCTTCGAGGCCCCCCCGCCCCCCGCGGGCGTGTGGTGGTTCGACATGGCTGAGGTCCCGACGGAGGACCGCTCCCGCGCCCCGTGCTTCGTGGAGGACCTGGAGTGGCACCCGCCGCTGCTGCGCGCCCCGTGCGCGGCTTGGGACCGGGGGTCGCCCGCGCTGCGCGTCGGCGCCGCGTTCCCCCGCGGGGGCGCCCCGCACGTCGTCGTGGGCGGCCGCACATGGGCGCTGGACTTGGCAGAGGGGGCGCTGACGGCGGCCCCGGCGCCGGGCGGCGCGTCGGCCGCGGGCGCGGTCGCGACCGCGTTCGTGTGCGACGGGGCGCTGTACTTCGGTGTCGAGACCGGAGAGTACTTCCGCGAGACCGCCGCGGCGCCGGAGCGCGTCCCGGAGCTCGAGGCGTTCGGCGCGGCGGACGCGGGGCTGGAGAACCCGGAGGCCCCGGCGCACGTCTGGCTGCTGCGCGGCCGCGGGATCTGGCAGTACAACTGCGCGACGCGGGTGGTCACGCCGCTGCGGCCGCACCTGCCGTTCGGGCTGGCGGCCGTGCAGGCGGCGGTGGGCGTCGGGGCCGCGCTGTACCTCTTCGCCGGGCTGCAGGTGTACGTCACGGACGCGGACACGTTCCTGTCGGCCGGCACGCCGGGCGTGGACCCGCTCCACGACCACGGGGCCGGGCAGGAGCGGAGGCTCGCGGTCTACGACCTCTGCTCGCTGGCCGGGCCTGGGGTGTACCCCTGCTTCGACTCCCCTGCGGCGGTGGACTTCACGGGCACGCTCAACTACACCAAGTCCGGGAGGCTGTGCCAGGCCTGGGCCGCCAGCCACCCACACAAGTCCGGGTACTGTTATGTGCAGTTCTGCCCCCCCCCCCGTCCCAGGGCAACATTCGGTGCAAGCATGGTTTGTGCTGCGAGAGCAGCGAGGCAAAGGATATTGAGAGTGCGTCACATTGCACAACGTTAACTGAGTGAGTCTGGGATGAGGTCAGGATCATGCTGGTTATCAAAACCTGACATCATGCTCCCCCCCGCCCCAACAGTAAACGTGCTTGCAATCCAGTAGCTCTTGGGAGGTAGAAGGGTAGCCTACCAAAGGTTTCACCCACACCTGCGTTTAGCTCACCTTAATCAGGTTTCACCCCCCAAATCGTGAAAGTATTTTTCCCCAGCTGTTGGGGTTAGCCAAGCAGGCCCCCCGCCTCACACATTTTTTCTTTGAACCCGCCCCCTTAAGCCCCAACCCAGGGGGAACGTTAGTGCGCCGGGCATGTTTTTGGACCCGTGCCCCTCTAGTGGCCTTTTAGGGGGTGCACTAAGGGGGCGCACTTAGCACAGTGCAGCTATTTGGGCGCTATTTGGGCTGTACTAGAGACCCACACTTTGAGATACTAGGAGCATCATGGTGACCCCTAGTGTAGGTTTTGACTTCTGATTTTGTCTCCTTTGTTGGGGACCCCCGAGAATGCAGGGGTGACGTAGCATTTCCGCCCTCTTTTGGGCCCCGACCTCCGGTGCTATTGAGGAAACCGGGACAATCTTTGAATCCATGCTTTGTTGCGTGGCCCCTCGAGTTGGGGTTAGGGACTCCCCCTACGGACCATGGGAGCATGTCCCGCCTCAGGTTTGGATGAGGCAGAGGATGAGGCGGAAGTGTGTGTTTTGTGTTGCCAAAGGCGCTCCACCGTCGCAGTTTGTGATGAGTGTAAGGAGCACTATTGTAATGAATGTATTGACACCCACACTTGTGGGACCAATGTTGTTTGTTAATTACACTACAAATGACAGTTGGAGTGCTTGAAATCACAGATCCTGCTTTATTTTGCAACGTGCTTTGTAGGGAAGGTGTGCAGTGCAATGTGGTCTACTTGGGGGGCTTCTCCATGGGAGGGTAAATCTGGGGCTGAAGTCGGGATAGTTAATAGAAAAGTAGCGCGCCGGGCGCGCGCCGGGCAAACATTCCCCCCCAACCAACTCACCTATCCATGGGTGGAGGGCTCAAAAGGCCTCAAAAGGCGAACACGTACGTGCACCGGGAAGTATTGACCGGCATACTCACTCAGCCTTGATGGCACCCCCACCCCCCAACAGCACCCGCAGAAATCCCGGGGCAGCACAGAAGTAGAGGTCGCGCGCGCTCGTCATGTGCAGATTGAGTGCTGGGGATTTTTTGCAAATGACAGTCGGGCTTGTCTCAAAGCTCACACTCCTCTCTCCCCTCTGGCTTTCACCTCTTTCAAAGGGTTGCATCGGGTATCGGTATGGAAAGGGATAGGGCTACAGGGAGAAGTCTTTCATTTGCACGGTTGGAGTTTCACATGTTTCAAAGGTTTGAGTTGGACATCAATGTGGGAAGGGGGAGAAGGGGAGAGGTCTGCCATTCTCTTGGTTTCGCGATGGGTGGACCTCAGATTTGATCATGGAGTGAGCTGTGGATTAGAGGATTTCCGTGGGTTTGAAAGAGGATGCAGCAGGAGATCACAGTGTGACAACGCCGCGTGTTTCCATCACAGGTACCCGTGGCTGCCCCACAACTACTGCCGCAACCCCGACCTCTCCCCTTCCGCCTGGTGCTACACGACCGATCCGGCGGTGCCCCGGGAGGATTGCGCGGTGGGCTCTCCGGGGATCGCCTGGGGCTCGGCCCATCGGTGCGGGGCCCAGTGTCGCGACGGGTGCAGCGTGTGCCAGGGCTACCGCAGCCGGGGCTGCCTGGAGTGCGCGGCAGGGCATGCCATCACGGCCGAGGGGGCGTGCCAGGCCGTCCCCGTCCGCTTGTGGGCGACGGTCGTGGCGCGGGGGACGGACCCCGTGACGTGGGGCATGGCGGGGCTGGCGTTGCTTGTGGGGTGGGGGCTGGGCCGGCGCCGCGGCCGCGGGGCAGACCGGTACGATTTCGATTGCCGGCCCGACGACGTAGAGCTCGACGATCTGAAGAACGTGATGGACGCCGACGACGAAGAGGAGGCTTAGTTGGCGCGCGCTTTCGTCCAACGAGCCCCATGGCAAAGCAGAGGGCCCCTGCACGACACTGCGTGTCTGCTTCATGTGAGTGACCCCATCTTGTCCTGTCTACCAGACGAAGTCTGATGCATTCGGCTGCGAGTGCTCATGGCTCCTGCACCTCCTGCACGGTGCCCCCCAACTGCCTCATACTCGTCCCTGTTGCCCTCCCCATAATCCCTTGCCTTTCTACTTCATTGCTCCCCCTCATCCTCCGTTGGAGTGCCGGTCTGCCGTGCCAACCTCTTCTGTTCGCCTTCAACGGCCCTTCAACCCCCTCCCATACTGCCTCCCAGCTGACCTAATTCCGGGCATTCTTGCACACGAGGGGTACCGTCGCATCAGTTGTGCCCGTGGAGAATATCCACGTAAGCGTTGGGCATTAGGGCGCATTGGGCATTGGGCATTGGGCACCGGTATCTACACGCGGGGACCGTGTGCCATCGTGGGTCTGTGCAGGGTCGTCAGGATGTGACCGGCGGGGGCCTCAGCTCCATGCATTTTGGATTCCGTGAGTGTTGGGCCGATTGGGTGACACAGCGGGAATCTTGTCTCAGTCCCAGCCACATCCTTCCCCCCACTCCAAAAGGACCATCCTTGTCGACGCAACCCGACCCTAGACACTCAAGGAGTTGTTTTCCGACAGGTCTGAATGCTGCCAAACTGAGGCTGACCAACCCGCAGCAATTGGCTACAAAGGTCCACATCGAAGAAGTATTCCATTACACTCAGCTGGTACACACCCGCAGCGAAATGCAGATGAACCAGGTGAACCGTGGCCATTTGAGTAGCGAGTGGCAGCTGTGGTCAAACTAGACCCCACTGGAGGGTGGTGGATTTAGGCGGCGTGATGGCATCCCAGGTCTGGCGACACAGAGAGGGCACCACATTAGAATCATCGGCGGGGTTCGATATCCTCCTTGTGGCACGCAGAACTACAGGGGCGCATGTACGCGAAGGGCACTGTAGAGCATGGAGCCGTTCCAAGGGTGCGGGAGCCGGGTCAAAGGCGTGCGCTGTCAGTCGTAGGGGTCGGAGCCGCAATGTCGAGGGGTTGGATGAGTTACCCAGCCACCCTCGTCGGGTGAATCGGGCTGGGGTGAGAAGCTCGATGACCGGGGCCAACCGCACAACCTGGACACCGGTACACTGTGTTTGGTGAGATCCCCCCCCGGGCTTGCGCTTGAAGGGGGGGGCGATACCCCCGTCCCACAGCAGGAACCGTCCGTCACGCTCCAACCGTATCTTTCCAGGCTGCAACCATTTGTAACCGCCGCCTCCTACTCCCCAACCGCTTTCCCAGCGGTGGCCAACTGCTATACCAGCGGTGGACAGCCGCATTACCCTGTGGCCTTCCTTTCTTTCAGCCTCCCCCCCCCCCCGCCCCTCTGCAGCGAGGCGACGGGTGTTGGAGTCGTGCACCCGACTGCACAGACATGGCGTGTGGGAGTGGGGGTGGGGGTGGGCAGATGCAGGCATCTGCAGTCTGCGATTCGACGATCCCGCTTTGAAAAGGGTTGCCGACGATGACATCGGCCTCCAGCCTGCCCTTGGCCCCTATGCGGATGACGGTTTGAAACCGGCACAGCTCATCCCAAACCGGATCCAGTGCATCCACTGATAGTGCGTTTGCGGGAGGGGAAGGGGAAACCGCGGGGACTGGGGGGCAGGGAGACGGAGGGGTATCGAAAGAGGATGCTGGAACAGGGCATGGCCAGCAGGTGCAATGGGGACGAATCCACAGGTCACAAGAATGGCCCTCAAAACCCGCACCACCGACGTCGGGCGATGTGAAGATGGCTCAGGGCCGAAGCAGGAGTCAAGGCCACTTCACTGGGAATAGAGTCCACGTCAGCTTCTGCAATGACCACATGGGTGGGGGGGGGTCGGAGGTCCTGTCTGAGAACCCACCTGTCCATAAGTGAAGGATTCCCTCCTCAAAAGGGGCACATGTACATGCGCCGGAAGTACCAACTGGCATACTCCTTCAGCATTTACGGCGCACCCCCCCCTGCCCCCGACGAAGGTAGAGAGGGAGAGGCTGAGAGAGCCAGGGGCAGGACTGTTCACCAATTTTGCTGAGATGCCCATCTGTGTATGCTTTTATGCAACAGCACTGCATGCACTGAACCTGTTGCACGCAATTTGAAAGGTAGAACAAAGCTGACCTCATTCACGCGGAATCTTCAGCCTTTTCTGATGGCATTTACGAGCCTTTACAGCCTCCACTGAGCGCGGCGACCCCAGTCTGACCGCAGTTTGTTGTGGTTGACAGCATAAAATGACACGGGTATGAGCCCATGGTGGGCCGGAGAGAGGGGCTGCATGACGCATCTGCGATTTGTTTCTGCTCACAACAATGCGTTGGAGTGCACTGCATTTCTGTACAAGCTGCAGTGGATTGGGACCGGATGTGAGTCCACATTAAGTTTTGGACACTGTGGGCGAAACACATTCTCATTTTGTTTTCCCCGACCTGCGCCGTGCTTGTTGGTCAACGGCCCGTGATGCACTTCGTGTATGCCGCGTCGGCAGCCATTTGACAAATCGTCATGCAATGCATTGAGGACTTCGGATTGCCTTGGGCGATCGGTCCCAGTGGTCTGCGGAGGCGGCCATCACACCCCATCATGGTGAGTTACCTTTTTGCAGCTTCCTGTTGCCAGTGACGCAGGTTGATCATTTGCGCGCTGTGGGTGAGTTTTGGTATTCAGGACCGTCCCCGACCCCAACGTCATCCGGAGAGGGTTACCCCTTCCGCCGCGCCCAACTCCGGTAGTGGTGCTGGTGGGACCTGAACGATCAGTAAGCTGGGTCGAAGGGTAGTGCTGTGCACGTGGGCAGCAACATGGGGCTTTGTTTGTGTATGGCAAGGGGCAGGGGCCTCAGAAGGTGGCCAGCAACAGCGGTGTGCGTGTGTGTATGAATTTCTGAGTGTCTTTTTTTTCGAAGGCGCCTAGCCTCGTCAGGGTTTTGCTTAATGTCCGTCCTACCCTACCCTGGGGGGGGGGTGGGTGGGTGGGTCTGGCAGAATTTCAGGGTGGGTGGGTGTCCAACCACCCCCCCCCCCCCAGGGTAGGGTGGGACTTTGTGGGGGCCTTGGGTCTATTGAGCCAGTGCCACTTCTTTCTTTCTTCTGTTGCAGGTTCCGTGTAACATGTTTACGGTGTATTTACCTGTCATTGCATGTCACGTGTGCATGCCCCACGCCCATAAAGGGGCTAGGATTCTTTGTGCTTTGTGTTGGCTGCGGAGGGGGTAACGCTAGAACCCCACAGTTCTTGTCTCTGCCCCACGCCCATAAAGGGGCTCTGTGAAAAACTTGGTCTTCTGTATTGCATGTCTCAGTTGGGTAGCTGGGTGGGTGGGTGGGTGGGTGGGTGTCAGACCCCCCCCCCCCCCCTGGGGGGGGGTGGGACATTTGTCGGTCTGTGGGTATGCCAAAATTCTGGGTGGGTGGGTCCCTGAATTAACCCCCCCCCCCCCCCTAGGGTGGCTAAGCAAAACACTGAGCCTCGTCACTTTACTTTGATGTTTGCTTGATGAGTTGATTTTGACGACCAGTGCTTTGCTCTCGCTGTGCGCTTGATCTCCTCACGCCGTGTGTTTGTGGATGCAGACAGCTGCAGGAAGCTGTGTTCGTGGGTAGGGGGTTGTGAGGATGGGGGGCAGCAGCAGTGTGCACGTAGGCAGGCCATGCTCCCATTGCCCACCCGAAACAACAGTATTGGCACCAATTTCTCTGCTCCATGGGTGATGCCTATGCATGCACTGCACTTTTCATATCATCAGGACAGGTCAGCTAGGACACTGCAGACTCAGTATTGATAGATTACCTTTCTGCATTTTTTTGAAATGCCCCCAGGGCGTGGCAGCAACATTCTGCTGCAAGCACAGGTGGCAGGAAACCAGAAGTCCAAGTCTACGTCCCACCGCTACAGGCGGCAGGTGAGCTGTGGCTCACACAGGACAAATATGTTGTACTTTGACTGTTAACTTGATCCGGTCCGTCTGACCGAGCATTTACGAGGCACACGTGAGTCTGAGCAAAAAAAAAAGATGCCTGTGCATGCACTGCACACGCAGTGCAAAATGGTCGTACCCCCGCCCCCCATTGCGCTTGCATGGCCTTGTCTACGCACGGGTTCGGAGTTGAACTGCTGTCTTTAGAATTTTTGGGACTGCTGTTTTTGTGGTCCGAAATGTAAGATTGGGTGTTCGTGGGGCAGTTGCAGAGGGAAAGAGGAGCTCATTTACGTTTGTGATTGCTCATTCTGTTCATAACAACATTGCACCGCGTGTTGCATCCAATGCGGTTTGTTTTGATGTGATGATAGCTCTGATTTTGGGGATGTTTGTGCATTATATGCCCCTTTCTTGCACCAGCTGAGCATGCAATCCTCTCTTTTTGAACCTGGGTGCTCGGTGTTGGTAGTTGTATGTGTCGCGCGCAAGCTACGCCCGTGTCCAAGCTACAGTAGGCGTAGGGACCGTATTAATTTGGGACTTTGGCGTAGCTTATACAAGGGGGGGGGCGGGGTATATGACGGCGTGGGATGGCAGCGGCTCCGTTCTGTTGCAGCACCACATCTAGTGGCTGACTCCTGATGTCACATGCCGGTGTAGGTGCTTGATAGCGCTTGTGCTGAGGAATGAAGAATATTTTGTTGATGTTCTGAATCCGATGTCATTGACATGGAAGACACTCAGTGATCTACAATGACCCCCCTCCCCCAGCGCATGGCCAACCCCCCCCCCCCCCCCCCAAGCGCATGGCCAGCCCCCCCCACCCCCCAGCGCATGGCCAGCCCCCTCCCCCCCCCCAGCGCATGGCCAACCCCCCCCCCCCCTCCCAGGATACTCCTCCCCCAAGCCTTTGCATTGGGACCAGTTGGACCCCCCTCCCCTCATCCAAGAGTAGGCATCCCCGAAGACATGCCTTCGCTGGAATCGCAGGCTGGTCCTGCATTGCTTGACATCCGGGGCATTTTTGTTGCACTGCATGGGAAACTGCGTAGCACGATAGTGAGCCGCTTATTTGCCCATCGAAAGCCATCGATGCAGTGGCTTCAGTGTACAAGGGCTTCTGAGGCACCCTAAAATTGACCAGTCCATCTGTGTGACCCCCTACCCCTCTCGTGTGAGGGGAATGGTAACAGTGGCAGTGACAGTGTGCCTGGGCTGAGGGTCAGGATGAGGCCACTCCATGGGGGGCCTGCTGGACCCAAACCCTGACACCAAGCCCCCCCTCCCCCCCAACCCACACCCTTGCAGTGGCCAAAATGATGAGGAGGTCCGAACCACATTTGGCCCCAACCTGGTGCCGAAGGCGCCGGAATATTTCTTTTAAGCATACGGTGGTGGGGGGGGGGGGTAAATCAAAATGCCCAGAATTTTTTGGGAAATTCAAATATGCATGCAAAACATGAAAATGTTTTTTTGACCCCTGACCTCTCCCATCCAGCCCCCAAAACCAAAACCTGGCTGGTGGGACTGGACCCTCTAGGCGAGATTTTTTTTAAAAACCTCACATATCATATCTGTGTTCAAAATGATCAGCGCAACGAGGGGATGAATATGAGGTTTGCACGTCGGGGTACCTGGGACCCCAGCCCGGCTGCCCCCCAGCCCCTTGCTGAGGGATGCCAAGGGGCAGAAGCAGCACTTGTGAGTAGCGGGACCACCGACCCAGTCTCACACAGGAGAAATAATTTTCCCCGGCTGTGAGGTAGCTCAACAGGCTGCCCACCTCCCGCAGTTTTTTGAACTTGCCCTCTTCACCCCTAACCCAACGGGTGTGCAACCAACCCACCTGTCCATGAGTGGAGGATTCCCTCCTCAAAAGGGGCACACGTGCGTACACCCAGAAGTACCAACCGTTTATGGTGCACATTCCCCTCCGAGGGGGGTATTGGTGTCCAGGTCTGAGTCTGAGTGCCCCTCATGGACCCACTCCCATGACCCCTGACCATGAGACGTTCCAAGCCACTGTGAACTCAAGGCAACCACTGTGGCTTCACGGCTGAATGCGTTCCGATGGCTCATGCATGTCCGAGGTGTTGCTGCGCAGTGCAGCCAGGGCGGATTGGGCACGGTGATGGGTCTGCTGACAGCTTGGAACCTGCAGTGGTTGCGTGGTGTTTATGCACGCCCTTGTCTGAGCACACGGCTGTCTTTGCGTGCCCTTTTGGTGTGGCCTGGCACTGCCGCATGCAGATTCTGCCTTTGCCAAGATGTCGATGACCCCGCTGTTGGCGGACCCACTCCCCTTTCCGCCCCGCCGCCGTGTCACCCTGCCGTTTGCTGTGGTGGTGGGCGGTGCGGGCCTGACCCTCCTTGCGCTCGTTGGCTGGACCGTCCGCTCCGGTGACGTCTCAGTCCAGCATGTGGCTCATGCTGTGGGTGCTCCCTGGGCGCACCGACCTGCCCTGGTCCCTGCGGCCGTCACCCCGCCAGCTGTTGCTCGGCCTGCGGGGCCCGCCCACGGTGCACGCCCCGCCCACATGCGACTGGCTGCAGCCCCGGGGGTGTATCACCAGGAAGACTGGCAGGACCCGGCAGAGTGGCCGGACCCTGCGACGAGCCGGCGGCGCCCAGTGCTGCCCGGCTGGATCAGCTTCAGTGTCGGGGCTCTAGCACTTGCACTGGCTGTGTTTGTGGGCCTCATCGCCTCCATGCCTGTGGTCATGGGCGTGTCCTTCTCCCAGGTTATGGGTCGGCGTAAAAGCGTGGAGCCCTTCGTGGTTGCAGCGGTCGCTGGTCGCCAGTCCGAAGAAGAGCAGGAGGGCCTCCAGGTGGCTGCTGTGCCCCACTTTTGTACCCTCTGTGCGCCTCCTCCCCGCAGTCGTTTGAACATCAATTTGTGCCCGACCCATGCGCACACTGCACCCCAGGGGTAGAGCAATGAGATCGGAGTCGCCAGCCACGGAGGGTGCCCAGCTGCAGCCCTTAAACCCCCCCCCCCGCCGGAAAATTTTTTTCGATACGGTGAGGGGCATTTCTTTTTTGCCCCATGTTTGTACACTCAAAATGCTCAAAATTTCATGGGGAATCCAAATATGTATGCAAAACTTTTAAAAACCCCACATATGTGTGTTCAAAATGATCAGTGTGACAAGGGGATCATTTTGAGGTTTGTATGTTGGCCTCGGACCACACCACCATGATGGTACATCACCCCTCCCCGCTTACACCACGGTTGCACAAGCCTTCTCCCCAAACGTTTCGGGGGAGGGAAGGGAAGGGCCTAAGACCAAGATTAACACCTTGGAACACTTTCTACGGATCGACCTAAGAAGGGAGGGGCCTAAGACCAAGAGTGGCTCCTTGGAAAACTTTCTACGGATTGACCTAAGAGGGGGAGGGAGCGGAGGGGCCTCCGGCAAAGAAGGGCACTAGAAAAAAACCTTACTTAAACAACTCACCCTTGCTTGATGAGCCATCAGAATCGTATGGGGTGGTTGCTGGCCTCTTCTTTGGCCGCCAACTAAAGCCCCAGTTCCTCTTCCCTACAGTGTGCAAGGGGCGAGAGTGCTCTGCCCCTGAAGATGCCTCAGAGGAGGAGGAGGAGGAGGAGGAGGAGGAGTCCCCTCCATCCTCGGCATCCAGCTCATGATGCTGACGCAAGCCTACCCTGTCTATTGCACAACAGTTTTGTGGTGCAATCATGGCCGCCACAATAACCACAAACATCACGAGCACACTCTCCAAGAAAGATGTGCCTAGCAATGTGTGTTCGCATGGAATGCAGGGGTACATTTTGTTGACACACTTGACACCACCCTACGGTTGGTGCTACAGTCCCCACCCTAACGCAACATGCCTCATCTTTTTTATCAAGACAAGGTAGATTGGCCTACGGGTCAATACGAAGTGTCGAGCCACTATCGGGTGGGGTTAGCAATTGCTCTTGCGTCCAAGCAATCACCCGTCGTGCCTCTTCGTACCACATATGGTCAATATTGGACTTAAGCTTCACGAACGGGCAATCTTGCCCTTTGAATTTGAGTACTTTTTGTATCAACCTCCCGTTCGAAGCACACAACGCCCGGGAGTCCGTATCCCCGACTCGAGGGGCCACGCAAAAGCGCGGGAGTCCGTATCCCCAACTTGAGGGGCCACGCCAAAGCGCGGGAGTCCCAACTCGAGGGGCCACACCAAAGCGCAGGAGTCCGTATCCCCAACTCGAGGAAAGAAAGAACGCACTATGTAACCAGCGGCATTCGCCCTTAGCCGGGGAAGAGCTGCGCATGCAAGATCTTCACTTTGCAACAAACGACATTTGTATAGCGCCTCGTCTTGCTAATGTGGCGTCGAAAGCATGGATGGTTTGATGAAACAGAAGCAAAGGGGAAGCCCACATAACTCCTGCCTTCTTGCGCAACACCCTGCCTTCTTGGCATCACCACATGGGCTAAACTATGTAACATGTTTGTTGCATTCCTCCAGCTTCAAGGGGCCAAACCGAAGCGTGGGAGTCCATCACCCCAACCCAAGGGGCCACACTGAAGTATGGGTGCCTATCACCCCAACTCAGTAGTTGTTTTGGTGCTTGTGCGCCACCTAGGCACTAGGATGGCTAGAGTAGAGTAGAGTCCGAAGCGTTGGAACGGAGTAATGGCCAAAATGGGGGGGGAGAAGTGTTGCTTGCTTGCTTGTTGCTTGTTAGCTAGAGTTAAGGGAAGAGGGGTGTAGTATATGTATATATATATAGACAATTGGGCGCCTTTGGCATGCATCGACTGCTTAGGTCGGTATCTTTGACAGCTGGGCGTTCTCAGGACCCACGGAGTTGGCTCCCCCGTGCAAGGCAGTTACCAACGGTTACCAACCGGTTGCAATGCTCTCCCAACGCTCTTTACTTGGGCACTGCCTCTCACCACAGTTCTTGGGCACATGGGGGGTTTTGAATCCTAGTGAATTGCACCACCTCGCACAGACTTTGCACCACCCACTATGCAACCACCCCAAGGGGGATGGGAATGCCAGAGCAGGTGATAGAGGGTGATGGATCATCATGCCATCGCCCACGTTGACATCGGAGATCATCCGTCAGCCCCCCCCCCCCAATCCCCCCTTAATCCCCCCTTTACCTCCCCCCAGTACCACATGCAAGCGTTGTCCACAATTAGCACACTGCACACTGCATCTACTGTGGCACGCATTGTCTACAGGCTGCGGACTGCTAGACTGCTGTGACCATGTGCACGGGAAAACGCTGTTACGCAACCCATTTCCAGCAAGGGGGCCAGACGCTGCCGCTTTGTGACTTCTGCAGGTGTTTGGAACGCCACCAGGGGTAACTTCCATCACAGTCCACCACCCCTCTCGGACTCCCCGTGCCAAAAAAAACAAAACGATCCATATCCAGCAGCCAGAGCCGCAGACCAATGCAAAGCACAGACTGGACCAGCTTTTCTGTGAGATACGCACCTTCCATTCTCTGTGCACCTTGAAGTGAAGTGGCGCGCAGCTTGTGGTTTCTGCAACCGTGAAAATTCCAAAGGCAGGTGGGAAACCGTGCAGTACCATCGTTGTCCAGCCTGTGTCTTGGCTGTAGTCTGCTTTACTGATCGACGTCACTTGTGTCCATGGGGAGTGGGGGAGGACAAGTTGGAAGTGCATTGGGAAGCACAAGGAGGGTACATGGTTGGCCCGCAGTGGGCTTTTAGAGTGTATATGGAAACAGCGACCCACCGCCCTCAGTTGCTATGGCCACACTTTACTTGCATTCCAACCCCCATATAGATGTATGTCTTGTGCTATGGCGTAACTCTAATCCCATGACCGCCTCAGGACCCACCTCCGTGAGTGTGGCTAGGAATACCCAAGCCGATGATACCCTACCCTCTATTGGGGCTAGGGGTGGTGCAAGCTGTCGGAACACACGTGGGCCGCATACCAAACTATTTGGAGGTGCCCGACACCCCCCCCCCCCCGGCGCACCCACATGCCCCGCCCATCGCCCCTACCAAAACCCCCCTCTCCTACCCCCCCGCCCCCCCCCCTGGGGGCCTTCGGCCAACGGTTAGTTGGCGTCCAGAACCGAGGAGTTGGCTCCCCCGTGCCGCCTTGCAACCAAAACACACAAAGGCAAGTTGGATTGTTCAGAACGACCAGTCGCGACACAGCGGATATCCGGTTTGGGATGGTTTGCAGTTGGTTGACCACTTGTCCACCACGGTTCCTGTTGTTGGACAGGTCCACCGCAGGGCACATGCGCGGGACGGACTGCACAGAGCCAAAGGAAATGTGCAAAAACGATGGTGTCAGAAGAGCCTTTTCACAAGGCTTTCAAGTCAGTCACCGTAACTACCGAAGAGGGTGAAGTATTCATCAGGAAGACCATTGCTCTTACCACAAAACTTCGAAGGCATCACCATAAAAGGGGAAATGCTAGCGTGGTGCGCACTGTGCCGGCGGGCTCCACGTCTTTAGCTCCTGGCAACAAGCGTGTCTCGGCTTCTGAACGCTTCGGCTTTGCAATTTCGGGTCGCAATCCCCAATCTTGGACCCAGCAAAGCATTTGCTGTGATAACTTGTGATGACTTGTGGCCCCTGCCTAGGGAGCAGCGTGTGCGCACAAACCCTTGGGTCTCAGAATCATGGGGGGGGGATCCTTGTGAAAAAAATGACATTCCAAAGCATAACTACCACTTAGGAACAGGGATTGAGATGCTCAACGGGATAGGGACTGCAATAGAGGGTGGGCACAATGAGGCTCCCCCTTGAAAACAGGCCCAGCTGCTTTCATTGTAGACACTGCCTGCATGTTGCCCCCCCCCCCCCCCCGTAGGTTTGACATGAGGTTGGGATGGTGGATTGAAGGCTTGACGTTTTGGGCCCCACTGATGGGTCGATTCTCAGTGGTCCGGCACTTGCTCTCAGTGGTCCGGCACCTGTTGGCAATGGGGCCGATGAACTTTCCTTTGGGGCAATGGGGGGTCAATAGAGGCCTCCAAAGCTCGGGTGTTTGGGAACAGGGCTCCATTGACAAGGACCATTATTTCCATTGGTGCTGAAGGTGCCACAAGAAAAATTTTGTCAATGGTGGCCTACCTCAAAAATGTCCATGATGCATGCATGGCCACCACATGTCGCTGGAACGATACAATGGATCGCTCTCCCTAGGGTATGTGTATTGAGCAACAGGTATGCGGTTACCTTTGTTTGTAGTTAACCTTAGTCAGCCTTCGGGTTAGGGTTAGGGTTAGGGTCACCGAGGTGGTTTTTACCAGTCTTGGTTTTATAACCCTCTTTGGTGTCTGGGTGGACCTAACAGGTTTGGCAAGCAACGAGGTGTTTTCCACCCCTCAAAATTGCCCTAACCGACGCCTAGACCCCCGTACCTAGGCCCAGTGGCCTGCGGCAAGCTGCAAGAGGTAGTCCAAAGAGGTGGGTGCCAAAATGGGTCAACAAGGTCCACCAAGTGCAAAAAAATGACTTTTTTCAAAACAGATCCTTGACCACATGGAATGCCAAAAGAAGTGTTTTTGGCGCACCTTGAGCTCGTGGTGGCCCGTTTTGGGCCTCCTAAAGTCCCAAAATTCCTTGAAAATGGGGTGTTTTGGGTCAAAAAATGGGTCAAAAAATGGGTCAAAAAAGTGTTTTTCCAAAAATGATCCTAGACCATTTGGGGTGCCTAAACAAGTGAAATGAGCCCATTTTGAGCCCATTGCAAGCCATTTTGGCCACTCCAAAGTCACAAAATGCCTTGAAAATAGATTTTTTTGCGACCAAAAATGGGTCAAAAATGGGTCAAAAATATGTTTTTCCAAGAATGATCCCAAACCATTTGGGTGCCTAAACAAGTGAAATGAGCCCTTTTTGAGCCCATTGCAAGCCATTTTGGCCACTCCAATCCAATGTCCCAACATGCCTTGAAAATGGGCTGTTTTGGGACCAAAAATCAGTCAAAAACGGGTCAAAAATGTGTTTTTCCAAAGATACTTTTGGACTGTCTGGGGTGGACAGACAAGTGGAATGAGCCCATTTTGGGCCCATGTTGAGCAATTTTGGCCCCTCTCAAGGCCGAAAGGGCCTTGAAAACAGGCCAATTTGGGACCACAAATGGCTCAAAAACGGGTGAAATCCATGGTTCTGGAAAAATGATCCTAGTCCAGTTGTGGTGCCCAAACAGATGAATACACCTCATTTTGAGCCCCATTTGAGCCGCTCTCATCCACTTTCCAGTGCGTACCTCATTTTTTGTTGAAGTCTGCTAGATGATGTTCCTTCCCCCACCAACTCGGTCCCAATATTCAATGATGCTTAGGGTTAAGGGGGTGCATTTAGTGCAGTGCGCGTGCGGTGCGCCTACAACTTGGGCGTTTGGCCGTACTAGAGACCCATACTTTGTGATACTAGGGGCATCATTGCCGTTTGAGAGTAGGTTTTGATGCTTCTTTCACTTTGGGGATATAGCCTTTTTGGATTTTCACCCAGTTTTACCCATTTCCACCCTTTTTCGCACTTTTTTGCTCATTTCCACCACATCCACTCTTTTCTATGTTATGGATAGAGTGGCGAAGAACCATTTCATCTTGGGAGGACAAGCACACATCGGGCGGCCAAAGAGTCCATTGGGAAGTGGAAGCATTGAAGCAAGTCCCATTATTCGATACATTGTTCGATATTATTCGATATTAAGGCTCAACCTCCATTGCTAAAAATGGTGCCAAAACGGTCCCATTGTGCATTATGTCCTTTGTGAAGGGAAGGTAGCTTGCAACTGCCTTGAGCTAGGGTAGTTTGGATCACCTAATTTTAAGGGCGTTGGAGTGTACTTGGGGGCTCTTTGGGGGGAATCTGGTCTAAAAGTAGCGCGCAGCGCAAGGACGCCCCATCGTATTTGATTGAGCCCTACCTTGACCTGTAGCAAGTGTCCCCCTACCCTCTACCCTTCCAACCCCCTGCCCCCCCCTTCTGGCCCCTGGTACGGCCGCTGCCACCCCCCCCCCCCCTTGGCCCCTCCATTAAACTCTGGAATGTTCCTGGGTTGTTTTGGGTGGTCCTCCCAATTGAGCCCTTTTTGGGTGAGGGGGGTATTGACCCCCCTCACCCCAATTAAAAGTTCCCTGTGTTCCACTTACACACCTGGCTTTGGTCGCAACTCTGACAGGCCGACCAATGGACCCTCAACCCTGTAGTCTGGCTGGCCGATTCCTTGGGTCATCCCCATCTCCACCACCCCTCAGACCGGGCTGGACCTCTGGTCAGCAAGCGAAAGTCTGCCAAGCCAAAGGGTCAGCTGAACCGGCAGGTTAGCCAGCCCGGTTTATTTCGAATGTGGGCTGGACCGTGTGAGCTTGGAGTGTTCCGGTCAGCTCAGGGTGTGCCAGACCTTAATTAGGATTTTTGTTGGCATGAGTGCCCCCCCCTCCCCGCCTCTGGACCCCCCCCCTCTTTTCCACCAAAATTCATTCATAGATTGGCAAAAAATGAAATTTACTGAAGGACACATTGGGCCATTTCTGTTATACAAAATTTTCGGTCCCAGACCCCCCCCCCCCCACAATACCTCCTTCAAGCACAGGCCTGGGGTGTTCTGTGCTCTCCCCCACATCTGATGTGGATTCTCCGTCCTCTTCCTGCTCTTTCTTTGTGCCTCTTCTCTGCCCTTCCTGTCCGCACAGGCCGCTCCAAAGGGTTCCGATGAAGCAAACATTCCAGTGTCCGATGACAGTGACGCCGAGGAGGAGGACCTGGAACACCGGAAAGAGCCCGAGGACCTGTCTCCCTCCAGAAGGCATCCCCATCTGCCCAACATCTGCCCCAGCCCACACCTGTCACCGCTGAGACGCTGTGCTCTCTGTGCTCTCTGGGGGCATTGCCCAGACTGCTTTTTGGTTGTAAGCCTGAGTGATCCAAGAAGATTTCTTTTGGACGTAAACCTCAATACCAAACAACCTGATGTAAGATCGCGCGAGTTGCGCAAACCGCCCAAGTGGGCCTAGGGTCATCAAGTGAATTGTCACCGGAGTGTAAAAGATGTATATATGTATATATATATATATATATATATATATATATATATTATATATATATATATATATATATATATATATATATATATATATATATATATATATATATATATATTACTACACCCCTCTCCCCTTAAAATCTAGCTAACAACAAGCAAGCAAGCAACAAGCAAGCAACAAGCAAGCAAGCACTTCTCCTTTCCGTTTTGGCCATTACTCCGTTCCAACGCTTCGGGCTCTACTCCACTCTAGCCATCACAGAGCCTAGGTGGTGCCCTTGCCAAATCCAACTTTTGAGCCAAAAACTCACCGCTGGCGCCCCGGGGCGGGCGCGGCAAGTCGGAGGTGCCCTCCCAAACTATCCATTTTGTGCCCCAAAACAGCCTTTTTTCCGCCCAAACCGGCCACGAAACCCACTCAAAACGGCCAAATGAAGGGAAACGGTTGCTACACTTCACGTGCGCCTTGATTGCCCGGTGACAAGGAGCCCTTTGTTGCCCTCTAACTCCACAATATGTCCGAGAAACGGCCCAAAAATGGCTAAAAATAGCCTAAATGCGCGCCAGTGGTGTCAAACAGGCCCAAAACCTAGAAGGGCCGTATCTTGGGCTACGTGGCTCAAAATCGAATTCCGAGGGCACCTAGTCCACCCGCAACCACCCACATTATGTGGTTTCCAAGCCTCAGATTCGCCCAACGAGACGCCTAGACCCCCGTACCAATGGTCACTTGGTGGAGTCGGAGAGCAGCGTGGCCCGCGCATGGTGGGGGCCAACGGTGGGTCCACCAGGGTCCCCCGGGCAAAAAAAAATCATTTTTTCTAAAGTTGTTCCTAGACCACTTGGGATGCTCAAACTAGTGTTTTTAGCCCGTTTTGAGCCCATGGTGGCGCGTTGAGGGCCATGGAAAATACCAAAATGCCTTGAAAATGGGCCGTTTTGGGACCAAAAATGGGTCAAAAATGGCTCAAAAACGGATTTTTCCAAAAGTGATCCTGGACCACTTGGGATGCTCAAACAAGTGTTTTTAGCCCATTTTGAGCCCATGGTGATGCATTTTGGCCTATGGAAAATGCCAAAATGCCCTGAAAATGGGCCGTTTTGGGACCAAAAATGGGTCAAAAATGGCTCAAAAAAGTGTTTTTATAAAAGTGATTGTAGAGCACCGGGGATGCCCAAACAAGTGTTTTTAGCCCATTTTGAGCCCGTTTTGACTCGTTTTGGCCCATGGAAAATCCTGAAATGCCTTGAAAATGGGCCGTTTTGGGACCAAAAATGGGTCAAAAATGGGCCAGAAACACAGTTTTCCAAAAGACATTGTGGACCGTTTGGGGTGCAGACACAAGTGAATTGTGCCCATTTTGAGCCCGTTTTGACCCAATTTAGCCCATTTGGCCACATGTATGCACCAAGTTGTACAGTTCACACGTACCTTAGAGTACCTTAGAGCCGTATTGTGGAGCCGCGTAGAGTTGGGGAGAGGGGTGTAGATTAGAGGATATACTACTACACCCCTCTCCCCTTAAATCTAGCTAACAACAACAAGCAAGCAACAAGCAAGCAAGCGACCAACACTTCTCCTTTCCGTTTTGGCTATTACTGTGTTCCACCGCTT
Organism: Eutreptiella sp. 'Long Island Sound 2002'; assembly: GCA_964036045.1. Taxonomy (NCBI): domain Eukaryota; phylum Euglenozoa; class Euglenophyceae; order Eutreptiales; family Eutreptiaceae; genus Eutreptiella; species Eutreptiella sp. 'Long Island Sound 2002'. Next base: position 23,718,547 of record OZ038398.1, on the reverse strand, counting down.
CGGGCTCTACTCTACTCTAGCCATCCTAAAGCCTAGGTGGTGCCCTGGCCAAATCCAAGTTTTGAAGCAAAAACTCACCGGTGGCGCCCCGGGGCGGGGGCGCCAAGTCGGGAGGTGCCCTCCCAAAACTGCGCATTTTGTGCCCCAAAACACCCTTTTTTGCCCCCAAACGGTCCCAAAACCCACTCAAAACGGCCAAGTGAAGGGAAACGGTTTGTACACTCTAGTGCGCCTCAATTGCCCCGTGACAAAGAGCCTTTTGTTGCCCTCTAACTCCACAATATGTCCGAGAAACGGCCCAAAAATGGCTAAAAATAGCCTAAATGCGCGCCAGTGGTGTCAAACAGGCCCAAAACCAAGAATGGGCCGTATCTTGGCCTACGTGGCTCAAAATCGAATTCCGAGGGCACCTAGTCCACCCAAGACATCCCAAGTGATTTTGTGATTTGATCCAAAACACAAAACACGATATACGGATGTCCGACGGATGTTTGCAAGTGCTGTCATTGAACGTACATTAGCATGGTGAGTTATAGATGTTGATCAGTTGGAAAATAGACAAACCCCGAGGGGGTATTGGAGTAAAATTGTTAAGTACTATTGACGAAGGAGCTATTCGCCGTCGCTGTATAAATGGGGTGAATGGAATGCGTCACATGAAATTGTCGCATGCACGTGGTCCGAAAAGTGTTTCATCAGCACCCGTAGTGCACAAACCCCTGCGACATCAATATTATAATTGTACAAAAGATTAAGTGAGAGCACTGCACAAGTCCCCTTGCAATGTTGCAACAATGGTGGATTCCATTTGTTGACCAGGGTGTTAACGAGGTTAATTACACTGCTGTCAATAATATCAAGGTCTTGGAAACCCAGTTGGATGGAAGACAAAGATAGATCGAAAGGGTGGATATGAAAAGCATCGGCGGTTTCCCCTTGTTGGGGTCCCCACTTCTCATTTGCAGTCACGTTGAGGTAGAAAATCTGTGTCCTATTGTATTGGCCCATTAAGCTAATTATTTTTCGCAACCTCGACTCTCAACGGTAGGACATGGACGAATGAGATGGCAACACCGCAAGGCGTACACCTATATTTCAGAGTCCAACCGTTGTGAGCATAATGCAAAACAAAGCGGTTCGTGCAGATGAAACGGGCACATTCACCAGTGACAAGTTCTTGGTCTAGGGCCAGAGGGGCCAAAAAAGGCAAAAAACGGACTCAAATTGGGCTTATTTCACTTTGTGTGTGCACCCCCAATGGTCCACGAGCACTTTTGGCAAAACACGGTTTTGACTCATTTTTGACCCATTTTGGTCTAAAGGGCCCATTTTCAAGGCATTTTGGGATTTTCGATGGCCCAAAACGCGTTACCACCGGCTCAAAATGGGCTAAAAACACTTGTTTGAGCATCCTGAATGGTCCACAATCACTTTTGGAAAAACCTGTATATGACCCATTTTTGACCCAATTTTGGTCCGAAAATGCCCCATTTTCACGGCATTTTGTGGGCCACCGTTGATTTTGTCCCTTGCTTCGAAGCGTTGGGGACCCCAGACGGGAGGGGTGATGTAGCCAACCCACCCATTTGTGGGCCAATTCCGATTTAGACCCCTGTTGTGAAGCGTCCCCCCCCCCCCTGAGACTGTGGAGTGCATTACCTCTGGTTTGCATTTGTCTGTTTTTTAATTAGGTCACCCCCCCCCCCCCGAGAAGGGAGGGGTGATGTAGCCAATCTGTCCACATGTGGTCCACTCCTGATTTTGTCCCCCGCCGTGAAGCGTTGGAGACCCCCCAGACAGTAGGGGTGATGTTGCCAATCCGCACAGTTGTGGGCCACCGTTGATTTTGTCCCCTGCTATGAAGCGTTGGGGACCCCCAAAAGGCAAGGGTGATGTAGGCAATCCGCCCATTTGTGGGCCCATTCTGATTTTGTCCCCCGCTTTGAAGCATTGGGCACCCCCCCAGACGGCAGGGGTGATGCTGCCAACCCGCCCATTTGTGGGGCACTTATGATTTTGTCCCCCGTTGTGAAGCCTTGGGGCCCCTCAGACGGCAGGGGTGGTGTAGCTAGCCCGCCCATTTGTGGGCCCCTTCTGATTTTGTCCCCCGCTTTGAAGCGTTGCAGCCCCTCAGACAGCAGGGGTGATGTAGCCAATCCATCCACATGTGGGCCCCTTCTGATTTTGTCCCCCGCTTTGAAGTGTTGGAGACGCCCCAGATGGCAAGGGTGATGTTGCTAATCCGCCTAGTTGTGGGCCCCTTCTGATTTTGTCCCCTGCTCTGAAGTGTTGGGGACCCCCAAACGGGAGGGGTGATGTAGCCAATCCGCCCATTTGTGGGCCCATTCTGATTTTGTCCCCCGCTATGAAGCGTTGGGGACCGCCAGACGGCAGGGTTGGTGTAGCCAATCCTCCACCCATTGGTCTCCCCTCCTATCCCTGTTATCATCCATCTGCGCCACGGCTCCATTGCCTTGCCCATGCTTGTAGTACCCAAAATGTCCGTGGGAGTGACTTTGCCTCACTTCCTCTCCAAGTAGCGATGGCGGCCAAATTAGATTTTTTCCCCTCAGCACTTGTGCTGACACTCAAAAAAAGATGCTGGGGGTACACTTGCGCCGACACTTACAAAAAATGAGATAAATTTTTTTTTGAGTGTCGCGCGAGTACACTCGCGCGACACTTCCCCCTAGGGTGATCCCCCCCTCCCTCACCCCCCCCTCCCACCCTCCCCTCCGACAAAAAATTCCTCCAGGTAAAAATCGAATTTGGAAAAGGAAAAGTCTTTTCAGGCCCTTTCTTGTGAGCCCCCCCCCCCCGTCCCTGTGGACACCCCCCCCCCCCAAATGCACAGTCCCCTCGGGGGGGGGGGGGGGGGCACTTGCCTCAGCCCAAAAGGTCCACAGTGCTGAAGGGGCCAAATTAGGTTTTTCCTCAAGTTACAACACAGCCGTAGTGGAAAGGTCTGGTTTGGGGGGCGCCCTTAGCGCAATGCAACTATTTGGGCGTGTGGCTGTACTAGAAACCCATACTTTGTGATCGTAGGGGCATGCACAGGTGAACTGTGATGTGAAGATGTTGGGGGTGACGATGGGGATGTGTGTGCAGCGCGTCACTTGAGCCAGTATCGCCCCCTCCCCCAACGCCCCATCCGGCTCTGAGACACGCCGCTGTGTGGAGGACCACGGATGCATTCTGACTGCCAAGGACGTGCCTGTCCTGTGCCATACGCACGGGTACTCCTGTGTGCAGCTCCGTATGGCTTGTTGGCAGCTGTTGGCCTGCGGATGTGGGATTTTGGGTGGTTGGTGGTTTTGAGGTTGGCCACACCTCCATCCATGACTGGAACCTCCCCTCCTTGCCATCTTCGGGTTGGGGTGCACATTCTCGGAGCAGGCTATTGCTTGGTGGCAAAAAGCCCCCCTCCCAAAAGCCCTCGGTGCCGACGACGCTGAACACCAATTTTCCTCCAGTTACAATGTAGTTGTAGTGGAAAGGTCAGGTGTAGGTTCTGCCGCATAGTCCCAGTGACAGTTTGCCCCGGGGTTGGGGGAAACCGTCGCGCTTTCTGGAGGGGCTGTTCAAGGGGGCGGTGTGTGTGTGTGTGTGTGTGTGTGTGTGTGTGTGCGTGTGTGTGTGTGTGTGTGTGTGTGTGCGTGTGTGTGTGTGTGTGTGTGTGTGTGTGTGTGTGTGTGTGTGTGTGTGTGTGTGTGTGTGTGTGTGTGTGTGTGTGTGTGTGCGTGTGTGCGTGTGTGCGTGTGTGCGTGTGCGTGTGCGTGTGCGTGTGCGTGTGCGTGTGCGTGCGCGTGCGCGTGCGCGTGCGCGTGGCGCGTGTGCGTGTGCGTGTGCGTGTGCGTGTGCGTGTGCGTGTGCGTGTGCGTGTGCGTGTGCGTGTGTGCGTGTGCGTGTGCGTGTGCGTGTGCGTGTGCGTGTGCGGGTGCGTGTGCGTGTGTGTGTGTGTGTTTGTGTGTGTGTGTGTGTGCAAGACATTGTGATCACCCGCACTCGCCTCAAACAGGTTTCCCGCCGCACAATACCCGGACCCCTTCACCGCCGCACGATACTCTGCCCTCGCCCCCTTCGCCCCCTTCGCCCCCTTCGGGGACTTCCATTGGCGCGTCAACGACCTGTTCGACCGCACCTTCGACCGACTGGCCGCGTGGCCGGACAACCGCTTCCCCATCGCCGACGAGCTGCTGTCCGGCGTCAACGACGAGCTCGAGGACTTCTCGCGGCAGCTGAGAGGCGAGAGGCCCCGCCGTCCCATGCACCGGCTGGAACGGAGGCCCGGCTGGTGGTCCCCAAGGGCGGACGTGTGCGAGTCCGATGAGGCCATTGTCTTTAGTTGTGACGTCCCGGGGATTGCCCGTGAAGACATTCAGGTGCTAATGTGGGGTGGCTATCAGGGCGGCAGGGGGGGCCTTTCCCAACAAGCTTTCCCCCTGAATTTTCACAAAGGGCAGCCCCTTGAAGACCGTCCCCGGGGCCAACCACCAACGGTTTCGCTGCCAACCGCCAGCAGTTAACCGCCAACAGCCGGCGGTTCCAGGCCAATTTTGTTCATTGAGCACCGACTGCGGGTGAAGGTGGGTTGTTGGTCACTGTTTCCTTTGGCCATTGAGTACTTTCCTGGCAGCACAATCAGTGTACTGATAACGTTGAGAGGACAGTGGGGGGACGGTGCCGTGCCAGGCAAACTTTTGATCACTAATCCAAGAGGGAGTGGCCTTGGGGCAGGAACTAACCTTGTGGCAGGGAAGTCGTAGTGTTGGTCCACCTCTTGCGTGATGGTACAGCGAAGACCACACGGACCGCTCATTGTATATTTTCTATGGAAGCATGAAGAGTGCAAAGCGCCTGAGAACCAATTTTCCTTAAAAGGACGTAGCCTCCTCCCCCCATCTCTGAAAGGGCGGGGGGGGGGGCATGAAAGATGGGGGGGGTTAATTTCTCTCGTAACCCTCCCCCCTCTCCCCCTCTTGTCCTAACACGGGCTTGTCCAAACACAGCGACCCGGTGTTTCCGCACGTTTGGGTCCTTTTTGGAACCAGCGTCTTTGCGTTTCCTATCAAATAAAATATGTGGCTTGTAGCTTTGTGCAGGCTGCAGGAAGGGTCAATATGGGTGGCAAAGTGTTGATGTAGCTGTTATTCCACGTGCTCTTGTGTTCTGTGGTGTGTGCTCGCCTGTTGCTTTGTCATGTTTTGAGAGGTAGGGTTGGCTTATGCCTGCAACATGTGTTCCATGGTACGTGCCACGCGGTAACACGTGTTTGGACGGCGACCCTGTGTTTCTGCACTTTTGCCCCCTGAAACAGAACCTGGCCGTTTTAGGACAGGGGAAGGGGGTACCAATGACAACTTCAGAGGGACGTATCACTGGCAACGTCGCTTCGTGTAGTGCCTGGCCGCCTTCCTCGCGGCGGTGTGCGCATTTGGGGGGGGCGAATAAAAGAGTTTTTTTTGTCTTGTGTCAAGGACGACCCCCCCGGCGGCTTTTGTGCCTGACCGGGAGTTGGTAGTCAAGTTCCCGCAAAGACTGGCCGCACCCTGCACTGTGCGTGCGCTGTGCCCGCCCTGTGCGCGCGCTGTGCGAAAAGTTGGCCATTTTGGACCCATTTTTCCTGATGGCCAAGGTGACCGCAGTACCTATTGGGCGGCCCGAAACTGGCTTTGCGGGGGGGGGATGGCATGGGCGCCCGGCGAAGGAGGGGGGGGGGGCGTTCCAGAAATGGGCTTCTGTGCCGGGCCCTTTGTTTTGTGTAAGGACAGATGTTGCCGCCAAAGGCGCCGGAACACAAATTTTGGCCCGGAAAATTTTTTTTCACGAAAAAACGTTCCCCCACATATGTGTAGTCAAAATGATCAGCGCGACGTGGGGATCATTTTGAGCTATGTATGTCGGGGTCGGACCCCCCCCCCCCCCCCGGCACGGCAGGTAGGGCAGCCCCAGCCCAGACCCCCCTCCCGGCACGGCGACCAAGGAGGGGGAGGGGGGGGTTGGAGAAATGGGCTTCCGTGCCATCCCCCCCTGCAAAGCAATCTTCTTCCCGCCTTGTGTTCCCATAAGCAGGCCTGCTCACATTCTTACTCAGTCCAAAAACTCAGATAATGAGTTAAAACAAATTATATTTTCCACTAAAAATGGCAGAACGCTGTCTACACCTGCTGTTTTTGCCCTGTGGTCGTAGCTCCCCCGTTGGTGGGTGGTTTTGAGGGTGGTCATCGGAAAGCTTACTTACAATTGGGCGCTGCACTCATGCTGTGCGGAAAAGCCCCCAGGAGGCGATCCTTAACCACCGCCGAATTGCTTTTCCGGGCCACCCTACGGGGGTGTTCCACTGCTTCACTGCAGCATCCATGCGTCGACGTGGGGCACACAACCAGTGACGAACGGAGTCCTGCAGTTGTGTGGTGTCCCGCCATCGTGGCCACCTCGGCACTGCACACCCCTGCGCCCTCACCACAACCCCAAGTGCCACAAACCAGGGGGGGGAAATAAAAGCGATCCGCATTTTTCCGCATTTTTTCCCGCATTTTCTCCCCTGCCAGGTCTTTGCTTACCAAAGAGGAGATGCATTGTACGTTTGTGCTTGTTTATTGGTTCCATCCACTCTCTGACTGGTAGTATTCGGTTTCCCTGTGTATGAGTTGCAATTCCCTCTCCTCTTAGACACCATGATTGCTAATACTGAATTTGGATCTGATGGCTCTGGCGCATGCGGTTTATGGCTCAGTTCAATGGTGATATTGAGGATCGTTTGGTTTAAAACACTTCTTGACCCTCTCCCAACACTCCTGAAACATCCTGACACTGTCCTAGCACCAGACTTGCATCGCTTGCAGGTCCATGTTTGAAGTCCGGCAATGTTTTGTGCATTTGTCTTCTTGAGGGAGGCGTTGTTTGTGCATTCAAAAACAAATTTCCCATCAGTGTGTTTGGGGCCTGGGACCAAGAACCTGGTCACTGGGAAGCTGTGTTGCTAAAAAACCACATGCAATGCAAGAGGTAGTTATGTTCGGGTCATCGCTTTTTTTCGCCGCATTTTCCCGCATTTTTCCGCATTTTTTCCGCATTTTTCCGCATTTTTTCATTTTCCGTTTCACCGCTTTCCCCCCCCCCCCCTGCACAAACTGCACGGCCAATGCCGTCCATGCCACTGACGGCATGGGCCGCGACCCCGAGCCTTTGTCCCCGCTCTCTTGCAGGTGGACCTGGAGGGGGACCGGGTGGTGGTGCAAGGCAAGCGTGAGCAGGAGCAGACCGAGGACACTGCCGCGCGGTGGTACACAGAGCGCAGGTGCCTTATCCAGTGCAGCCCTCTCACTCCTCCCCCCCCCCCCTGCCGCGCCCCTCAACGGTGCTGGATGCTTTATCACAGCGTCAGGGGCGTGATCGGCCAATGAGCACTCCAAATGGTGGTGGTGGTGGGGGGGAGGGGCAGCAGGAACCGCGGAAACAACACCACAAGCAACACGGGCCGCAGCGGCTGTCAGGACGCAGTGACCCGACGCAGCACGCGAAGGGAAGAACAGGTGACTGTCCAGGGCCCCGTGAAGAAACACTAACCCGACGGACCTCATGCCCACGGAAACACAGCGAGGCAGGTGGTGGACGACCTGGATGCAGAGGGGAGTGGGCGGCAAAGACCGACAGATGACCCCCGCAACAACCAGTACAACCCCCAGTGACCAGTCGTGGCTCAGAAATCGGCCCAAATGAAACAAAGTTGAAAAAAGATTTTCCCATGATACGTACCTCAAAATGATCAGCGTGTCGTAGCGATCATTTGAAGTGTAAATGTTGGGGTACCCCAGACCCCCCTGCCCCCTCCCCTGCGGGCCCGTCTGGGGCTCCTGCCACGGAAGCCCCCCCAGGGGTCTGGAAAAGGGGCTTGAACGACCCCCGCCCCCTGCAAATCTCCCCCCCCCCCCCACCATCCACACCTGCAGAGGACACCGTGGAGGGGTGGGGTACACCCGTAAAACGTGCGGGTGTATTTGTTCCGTAAAGGCTGGTGGGACACAGTGTAGTGCGCCTGGTGCTCAGTGCCATGTCTGTTTTGTGGCCTGCTCTCGTTGGTTGAAGGGTCAGGGAGTGCGGTCTTGTGGGTTGAGGGTGGGACGCTGGTCCCGCTGCTCACCACTGCAGCATTGCTGCCCACCGGCGCCCACTGTGCCTATTTTGGGTCAGGGTTTGGGGAACCCACTGTGCGGGGCCACGGGACGGGGCACTACAGGAAATCCGGGATTCCTGTACCGGGGGCCGGGGGGTGGATTGTATCCCTGGGAGGCTGATGGAGCATGATACGGAGAATGTGCGGACTAGAGCCGGTCAAATGGAGGTTCATACCTGTGTGTAACAGCGAGTGCCTGGCCTCCGGGCATAGCATTCGCCAGCTCAGACATGATCATAAAGGGGCAGGGCCTACTGAGTTGCAGCTGACAGACCATGCTTGTGCCACTCCAAAAATGCTCAAACTGTGGATTTTTGGCCCTGGCATCCAGCTGTTGCACATGGTTTTGATGTTTCTGATCCGGGGAAGCCTGTGCACACCGAAGAAACCCTCTTTTCAATCTTCGCTGGAAACAAAGGCACTGAAAACCATCATAGTAGGTGACGGTGTTGCAGAATATCAGAAATATGGGCCGCAAAACGACAATGAGCTTCGTTGGTGCTGCCCGCATGGGCAGAAATCGGACTACAACCAGGACAAACTCACCACAACGCATGTTACATGGCAGGGTCTGGTGTCGCAGTGTTGCTTGACGTGATTCAACACCCAGCACTGCAGGAGTCTGCTGTGAACACATGAAATGTGCTGGACAGGAGGTTTGCCGTAATTGCCAAATATAGAGATGGCAATTGTCCCCTTTTTCGATGAGCTGCGGGTACTTGTGCCAGAGCGCACGATTGCAGTCTGCATCATGGACACAACATCGGGTCCTGCAACGAGGGCTGCTCAGATGCAGAGCCTCAGTGCCATTTGCACATGGCCACCCGCCTCTTTTCTGTCTCGCCATAGCCCTCTTCTGGTCCTGCACACCCCTGTGCGCTTTGCCGGTCTCGTATCTCAGTTATGGGGCATTCTCCCGCAGCTTCTCCGTTCCTCCCGGGACCACGAAGGACGATGTCACGGCGCTGTACCGCGAAGGAGTCCTGCAAGTGACCGTCCGCAAACCCGCCCCGCCCCCGGACGCCGACACGCGCATTGCTGTGGAATAGCCACCTGCTTTGGCTGCTGGGCCGCTGTTGCGCTAGCCCTGCCCACTCCCGTGACCCTCCGACGCTTGGGCCACCTGTGACCAGACCAGGCATGTGTGCCTGAGTGTCCTCTGGGCACAGGGCGACCTCTGAACGGGAGGCAGCTGCTTTGCCAAACGTTGTAGTAGCTGCGGCGCCAAATGAACTCCAACGGCTTGCGTCCAGTGCACAAGTCAGTAGGACCCAGCGCTGGTGATAACATTTGAAGTGCCGGAAGTGAGTTGCACATCTGTCCATGACGTCCCTGACAACGCAATGCTTTCGTGGCAGTTCTCTGCCGGTGATGCAACACTGCAGGACTGCACTCAGATGCATGAACACCCCCTGCCTCCCCCCGCGCGGGGCGTGCCTTGTTCCCCTGCGCCGCTTCCCTCCCGGGCCATCCGAGTCATTCCAATGTGCCCCATCTATCTTGCCTTGCTGTCCCGCCCTATGTACATATGCGTTGTAAATTGCAGCTTGTAGGATGGTCCAAGGCAGGACACGTGAACAAATGCTGGGCATCGTTTTGGTGTTTGTCACAGCCTCTCTCGCCGCTTTTGTTGCATATGTAATTGCTGTTGCTGCTGCTGCTGCTTTTGTGGTTGCTACCGCTCCTACTGTTTTGGTTGCAATTGTTCCTGTTGTTGTTCCTGATGTAGTTGTGGTTGCTGCTGCTGATATTGCTGATAGTGATATTGTGCATGCTGCCTTCACAGCACCATTGTCATGGCCGTTGCTGAGGACTGTTATTCGTGCATTCATTGCTGCGGTTGCTGTTGTTGTGGGTGCAGTCGCTGCTGCGTTTGCTGCGAGAGCTGTTGCCCTGGCTACCGCTGTGGCTGCTGCTGGTGCTGGCGCTGCTACGGGTAGCAGCAGCGGCTCTTCTCCCTTTTCCAACGCTCCTCCAGCTACCCTTCCCTTACTGTCCGCTGAAACCCCTGGTCTTTGATGGGGCAGTTGCTACGGACGAGTGATGCATTGACAACCAGGCTTCTTGACCCTGTGGTCTGCTGCTGGGTGCTTGCGACGTTCTGAGGTGCGGGCACAGCCTTACATTGCATAGGAAGGGGCAATTCGGATGGGGTCTAATTGTCCTTCATGTTATTGTGCTTGCTGTCTTTACTCCCATCAATGCCATCAACTGCCGACATGTGGCCCAAAACGGCCGTCAGTAGCATCCAAGTGGGCTACGACAGGAGACATTGTGCTCTCTCTTTGTCTCTGCTGGACAGCCACTTTTTCTTAAAACCGGCCTGAGTTTCCTTCTGTGAGGAGCGGTCTATAATTTGTAAGTGCACCATGAAATCTAGCACTTGGGCTACACCATGCTGCATTTTCTTGGGTACAAAGCCTCCACCCACTCCTCGGCCTCTAGATGAGGTGTGAGCAAGATAGTTTCGGCCGGTGTGCGCGTTTGGAGGCTTCGGCTTGGTGGCTCGCGTCTTTGGTGGCTTGAGTGCTTGGTGGTTGGGTTGTGAGTTGCTCCGGCTGTGGTTGTATTGCGCGCACATCCTGACTGACGTACTGCACTGTTTTTCCTTCTGCCTTTGGCCATTTCCCCATTTGTCCATTTTACAGCCATCCCGTGCCACGTCCCGTCTCTCCAGTGATGAGATGTCTTTACAAAGATCCACCCCTCACACATTCTTGTTTGTGAACACTGGCAGCTGGCAGGGGCAGGATGAGACAGACCAACAGAGGTCTGGTGGAGATTGATTCAGTACACAGAGGCTCAGATTGTGTGCTGTGGTGAGAGGCACCAGGATGAGATATATGCAGTCCCCAAACGCTACTGCACATTTGTTGCTCTTCTTGGTGAGTGTGTCAAGGTTTCGTATCCATTCCAACACAGTTTCATGGTCATTTTCTGCCTCTTCTTTCTTGCGCTCTGTCCCTGTCCCATTTCATTTGTACATTGTAGCAAATGGGCTTGAAACGGCCGTGGCCAGCAGGGTGACTAAAATGGCCATAACTCGATTGTAGGGGCTCCAAAACGCGTGGTACTTTTGACCATCGGATGCGGAATTTCTTGCTCTTCGCTTTTGTCTCTCGCAACATTTGCTGAAAATGCACGTAGCCCCGGGAAATCGCGATTTACTGCCATTTTGGGTGTTTTTCGGCTTGAAACGGCCGTGGCCAGCCGTCTGACTAAAATGGCCATAACTCGATTTTAGGGGCTCCAAAACGCGCGGTACTTTTGACCATCGGATCTGGAATTTCTTGCTCTTCGTTTTTGTCTCTCGCAACATTTGCTGAAAATGCACGTAGCACTGGGAAATCGCGATTTATTGCCATTTTGGGTGTTTTTCGGCTTGAAACGGCCGTGGCCAGCCGGGTGACTAAAATGGCCATAACTCGATTGTAGGGGCTCCAAAACGCGCGGTACTTTTGACCATGGGATGCGGAATTTCTTGCTCTTCGTTTTTGTCTGGCGCAACATTTGCTGAAAATGCACGTAGCCCTGAGAAATCGCAATTTATTGCCATTTTGGGTGTTTTTTTCGGCTTGAAACGGCCGTGGCCAGCCGGGTGACTAAAATGGCCATAACTCGATTGTAGGGGCTCCAAAACGCGCGGTACTTTTGACCATCGGATGCGGAATTTCTTGCTCTTCGTTTTTGTCTGTTGCACCATTTGCTGAAAATGCACGTAGCCCCGGGAAATCGGGATTTATTGCCATTTTGGGTGTTTTTCGGCTTGAAACGGCCGTGGCCAGCCGGGTGACTAAAATGGCCATAACTCGATTGTAGGGGCTCCAAAACGCGCGGTACTTTTGACCACCGGATGCGGAATTTCTTGCTCTTCGTTTTTGTCTCTCGCAACATTTGCTGAAAATGCACGTAGCACTGGGAAATCGCGATTTATTGCCATCCCCGGTGTTTTTCGGCTTGAAACGGCCGTGGCCAGCCGGGTGACTATAATGGCCATAACTCGATTGTAGGGGCTCCAAAACGCGCGGTACTTTTGACCATTGGATGCGGAATTTCTTGCTCTTCGTTTTTGTCCGGCGCAACATTTGCTGAAAATGCACGTAGCCCCGGGAAATCGCGATTTATTGCCATTTTGGGTGTTTTTCGGCTTGAAACGGCCGTGGCCAGCCGGGTGACTAAAATGGCCATAACTCGATTGTAGGGGCTCCAAAACGCGCGGTACTTTTGACCATCGGATGCGGAATTTCTTGCTCTTCGTTTTTGTCTGTTGCAACATTTGCTGAAAATGCACGTAGCCCCGGGAAATCGGGATTTATTGCCATTTTGGGTGTTTTTCGGCTTGAAACGGCCGTGGCCAGCCGGGTGACTAAAATGGCCATAACTCGATTGTAGGGGCTCCAAAACGCGCGGTACTTTTGACCATCGGATCTGGAATTTCTTGCTCTTCGTTTTTGTCTCTCGCAACATTTGCTGAAAATGCACGTAGCCCCGGGAAATCGCGATTTATTGCCATTTTGGGTGTTTTTCGGCTTGAAACGGCCGTGGCCAGCCGTCTGACTAAAATGGCCATAACTCGATTTTAGGGGCTCCAAAACACGCGGTACTTTTGACCATGGGATGCGGAATTTCTTGCTCTTCGTTTTTGTCTCTCGCAACATTTGCTGAAAAATGCACGTAGCCCCGGGAAAATCGCGATTTATTGCCATTTTGGGTGTTTTTCGGCTTGAAACGGCCGTGGCCAGCCGGGTGACTATAATGGCCATAACTCGATTGTAGGGGCTCCAAAACGCGCGGTATTTTTGACCATCGGATGCGGAGTTTCTTGCTCTTCGTTTTTGTCTGGCGCAACATTTGCTGAAAATGCACGTAGCCCCCAGAAATCGGGATTTATTGCCATTTTGGTGCACGATTCCACGATTGGTATTTTTGTAAGGCACAGATGATGGCTTAGGTCTCCTGCTCACGGGGGGACCACTGCGTTTGTCTGGGAGAAAGCTTCCTCGACCAGAATGCAAGCGGATAATGAGCCCCAGTTTCTAAATCTTGCTGTTCTAACACTGCCCCAACCGCATACTTACTAGCATCAGTCCTAAGGTAGAAAGGGCGATTGAATTCGGGAACATGCAAAGTGGCGACTTCGCAAAGGGCGGCTTTTAATTGCACAAACGCCTCATCGCACTCGTCAGTCCACTGCACTCGCACCTTCGAGCCCGCACGACCAGCCTCCCTACCAACCTTGAGTAATTCAGTAAGGGGGGCGGCGTACCTGGCGTAATCCTTGACGAAAGTATGGTAAAAACTACAACAGCCAAGGAATCCACGAAGGGCCGAAATGGTCTCAGGGCGCTTCCACTTCTGAATTGCAAGGAGCTTCCCTGGACTCGGCTGGCGAGTCCCATTTCGTAGCAAACTGCCACAGAATTCGACACTTTCCAGGAATAATTTACCCTTCTTGGGACCGCAGATGAGCTGATTTTCGTCCAGAATGTCGAGGACCATGTTCAGCTGTTTCTCATGCAGATACACAAGCTCCTGTTCGGTTAAACCATCGCCCACAGTGGCGATGATTATGTCGTCGATATATACGGAAACGAATTCGCGAAGCTCAGGGTGCTCTGAAAACAAGACTTCTTCCATCATCCGTTGGAAAAAGCTCGGAGCATTCTTCTATACCCATAGGCATGACGGTCCACTGAAGAGGACCCACTGGACTGCACATGCACGTCAGGGGTCGGGATGACTTCGCCAGAGGCATCTGGTGGAAGCCATGCCTTAGATCCAGAACCGAAAACAGTTTCCCCTTGGCTCTTTTCACGATTTCCTCCTCAATGAGTGGTAAAGGGTGAGAATCAGCCTTAGTTTCCGCATTTAAATTACGAAAATCAACCACCATGCGCCAACCATCAATGGAATTCTGGTCTGCTGGGGGCGGTTTAGGCACTGTGAAGGGCGCACAACACCACTCAGAGGTCATGCACGCCTCCAACTAGCCGAACTCTCGCAGATTTCTCTGAATGATGTCCCGAAGAATTTCATGCTTCTTGCCATGATTTTCGTAAGGTCGCTGCTTTTTGGGTTTTGCTCCCTCCTTCAGCTCGATGAACGCCTCCCCGTGCAGGCCACGCACTGGAGGGTTCTTGACGAGCTTACCAGAGAGGGTGGTGTCCTTTCGCTCGGCGAAAATCTTTTCCCTTCGCTCATTGCAAAGTTGACTTTCAACCTGCTCACCAGCTACCACCGTAGAGCAAATTTTCGCCAGATCTCGCGATCCAGCAGGCAACAGACCTTGTTTCAACGACTGATACAGAGAGGGATCGACTCCCTCTTGCGGGTATGTCGTGGATGCCCGAACCTGTTGAGCATCTTCCACATCCTCACAAACAAAGGGGTCCAAAAAGGCCTCAAACTTGGGTTTTTCGTAAAATTGTCTGAATTTGACTTTTTTTCCGAATTTTTTTCCCCTGACCAGGTGGGAGATGCTTGATGGATCTGATCGTATTGGGGTCTGACTACAATCAGACGTTTCAGATTCCAGTTTTGGCACCGTATCATCTCCTTCTAAAAAATCGGAAAAATTCGAATCTGAATCAGTACCATGGTCAAGACCTGATTCTGACCCATGGTCTGATGTCCAAGATCCGTCAGAGATGAGACCTCCATCGACCAGAAGAGCGACGGAAGGCCACGGCCGCTGTCGCAGGGGACCAGTGTCGTCCCTGGCGTACAGCTTGACGTCGTGGGGGAGGCGGATGGGGTCGACTGTCATGGCCAAAACATCCTTCCACCATGGTTTCCAATCCCATAGTGGTACAACAAGGATGGCCTGAGTGCGATCCTCCTTCATTTTTTGAACGACCTCTCCCAACAAATGAAAAGGGGGGTTTATCATCAGCCTTTTATCCCACTTTACTGCCCATGCATCGTCAGCTAAGCGCTTGAAACGCTTGTTTAACTTGTTGCAAAAGGCATCCTTGGCGGGCACAAAATCGTGGTTCTCCAAAAAATAGGAGCATATATAATCACGCCACTTATCTACAACCGGATAGTTGGAAGACTTCCAATTGCGCGGTTTGGGACGCTGAGTGTCCCTTCTTCGCCCTGTAGCAAGATGCTGTAGGCTGTAGTGGCGCTTATCTCACTAAACCCTTCATCCTCACCAAAAACTGTGTTCACCCTTCGACTCAAAAATTCCTTTGCATTTCGGTACCCAGGATGCAAGAACCGAAAGCTCGGAGCTTCCTGCTCTCCAGATTCCGAAAAAAAACAACGTCTGTGTCCTACAGGGGCCACTTTGTTCTTCGTTAAAAATGGATGACCTAAATAAAGGTCATATTTGATGGCCGCTCTACAAAAATAATCCTCTAAAAAAACATCCCCTACCTTACCTTCCTCCCATAAATCCTGGGCGACTATGTGCGCCTTCAGAAACGAACCTGTACTCCCTCCTGGAAGAGCATGACCTGAAACACCTTCCAGGTTAACGGGGTGCAGCGAAGTGTCTACACATTCGGCTAGTAAAAAACTTTCTGACTGAAGATTCACTTCACTACCATTGTCACAAAGACACGTAGCAAGGTGTTTGTTCCCCTTCTTGTCAGTAACCCACAGACGACAAATGAATTGACGAGCTCGGTATTTGTTGGGAACACCGATCTCCACAACATTCCTATCTCCATCCGCCTCAACTGGCGGTGGTGCTACGGACAACGCTCCAATGTCCACGATCGGACATTCAGGAAAACGCCTGATTGTGTGGGGGGTGGCCACACAATCTTGGCGCCTTTATTGCTGACAATCTCCCTCGTACTCCTGCTGCACGGTGTCCCAGCAACCGTTCTCGTCCTCCCACTGGTCTCCCAGACCTTCTTCGCCAAGATTCCCTTCTTCATCGGGGGCATCCTGGTCCTCCGGTGTCACATTATAATAGTAATCCTTATCAGAACCAGCAACTTGGTGCACTGATGCACCACGACCTGAATTAGGGTTCCGCTGACCAGATGATCCTTTCCCTCGTCCACCTTTCGTGCCCTGGGAGGTCCCCTTGCCCTTACCAGCGCTCATTCACTTGGAATGTCCCGAGAATTGGCCACTGGATTGGCCTTTTCCCTTGGAAAAATTGCCTTTTCCACCATTACCCTTGGCAGAATTGGACTTACCATTTCCATTTTCAAAATTTTCTGGAGAGCGTCCTTGGTTGGATGGGCCCTGGATTCCCTTGCCTCCAGAAGTCTGCTGGCCTTTACTGCCTTTACCTTTTCTGCTGGGCGTCGATTGGCGATTTTCATCCACCTTCTTGACAGGGGCTTTGGGCGGATCCTTGCTGGCTTCTTGTGCCACTCTTTCCGCATCGGTCTTATTCCACCAGTGATTCTCAGTGGAATGCGACTTTGCACGGTTGGTGTGACCGAAGGACAAACAAATGGCACAGTCTTTCGACTGCGTGTTATTTACATTCTTCTGATTCCCACCTTTAGAAGGCGGACTTCGGCTCAATCCTTCATGGAATTGCTGATGATTGGCATCCGCCAGTTTTCCCAACTCCTCCCACAATTCAGTGGCCCGAAGCTGAAAACCCACGGGTTTGCCACGAGCCCAGTTCCTCCAAAGGAGACACCTCGGCTCACCACTTCATGAAAATATCTCTGTCCTCCTTCTCCGCGAATTTCAATCTCCAAGCACCTTTCTTTTCCTTACACTTGCAAAAAGTTAGTGGGCGAGCACTTTTTAAGGGCGTCTCTGACCTGAAAACGACCTGAGCCCATAGGGAATCCCGTGACTTCAGTCCACCAGGATTTCACCTTCTCATTGGACTGCTCCTGCCTCAGCGATGCAGCCGTGTCGGCAGGCATTTTCGCGAAGATGATGGCCTTCCATTCGCCATCTGACAGATGTTCTGCAGCACTCTCAGCCTCATTCACCAGATTTTCAAAGCGTTGTCGTTTGTTCTGAACCTCGTGAAGAATGAGTTTGGGAATGTTCGGGAAAGAGGTGAGGAGGGTTCGGTAATGGTCTTCAGGCAACCTACTTCCTCGTCCCTCAAGCAGAGCAAACCATTCACTGTAGGTGAGTGGGTTAGAGGAATCAGCCCTATCAGTCTAGGATTTAATCCACGTGTCACGAATGGGACCCTCTAAACACTCAAGAAGAGCATCAAGCTTCTCGTCGTCTCGAAGCCTGTTCTTGCCAGCCCACAGAGAAAATTCTCTTTTCAAAACAGCCCACCGGCGAGGGTTGCCATTGTGTTTTGGTTGTTTTGCAATGGCTCTCAGTTTAGCCCTCACAGGGTTAATAATGTCCTCAATGCCGCCACCACCGGGCAGGATGGGATTGACCTGGGCAGCACCTGAGGCGCCGGCGGCACCCAGAAGACTCTGGGCGAGCAAGACCTGGGGCGCAATCATGGGATCTGTTTTCTTTTTGGTCCTCGCTTCTGAAACACGCTGAGGATTTTTACTCTCTTAACTCTTTTTTTTAATTTTTCACGTTTTTTCTTTTGTTCTTCCGCCCTGGAATCTGTTGTGGGCGCGAGTGAAAAAACTTCAGTCGCTTCATCGGCTACAGAACAGGTAGATCCGACTGGCGGATCTGGCAAATGAGAGGGGGGCCGAGCGAAACATCTTCCCATTGTTAAAAAAGAGAAGAGTTTTTCCTGATTAATTTTAATCGCCTGATTCTCAGCAGCGAGCACGGCGATTTCCTTCCGACACGAGCAGTGATGGGCACAGGACACATGCGAGGCGGTTGCAGACCGCGATCCAATTGATTCTGGCTTCCTTACCACATCTTCCTGCTCGTTCAGCCAACCCTCGATTGTGTTTGTGACAGGCAGTTCTTGAGATTCCTCTTGCGCCACCTTGAGAAAGGCTTGCTCCAACGCCGTCTCCAGCGACACCACATCGACCTCCATCGTCTTGGCGGTGGAGTTGACTGGCAACCGCGGATGTTCTCGGTGAAACCTGCAGTAGCAAGGATGAATTTGCAGGCACCATTGGTCATACAAATCCAGTCGCTGTAGGCGCTCGATCCTCTTGAATTTTAACCTCCAGCGTTCCTGGGACTCCTGGATTTGAGTGTCCAACTTGGCGGAGACGGCCTGCTGGATGACATTCTGGAGCAGCAGGTCGATTTCCGCAGGCGTAGGTCTCGTTCTGGCGGGCATCTCCCCTGGACCACTTGCGCTCGGCGGATCTCGATGCACGTGCATGCTTTCCTTGGATGGGAGACGAATGTCGTCCTCCGGACTCGATGAGTCTCCAACCAAGGAGCCGTACACTCCGCTGGGACCAGCGCCCGGTGAAGGGCCTCTTGGGGGCCCGGATTCTCGACTGGGATCGGAGACTGAGCTGGGGTGAGGGATGGGTATGTACATGGGGCAGTCAGGATTCTGGCAAGGAATCCTTAACTCTTCCGAGAACGTCGCAACTATGCAACATTCTACGCTGTCCTCTGGGCCTTCTGGATCGTCTAGATCGCAGATGCTCTCGTCATCACTGTCCGGTGGGTCGGACTCTTACTCCATACCTACAGCCTTGAAGCTGAAGGCTCCTCTGCTACCATCTAAGCTATTCCCTTTGAGTAAGCTCCGCTGAGCGTAGCCGGAGGGCTCAGGGCCGGCATGGAGAAAGGGAACGGAGGGCAGGTATCCCTTCTGTGCGTCCCGGCGGTATGGAGGGGTCGGTGCTGAGGCCTTGCCCTTGGGGTCCATGAGGTACAAGCACGACAGTGGAGACAATGAAGATGAAAATATGAACTTGCAAAAAATCCCAGTCTACAAGAAAATGTAGGCGGATAATATGATACATATAATTCCGGATAATTCTTCCTGTATAATTTATAAAAAATCCGATTGTGAAAAAATATTTGGCTGATTTGATTTGCGCACGCGCGCCGGCAATTCCAACAAATCATCGGAACGCGACCATCCCAGCCGCAACGGACACCAGAATTGAATCCGGCGTGTCCATAATATACAGGAACTGTTCGGGTAAAAATTTGGGAGCCCCCCAATATGTAAATGTACGGAAATGGGCTGAATCTGGCTGAATGGGGTTGCATTGACCTGAATTGACCTCAGATCTGCGAGGATTGAGGGTAGCCGCACTTACATACACACGCCGGTCGTGGGGTCTCGGATGAGGGCCATTCTGGTTCGGGTGCCAATCGCGAATTCGTCGAAGGATTCTTGCGTTTCCAGGACTTGTTTGTGCACGCGGGGCGTGTGGCACTCGAAGGTTTTCTCGAGTATTCCGCGCTGCAACGCCCACAGGCATTCCATCGTCTGCTGACCAGCTCGGTAAGGCGGTTGGAGTTTGCGACTTTCGTGTTTCACCAGTGTTGGGCCAGTTGGCGGGTGAATTTGTCGAGTGCGTTCTCCCCTTTGCGGGTGATACTGCCGATGTTGTCGCTGTCGTTGTCGCGAGGGCAGCGACCGAGCATCGACAGAACCCTCGCCTTGAAAACACTGCCGATTTTTTGGAGGGTACCCTCCTTCTGTGGGACAGGGGGGCCATGTACCTCTGGTGGCATAGACAGCGCGGCGACCCACGTGCCTTCGCGAGGGGGTTTTGGCGTGTGTGTTGTACACAAACACGCGCCCCATGTTGTCCAATACGAAGGCCGAGGCACCGATGGGAAAGTGCTGCGACGGGAATACTATGAACCCCTGTCTGTGTCCCGCGATCATGAACATGGACATAGCGGTTCGAATCACCAGTCTGTTACACGGAGAAGCAAGCTGCATTCTGTGTTCGTCGTCGTCGTCGTCGTCGTTGTCTCCTCGGTTCTCTTCTTGTTCCTTGCTGAGTAGTATCGCCTTTCGAAACATGGACTCGATGGAGTAGATGAACGTACACGGGTTGTGGTCCGGTAGTCTGGACGTCTGCAGCTTTGTGTTGTCCACACATCGCTGGCTGACGGACCGCAGTATGACGTAGGATATCAGCACGCATATGCCCTTGGCGTCCTGGCAAGAAAAGTTTATAGTGGTTTCAGCACTGTGTTTTTGTCTCTCCTGCTGCTTGCTGCTGGTGTAGGGTTTCCTGCTGCTTGTTTTTGGAGATGAAAACCTTTTGTTTGCAGAAATATAGTCAATCCAGGATAACCCAAGCCAGAGGTGTGCAAGGAGAAGAGAATCAGGTTCAAAGCATGAAGGGCTGCAGTGTAAACAGTGAAAGATGAAAGAATATTCACAGAAACTGCAACTCAGGTCAAATCGGAATGCATATTCACAAAGATAGCTGAAATGCTTTGGAAAAGAGTTGGAAAACTGCCCCATGGTCACTCTATCTCCATAGTGCCATTGAAGCAGGTCACAACCCTACCCTGGCATTTTACCCCTAAGGGAGCATTATTTGGCCCTATATATGGGATATATGTGGGATAGGGTATATCATATTCCATTTCCTTGTTAGGAACATAGGATGTGGGATAGATAAGGCAATCATGGATGTTTAGTAGTTATATCAATTAGTGGATGATAGGGTGGATTTCTCATATGTGCATATCAGGTATTTCATTGGCTATGTGTACCATATCTGTTTGCAGGATACTATTCAGTCAACACTATCGTTATGTCTTCGGTGCCAAGCAATGTTGCTGCCCATGCCACTGCGACCTCTGCTCCTGACCACCCGGTCTGGTTTCATGGTAGCAGAGGCGAAAATTGTTCGTCTCTGTTGGGCGTTTGGCATCGCGGAAAGCGATCGGTCCAAGACATCGTGGACCAAATTCAAATTAAAATCTCTTCCCCGGGAGGGATAGCTGAGGGTGTCCAGGTCCCCACTCTCAGGACCTCCTCGGCCCTGACCCCATCGACCGGGCAGGGGCCGCAAAAACGGGCCAAGCCCCAAGTGGCTACAAATCCTAAGTTTCCGAAATCCCCGAATGTTCCCATCGGGGCCCCCCATCCTCGAAGTCCAGCTGGTGTACCTAAGATGGTTGGGGGGGAAATAGACGGCCACCCTCAGGGAGCGATAAGAGGACCACAATCGCCTATTATGGGCTCGGGAACCGTTACTAGCGCCGAGAATCGGGCAGTAATCGACCAATCTACTGGGGTGATCGAGCGTACGAACGCTGCGCCCTCACGCGCTGCCGACTGGGGTACGATGGCTTCGCCAATGGGGCCTATCGTGGTCGACTCTGGGACTCCTCCGTCGCTAGGGGGGTTGCCAGAGCCTCAGGTCAGAAAAGACCTGTTTGCGGCAGGGCCCATCAGCCCCATTGTTGACCAACTCGACGCTGAAAACCGTCGAGTCCTCGCGCTCACGCCTGATCCCCATGGCCATCTGGGTCCGGCTCGAGAGGCCGTGGCCCTGATCCAGCAAGCCCTGTCGGGGACTAGGCAGAACCCCACTGTGGTGGAATCGTCGCCCACTCCAATGAGTGGATCGCGGCGGTTTCCCTCCCTGGTGGAGGAATCTCCTGCCTTGGGAGCGTATCCCAATCCCCCGAGCGGATCCAGGCTAAATCCTACGATCATCGAGGAATCCCCCACGCAAATCGAGGAGGATGAGTGTGACCAGTGGTTCCCCCTGGCGGTGGAGCAGTGGAACGACGATGAGGAGGAGGAGATTGGAGTGTTGGAACATCATGAACTCCATCATTCCCCTATTTCCGTTGCCTCGTTGCCTGCACCTCCTGAACCTATGTCAGGGACCAGGGACCGCCCCATGCTTGTGGAAGAATCCCCGGCCCCCCACTACATCACGGTGGAGGACTCTCCGGCCCCTCAGTTCATTGCTGTGGAAGAGTCCCCGGTGCCTATGAGCGGCGTCAAAAACCGCCCGTGTCTTGTCGTGGAATCTCCGGAGCCTACGGAGGACCGGGCCGGTACTGCATCTCCAGTGCCTATGAGTGGCACGAAAGATCGTCCATCCCTAGTTGATGATTCTCCGGCAATGCCGAAGGTCAACAATCTGTGCTGGGGGGGAGGGAATCAGGTGGAGGGAGGTTCAGCAACCCTCCCAATAAATTTGGTCTCTCCCCCCACAAATACATCTCCTACGAAGGACCCCCAACTGCCCAATTGGGGGGGGAATCCAGAGGGTGCAACGGGATCGGAGCCTGTTTTTGCTTCCCATCCGAGAACTCGATCGGCTATGGTGGTTCATGAGTCACCACAGTATATTGTGGTGGACGATTCCCCACCCCCACCGCCGCGACCGAATACTGTTGGTCATGTTCCCCCTCCGCCGTCACCCCGCCACCGCCAGGTGGCTTACATCGAGCACGTGCAAGGAATCCCGCACCTGGTTCGGCCATCTAGTGGTGGGGGTTCGGGGGGGGGACATCCCTCTAGTGGGGGGGCGCCGGCGCCTGTTGCTGCGCGCCCCACACCCCTGTCTCGCCCTGCGGGGGGGCCCTCTGGTCCCTCCGTGGCAGGGGGGGCTGCTGGGGGGGGCGGTGGTGGGTCATCTCCTCCTCGTGGAGGGGGGGGTCCATCCTTTCGACATTCTGGGGGCCCCACTCCTACACGGGGGGAGGAAGACCTACAGCACACCTGTGGCTGTCCCCGGTGTGTGGTGCACTACGAAACGTGCATCCAATCTCTGATGGCACAGGTGAAGGACCTGCGAAATCAGAATCTGGAGTTGCAGCGATCCCATCAGGAACTTTCTCAGGCAGTAGCCTCTACCGTGGGCATCAGTCAGTCCTACGGGGACCGGATGACCCAAATCTTGTCTACATTGGCTAAATTTGACGCGGCGGTTCAGGGCTACCGCCGGGATTCTAAGGTGGTGGAGGCTAGCGTGGCAGATCATCTTAAGATGTCCAACGGCAACACGGCTAAGTGTTTTAGCGCAGTGGAGTCGCTCGCTACACGTTACGCCGCCGTTGCATCTAGGATCGATGCGTGGGACCACTGGTACTCCACGCCTGCGGAACCCGTTACGGTGGTCCTACCCCCGCCATCGGCGCCTCCGCCCGTTCCTGATCCTACACCGACGGCGCCTACGGCGCCCATGGGCGCACCATCCGGTTCATCCGGTGGTGGGTG
The DNA here is from genome assembly GCA_964036045.1 of Eutreptiella sp. 'Long Island Sound 2002'. Taxonomy (NCBI): domain Eukaryota; phylum Euglenozoa; class Euglenophyceae; order Eutreptiales; family Eutreptiaceae; genus Eutreptiella; species Eutreptiella sp. 'Long Island Sound 2002'. The sequence continues at coordinate 23,695,373 of OZ038398.1, read as the reverse complement.
TGTCCTTCCTTTCTCCGTTCACCCATCCCACGATTGCATCTACCATCCGAACGCTTGTCCGGATTCGGGGTGGCCGAGGGGGGGGGGGAAGAACACCACGAACACCCCCACCCCCAAGAACCTACATCGTGGAGGGGAATCGCCGAAAAGCAGAAGGAACGTGCTGTTCCCGAGTGGAGGGCGACGCCTAAGGGCGAAGAACACCCCACGGAGCCTACGGCCCCGTGGGCCAATGAAGAGGAGAACACCTCTTCGTTGGGGAACGTTAATCCCCTCACGAAAAATGTTTTCACTTCCCCTGGGAAACCTTCGTACACGCCCTCTCATCCTACGGATACGTGTACAGTCTCTCCAGTGAAGGTTGCACCAAGTGCAAGTGGAGGTGCACCCCCAACCATTGCTCCCCCTGCTTACCACCCGTACCAAATGCCTATGGTGCAAAATAGTTACACCAAAGCGGCGGAGGATAGTGATATGCCTAAACCGCAATTTAATGGGCAGCTAGAGTGCTACGACGAGTGGGTGGAGAAGCTTCAACAATGGTTGGGCGGGTGTGATCCCATGTACCGAAAGGCCAACGAGGCAAAAATGATTTTGAGTACCTTGCCCCCATGGCTAAAGGCGATCATCAACGCCCGGGTTGCCGAGGCCACCCACCACACACGCACGGCCCCCACCCTCAAAGAGTTGTGGGACTTTTTGGAACAACGTTTCCACGAGTATGACCCCTCAAGGGCTGATGAAAGGTGGCGAGCCCTCACCCCCAGGGTGGTTAAAGGGCAAGTGACCCTCATCCACCTTGAAGATTTCTATGCTCGTTGGCAACGTTTGTTGCCTCTGAGCAATGAGACTCGTCCCCACGTGATCCGGGAGCAGCTCCTAAGCAAGCTCCCGTGGATCAAGGAGAAGGTCGTCAAGCAAGAGGCTAAGAATAGCCCAGACAGCTATGTGGGGGATTTTAGTGGCCTTGACCCTTCGCCGGGTCGCGCCCCATTCGAAAAAGAACTCAGGAAATATAGCGCTCAAGCTTGCACTACGGTTCCTGAGATTGTTTCCTATTCGGGGCCGGGGGTGATAGTTGACTGCAAAGACCCGGCTCTCCAGGAGTGGATCTTGAAACTCAACAACACACCTCACACACGCGGCTGCACTATGAAAGTGGAGCAACGTAGGCCTCGTTTGAAGCCTGCGGAAATCTACGCCCTTGCCCATAAAAGCGTATCGGAGAGGGAAGCTCTCGAACGCCTCAATAAAGGAGACAAGACGACGGTGACGTACACTCATCGCCCTTCTCACAATAAAACCGCGCTGAATGCGGTTAATGCGGAGGCTACGGCGGACCCTGACACCTCCGAACCCGCTGACACCTCCGTCAACGCCGTGGGTCACTCTAAACCTCCGGCGAAGAAACCCGTCGACCCCGGGGCTAAACCGCCACCTACCTTTTGGGTTCCGTGTTCCAAACATTGGAAAACACGTAAACAAACGGAGATGGACATGTCTTGGATTAATTGGGGTGCCACCAATACCACCCTTTGGACGTGTAAGCCTAATTCTCCGTGCAATGACACTCATTGGAACATTGCGGGTAAGTCTAAAGGTGGTAAGCCTAAGGGTGGCGATAAGGGTGGCGGTGGTGATAAGGGTGGTGGTGGTTATAAGGGTGGCGGCGGCAAGGGCGATAAAGGAGGCAAGGGAGCGCCGAACGGGCGCGGACGTTGGTAGGAGTGCCCAGAGGCGCCCCCTTCGAAAGAAGAAAACCTCGGGCACCCCTGTGACACTACCGTGGCTCTCGTTCCATCGAGAGTCATGAAGGGGCATATAGTGACTAGTGAGATTCAAACCGAACTTTCCGTTCAGGTTGTTTTGCCCAATGGAGAACGCAAGGCCCTCCGTGTTTTGGTGGATTTTGGGTGCCAAGCGGTCGCTTTGGCCAACCCCAATGTTTTTGGAGACCAACTCTCCGAAAAATATGAATCCCCCCAACGGAGGCGCCTACTCCAAGCCGATAATGAGACGCCTTTGCCGGGGGGGGGACGAGCAAATAGACGTCAAAATTCAATTTACGGGGGTTGTGGATGGTAGTGTTTCACTTCCTCGTGTTGCCCAGTATGGCGTGTCCCCGTACCTTGTCCCGAATTTACCTTGGGATATGGTTTTGGGGCACCCATGGGGTTACGAACATTGTGTGAGCCATTTTGCCCGTTTCAATTGTCTGTACTCTCACCATCCAGTGCACCCCCGTTTTTGGATTGAGGACTTCCGTGAGGCTCCACGAACCGGCAAACCATTTTTGGTGAAACCCATTCATGGTAAGGTGTCACGTCAGTCCGTGTGGGGCCTAACCGTTCCAGTCATTGGGGCGGTCACTCCTACGCAACCTGCCCCGGCCATTGTGGTTACGCCCCCTGGTGGCGAACCGCCTAACCGTGTTGAGGCCGAGAAACACATATCCTATGCCTTGACCGCTTCCTCCGTGGCCCCCGTACAGGACCGGGCTTGTGCTTTGGAGCTCGTTGAATTTGCTCCCGAGGCCCTTGCCCGTGATGTTCTACCTACGCGGCGTGATGGGTCCATGTGGACCCAGTCTGACTATGGCCTCACGCCATATTGGGCCGCACGTGTCAAAAAACAATTTGGCAAAAACCCCGACGTGGACGCCTTCAATAGGGTCCCGGGTATGGCCCAGGCTACCCGTTGGGTTTCGCCGCTTGAAGATTTCTTTTACACTCCCGCGGACCCCTCCAAATTGTATTGGATGTGCCCTCCCTATCATCGGTTTTCCGATTGTGTTCGGAAAATTCGGCAAGAAAAACTACGAGCCATCGTCGTAGGGCCGAAGTGGACACATAGGGAGTGGTGGAAACCCCTTATGGAAATTACTTTGCAAGGGTACCACCTTCCTGGGCCAGAGACTAAAGCCTGTCTCTATCAGAATGACCACCTCACGCCCCTTCCTCAACGGGGTTGGTCCACGGTGGCGCTATACGTGGACGGTGGTATTGCGGAGGAAAATTTGGCGGCCACTAAATGTCATGTGGCCTCCGTTTTGGCACTCTAACCCCAAAACGGATGGCGAGCCGGGCATGACCTCGGAGGAAGAGTCGGAGGATGAAAGGGTGCCTAACCATTTGGTTTCGGTGCGCACCCTCACATATCAGGCGACCCATAAAAAACTCCTCGCACCCGTTACTCTTGATCCTGCCCAGATTTTGAGGCACAAGAATGCGTGCGTTCACGCATTGCGAAAATTGAACGAGAGTTATTGGGTGGGAGGGCCACTACCGTTAAGCGTTACCGAAAACGTAAAGGCGCCACACGATTGTTGGCGGCTTCTCGTGTGGGTGGCGTTGTCACCACCCAGGAGCCTATTGTGTCTCCGGAGGTGGAGCTCATGAGGAAACGCATCCTCGCGGACTATGAGCGGGATGTTTTTAGTGGGGAGGTTCGTCTCCGTCCGGACCAGGAACACCCTAAGGTCCGTGGTACGGAGCGGTTGGGGTTTGCTAAACTTGACCTATACCCGAACGCCAAACCCAAGTCCGTGAAGCCTATACGGTTGGTGGGGGAGCGTGCTGCGGCGGAGCAAGAAATAGTGGAGGACTTTTTGGCTCGTGGCTGGATTGAGCCGTGCCCTGCCTCCGAATGGGCGTCCAACGGTTTTGTTGTGCCCAAGAAAGAGAAGGGAAAATGGCGCCTCGTGGTGGACTACCGCCAACTTAATGAGGCTACCTTGCCCGACGCACACCCCCTCCCCCTCATAGAAAACATGTTGGAAAATCAATCCAAACACAAGATTTTCACTATTGTGGACTTGAGTAAAGGGTTTCATCAAATTCCCCTTCACCCTGAATCCCGGGCTAAGACCGCCATGAATTTGGCGGGTAAGGGATACCAATGGCGTGTTACGCCTATGGGTATCAAGAATGGGCCCGCTATTTTTCAACGGGTCATGGACCATGTTTTGCAGGGTTTGGATTGTGCGGACGTATATATTGATGATATTATTATTGGTTCCTCCGGTGCGACGGAGGAGGAGCTATTGGCTAACCACGAACGCGACGTGCGTGCCGTGTTGGATAGGCTACGAAAAGAGGAGTTGGTTGCTTCGGTTAGCAAAACCGATTTCTTTATTCGTTCGGTTGAGTTTTGTGGCCATGTGTTGGAAAATGGCACACGTCGGCCGGCGCCAGGGAAAATGTTGGCGCTTGAGTGTTGGGACAAACCGGATAATGTTCGGGAGCTCCGGGGGTTCTTGGGGCTCGCCAACTATTATTCGGGCTATGTCCAAAACTACGCCTCCATAGCTACCCCTTTGATTAATATGTTGAAGGATTTGCCTAAGCATAAGAATGGCAAAAAGATAGGCCTAACATGGAATGCTTCGGCTAACGAGGCCTTTTTGAAGCTCAAGCGTGCTATTACGGATATTGTTCCCCTCCAACTAGCCGATTGGGATAAGGACTTTGTCCTCATGCCGGACGCTAGTAATTGGGCGGTGGGGGCGGCCTTACAGCAGGAAGGTCCCGATGGTGCCCTACGCCCCCTTGCCTTTTTCTCCCGCAAATTGTCAGGCAGCCAATTGAATTGGAACCCTCGGGAGAAAGAATGCTACGCCATAGTGGCGGCGCTTTTAAAATGGCATGGTTGGGTGGGGAACAAGCGCGTGGAGGTCCGTACGGACCACCGTAGCCTTGAAAATTCGGCTACGGAGGACCTCAAAACCGTGGGGGGTCCCTCTCCACGCCAAGCACGTTGGCATGAATTGTTCTCTAAATTCGACCTCCATGTGGTTTACACTCCGGGGCCAGTGAACCCCGTGGGTGATTTCTTGTCCCCCTGGGCTTACCCTGCTAACCCGGCGTTGGGTGATGTGTCCATACATGGGACGGCCCAAACGGCCGGGGATGTGCGGTACATGATGGCGGCCGAGAAGGAGGAACTTCTCGCCCGCCCCCTTGTATTTAGGGCGGTTGTGGCGCCCGTTGTTACTAGGTCTAAAGCGGCGCCTCGGGCTCAAGGGGCACCCGCGTGTGATCCACCCCCTCTGGCTTCGCCTCCAGTGGGGGGGGGGGGACCAAGCAAAAGAGAAAGCTTCGGAGACTGGAGCGAATTGTCAAGATAAAAAAATCTTGGAAGTCCCACAAGAAGGCAACTCCTATACATGGGGAGGATGCTCCCAATGTTTTTGAGATAAATTGGGCTAAACACTACCCAAATTGTCAACGCTACAAAACAATGTGGCAAGATGCCTTGAATGGGAGCTTCCAAGATGGAGTGAGGTTGGTGGATAACAAGCTCGTCCGTAATGGACGGTGGTGTGTTCCTACGCCGCTAGTGCATCGTTTGGTAGCCGAATACCATGATGCACTTCACTTAACTACCTCCAGTGTGGAAAAACACTGGAAGGAAATTAACCATGGCGTGGAAGGTGAGGGGTTGTACAAAGCAGTGGAACTGCAATGTCAAACGTGTCCCTCATGTGCCATTCACACGCATGACACCAAGCGCAAGCAAGGGTACATGACCCCTATGCCTATACCTATGGAGCCCATGGACTCCATAGCGCTTGATGTGTTTCACTACCCTTCCACCTCCCACGATGGAGAGGTGTATGACCGAATGCTCCTATGTGTATGCCGGCTTTCCGGCTACCTCATCGCGATCCCTATTCCTAAACCCCGTCATGAAGACAAGGATGAAGGGCTAACGGGGAGAAGAGCGGCCCATTTGGTAATGGAGCGCTGGGTGGATAGGTTCGGAGCCCCTCGTGAAATATGCTCCGACCGTGGGCCACAATTTGTGAGCCAATATTTCCAAACCCTTTGTTCTAAGATTGGTGCCCGCTCGACTATGTGTCTCGCGGGTAGGCACCAAGGTAATGGCAAGGCCGAAAATACTGGCAAGCAGCTAAGGCGTGCCGTTGCTAAAGCCATTACCTTGAAGAAAAAGAAAACTAATTGGGTAGAGGTTTTGCCCGCCGTTGTACGAGCGTGGCATGAGACTACAGGTCCTTCAGGTTATACACCTAACGAGATTGTGTTTGGTAAACACAACCGTACTAAGGGGCCTCCTCTTGCTGAGCCTAAGGGGGTGGCCCAAGACGCCGCTCACTGATTCCAACGGCGTGAGGAGTTTATTGCCCTTGCACGGAGGGCTATGATTCAAGTGCAAGAGACAATGGCTCGTAACTATAATAAGAGTAGGAGGATGTCCCCTAATTTCTCAAAAGGGGACCGCGTATGGGTCCGTCGCCAACGCAAAAATCTTGGCGATAAGACTTGTCCCTATTGGGATGGGCCCTATGAGGTTGTGGCCAAGAAGGCGCACGACCTCTATGTTATTCAAGTGGACCAACGGAGGTTAGTTGACGTCCACGTTGATTGTTTAATGAAAACGGTCAACTCCCCTCGCTCCCCCGTGCCTCTAAATTACACGGAGGAGGTTGCTAGGGTGCCCTCCCAGTTTGAGGAGGACACCTATAATGTCAAGAAAATATTAAGTCACCGTACTTACCGCAACAGACTTCTCTTCAAAGTGCGGTGCGAGGGTTATACCAAAGATTGGAATACCGAGGAACCCGTTGAAACCTTCTTACCGTCCTACAACAAAGTTTGGAGAGATTACTTGCAGAAACAGAATCTCAGCCAAACCGTTGACATCCTTGCCCACCTTGGTGGACCGCTCTCATGAGCGTGCCACGAAAAGAAAACCCTAACCAATATGGATATATTATTGTTTGGGGAAGGGAGAAGAGAGCGAGAAGCGGTGGGAGACGGGAAAGAAGATGTGCATGCACGGCGCGCTCCTCGGTTACAAAAATCCCCACCGGAGCAGGGCGGTGGGTACCGCAGGTTTACCCCACCGTCTACCTCTCTCACCGCTGAAGGCTTGAGAGTCCTTGGGGTGGGGTGGCGTGGCATATAGCCTGGGGCGGAAGTGGGACGTGTTCTTTCGGGGGTCTTAATGCCATTCAAACCCCTATCCTTGGGTCTTACTGGAGCACTCCTACCACCACCAGGACTACTGCCACAAGTCCTGCCCACGATGACGCCCCCTGTCAAGGGTGCTAACAACGTGGCAAGCACTTCCCGAAGACTCTGCCGGGTTGTGCGCATGGTGGTGTTTGCAAGGTTTCGGAGTGCCGCCCCGTACCGAAACCACGACCCCACGACCATCCCTGACCCGTGACCCAAGCCAACGAGCTAAATCATTTGCTCCAAATGGCGAAGGCTTGAAAACTTCGTTGGGTTGGCGGGTACAACCCATTTTCCCTTTTGTGTTGGGCGTGATGGTTTTCCACCGATTTGCCCTTGTCCACACGAGGGTAGGTATACAAGGTACGAAGTACTCGTGTGGCTCACATTACGCGGAAAAAATTTCGTGGCGTGCAAGATTGCCACTACTTATGGCGAGGACTTAAGCCTAGAGGGAGGGGTCGTCCTCTACAATACAAGTATTCTAATATGAATTGCAATGGGTGCCTTTGCCCCGTCACTCTATGAGTGGGTGGGGTCTTCAAAGGCAAAGAGTGGCGTTGCGGATTTGGGCCGTCTCCGCCGCCTGGGTATTTGTCCCCGGTCGCTATGCGTGCCCGGGTTGGGAGTGGGTACCCTCCATTGCCATTGCATGGGGCCGCATGCTGGCTGGGTGTGCTCTTCATGTCCTTGATGAATTTCGCGGGGGAATTCCTGCCTGCAACGAGAGGGAACAGACAATATGATGAAAAGGGCGAGTGTGCACATGCATATGTTTATGAGAGAATATGTATATTAATGTTTTCTCTAGAGTTCCCCACGAGTGGACTTGGATTTCCACAACACCCGAGGGGTCCTCTATCCCAACACTCAACCAAACGGGTTGGGATATGGGCGTGGCATTTTTCTTTATAGAGACCCGTGCGTGGACTTGGATTTCCACAACACACACGAGTCTCTCTGTCCGAGACACACCAAAACCGGGTGTGCCCGTGGCCAATGGTAGCGTGTGTGTGCGCATGCCATTAATTTAGTTACGGGATTATATGGTTGCCTATTACGTTGGTTATCACCCGCCCCCCGAACAAGCAAGACCTAGGTTGACACCTACCTTTGGGGTTTTGTAGCCGTGTACACCGGCCCAAGTTTACACACGGAGGTGTAAACATGAACCGTCATACACGGTGTAGAGGGGTTGGGGGAGTAAAACTCCTTCGGGGCGTGTCATCGTGCCCCCGGGGAGTAGGGTGGGCTGATACACCAGCGGGACCATACGGGCGACCTCCCCAATTTGCAACCTGGAGGTGACACCCTGCGCTACGGCCCGCCGGTGGCACACCCACCGACAAAGGTAACACGCGAGCTAACCTAAGTGTTTATACGCACGCCCCCAAGACACAGACGAACACCAAGCAACAAGGTGGCGTATCTATACACGTGTTCCATTGTGGATATGCTTACTGTTTGTTGTGTGTACGTGAGTAGTTTGTGGAAGCTCTTGCACGTGCCGTATGTGTGGAGTGCCACCATCACGTGCCCCAAGGCCGCCACCGCGAGACCCACACTCTGTGATGCCCTCCGGGCGAGTGTGTGCCCCCGGGCCCTGCCAGTGGGTGTGCGCGCACAAGTGTGTCTTGTGTTTGTCGGTGTGCATCGCTCTATTATGTGTATATGTGATATATATACGTAGTATGGCTCCTAGGTGAGGGGTTAGCAGTGAGGTCAGGTTATTATTACATGGTTATGAGGTTTGTCTATTTAAGTGTGTCTACTCACACCCTCATCCCATCTCCGTACCTCCTCCTTTACCCTCTATGTGGTGCATCACGTGTGACACACATGCTAAGTTAGACATCCACAGGGACACGACCCTTGGCTGAGCCGTGCCCGTATCGTACAGTCACAACCGTGACTGGTTCATTCATCCTGGTCCGTTCCACTCGATCATTTTTCTTTGGTGTCTGGTCTGTTTGACAAGTGGGCCTTTGGCTAGGCCTTGTCTCGGTCTTTTACAAGCAAGTAATCAAGCAAGTTTACATCTTACAAGCAAGAGCTCACTCATTACTACAAGCGTTACGGGCAAGCACATCAAGAACATCAAGCACATCAAGCCCTCATAAACGATCTAAAGCACGTGGGTGCAAGGTGTGGGCATCGTACCCGTGTTTTGGTTTGTGCCTAAATGATCGTCGATAATTTACCCTGAGGCCATCGTGACCTCTTTCCTCTACTTAGTGAGCTACCGCGCACACTGTGGGGCCATCGTGGCCGTGTTTATTAGTGGGCCTAAGCATGCACAAGACAGAGGCAGGCACAAGACGGCACCCGGGGTCAAGCATGGCTAGATGTCGGGTATGGAGAACCTGCAACCCTAGAGCACCCGGAGGCCCTCACTGGGCTACGACTCACGATCCATCCCCTAGTCTAGCTTCGCAAGGCAACAATATGGCAAGAGCACGGTGTTCACTGTTCCAAAGTGTGAAAAAAGGGCTGTGGTGGCTGTAAGGACTGTTACCACGGTTGCCCCGCGTTACACTGCGAGACAGGACCGTTAGCCCCCCGTGGTAACAGTCCCCTGGCCGAAGGCCATCAGGTTTTGTTGTGTCCCTTGTGAATGTTTCCCTGGCCTCTATCTCTTTTATCCCTCGTGCTCCCTTGTGCAGGCACAGTCCTACGTTGCTGTTTGACACTCCCGTCAATTCTCCTGCCAGTTTTTTCAAAAAGTGAAATTTTTGCACTTTCGCGTCGCACCGCTTCGCATGTACCATTACCTTCAGTTTTGTTTAAAAGTGTGATTTCACTTTGCCTTTAGTTTTAATTCTTTGAAAAACTACCTGCCCTTACCTGCTGGACCCCACATGCCTCATGCGACACGCAGGGACCAGACTCTACGCGCAGCAGCTCGCGATTTCGCCTACTACTTATTGCGGGACCTGCGGGATCCCGTTCGTCAATTTCTGTATTTCGGCGGTGGTTCGATTCCCACCGATTGGAGCTACTCCAGCGGCCGTGCGGCCGGCTCTGATATTGCCTGCGTAGGTTCGATTCCCTAGAGAGGGAATCTGCTAACCTGTGATTTGCTGCTGTTTGTGACTGCTACGTTCCTCTTGGGCATGTACTTCCTGCCCGTGGCAGTCGTTTTAAGTGGGGGGGTGAAGCAGGTCACAACCCTACCCTGGCATTTTACCCCTAAGGGAGCATTATTTGGCCCTATATATGGGATATATGTGGGATAGGGTATATCATATTCCATTTCCTTGTTAGGAACATAGGATGTGGGATAGATAAGGCAATCATGGATGTTTAGTAGTTATATCAATTAGTGGATGATAGGGTGGATTTCTCATACGTGCATATCAGGTATTTCATTGGCTATGTGTACCATATCTGTTTGCAGGATACTATTCAGTCAACACTATCGTTATGTCTTCGGTGCCAAGCAATCTGGCTGCCCATGCCACTGCGACCTCTGCTCCTGACCACCCGGTCTGGTTCCACCATCTCAGGAGATGTGCACTCTTTGTTTTGTGTCCCATATGTGCTGAGGTGGCAGGGCATGTGGCGATGAGGTCACTGCCATGTCACATGGGATCTTCCTACTTAGCTAGGCTGACCAGGAATTGAACCCAGGACCTCTCAAAAAGAGGTGCCCAGCCCCCTAGGGTGCATACCACTAGGATAGCTAAGAATTCATGGAAAAACATAGATAAATTCATAGGCTCTGCCTTGGATATGTCAGTTCCCAGTCAACTCAGGAAAAGATGATTTGCCTCACATTGAAAGGGGATTAAGGGGTCCACTCCATATCCTGATTGGGTGTTTGGTTCCATAGGTCAAAATGTGTTATCACCACTTTTGGTGGGGCCAATACTAAGATAGAAATGCCTGGATGCTCAGTGCATCTCTAATACAACTAGAGTATGCCTCAAAGCATTGGAAAAGCACTTTTTCTTACACCCCCCTTGTGCTGTGGTGGCCACCACTGTCGCATTTTAGGAAAAAGGGATGTTTTCTTGGCCTTTCCTTGGTTTCCACATCTACTTTAAAATACCCATAGCTTCCCTCACACAGAAAAATGGGCGCTCACCATGGCTGGCGCTCTTTTGCTGCTCTGTTTGTAACATTTCCTACAGAAGACTCAGCGCTCATGGCGCTGCCGGGGCTCCTGTGGCTTGGTTGGGTTAGTTTGGGAGCATGCCAAAACATGTGCATGTGCTTCCCTCCCTCCAAGACGCAGCGCGACACAAACCCAACGCAAGACACAATATACACACTCGCATGGGTTCTCGTAAACCTGCTGGCGACCTGTGAACTGTCTTAGGGCGAAGGGAGTCGTGAAGAAAATTAAATTGCCCCTTGGTGGGGTCTTGGGTTCTGCTCAGTCTCTCCAGGCTGCTGCGTTTCGGCCCGAACACGGCCTACTCAGCGAGGCTGCGCGTGGGTATCTGCAGAGGCAGGAATGGGAGAATTATGGACGAATCCACGCAAAAACGAAGCGACGACACCAAAATCCGTCAAATGACGGCCTAGAATTTTTCTGAAACGACACACCTGAGCAGAATCCAATTGTGCATCAGAAGCACATTTTTATAAAAATTATAGTCATCTCTGGATTTTTTAAATCCAGAAATTCATACGCATAAAAAGGCGGCGCGCAGGAGCGGCTCCTGGCGAAGCGCCGGAAAATGGAGAAATAATGGAATTATAAACGTATGTCTCACGTAGTCTTGAAAATGACGAGACACACATTAATAAATAAACATACAGATTCCACCTACACTAATAGAAGTATCAAAAATTCAAGAATTCGAAAGTCAACGAAAAAGACTTCAATGAATCAGGTATAAACTACAGGTATGCTCGTCTCGTATGCCGCATACACATTGCTCGTCTCGTGTCTCCGTGAACGAGTCTTGTAGCAGCGCTAACAACGATAGGACGCGATAGAGGGATTGATTAGAAAGATTGCAGATAATTAGAGGTCAGATCAGGGTGATTAGACATACACACAAGTGCATAGCAACGTTCTTCGCGTGCGCCCCTCACTTGCTCTCTCTCTCCAGCGGTAGGTAAGGTGAGTAAGCCAAGGTGGGGCCACCCCCTGGTGGAGTTCGTGATTGAGAGTCAGATGGGCAGGTTTGCCCAACGCCGTCGTGCATGCTCGCGCATTCACACACGCATTAAAGGGTAGGCCACGCGAAGTGCGCACGGTAAACCTTGTTTAGGCTACCCAGGGGCTCCTTGGTACGTTCTTTAAGAGAACCTGAGGAGTCCCTTAAAGCTTGCTTGCTTGACAGGGGTAGCTGATTCTTCAGCGTGTTTGCGGACAGTGTATTATAGGTCACACTGAGAACCGTATAGTACGGGGAGTGTGGCTTGGTTCCTCCGCCGCAAACGCCCCTTCATTTGCCTTTGCTTTACAGGTGGGCAGGTAGGGTGATTGGTGCAGCAGCATACCATTTTTTTCATGCCCTGCTAAACAAGGGCGCAGATCACACAAACAAGTAACTCCCCTCTGCCTGTGGCAGAGCAGGGAGTCCGACTCCATCGACATCTGCGCCGTGCACGCAAGAGCACTCCTTCCCTCCAAGCCCTAGCAGGAGAAACGCGTTGTGGCGTCCCCTGTTAGGCCACAGTTGCTTAGCAGCGCTGTGTTCTCTTGTCATTTCACAGGAGGGTCGCTAGGACCCACGACATGTTCTTCAACAACACCAAGTAGAGAGTGCGTGTAGGAGTGGTAGTCCTGAGTGGGGGCTTGAGCCAGTTGCCCCAGTGCTCGCCCACCAGGATGGTGCCACTGTAGGGTGTGTAGGACCTGTAGTGCGTGTGTCACTGTCCCACCCGTTTCCTGCAATTTTAGCAGGGTTGGCGGGCTGTGGCAGTGGTTAGGTCAGTGTTTTGGCCATTTAGCAAAACGGCGTTTTCATGCCTTCATAGCTTTTTGCCACCCCTCCCTGTAGTAGACAGATAGGTAGGGAAAACAATACCTGGATTAGTACGCTGGGTATTCCCCAAAGGTTTTGCGCCAGCACAGAAATCGGGCGCTTAGGGGAGGGGAGACCCGGGGCGTACCCCGTGGCATCAATAAGCCAACCCTCCAGGTTTAGCAAGCGTGCAGACTTGGGTATAATTAGGACACCACTTCTGCGGCTTGCTCTCAGGACCTTAGGAATAGCACACTCACACATACGCTTTGGCAGGTAAGGGTAAGGTTCAGTCCCTAGTTTTAGTCTTGGAGGCAAGCGTCTCAGCGAGCCTCAGCAACTCACCAAGGTTGTCCTGGGACACGTAGTCAACCAGAACTGAGTTTAGGCGTCCCTCAGGTAGAACAAATGCAGAGAAGGGCTCCCAGGTGGCCTCTTCGACTCCAAACCCTTCCCAGAGGGTGAGGAAGCGCCAACCCTGGCGATAGCGGTGGCGTAGGACAGACTTCACCAGGTAGAAGCCCTCCTTAGCCATCTCCTCGGCGTTCATGTCAGGGAGTTCACCTTCAACTTCCATAGGGCTGGCAGCCCCTTGTAGGTCCAGAGCGGCGATTTCCTCGTCGTTCAGCTCCCACTCCTCCCCACAGAGGTCTTCAGGATCATAGTAGCGCTTCAGGTGTTGAGCAGCGCACACCAGGGTCCCCCCTAGACGGGGAGAACACCGCACGGTGATATGGTGTCCATCCACTGATAGAATCTTGTACGGCCCGAAGTATGGATCATCGCTGGTAGAGCGGGGCCAGGCGGGTAGTCGACTGTGGTGCACCAGCACCCAGTCCCCCTCTTGGTAGGTGGCCGGTACTCGGTGCTTGTTCTTCTTGTTCCACTGACGCTCCCTCACTCTCTGGAGCAAAGCCTTGGCCTTGTCCACCTCCGCTTGTTGCTCTTGGACCCATTCACCCACAGAAGAATGGGTGTCCTCTGGATAGGGGGCATGTAGGAACCATGCCGGGCGCCCCACGAATAGCTCATGGGGCGAGTACCCAGTAGCCGAACTCTCTTGGGAGTTCATCATCAAGGATATGACGGGGAGTAGTCTCACCCAGTCTCTGGTGCGTTCGGTCTTGCACCATATCCGTAAGTTCTCCTTCAGGACACGGATCTGTCGCTCACATAGGGGGTTGCTCGTGTGAGAGTAGGGAATCCCCGTAGACACCTGGTCATTGAGGGATCTCAGGACCCTCTTGTACCAGCCAGTATCTGAGCGTACTCGCACGTCCTCATCGGAGTTGATCTCCTTGGGCGCCCCATAGACACAAAACCACTCCTCCAGGAGTATCTTGATAGTCTCCTCCCCGGTAATGTGCTTGGTACATGGGAACACCCTGGTAAACCTGGTCAACCCACAGGTTACCACAAGGGCGAAGTCATAGCCCCCGAACTTCGGCATCTCCGTGTAGTCCACGTATAGAACACTGTTAGCACAGTGAGGGACGGGCGGGGTCGAGTAGAGACCTCTGTCCCTGATATCCCCTGGTTTACAGGACCTGCACGGGCACTTGTCCACGATAGGCTGGAGTGTCTTCCGCAGTTGGTCGTCAGTCCACGTAGTGTGGAACCACTGCTTGAACAGCCTCAGGGTGCGGTCAGCACCCACATGACCGCTGGACTCATGGGTCCACTTCAGCAGCGCTGGGACTCGGTCACTAGGCACCACGATGCGGTCCTCGTGCCAGAGGTAGCTCTTGTCCCTCTTCCACTGGTCTTGGTTGACCAGGAGGGGTTCAAGGCGTTTCTCCAGGCGCTTGTAGATATCCCCAAACTCCTTCAGGTACTCCGATTGTTGGAGTCCATCCAGGGGGCGTATCATCTTCATGTTGAGGTCCAAGTGGACGTCCATACGGCTGAACGCCTCCTTAGCCAGCGCTTCCGACCGGGCATCAATCAGGGCGTCGAAGTTGTTGCGGCTGATGTAGTCGGCACACTCGTTCTTCACTCCCTGGATATGGTGTACCGTCAGCCGTAGTTGACTGAGGTAGGTCCACCAGCGCCGTAGCTTGGCCTTCTCAGGTGGGGGACCCTTCTGGAAACTGCGGACCGGTTCTTGGTCGCACAGCCAGACCACAGGGTTACTCCCCAACAGTCGTGCTTGTGAGGATAGCACCAGCATACCCGCGAGCAATTCCTGCTCATAGGTGGAGTAGTTCCCCCTGGCCTGGTTCCACTTCCAGTTCCAGTGGCCCAGAGGTACTAGGACCCACTTGTCGTCAGGGTAGCTGTGCTTGAGGGTTCCATCTCGGTTGAGACCTTCCGTCCCCCATTGGGAAATGGCCGAGTCGAACTCCTCCTTCTCTAGTGCTTGCCATTGGAACAACGTTCCACCACCGCCGACATTGCTGGCGTCGGTCACCAGGATAATCTCCCCTTGTGCCCTAGGCACGCCCAAGCACTTAGCGTTGGCTACCTTGTCTTTGAGCTCGTCAAACGCTTGTTGCTCTTGTGGGCCCCAGCGCCAAGTAGTACTCTTCTTGATCAAGTCCGTCAGAACGGCGCTGGTGTAGGTGAAGTTTTTGATGTGGCGGCGATAGAAGTTGCACGCCCCAATGAAACTGCGTACATCATGAAGTCCTTTCTTGGGGTCTTCGTGTCGTACCTTGGCACCCATCAGGGGTTTGGCCTTAGAGGGCGCTGGGGTCCACCACCCATAGCCAACGTCAAACCCCAGGTACTGCATGGTCTCCTGCATGAACTCACACTTCTCCAGCTTGAGTTGTGTGTGGTTCTCCTGGCAGACCGCAAAGAACTCACCCAAGAGGATTAGGTGATCCTCCTGGGTATTGGTCCCGAGGCATACATCGTCGATGTGAGCCTCCATCTGGGCACCACGGGATATGAGCTCCTGCACCTTAGGTCTCCTTCGTAGGATGGACAAGATCTTGTTCATCAGCTCTTGGAATAGAGCGGGTGCGTTAGCCACGCCAAACGGCATGACCTTCCACTTGAACACCCTCCCCTGAGGGGTGATGAAGGCCAGTAGTTCCTGTGCGTTGGGCGTCAGGTCCACTTGCCAGAATCCGCTCCTCTTGTCCATCTTGGTCTTGTAGCGGCAGGGGGCTATCTTCTCCAGGGTAGACTCCATATCGGGAATGAACCCTGAGTGGTTCAGCGTCTTCTTGTTCAGCTCTCCGTAGTCCACTACCAGCCGTTTGGCTGTAGACCCAGGTTTCGCCACCAGGAAACAGGGGCTGCAGTGGAGGGGGTAGTCCCCGTCCTTGTACTCCAGGACTAGGCCCGCGTCGATACATTCTTGTATCTGTCGCTCAATCTCGTCGGCCTGCTCTTTAGGAGCTGGATAGGGTCTCCTCCGGATCTTGTGACCCACGAACTCGGGTTTCAGCTTGAGGTCCATCTGTACCAGCTTGTCACATGAGGCTGGAGGGGGTAGTTCTCCGAACACCTCCAGATAGGTCCTTATAAGCTTCTGTACCCGCGGGTCCAACATCTTGATCTTGTCCTCCATGTCCTCGTCAGAGTGTAAGTTGCTTGCCCCCTGAGTAATAGACGTCGGGAGGTGGTCCTCCACCGACTCTTCGCCTGTGGTAGTGTCCTTCAGCCCTTGGTAGGCATATAGAAGGTCTTGTTCAACCATCTCCGGTGGACGATGGCAACATAGGCAGGCTCGAGGGGGTTCACATACACATTCCTCCGAGAGGTCGTCCTCCTCTGGGGTCCTCACATGGGCGCCCCACACGCTCTTCATGAGCTTAAGATCTACCTCCCTTTGCCAGGTGGTGATCTTCTGTTCGAGGTCCTCCTTCAATTGGGATAGGTCTCCCATACGTCCTTGCTTCAGTGGCCATGAGCTGCGGGTAGGCTTCGCGTAGCATAGCTTTTTCGGCACCAACTTCCTCTTGGAATCCACATACTCCCTGAGCCTGGATCGAGGGTCCAGCTCCTCGTCCACGGGGTCTTCCACCCTCATGGAGAGTAGGGGTTTCAGTGGGGCGACGTACTCGGCTTTCTCCATGATACGGGCGTGGGCGTGCTTGGGGGTAGTCCCCTGCCCAGGTCGGGATCCTTGGTACCCTTTGCCATGGCTTCCAGAACCTCCGCCACCGGGACGGTAGTTGTTCAAGTGCTGGTCGCTCTCCTTCTCCAGCGCCAGCTCCAGGAGTAGCACGCATAGATCCTCGTAGCGGAGGGATCCAGCCTTGCGCTCCGCCGTCGAACGGCACTCGTCCCATAGCTCTCGAGGGAGCTTGGCCACCAACCAGAATAGCAGGTCGTCGCTGCTGTAGGAACCGGGCGTCAGTCGTCCAGCCCAGTGATCCAGATCAGCCAACAGCTCAGA
Source organism: Eutreptiella sp. 'Long Island Sound 2002' (assembly GCA_964036045.1). Lineage (NCBI taxonomy): Eukaryota > Euglenozoa > Euglenophyceae > Eutreptiales > Eutreptiaceae > Eutreptiella > Eutreptiella sp. 'Long Island Sound 2002'. The sequence goes on along the minus strand of OZ038398.1, from coordinate 23,678,121 downwards.
CACCCTGCCAGGTTTGGGGTTGTTGGGCAGCACGGGCAGGTTTTGGATCTCGGCCCTGATGGAGAGGTCGGTTTCGTAGGTCGGGTACTGCCTCTCCAGGGCAACCAACACATCGGCAAAGGTGGCGGAGTTAGTCACGATCTGCCTGACCTGCTTCTCGGGGTACTTGGTCTTGCAGCAGTGCAGGAGCAGATCGCACTTCACTCGCCCACTAGCGTGGCTTTGGCCGGTCAATCGGAGAAACCGGCCAAAATTCTCAGCGAACTCGCTGAGATCCTTGCCTGTGAACTCAGGCAGGTTCACCACGATCTTGGAGGTGGCAATAGCCTTCGCCTCCTGAGACCTGCGTCCCTCAGGGTGTCGGGTCTTCTTCTTCTTCTTCTTCTTCTCCTTCCCCTTAGGGTCCTCGGGGTCCTCCGGGTCATCGTCCTCCGAGGGCGAAGTAGAGGTCATCGACGGCGGCTCGTCATCTAAGGGGTCTCCGCCTAGATCACTAGAGCCATAAGGCTCTACGTCCACCATAGCCCTCAGGGCTGTTAGCCCCAGCCGGTCCAGCTCGGCCCTCGTCGAGTTCGTCACGTGGCTGTAGGGCGGCTGGGCCGTTCTCGGCACGAAAGGACTTCTCGGAATAGCTGCAGGCGTCGGCATCGGTCTGCTCCTCAGGCTCCCCAGGGTATTTGTCAACCCTGCCGCCAGGTGGTTGGCCTGTACTCGGTGGGGTGACATTCCCACCGTAGTAGATGACGCTTGGGGCGGGATCATCAGGGGCTCCAGTTTCTCACGGATCTCTTGTGTGAGGTCGCCCACGATTTTTGAAGTGGCTCCTCGGAGCACCTCGTTGATCTCCGACCGCGTCAGGGACCTGTTGGAGGATCTTCCCGATCCTCTACTCCTGCCTCCAAGAGACTCAGGTCCTCTCCTCAACCCACTCAAGGTTGCATACCCTGGTGCATACCCAGGAACATCCACATAGGTTCCAGTAGCGGGTAGTGGATGGGGATATTCAGCCGCATACCATCGCGGCGCAGAGCTGGTAGCCACAGGCTCACTGGCAGTAGTTGCCTCAGGGAGCGCAGTGGTAGGTGGGCCCATACCATAGGCGGGGTAGGGAGGCATGCCAGTAAAGCCTGTGCCCTCTGCCATAGGCGGGTTGGTTGTGGGAGTGGATGTTGCAGCGGCTGGGAGTGTGGTGGTCATAGGAGAGGGTGATGCGTGAGGGCCAGAAGCGCTTGGTGCGCCTTCGAAGGTAGGGTCATGCGTCAGGTCTTGCCCTTGTTCCTCTCCTTCGTCTGCTTTGTCTCCCGCATCCTTCTCGCTTTCTCTCTTCCTCTTCACAGGCTGAGAGACCACCTCTTCGACAGACAGGGCCCCGAAGGCCGTCTGGAGTCCATCCAGCGAGTCCTCAGTCGCTTCCACTTGCCCATGTAAGGGCTCCGCCGAAGGTACAGCGCCAGGTGCTGGCCTTGCCGGTGCCTCGAGCGCTGGCGCTGTCTTCACGTCGGCGTCCTCCTTCCTTGTGTCCATCTTCAGTCACCCTTCTGCTTATATGTGCCTGTACTCGGCGCACTGGATGTACGGCGCGGGGTTGCTGCCGGTGCGCAGAGACAGACTGCCTCTTGCTACCAGAAAAGTTTATAGTGGTTTCAGCACTGTGTTTTTGTCTCTCCTGCTGCTTGCTGCTGGTGTAGGGTTTCCTGCTGCTTGTTTTTGGAGATGAAAACCTTTTGTTTGCAGAAATATAGTCAATCCAGGATAACCCAAGCCAGAGGTATGCAAGGAGAAGAGAATCAGGATCAAAGCATGAAGGGCTGCAGTGTAAACAGTGAAAGATGAAAGAATATTCACAGAAACTGCAACTCAGGTCAAATCGGAATGCATATTCACAAAGATAGCTGAAATGCTTTGAAAAAGAGTTGGAAAACTGCCCCATGGTCACTCTGTCTCCATAGTGCCATCTCAGGAGATGTGCACTCTTTGTTTTGGGTCTCATATGTGCTGAGGTGGCAGGGCATGTGGCGATGAGGTCACTGCCATGTCACATGGGATCTTCCTACTTAGCTAGGCTGACCAGGAATTGAACCCAGGACCTCTCAAAAAGAGGTGCCCAGCCCCCTAGGGTGCATACCACTAGGATAGCTAAGAATTCATGGAAAAACATAGATAAATTCATAGGCTCTGCCTTGGATATGTCAGTTCCCAGTCAACTCAGGAAAAGATGATTTGCCTCACATTGAAAGGGGATTAAGGGGTCCACTCCATATCCTGATTGGGTGTTTGGTTCCATAGGTCAAAATGTGTTATCACCACTTTTGGTGGGGCCAATACTAAGATAGAAATGCCTGGATGCTCAGTGCATCTCTAATACAACTAGAGTATGCCTCAAAGCATTGGAAAAGCACTTTTTCTTACTGGCACGGCGTCGTCAATTCGACGCAGGCGTAGAAGTTCTGCAGATCGCCGAAGTCGTCCGAGTACTGTGGGTCGCAGCGGCTGTCGGTCGTGATACCGGGGGATGCGTCCCTCATTTCCGTGACGAATGTCTCCATGAGTTCCTCGAACCCCTCGGTGATTGACCGCTTGCACGTGTGATTGGGGTCGTAGACAAATACGCGCTGCGTCTCGCTGTTTCGTGCTGGCGGCGAAAGGACCACTATCACCTGGTGAGCAACGCCATCCGATCTCCACATACCGAGGGGGGTGTACAGCACCGTCCTGGGGTACGCCTAGCGCATCCGTTTCAGCTTGTCCACGCCGGTGGTTCGCTTGCTGTGCATGATAAAGGGGCACACCATGAGTCTGGTTTCCGGGCCGTGGGGCCACGCCCTGGTGTGCAGCCATAGTAGGTGGGCCAGCTCCTCCTCTTCGTTTTGCTCGTACCCGTACCACCACTGCATGCATTTCTGCTGAAGCACCGTGTCTGCGTGGTTGACGATGGTATCGATCACTGGGCAAGATGACATGCCTGTCTTTTCTTTCTTTCAGTTGAGGCTCTGTGGAACCCAAACGACCGGGCCCAAAAGAAAGAGGCCATGAAGCAACGGAAGGTGTTTGCGGGCATCACCGACGAGGCAACGCGGGCCGCGTACGAGGAGCTGGATCGCAAGCTCGAGGCGGCCGGGTTGCCATCGCGCGGGCTGTGGTACGTCATGACGTTCGCGCGGATCTCCCACCGGTTGGCACCGGGGGGGGGTCGGAGGGGCACGCGGCGCGGTTCTCCTGTATCACCGGCGGACGGGACGACATGGCCATCGCGCGGGAGGCGTGGTTGCAGATGTCGCCGGAGGGTGCCTGGCACCGCACGCACCTCTGCCGCGTGCGGCGGGAGCTGTCCAAGTTACTGGCGCTGATCGTGCCGGCGCTGCAGTACGCCGTGGATCCCGCGAAGGCGCCAAGCCAGTAGATGAACATTATGTACACGGCGAACCGCAGCTGCACGCGGACCTTCACGATGCACGACTGTCTCCCCCTGCGCCTGAGGATTGACACGTTCCGGCGGGGGGAACGGGAGGGGCTGTCCCTCCTGGTCGACGAGGTGGCCACCGGGCTACACAACGTGTCCCAGCAGCACGTGTACAAGATCGTTCTCCTTCTGGACAACCTGCTGTTCGGCCGCGGGTTGGAGGAGCGGGGCCGTGTGACCAACCCTGGTCAGCGTCGCTGACGCCGACGCGGACACCGTCGTGACCTGCCTGCGCCGATTGACCGCACGCGACTGGCTGTGCTGCTACAAGGCCCTATACGCCGCCGACGGTGTGTCCTTCGACCAGTTCAAGCGTCACATGCGCTACCTGGCCATGCTGCACGGCGGCGGGATCCCGTCCCCGTGCATCAGGGGTTGCGTGTTCTGCACCGACGCCCTTGAGGAGCTGTCGAGTTCCAACTCCTCCGCGATGTCCGAGGGGGAGGGGGACCCGTCCCGTCGTGTTGATCTCCGGAGATTGGTGGCGCGCGTGCAGCAGACGTGTGTGCGTGGGACCGGGGGGGGGCAAGGACCCCGATCATGTCTACGCGTTCACGCAACAGGAGTTCGCAGAATCTTCGGGGCGGCGGTCACCGACGAGGAGAGGCTGTTCGTCCTGCTGATGCTGTCAACAAGACTTCGCCGGGGGGGGCTGTGTTGCCTGCGGCTGTTCGACGCGGACCGGAGGGCCCTCGGCGCCACCGGTGGTGCCTGTTATCGGGCGAGCCGGATGCCGGTGTCCCTACCCACGACCGAGAAAAACGACAAGTGCCGCGTTGTGCGCGTGCCAAACATCTGCCGGGTTTACTCGTGCGGTGGTTTTCGCACGCAAGGCCACGGAGCATCGACACCGCGTTCGTGTTCCCCAGTCGCGTCAAGACGGGCGAGCACATATCTGTGCGCTACGGGTGGAGTGTATTCGACCGCCTGTTCAAGCGGATCGGGATGACGGGGGCGCACTGCCACCCGCCAACCTTCCGGCACGCCGTGGTCCGCATGCTGTACGCCAGGGGTTCGACCGCATTTCCAAGTGGATCGGCCACTCCGACCAGAAGACCACCGCCAGGGTGTACGGGAGGCTTTCCGTGGACGAGATACAGGCGGGCATCAGCATCCCCACCGAGGAAGGTGGCACGGGTGATATAAGTGCGGTCTGGAGGGACATCGGGGACTTTCTTCTGTGTCCGTATGTCCTCCCTGACTCCGACTGGGACGGGTTGCTGCCCAACCCCCACAAGCGCCCGGCCGCCAACGCCGGCCAGCCGTTGCCGTTGCCGTCGCCGGAAGTGCGCGACATGGTGCGGGCGATCCTCTTCGAGATGCAGCAGCAGCAGCAGCAGCAGCACTTAATACAGGCCCCTCTCGCGTTTACATGAAACAGCCGCGCAAAACGAAAAATATGCCCCGTGGTGCCACCGTCGTCCAGTGGCAAGCGAATCCGTGCGAGGGGTGCGGGTTGCCCGTCGATGACACGGGGATGTGCACCAAGGGGCGTCTTCGGTGTCCCGTGTGTCGTACACGCGTACTGGACGATGGGTATTGCGTCGGATGCGAGTGGCACGTGTGGGAGACAGATGTGCCGCCGCGCTGACGATCCGATTCAAAAAAAAACCAAGAGCCAATTGCACACGGTAACGGGTCCCTGGCGGAAATGCGTACACGCGTCGACGAACGCGAGACGCATCTCTCATCTGGTATTTGCCGGATGCACCCCGTGGGCGGTTACCCGCAACTGATACAGGTTGCGCGCGCGTGCTGTTGCTAGGCGGGCGCGCGCCACACGCGCATCACGGGGCAGGCCCAAAATAGCCACATGAATACGTAAGAGGAAAATGCTGCAGAGGCAGAATAAAAAATTCAAGAAGTGTCGTAATCCTTTTTTTTTCTTCTTTGAATTTCTCGAATTTGAAATTTTTTCGATCTTGGTTTTTTCTCCTGGTTATCGATTTCTCGATTTGTCATTTCTCGGTTTGTGTGGATGGTTGTTTGATCTGGGCTGCGCCGCTTCAACTGGCATACCCTTCTTGTCTCGTAGATATGCATCATGCAAGTCCTGCGCGTAAGCCGCGCAGGCTGTCCCTCGAGTACTACGACCGCCACATAGACCTCACGTTTGTCGTTGGTGACAACAAGGATCAATACGCCGCGCACAGCAGCATCATGTGCAGTGTTTCGGAGGTGTGTGGCCTGTCGCCCGTCGGTCGACGGTCGGTGGCGTCTGTGAATACACACACGTCGCTTGGCTCAGGTCATAGACGTGATGATGAGGAACCAGTACCCCGAGACAGAGTTGCAGACCATCATCATCCAAGAAAACTACGACAGGGACGCCTTCCGCTTGTTCCTTCAAGTGTGTCACGGCAGTCCCTGTGATGAGATTCTCTCTGTTGCGGACCACGGCACGATCCGGGCTCTTTTGGGCCTGCTGCATTTTTACCACGTGGTGGACGCCGTTACCCACACTGTTGCGTCGTGCGCCATCGATCGCTTGGCAGAGCCGGGTGTTGTTGTGTCCATGTACGGCACCGCGGGTCTATATGGCCACAAACTTCTCCGACAGGCAGCATTAAAGCAGCTGATCGAGAATTCCAATGAGGTCCTCGCGATGTCCGAACTAGGGTCGTGGTCTTCCGATGATGTGTTAGACTTCCTGACCTCCCTGGAATGCGAGGGGGAGGACGAGCGGGCTGTCTACCGGTTCATTAACACGTGGTTTGGATGTGCGACCCGTGACGAGGGCATCATCCCCAACGATAAACTGCAAGACATGTTCCGACTGGGGGTGCGGTGGTCGTGTATGCCTATCCACCACCTCCTACAGGTGGCTCGTGATGGTATCGTAAGCCCGTCCACCCTGTCCCCCCATATTGTTAACCCTGGCTCGGGGCAGCGGCGTTTGAACCCGACTGCCGTGCGTGTCACGGGGGTGTCCGAGTGTGGCAAAAAGTATACGTGGCCAGTTCCTTTGGAACAGTTAGATTCAGGCCGCCTCGCTCCCCTGTCGCCATCTTGTCGCCTCTCTGTCGCCTCCCCGTCGCTTTTTTGGCACTTCTGGACCCCTGTCGCCCCCCTGTCGCTTGCCTGCCGCTTCCCTGTCGCTCTCCTGTTGCTCTCCTTTCGATCCCCTGTCGCTTCCATGTCGCTTTCTTGCCGCCCTCCTGTCGCTATCCTGTCGCTTCTCTTCGCTTCCGGTTGTTTTCTGTCGCCATGCTACTTTTTGCCTAGCGCCTTCCTGTCGCTCTCCTGTCGCCCCCCTGTCGGTCCTTCCTGTCGCTCTCCTGTCGCTACTTCCTGTTGCCTCCCTGTCGCCCTCCTGTCGCTTGCCTGTCCTCTTCCTGTCGCCTCCTTGTCGCCTCCCTACCGCCTCCCTGTCGCCTCCCTGTCGCCTCCCTGTCGCCTCCCTGTCGGCCAACGTGGTAACCTGTCGCTCTCCTGTCGCTTGCCTATCGCTTGCCTGTCGCTTGCCTATCGCCTTTCTGTTGCCTTCTTTTGCCTCCCTGTCGCCTCCCTCGTTGCCTCCCTGTCACCCAACGTGTTACGTTGTCGCTCCCCTATTGCGTTGTTGTGGCTTGCCTGTCGCTCTCCTCTCGGCTGCCTGTCGCCTACCTGTCGCTTCCCTTTCGCTTTTGTGTCGCCTGCCTGTCGCCTTTTTGGCGCTTCTTGGTGCGAGGAAAAAAGAAACCTTGTCCCTGTTGAGACCTTTCCCTTTTGCCTTGTGTTTCACCATCTTGTGGGTCTCAAGCATATCCATTATTGTTGTCTCACTCTTTGATCACCCATTTATCTATGCAAATGGCATGATTTGGTTGTGAAAAGCAACACCTCAAACGGGGAGTTCCAGAGTAACAAAAGCGTTCTTTGTTCAGGCCAAATTGTCACATTGCACTTTAGCGAACCTCCCCAAGGGTGTGCAAAGCAATGATGCAAATCGCAGTTCAATGCTCCAATCATTTGCATTGTTTGACAATCCTGAATTCCCAACACCCTTGTTGATCTACTATGCACATTTGCATGGCCGCTCAGCTGTAGGCTCGCAACCATTTTGTAAAATCAAACTGAATCTCACAATTATGTAGTACACACGCCGCCAAGAAGAAGTAGGTCAGCTTGTTGTATTCGCTCCTGAGGTGTAATGATGAAACAGCAACCTACTATACAAATCAAACACACATCTATTTGGCTATTTAGCATCCTCACCACATCCTCACGCACCGAGGTCTACCATGTTGCTTTTTTTCAGCCCATGCTTTTGCTGATGCAAAATAGGCTTCAATTTCTATTCCATACGCCCCCATTTTATCCTTTTTTTTTGCCGGCCAAGATTTTATTAATGCAAAAGCAGCTTGAACCTACAATCTACCTCTGCTCCTGCCCAGCCAAAAAATGTCCCATCATAAGTTTCATACGTGTTCCGCTTTCGAAGGCTTTCAAACATGTTGTTCTTGCAGCTCATCGTTTTGCCCGTGCAAAATAGGTTTCAACTTACCTTCCATGCCTAGTAGGTTCATCTTTGTATTTGCCAATCCGCGATTTACCATTGCAAAATGGTCCAAAAACCCATGCTATTTCTGAACCCTTACAAACATGTTGTTTTTTACAGCCCGGGCTTTTGACGATGCACTGCTCGATTCAACTTACATTCCATACCACATCTACTTATGGTTTTTTTGCCTTCTACTAAAGTTTGCAAACCGGTCGTAGTGAACAATCAGAAAAACCGTTCATTGGCCATGCCCATGCTGATTTCCTGATGGCCGTTGCCTGCAGCCCATGCCCAGCTCACAGAGTTTGACACATCACATCCTTAAAATTGGAAAAAATATTTGATACCAAGTGGGGCTTCCAAATTTGTCCACATCAATTTTGTCATCGCCTGAAATATATCCCCGCCCGGTATGTATTTCAGTAGCCATAATCTCCACCATAACATCCAGGTATGCATCTGGGTCATTGACCATTTTGGACCAGGGGTTCCAAGGTGTTTGGCACTGATTCAAACAACTTCAGCATATTTCTTCCTGCAGCATATGCAAGCAAGCTACTACAGCAAATGCCGCCCACCAGCCTCCCCCTCACCTTGCCCACTGAAAAAGTCATTTTTCTTCAGAATTTCCAAACCCATGAAAACAGGACAATTCACACATCCCTCTGTCACAGTCTCAGTCTGCTCAGTGCCCCAGGGCGATTGGCATGCAGAAGCAGGGGGAACCACATCTGCGCCTTGCAAGATGAATCAATTGAATCCCGAACAATGTTGGCACCAACATTGACAGTAATGATCTCTCCGACAATAACTGACGGAGAGCCCCAATGTGTACAGACCAAGACTCGTGAATCATCTGGATGGTGCACAGCAAAGGAGCAGGTGGCAGAAAACAGCAGCGCATCTGTACTGTACAACAACGGCAACAGGGTGAGCAGGGACTGGGAAAGGTTCTGAATGAGGCTGATCCACTTGCAATTGTGGATCAAACAACCAAACAACCCCTAGTGGGGAGAAGGCACGTTTGAATAAGAATCATAACTTCTTCACACCATGGCCTTCAGACGACACAGTGGTGTGTGTGGACAATAGGAGGCAATTGTGTAGTGAGCATATGGAAGGGGCTGGGGCAGGGGTTCACAGGTGTTGCAGAGTCACCCAATGCGTGCAGGCACATCGAACAGGGGATCAGGGAGGACAAATATGAACAACTGCAAGCCCAGTGAGGAACAACACAGGATTGCGGTCGGTGGTCGGTGGTCAGCGGTCGCTGTCGCACATCGAGTGGCTGCGAGGCGAAGGCACTTTCATTGGATTCCAGGGGATCTTGCTTCTCTGCGCGCCACTGGTACCCGCTGTAGCGACTGAAAATCCTGTGGACGCATCAAGATAAGATAAGACAAGATAAGAGATGCGCCCCTCTTGGCTGAGCACCCGAGTTTTTCAACCGCAATCACATTCGCCCAATCACAGCACACGCCGACACTCAGACACTGAAAGGACACAGCACGCGCCCACACTCAACTGACACTGACAGCACGCGCCGACACTTGAATGACACTCACAGCACGCGCCAACACTCAACTGACACTCAGAGCACGCGCCGACACTCAAATGACACTCATAGCACGCACCGACACTTAACTGACACTCACAGCACGCGCCGACACTCAAATGACACTCACAGCACGCGCCGACACTCAAATGACACTCACAGCACGCGCCGACACTCAAAGGACACTGACAGCACGCGCCCACACTCAAATGACACTCACAGCACGCGCGAACACTCAAACGACACTCACAGCACGCGCCGACACTCAAACGACACCCACAGCACGCGCGAACACGCAAATGACACTCACAGCACGCGGGAACACTCAAAAAACAGTCAGAGCAAGCAGCAGCAGCAGGAGCAGCAAGCTGTAGCACCACCACCAGCAAGCAGCAGCAGCACCATGAGCATGCAGCAGCAGCACCAGCCGCAGCAGCAAGCTGCAGCAGCACCACCACCAGCAAGCAGCAGCAGCGCTAGCAGCCAGCAGCCCCAGATCCAACACACACGGCAGCAGCGGCAGCTTCAGCAGCAGCAGCGGCAAGCAGACCTTGGACGTCGGCTCCGTCTTCTTTTCTTTTTCCTTTCTTTCTTCTCTTCTCTGCTCCTTCCTCTTGTGCTTCTTCTTCGTCTTCTTCGTCACCTTCTTTCTGTCTTCATATTCTTCCCTCCTGTTCTTCTTCTCCTTCTTCTTCACTTGCTTCCGGTGTCCCCCTGCACACACAGAACAGACAGAAAATTTCAACCACTAATCTTAATCAAACGGAACAGACACAAAACGAAATTGAACAGTTGTAAATTGCATACCTGTACACAATTTTCTACATATCGGGATTGCCGGTGGGGTTAGGGATTACCGGATCGACGGATTTAGTGACACGCAGGACCCTTCCACCGACCGCAATCCTGTGTTGTTCCTCACTCGGCTTGCAGTTGTTCATATATGTCCTCCTTGACCCTCTGTTCGACGTGCCTGCACGCATTGGGTGACTCTGCAACACCTGTGAACCCCTGCCCCAGCCCCTTCCATATGCTCCAACACAATTGCCTCCTATTGTCCACACACACCACTGTGTCGTGTGAAGGCCATGGTGTGAAGTTATGACTCTTATTCAAACCTGCATTCTCCCCACTAGGGGTTCTTTGGTTGTTTCATCCACAATTGCAAGTGAATCAGGCTCATTCAGAACCTTTCCCAGTCCCTGCTCACCCTGTTGCCGTTGCCGTTGTTGTACAGTACAGATGCGCTGCTGTCTTCTGCCACCTGCTCCTTTGCTGTGCACCATCCAGATGATTCACGAGTCTTGGTCTGTACACATTGGGGCTCTCCCTCAGTTATTGTTGGAAAGATCATTACTGTCAATGTTGGTGCCAACATTTTTCCAAATTCAATTGATTCATCTCGTAAGGCGCAGATGTGGTTCCCCCTGCTTCTGCATGCCAATCGTCCTGGGGCACTGAGCAGACTGAGAATGTGACAGAGGGATGTGTTTTAAGGATGCGATGTGTCAAACTCTGTGCACTGGGTATGGGCTGCAGGCGGCGGCCATCAGGAAATCAGGATGGGCATGGCCAATGAACGGTTTTTCTGATTGTTCACTATGACCGGTTTGCAAACTTTAGTAGAAGGCAGAAAAACCATAAGTAGATGATCGTCATAATGGGCTGTAAAAAACAACCTGTTTGTAAGGGTTCAGAAATAGCATGGGTTTTTGAATCATTTTGCGGTGTTAAATCGCGGATTGGCAAAAACAAACATCAACAGACTAGGCATGGAACGTAAGTTGAAACCTATTTTGCACGGGCGGAAGCATGAGCTGCAAAGACAACGTGTTGGAAAGCCTTCGAAAGCGGAATGGGTATGGAAGGTATGATGGGACATTTTTTGGCTGGGCAGGAGCAGAGGTAGATTGTATGTTCAAGCTGTTTTTGCATTGGCAAAATCTGGGCCACCAAAAAAAAAGGATAAAATGGCAGTGTATGGAATAGAAATTGAAGCCTATTTTGCATCAGCAAAAGCACGGGCTGCAAAAAGCAACATGGTCGGCAGGCTTTGGTGCGTGAGGATGTTGTGAGGATGCTAAATAGCCAAATAGATGTGTGTTTGCTTTGTATAGTAGATTGCTGCTTCATCATTGCACCTCAGGAGCGCACTGCTATTGAGAACGCATTCTCCAACATCAAGAAGTTTGGCTTTTTTCATCGAGTTAGGAGTCGAGGTGCATTGTACGAATATAACGAGCTGACCTACTCTTTCTTGGCGGCGTGTGTACTACATAATTGTGAGATTCAGTTTGATTTTACAAAATGGTTGCTAGCCTACAGCTGAGCGGCCATGCAAATGTGCATAGTAGATCAACAAGGGTGTTGCAAATTTAGGATTGTCAAACAATGCAAATGATTGGAGCATTGAACTGCGATTTGCATCATTGCTTTGCACACCCTTGGGGAGGTTCGCTCAAGCGCAATGTGACAACTTGGCCTGAACAAAGAACATTTTTGTTACTATGGAACTCCCCGTTTGAGGTGTTTGTGGTTTTCCGCGTCGAATTGTATTTCACACCCAAATCATGCCATTTGCACAGATAAATGGGAGATCAAAGGGTGAGACAACAATAATGGATATGGTTGACAGCCACAAGATGGTGAAACACAAGGCAAACGGGAAAGATCTCAACGCGTCTTTTTTCCTCGCCCCCAAAAGCGCCAAAAAGGCGACAGCCAGGTAACAGGAAAGCGAAAGGGAAGCGACAGGTAGGCGACAGGCAGCCGAGAGGAAAGCGACAGGCAAGCCACAACAATGCAACAGGGGAGCGACGGGGTAACACATTGGGTGACAGGGAGGCAACAGGGAGGCAACAGGGAGGCGGCAGGGAGGCGACAGGAAGGTGACAGGCAAGCGACAGGCAAGCGACAGGCAAGCGACAGGAGAGCGACAGGTTACCACGTTGGGCGACAGGGAGGCGACAGGGAGGCGACAGGGAGGCAACAGGCAGGCGACAGGGAGGCGACAGGAAGGCGACAGGCAAGCGACAGGCAAGCGACAGGCAAGCGACAGGAGAGCGACAGGTTACCACGTTGGGCGACAGGGAGGCGACGGGGAGGTGACAGGGAGGCGACAGGGAGGCAACAGGAAGTAGCGATAGGAGAGTGACAGGAAGGAGCGACAGGAGGGCGACAGGAGAGCGACAGGAAGGCGGCAGGCAAAAAGTAGGGTGGCGACAGGAAACGACCGGAAGCGACAGGAAGCGACAGGATAGCGACAGGAGGGCGGCAGGAAAGCGACAGGGCAGCGACAGGGGAGCGACAGGGGAGCGACAGGGGAGCGACAGGGAAGCGACAGGCAAGCTACAGGGGAGCGACAGGGGGCCAAAGTGCCAAAAAAGCTACATGGAGGCGAAAGGGAGGCGACAGGATGGCGACAGGGGAGCGAGGCGGCCCGAATCTAATAAAGGAATGGGTTTCACGTTTTCGAAGACAGAACGGGCGCCATCCCCGGTGGTTGCCGAACTCCCGAAGTGTGCCACTTGCCCGTCGAGCCTCGAGCACGCGGTCTCACTTCTACAAGAATGCAGCCTGGTTGGGGACATAGACCCACGGCATATCGTGTCCGTGCTATCGGACTACGGCTTGGATGACTTTATCAGTGCCCGGATCAAGGAAATGGGATACTGGGGTATTTGTGCCTGGATGCACACGAGAATGCTTCGGCCGGATGTCGGTCCGTTGTCGCCTCGGTTCTATGCGGTTGTTCTTGCGGCCCTGTTCAGGCTGGCAGAGCCCGGTATCGATCACCGGCTTATTTTTTTGAAGCAGGAGTTTCAGGTCGATTACAAAGCCGGGATCGCTGTCGTCGATAGCCTGATGGTGGATCACACCTCCTCTTGGGAGGGACCGGAAACCCGGTACAAGCCACGTTTTCCGTATAGCGGTGTTTTGTTACAGGCTCAGCGAAAGATGCAGAAGTACAACGATGTCGCGAGTGCGATGGACGAGTCGCAGAAGTCCGAGGTCGCGGCGGATGTTGCGAGAAAGATGGGCTGGGCTCCCAAACCCGCGTCGACGATTACCGAGGGCTACCGGCATAGCGTGTACGGCCTTCGTCTGTAATAAGTAAAGGATCTACTATGTGATGGTATGCAGAGCGCCCGGGGTTCGATATCGCATCTGTCACGAGAAGTGTCACACCAGTTGTTACATAGCGATGGGATTACCCGTACAGGGAATATATCCTTTGTCCAGCAGCTAAGGGGCCACGATATACGTTATTTCGGGCGGCGTGGCAGTGACTCCTTGTTGGCCAATGACGGGCTGCTTGAGTTCATAGACATGGCAGTGAAAGTTGCCAAACGAGAGTGGGAGCGTGTACACGGGGTCACATGGGTCGGGGAGCACAACCACTTACATGACACTTGGGTAACGTGGACTGCCGTACCCGACTGGGTGCGCAAAACACTCGCCATTCCCCAGTGTATGAACACGGTTAGCTTTTTGGTGTTCATGGTTCTCGATTTGCTTTTCTACGTGGGCGTGCTCCGTGCCATTAGGTTCCTGATACGGGACACGCAGATTCGGTGGATTGGGCGTAACAGACAGGATATCGAAAGCATGGTTGCCTTTCCGGGGACTGTTGCATTGATGACCCTGGCTTTTGCTGTCATTCGTGTGTGCATCCCCTGGGCACAGAAGCCTGGCCTGATTATCACCTTTTTCTTGACGCTGTATGTCTATGTTCAGCAGAATCACGTCCAGCGACGAAGCATTTTGGATGTAGTTTGAGGCAACCGTGATCACCCATGACCTGCTGTTATATAGTCGGATGATGCCCATCTTCCTGATACGCATACCACCACCCGTGTTTCTGATACCGCGATCCTGTGCCACTGTAGCGAGGGGGTGCATACTAGTTAGAAAAGACAATTACCACGGGGTCATGGAGGTTCCGGGTGTTTATAATACGCTTTTGTCCATCATGTTTAAAATGGGGTTGGTGTCCGTGGTTGCTAGCAGGACCGACCGCGCACTGGTGGTTGACGGCGCCTCTGGGCTACAGGATCTACTCGAGGTTAGGTATGGGATGTACAATGCTATTGCCAGCGACCACGTATACACGGTACGATTGCTGTTGTGCGATTCGGAGTGGATGGAGCGTCTCATCGACGTGATATTGAAAACACTACAGGGTGTGTGTAAGGAATTCAACGTGGCCACACAGGACGTCCTTGGCGGGAGTGTTTCCTTCGGGTTAACGGCGTGTCACCTGGTGGATCGGACCTCGGTGTCTGTTCTGTGGGAGGAACACGTTGTGATTTCCCGTGTCGTCATGCAGTACATTCTGTCAGGTTCAAGGGAAATCGTACTGCCGCAGCTGGACACGTCCGTCACGAACGACAACATTGTTTCCGTGTACAACATACCATACTACCTGTATTCCATCCTCTCCACCCTGGTAAACAGGGACCCACACACGTGGGATAAGGTGTGGCCTGGTGCTGTCGTCGATGAAATCACCGTGTGTCGTGTGCTTGTCAGTGGGGTGGATGAGGACGATGGGGTGGTGTCCGCGACCGAGAAAGTCCTGCAGGACCTGCTGGCGGAGAAGAAGGGCACGTCCCCCCGCAAACTGCGTCAGCGTATCATGCCACTTTATACCGAGATTGCCGCCACTGTCTCGGTGTAGTTGGATCAGGGTGATGAACCCAGATTTGGCGCTCGTTTGGAGGGATGCGATCGACTGGGTTACCATCCTGCACGCTGCCTGTGCGGCTTCCGGTGATAGTGCGACTAGGGTGACGACGGTCGTGGATGTGTATAACATTGGCATAGACAACAGGATCGCGAATGCTAGCAGGGTCATCCTGGCCAACCGGAGTCACCAAATCTGCATCTCTACCATGCGGGGTGAAGAGCTGTCGCCTGATGTCACCCGTATATTCCTGTCCAGGGCAGAGGGGGGTACCACGGCTATAGGCGCGGCGCCGTCCGCGAGTGTCGGTCACAGAGACAAAGGGTCGCCGTCCGCTAGTGACGGTCACAGAGACAACGGGTCACCGTCCGCGAGTGTCGGTCACCGAGACAAAGGGTCACCGTCCGCGAGTGTCCTTCACAGAGACAACGGGTCGCCCTGTCATTCATGGTTGGCGGTGGTGGTGCTCCCGATCCCACCAGAGCGGTATGCGCCCTATCACCCGTACTCGTCGGCGCTGGCGCTCCCGACCTCTCCGGCTCTGGACCGATGTGCCGAGCCACAGGCGCCGTCCTGGCCCTGGCCGGTCTTTCCAACGCCTCGACGTTGTGTCCCAGGCTGGGATCAGGTGCCATATGCGCTCTGGTTTCCACGGGATGAGGTGTGGCCATCCTTTCAGGCGTGAAGTAGTCCGAGGGGAGGGCCGTCCCATAGCCATCAGAGTGCCCCTCGGGTCCGTATCCATTGCCCCGGCATCCTCCTTCGGCTTTGGAGACCCGCGCTTCTGGTAGCGCCGGGCCTTGCTGTTGCTGCTGCCGGAGTGGCCGGCCTCGTCCGAGCCCTCCGCGGGGGTCCTCAGGTTGCGGGCCTTGCGGCACTGCTTCTCGCACGTCGTGATCATGTCCTCTATGTCACCTCCCGGTCCGCAACACGCCCCCCCGCTTCCCCCGACAGGACGTGCGCTGCAGCCCACTGCTGGGAAGACGACTACGACGTCCTTTTGGCTATCCGACACCTACTGGCAGCCACGGCCCCGCGCCCACAAGCCCACCAGCAACCCACGGAACCGCAGGAGCTCGACCACCCCATGCCACCACGCTCCATATCCCCGCGTCCACCGCAGACCAGAACGCGGAACACCAGCGAGAGGAGCCCGACCCCGACCGCGCCGCCACGCCCCCACCGCCCCCCCCCCCAAAAGGACATCTACGCCACACTGGCCAGCACCCTAGCCCCCATGGACGCCGAGCAGTACCACCAGTCCATCCAACGAGACCTCCCTGAGGACCACGCGACCCTCCAGGGGTGGAAGCAGGAGAACAGGAAGCACAACGAGTGGGGCACAGAGGAAGACCTTCTCTGGGAAGACACCTGGAAAGGCACCACGGACGCCTTCCTGGAAGCAGCAGCCAAAACCTACCTGCGCCCGCCCGGGGACACTAGACACGGCCTCCACGCCCTCCTAGCGTTCCACAGCTGGAAACACCGCCACACCATGACCCTCCACCCCCTCGACCACAATCCACACCGATGGACACCTGAAGACGACGCCACCGCCGCCATCACCGTACAGCAAAGCCCCGAGAACCCGGAGGAATACCACATCACCTGGAACGATCCGGCACCCCACCCCCCCGCCTCCCCCACCCTCCCAGATGTGTTCGCCACCATCAGCGCAGAACTCCAGGAGGCGAAAGCCCCACAACAACTGGACGAAGAGATGCTCCAGGTTAGGGTTAGGGTTAGGGACTCGAGGCGGAGCGTGCGACACCCAAGCGCCTCAGAACCCTAGTACCAAGAACATGCATGCATGCCTTTGGAACGGGATACGCCAGGAAGTCCGGTGAACCCCTAGGGTTCCGCCCAAAGGAGGGGACGTGCGCAAGCACGGGGCCACACCCTCCCGGCGAGACAAGCACGTCACGCTGGCGGCGATCAGCCCTCCCGGTGTTGCCCGGGGCCGCTTTGTTGGGGGCCAACAGTCAGGTCTAGCGGGATGTAAGCCGCCTCCCCTCTTCACGCGCGGAGCCTCTTCCTGTCCGTCACAGGGGCGACGCCAGGGGGCACCACGGGGCGCCTCTCCACGACCGAGTGCACCTACCTACCTACCTACCTACATGCACGAAGAGATGCCCCAGGCACCATCCCCACCAACCACACAAGACAAACCACGCACAGAGCCCCTCACCCACCCCATCAGCACAATGGAACTCCCCCCACAACACCGCACCACCCCGGACCGAAACGGGTTTCGAGACCTGCCACGGGAATGGGCGGTCCACAACGGCACACTCCGATGGGACGAAATCACACCGGGGCTCCAGGCCATCCGCCTCCACTCGATCACCGAGCCCACCACCACCTGGGCACTACCGACGGGCCGCCACCACCTCCTCCTCACCGTCCAAGGCGATGCCACGATCACACCCACGGAGGGAGACCCCGTAACAGCAGCCCCCGCCCACGCCGTCCACATACCCCCGCAAGCATCGTCGGCACCTATGACGGTACATCCAGGCCCCACCCCATGGCAAGCCATCGTCATCACCTACCCCGCCTCCAACGACCACACACACACCTGGCAGCAACGGTGGGAGGACATCCGGGGGGACCTCCTCCAAGAACACCTAGGGCTCACACGCACCCATCACACCCTACACCCGGTACAAGGAGTAGGCCAAGCACCACACGGCATACACGCCCCGGGAGTATGGGCGTACGCCACACCAGGAAAACCCACAAGCAGCGGAGGACATCAAGACCGCCCTATCCATCCAGCAAGCCCAGACCCAAACCCCGCACCGCAACACCCAACGAGGCTACACCATTTGGTGGGCATACAAAGACCACGACACCCTCACCCCCCGACCGGGGGCCCCCCCTCTAGACACCAACACAACCGCCCTCCTCCAAGCCGCAACAGCGGCAGCCACACAGGTAGGGGCCCCGGAAACCTGGGGCCCACAATACCTGGTCGAAACCAAAGTGGCGCCCCACGCAAAGGCCCAAGACAAGCCCCCAACACCAAAGCCGCTCCACCCCCCACTCAAGCTAGACCCGACGGAACACACCCCCCAGGACGAATGGGCGACCCACTACATCATCCCCCACACCACCACCCGCAAGAACGACGCCGCCAAGATCACCGTCACCCGCCACCTCCCCCACACCACACAGGTGTATGAGCTGACGGCCCCCAACGTCCTCGTCACCCGTCGCCGACACGACGAGCGATACACCATAAAGGCGGAAGGGGCCGCCGCGACCACCCTGTACACATGGGCAACACGGGGGGACGTCACACACCCCACCCTCCACCACGCCCCCTCCTGGCCCACCCCCTTCCACACAGCAGACCGACCCAACAAAAAGCCCAAAACACACAGGTATGCACACCCCCGCCTAGGAGGCCCAGCACCGACACGATGCGAGGCGCAAGGCCCGCACCCTCCACGACGACCACACCATCCCTCGCATCAGCGCCCCCCCCGCCAGGGTGTCAGATGCCACCCACAACCGCACGATCACAGGCATCACCACGCACTGCATGAACCCAGCGGCGTCGCGGGCAGATGCCGTGTGGATCAGCGAAGGGCGCTCCCACACACGGGCGGTGGCGTGCCTCCACAACATCCAACCCCACAAACTCCAGCGCGCCGTTGGACCCTTCGCCGTACACGTCACCCCGTACTGCATCGACCACCCCCGGTGTGAGCACCATGACCCGCCCTGCTCCACCCCATGCACCTCGCCCCTGCGCCAACTGCTGCCGGCCCCCACCATCACGCGCAACATGTACTGACGCGTTCCCGTGGGGGGCCGGCCACGGGACGCTGCGGTGGACACGCGCAAGTGAGCAGGCAGGCAAAGCACTACGCTCACAGGGGCATCAATGCGCTCATGTCATGTGACAAAGCGTTTCAGAATCCTTGCCACTCTGAAATGAGGGAACGAAAGTATGTACAGCAACACATCAGGATATGTACACATGGGGTTAAGACTGGACTGGGGTAAGGGCATCACAGGACAATAGACACTCTATCCCAACTTGTATCCCAATCCCAGGTCCGACCCTCTCAGTGGCTGGTGGGGGCGGGGGCTCAAACACAGCCCATCCCCTGCTCAGTCCGGACCCTGAAACCCCGCCAATAGGGGAGGTGTCCTGCCCAGCCACAGGCGAGTTCCTGGGAACCAAGGGTCTCCAAGGCCAACCAACAGTGGCTCTTCATGCTCCCTTAACGGCAGGTTCCAACACCTCTCTGGGCCAGAGATATGGCTCCGCCATTATCCCCTAGGAGTTGGTAGCTGAAAATGGGCTGTTTCAGCCCAAACTGATATTAGCTCCAAAGTATCCAATATTGACCCCTCGCCTGGACCCGCCAGAGGTAGGGACGAGGCAACTGACCCTATGCCCTTCGAATACGAACTCCCTTGGAGCCCTCACCCAACCTGGTTCCCTCTGAAGTCTCGGCGTCAGGGCACCACGGGTTCGTCAAGTGGGGTCATAATTGCCAAAATGCCAGAATCGGCCGTCTCGGGCGACCGTCCAGGGTAGGAAATCTTGGCGATATTGACGCGCCAAGCCTTGATTCACAACCCTTGATATCCCCTTTGGTCCCATGCCCTGGGTTATCGCTTGCTGTCACGCTGGCTGCTTACTGTTCACCGAGGGGATGACCACACGGACGGGGCAGAAAGCAACATACGGTGCAAAGGGGGGGATCGTGGATCGCACCAAACGTTGAATAACTCCGGATGAGCCGGAGGAGCAAATACGAAACTCAATGGCATTCAATCCTTGGTCATATGCTACAATATTCGCCCTTCCTTCCTGGCTAGATCGCGTGCACCATGGAGATATGGTAATTCCAATATGGCATACAATGGCAAAAACAGCGAAATTTGGCCCAAATGGCCCGCACTCATGATTCCATATCTCCATGGCCACGGTGAGGATTCTCCCAACCAAAAATGCTATAAACACATGGGACTTAGGTCCCAATATGTGCCACTTGCCAACCCTCATGATCGCCTCTAGCTATTTTTCTCATTGGAGGGAAAGTGACACACAAATGGGGCAGCATGGCAACATACCCCAAATTGGGTGACTCACAACTCTCCCATTGAGAGGAGAGGCCACCTGGGGAAACACCCCATTCGATGCGGGTTTATGTGCCCTCTCCGAATTGCCCTTACCCTTGGTCAAGTGGCGCACGCAACCTCGGGGGTGAAATCAGGGGGAGAAGGAGTTTGTGGCCATTTTGGGCAAAACGGCCAAAATTCGCCCAAAAGTGGTCCCTCCAAATATCGTATCTCCGTATCACGAAAGAAAGGAGCCTCGGGCTTTTGCATGGACGCAAACCGAAGCTTTGCTTCCCTTTTACAACAAGGGTTGAGGTTCAAAGCATAATGAAAGCATTTTTAACACCTCAATCCTTGAAGCACACTATTTATGGGAAAAAGTGCATATATCGGCGATATTGGCATGAACATATCTTTGGGTCATTGAGGAACAAAAATGTGAGTAAACACGTTTGGAGTAGGCCCATAGTGGGTGCTTTCAAACATGCACACTATGGTTGGATTGTCTCCGCCCACTCGTGTCATTAGTGCTTGCATATGAGCGCGTGTGCAAAGAGGCAATGTGGCACGCGTGCTCACAAGGCGAAGTTATATAAAATAGAAGACAAGGTTGTAAAAATCAACCAAGCCGTCCACCATGTCCTTCGTGGTCTCTACTTTACATATTGCCTTGGTTCGAGGCTCAACTCCCCATAGGCTTCGAGTACGACCCTCGGGGGTTTGGCCATTTTGGCCTAATTTTCGACCAAAACTTGCCCTCTTTTGAAAATAGAGTTTTGGTACGCATTGAATTGCGTGGAGCCATCGTTGAGTTGGCTCGAGAAACGAAAATGGCCTCGGGCTTTTGGTCTTGTGAGCATTGTGTTCGGTCATTAACGTTCATGCTCACAAGGCCACAAAGTTAGCGTTTGCGCACGCAAACGACTTGGGTTTGCGAGACCCATAGGCTGCCTAAAACACCGCCATTGCCCGCTTCCCTATACAAGATAATATGCCCGCGTGAAAGGGGCATGGATGAAAGACATAGGGGGGAGATGTAGGGTTCCTTCCGAACTCATGGTCCTTGAGAAGCATGAGTTCGCACGATCGACGGAAAGCCTTGCGCGCTGATTTTCTCAAAAACGCAACGGCGAAAAATTCTGGTGAACACACCAGATGAAAGTACAGAAAGAATCCTCTAGATTCAGCCCCTATGTTCTCTTAGAACCTCAAAGGTACTTGAGAAAAGTCCAGACCAAAACTCGCCACGGAGAAGCGACGAATGCGCGCGACCAGGCGACATCAGGCGGCGATTTCACGACAATTAGAAATCGCGGTAGAAATCGGGTATTTCACCGATTTCTGACCGAAAATCGCCTATGACAATAAAATCACGGTAATTCTACATCGATTTATTGGTTAGAAATCGGATTCCAGATTTCGCGGGTTAGAGAACAGGGATAGCCGGTGTCAACGGCTTCCGCACGGGTGTGACGGCTCGCAGGCCTCCGGGCCATGGGCCATAACGGGTGTGACGGCTCACATGCCTCCGGGCCATGGGCCATAGGTTCTGGGTACTGCTTCACCCCCCTCCTTAGAGCAAACCCTGGGGGGGGGGCTCGATAACACCCAAGCATGGCAGCGGGTACCCAGGACCATCCCCTGAAGGGGGGGGGTGTCACATCCTTCTTCAGGCTGATTCGCAGGTTAGGCTGCCCAAATCTCACAGTAAGACAGGTACGGTGCTGTAGACATTAGTAACTGCAAGTATAGTATCAAGTATCAAGTCCCGGGTCCTGGCGGCGATTGTTCGGCATCCAAAGGACCCGTTAACCCATACCAGGCGCACCGGGTGCCGGCTGCTACGGTCACCACCACAGTGGCAGTGGCATACAGAGCCAAAATAGGCGTCACACGACGACCGAGGTGGTCCCACAGGTCGAGAGCGACCACAAAGATCCATCAGGCTACCCCAACATTCCCAAGGCCCGCCGACTGGGGAGAGTCCCCACGGGTCCTTCCTCGGGCGCACCATGTCCATATCCATACGACGCGAGTCCAGAGTGGTACAGCCGAACGAGCTCCTCCTTAAGGGATCGGGCATCAAGGCCGTCTTTTCCCTCGCCCTATTACCACGAAGGCCATACATGAGGGAGTCCTCATGCAGTGTGGGCGGAGGCGTCGACTCCTCAAACCACCAGTTTTCCAGGCAGACTGACCGAGGTCAGGAGCACCGGAGGCCGCCATCCGACTGCAAGTGCGTCTGCGAGTCGGTAGGCTCACACTGGGACTGACAGTGGCGGACCGCTGGGAGTGTAGTCAGGCAACTGGGCTTCCCGCCTGGCGCCATCAGGATCTCCACACATCACAGCGAATAGGGCACACGGTATCACGGGCACTCAAACAGAAGAATCTGTACTTAGGTACTGGTCCAGGCTGGACCTTAAGTAAAAGCATGTAAACGGCGACTCAGGGCGCCTGCGTATACGATTCGCATCCCTTCGGAGGGGAAAAACAGTCCACACTCCGGTGATGGGCTGAAGACAGCAACATACAGATGCACATATCCTGGAGGGCAGAAAAAGCAATAATCAGGTAAACAGGCGTGTAAACACACTCTGGACAGAGTGCCAAACCACGCCCTGGTTAGGATAAGGCATATGCAGGAGGGTGGACAGGAAAACGCCTGAGTTCAGGCCATATATAGTCAGCTGACACACGTCGACTGGTCTGGATTCCGCAAGTGCCATGGAACCAGACCACACACCAAAAAATCGCAATGCCGATGACAGCGGCATCCGTTGCGCAACGTCGTATGGGCTTCAAGGCCCCAAGAGCTCAGAAATATGAAGGTCAGTTGCCCTACCTGGTTTTCCAAGGATTCAGCAGGTGGGGAGTGACGAATAGAATTGAAAGAGAGGGGCCATCCTCCTCTGGATTCAGCAGGGGGGGGTACATGGCCACTCTGATGGCAGGTCACCGAAAGATGGAAGAGAGCAAGCAAGTGAGGGACGATCCGCCGACCACACAAGCGCTCAAACTGCATCAGGGGAGAGCCCAGGGCGCTGATCAGGCACCCCTGGCTGCAATCGCCCGGGTGAGTGCTGCCAAGTCCGAGACATGGATCTTGGTCTTGTGCTTGCGGATGTACTCCATGAAGGGTGTATTGACCCGCGGCACGAACGAGGAGACAGGTTCCCAGGTGTCGTGGGACGGCCCATAGCCTCGCCATCGAACCCTGAACTCCAGACCCCCAGGTGCCGTGGCTTTGGGACCCTGAGCCAGGATCTTTTCGACAGTATAGTCGTCCTGCTCAGCATAATCGTCGTCCGAATCGGCCTCATGTGCGGCGTAGCTCAGGGACACATGCTGGCCACGGAGGTCGGGTTCCCGCACACGGAGTTGACTCTCGTGGCGCTCTCGGAACTGTCCGTGACCCACCTTGATGCGGTAGGTGTCCTCACCAATCCTGCGGACCACCTCGCCGGGTGTGAACCAGGTTTTGGTGTGGTGGGTGCCCATAGGGCGGGGTGTGATCACCCACACCGGGTCTCCCACCCTGAACTTCTGCGCTGTTGAGCTCGGGGCAGACTTCTGACGCTCAGCATGCTCCTTCTCGAGCTGCTGGCGGATGTCCCGCGCCGTTTGCTCTTGCCGCGCAAAGAATTCCTTGGCATCCATGGCCATGCCATCACCAGACAAGGGAAGTCCCCGACCAAGGGGGTCCCTGCCGAACAGAATCTGGTGAGGGGACAAACCGCCCGGCGTGGGGGTGTCGTGATGGGCCTTCAGAGCAGGCCACATTTCCTCAAACCAGTTCCGCCGTGGATTGGTGATGTGGATCTTGCGCAGCTTCTCGAACAGCTGCCGTCCAGCCACTTCAGCACGGCCGTTAGACCGGCTGAGATAGGCGACGCTCTCGGAATGACGTATCCCCATGAGGGAACACATAGCCTTGAACCAGCCACCAGTAAACTGGGGCCCTCGGTCACTGCACATGGTGCGGGGGATGTCAAAGACGGTCAGCCAATGACGAATCATCATGACTGCCACTTCCTTGGCAAGCAACCCCTTTTTGCGTGCCGGAACGGCTACTACGTAGACACTGTGGCGATCCACGCAAAGAACCACACAGTCAAAGGTCTCCTTGCCAATGTGCACTTCGGGCATGGAGAAGACGTCCATGGCCACGCTCTCCATGGGCTGGTCAGGAACCGGGGTCCATTAGGCTTCCCCCTTGACGTTCCGGTTATCGGGATTGCAGGCCTGACAGACCGAGCAACCCTTCCTGACCTTCTGGATGGCGGTGTAGAGAACGATATGGTCGATCTCGAACCGACGCTGCATGTCAAGGGCTTGCTTCTTGACCCCTGGGTGCAGCATGTGGTGGTGCAAAGCTTCACAAAGCTCAAGCACCCGGGACTCCGGTACTAGCAGCTTACCATTCCGGTACAGCTTGGCATCTTCCTCAGTCAGCCCCTTTGGCCACTTCTGCCCGTCGTCAGGGTCGGTCACAGCCCTTTACTCGGCCGCAAAGGCCTCAGACTTGGCGTAATCGTCGGTTCAGTCGTCCTGGAGGCAAGACTCCGGGAAGAGGTGCTTGTCGGACTCAGCTCCCTCAGGGGCGAGTACTCTGACCGCTCTGCTCACCCTCGTTGCGAGGGGGGCATCCGCAGCCATGACGACGAAGCATTTAACACCCTCCTCCTCCATCAGGCGCTCCATCTCAATGATCTTTTTGGCCTCAGCGGTCTCAGCCTCATCGCCATGGGCAGAGATATCCGTCATGCCCTTGCTGGCGGGATAGGCCCACCTACTGAGACAGTCCGCCACGGTGTTATCCTTTCCAGGAATATACACAACCGTGAGGTCGAACTTGGCCAAGGTCTCATGCCATCTTGCCCGTCGGGAGGCGGGACCTGAGGGGGTGTCCACGTGCTCCTTGTGCCACGACTGCAGACTCTGATGGTCGTTGCAGACGGTGACGGGATGGACGGCTATGTACCCAGCCCATTTCCTGAGAGCCATGACAATGGCATACGCCTCCTTTTCACGGGGCGTCCACGTCCGTCTCTGGCCTTCCGCCAGGACTTGGCTCCAGAAGGCCACGGGCACGTGCCTCCCGTCGTCAAGCACTTGCTCCAACACAACGCCAACGGCGTAGTCGGAAGCGTCGGTGCGCAGGACGAACCCTCGGTCGGGATCCACGAGGTGCAGACCCACTGCGGATAGCAGCGCCTGCTTCATCCCCTCAAAGGCACGGTCGGAATCAGCATCCCAGACCAGAGCCTTCTTGGTCCCCTTCTTGGTCTCCTCTCGGTTGCCCCTGAGCATGGTTGTCATGGGGGCTGCATACTCGGCATACATTTTGATATACCCCGAGTAGTAATTGCAGAACCCCAGATACGCCCGTAGCTCAGAGACCGTTTTGGGCTTTTCCCAGTGCTCGATCGCAGCCACCTTGCCAGGTATGGGCTTTCGCTGCCCGTTCCCAACTACGTGGCCAGCGAAGACCACCTCGCTCACCGCAATGGTGGCCTTGTCACTGCTGCCCGTGAGTTTGTGCCGAACCAGAAGGTCCAGCACTCGAGTGACGTCCCTCTCATGTGCCTCCAGGAGCTCCTCGTAGCTCATACTGGGGTCCCCGGACGCGATGATCACGTCGTCCACGAAGGGGTCCGCACAGTCACGCACCGGCTCAAGCAGGTTCTCCAGCATCCGCTGAAAAGCCGCATTGCCATTGGTAACGCCCATAGGCATCACCTTCCACTGGAGAGGTCCGAGTGGAGTGCTCATGGCTGTGCAGGCACGGGAATCCTCGGCGAGAGGCATCTGATGATAACCATGTTTCAGGTCAATCACCGTGAAGATCCTCCGCCGGTGTTGTTTTTGCAGCATGTCTCCGATGAGGGGCAGCGTATAGCTGTCATGCTGCGTTTGGGCGTTCAGGCCGCGGTAGTCGACCACGAGCCGCCACTCACCGGCAACCTTCTTGGGGACGACGAAGCACGGAGAGGCCCATTCGGAGTGGCACGGCTCGAGCCAGCCTCTCTGGATGAAGTCACGGAGGATCTTCTCCATGGCCTCATTCCTCTCGCCCCTCAGGGCAAACTCCCGGTGACGATACACACGGGGGTCCTGCTTCAGTGGTATCTTGGCCTCGCCATACGGTCCACGCACCGGTGGGGGAAACACAGGCTTTCCGCTGAAGAAGGTGTCACCATACTTCTGCTTCAGCCTGGCCCTCAACGCCTGGATCCTGGGGCAATCATCGGACTCCGCCTTGGCTTTTCCGGGCACCTGGACCACGGAGCTTACTTGAGGGGTAGCGACCCCGCTCGTCTTCGGCTCAGGCGGTCTTCCCAGGTGGCCCAAAGGGCCATCTCTGGTCTTGCCTCGGAATAGATCGCCGTAGGTGGGTGGGTTACCGCCGGGCGGCTCGTCCTGGCTGGACATGTGATCCAGCACCCTCTGTACGAAGGTATTCCCATCATAGGACCCGGAGACGATGGAGTCCACTTCCCACCAGGCTCTGTCCTGGCCCTTGCCCTCACGCTGGTTTCCCCAGTCGTGAAAGGGCTGATCCATATACCCCTGAACCAGATCCAACTCCTCTTCAGTGAGGGGGTCTTCCGATTCTCCGATGTCAACGGGGGGAACCGCAAAGCATTGCCTCCATGGCTCCGCTATGATGCGGTTGACACACAGGAAGTCCGTCGCGTCGGCCTGATCAAGGCCCCCATCCACATAGTGGAATTCCGTTGGCCATCTCTGGGGTGGCATTGGCTGTCCCTTAGCGTCCTGATAGACACTCTCTCCAGCCGGTAGGACGACCTTGTTTAAGGTCATGTTGGTCAATGAGACTACCCAATGTCGGGTACTTTCCTCCTCGGTGCATCCCATAGGAACAACCAGCACTGCCTTGGAGCGGTCCTTGCGAATCTTCGCTATCGCTCTTGGAATGTCCCAACGGGGGCAATGGATCCACATCAATCCCTGATGCGGACCCCAGTGCTTCTTCCACGCGGAGTCCTGGGCGCTCCAGTACTTCTCAAACACCCGAAGATGGACGGATGTTCCTGAAGAGAACGCATCCAGGGCCAGATCCGAAGCTCCCAGGTCCGCAACCACTCGGCTCGCCACTTCCGGCCTTACGCCGTACTCTGGGTTTGCTGGCCCAGTTGGCTCAGTGCCCAGTGCGGCTACTTCGAGCTGATCGCGTTCGGGGTGGATCCATTGGCATTCCACATGGTGCTCAGGTGACGATAGCCACGAGAGCTGGTCGTCCTGGTACAGGGTCATCGAGGCCTGGGCCGGGAGAACGCCAGAGTGTAGCGTACTACGTCTTGACGTTAACCCTGAGATCCCAAATCCCTCAGGCGGCACCATGCAGAACAACTCCGTAATCACAGCTGATTTAACAAACAGGACATTTGGTGCCTAAAACAAGCGATAATGTTTTATAATAAAACATGCGCTATTTACAACACAGTGCGATCTCGATTTATCTACAATGCGCATGCGCGACCTGCGATGCGGGCAGTGCACTGGTCTGCTGCACTCCCACCCAAGACAGTCCAAGGGGACCAGGGGCTGGCTGACACACACAAACAGTGGCAGCCAGTGCACTGCATGCCATGATCTGCCGATCTGCAGAGAGTCAAAGGAAAGAAAACAGTGAACTATAAACATAATATAGACAACGTGCATGCAGCGCAACGTATGTAACAGCAGAGTGCAAAGTACACACACATTGCAAATCCCAGCCAACCCTGCACAGTAAGCTGCCGAAGCATGCAACAAGCCGCAAGCAGAGCAATGCAGGGCAACAGCAAAATGCAAAGTATACCCTCGGAGCATAGCCCTCGGAGCGAAAAGGCTGTTGGCACCAACAAGCAGCAGCGAACAGCAAAAACTCGCTGAGCGCATACACAAACTACCTGCACAGTGGGACTCCAGAGCTGAGCTATTCCCGCTCCGTGCTCATAGTCGTCACCGCGCTGGCACCCTTGAAAAATGGACTCTCAGATTCAGAATCTAAAAACACAAACAAGGCTGCATATCAGTGCATGCCTAAAAGCACAGCGACAGTGTTTTTTCAGAGCCACAGGTGCTTGGTGTCGAACGCAATTTTGTCATGCAACTCATTTGAGCCAGATTCAGGCCAAACCGGCAAAAACAAAAGAAACAATGGCGACGCACCCATGTTGGTCTCACAAACGACCGTGGTCGCTGACATGGCAAGTAGGGAGGCCAGGCTGGGCCTGAAACCAGTGTATGCAGTGGGAGACTGCCACCTACGTGGCCCTCCACTGTGCAAGCGCGCCCGAACACACGCACTGCACAGACACAACCTTGAACTTGTGCAAAAGCACTGATGTCGACTGCTTCGCTCCTGGCGCTCCTGTCCGGACTCACGAAGTCGTTGACAGCGTCGTTGGCTGGCGCCATTTTCTGCCACCACGAGCTCGGCGTTTGGGCCTGCCAGCCGCCATAACAGCTGCAGCGGGTGAAATGGCAGCCGCGACAGCAAAATTGGTCCTCCCTGACGAACTTCGAAAGTCCTTGGCGACCTGGACTGATTTGCTTTGAAACTCCACCAGAGCTTGCTCCAAAATGCAGTCGAGGTTGATCACAGCGGGCACGTCCGCAGATGCCTGATTACCTTCAAGGTCGCCTGGACCGTCGTTCGTTGGGAACGCACTGCCTCACGAAGCGCTTCCTCCCGTCGCTCGGGCACTGACGAACTGCACAGCCGGCGCACACTGGAACTGTCCAAGCTCTTGATCTCGTCAACCGACTTGATCTTACAGCGGCGGCGCGGCATTTCCGTCCCGTGTCTCAATGCAGCCTAACGAAATCGTTTTGGTCAAGTTTGTTAAATTGTAACGTACTACGTCTTGACGTTAACCCTGAGATCCCAAATCCCTCAGGCGGCACCATGCAGAACAACTCCGTAATCAGAGCTGATTTAACAAACAGGACATTTGGTGCCTAAAACAAGCGATAATGTTTTATAATAAAACATGCGCTATTTACAACACAGTGCGATCTCGATTTATCTACAATGCGCATGCGCGACCTGCGATGCGGGCAGTGCACTGGTCTGCTGCACAGAGTCCGTCTCCATCATGAAGTCGTACCCAACAATCATATCCCAGTCCATCTCGGCCTCATAGAAGCGACCATGCAGGAGGATTTCCTTGCCGAGGTCTGGGCGGCTCAGCTCACGATGGTTCACGAACTGCAGCCCAATGGCCGCTTCCTTCGTGCCTCCCACCATGTACTGGCCGTTCGCCACCTTCAACCTGACAGGTTTCCGACTGTCCGTCAAACACTCTGGCGGAAGTAGGCCAGCCTTGACTAAGCTGACCTGGGCGCCCGTGTCGACCAACACGTCGAATACCTTTTCCACTTCCCCGCATAGGGCACCGACCTGAAGATGCAACTGCCGCTCGCGACCGACACGGCGCACGGCGTGCAAGCTCAGGATCTCCGGCCGTTCGAGAAGCTCAACAAGCGACTGGTGCAGGTCGTGGACAATGGGCTCAGGCTGCCCATCTGCAGCATCCAGCTGCGGTCCGGGTGATCCTCCGATACTCTCGGATAGATCTTGAAGTACATCAAACACATTCTTGGTCGCGAAGGACTGACGGGTGCAAGGGTTCGTGCCTTCACTTGCCCTCACCCTGCCTCCGCGACTGGGTGCCCGACCGGGCCTTCCGCCCGCGGCAGTCCCTTTGTGCTTATCGACTCCCGACTGGGATGGTTCGGCGCTTCCCACGTCACCATCCTGCGACCGCCCTAGCTAGGGCCCTTGGCTGCAGGGGCTCCGCTAGGGGGCGTCAGTTGTGGAAGAAGGGGTGTTCTCCTCCGCATCAACCTCGTTGACGCCCTTCTTCCTTCCCTTACGAGTAGGCTTCTTGTCCTTGTCCTTGTTCTGGTCGTTCTGGTTGTTCTCCTTGTTCTTGTTGTCCGACCTGGGGACCCAGTTCCTCTTGATCTCCTGGATCTCCTTGGCCAACTCGGTCCCCTGCGACACCAGCTTGGAGAGCTCGTCCCTGTCCACCTCCACCTTGGCTTCCCGGATACCCGCGGGCGCACGCTTCTTCGACCCGTGCGCCTTCTTGTAAGCCTCCGTGTCGGCCTTGTGGGTGGGGCATGTTCTGTGGTCATGGTTGAAGCCTTTCTTCCTCCCATAACACACGAAACAGCCCTGAGGGTGAGCTCGTATGAACTCCCCAAAGGACAACGGAGGGTCGCCAATGCGGCGAGGGTCCCTCTTCTCCCTCTTCCTCCAACCCTGCTGCAGGGGCTTCCAGTTTCCCGGTTTGTTCCCCGCGCTCAGGTTGTTGGCCACGAAGGCGCAAACGGCCACCTCGGCGGGCTCATCGTCGTCGTCATCGTCGACGAGAGTCTCATCGCCGTCGGCTCCCGCTGGGTCCATGGCAGCTTCCCCGCCCGGTCCCTCGCCAACGTAGTTCACGTCGCGGTCCCCGGGCCTCAACCCGCGGGTGTGGTGGAGGTTCCGGTACTCCTTGAGCACCTCCTCTCCAACCCACTCCAGGATCTCGTCGCAGCTCATCCGCGCCGGGATGGCCTGCAGACGGATGGTCTGGCCGCTCAACTCACACTCGTCAAGGCGCCACATCGCGGTCTTCTCGCGATCGCCCGAGACGGTGATGAGGAGAGCGTTCCGCAGGGAGTGCCGTTTGACATCCCGGGCCACGTTCTTCCTCGTCCAAGCCACCACGTTCGTATGATACTCTTTGGTGAGCATCATCTTGACCGTGTGGTTGGACTTGGCCCGCTTGGATTCCTCCTTGGTGACCCTCTTGATCCATGCCTCCGGCAGCATGGAGAGCAGCCGAACCTGCTCGTCACCCTCGTTCCAATCCTCCACGTTGCAGCGGAAGAGGGTGTAATGCCCTCGGAAGTCTCGCCAGTCCCGTAGGCGAATCTCCCGTCCATCATGCTGAAGCTTGATGGACTTCCACCGCTTGGCAGCCACCTGCGGAGCGTCCACCCGCTCCTGCTCGTTGAGCCACTTCTTGGCTTCCTTGAGGGTCTTGATTCTCCCCTCCTTGGTCGCCACGAAGTATAGCTCTCCGAGCACTTCCGGCAGGCGGTACCTGAACCGTCTGAAGACATATTTCTCCGCATCCGCGGCAGGCATGTCTTCAGTGACGGTCAGCCCCCAATCGTCCAGCTTCTCCAAGAAGCGGTCGAGGTTGAGGGGGTTGCCATCGTACATGGGGGGCTTGATGTCCTTCAAGTCTTCCCACATGGCGGCATCCGCGGCCTTAGAGACCATGAACGCCGGCCGCCAGGTCGACCGAGGTTCCCATCGGCCTCGCCCACGGACTCCCACGGCCGCCACGTCCATCTCCTCCATGGAATCCCTGTGGCTACGCCGCGGTTCCTCCATGTACGCTGAATCTAGATGTTCACGCCGTACTCCTTCCATGTACGCATCCTCATCACGGCGCCGGCGGCTGCGTTCAGCGGCCTCCCGTCGTACACCACGCGGCGGGCTGATGTCCAACTCCTCCAGGTCCAGGTCCAGGTCCTCACCTTCGCCGACATCCCACTCCACGTCTCCTCTGGGGACCTCATCCCTGAGTCCACCATAACGTCCACCAGCCACTGGGATTGGTTCCGGGGCTGGTGCGGGGCGCCGGGGGCGTACCGGTGTCCGCGGTGGAGCCCGGCGGTTGCGGTACTCCGCGCTGAGCCACTCATCACGCCAATCCTCACTGCCACTGCCGGGCGGCACGCGCTCGTTGCGGCGGCCCGCGTTGTGGTGAGAGGGGGCGGTGAGAGAGGGGGCACTGGCGCTGGGGCGACTCCTGGGGGCTCCGCCGGGGGCGTGGGGTCTGCCTGGACCTGGTCCGGGTCCCCAGCCGTCGTCCGACGAGCCAGACTCCAGGGGTGGGTGGTCGCTGCCGACGCTCCCACGGGCTTCCAGCGCGTCCAGCCTCTGCTGCAGGCCGCTGATGACCTTGTTCAGTGACTTGGTCTCGCCCCTGGCGATGTCCAGCTCTTTCTGCGCGCGCGCGGCCACCCTGGCGATGCGAGTCATCTCGCCCCTGCCCGTGTCTACCTCGAGCTCGAGGAACTGGACCCTCCTGCGGAGGTAGACAATCCACCGCCAGGTGGTATCTGGGTCGCCGTTCCCTGGTGGGTCGTCGGGGTCCCCACGGAGTCCTCCAGGAGGGCCTCTGCCGGGTCCGCCCGGTCCAGGGGGTCCTCCCCCGCCCGGTGGTCCGCCTCCAGGGGGTCCACTTGGTGGGCGTCCTCCAGGGGGTCCTGATGGTCCTCCGCCAGGGGGTCCCGGTGGGTCTCCGCCGGGTCGGCTCGGTGGGTCCGAGGATGGGCGCTTCTTCGTGATGCCGAGGTCCATGTCGTCATCCTCGTCCATGTCGCCCCACCTGGGCGTCTCGGTCTCGGAAGACTCCGAGCTCCGGTAGGGAGGAGGGAGATCCTCATCC
The DNA here is from genome assembly GCA_964036045.1 of Eutreptiella sp. 'Long Island Sound 2002'. NCBI lineage: Eukaryota > Euglenozoa > Euglenophyceae > Eutreptiales > Eutreptiaceae > Eutreptiella > Eutreptiella sp. 'Long Island Sound 2002'. The sequence continues at coordinate 23,645,385 of OZ038398.1, read as the reverse complement.
TCACCTTCCGGTTCCATGGGGACCTCTCCGCCTCCTCCGCCCGTCCAAGCCACCACTTGGCGATGTCGGCGGCCTCGTTCGTCCCCGTCGCTGGCGGTGAAGAAGGGGTCACTGTCGTGGGGGTGTCCGCCCGCTGGCCTCCGTGGCCTCTCGGGGGTTTTCCCCTTACCCTTCCTCCGTCGGTGGGCGGTGGGGCCACTGCTCCCACTGCTGCCCGTGTCGGCCTCGTCCAGCGTCATCTTGGAGGAGGCGTCCCCTTCGAAAAGCTTTCGAAGGGTCTCCACTCGTGATCCTCCCGGGGGAGTCTCGCGGCGGAGTTTGGCCTCTGCCTCCTCCATTGCGGCGGCTGTGGCTGCGGCAGCTCGCGCTTCGGCTTCCTCCCGGGCACGAGCCGCTTCGGCTTCCCGGACCTGCTGCAGCCGAGCCTTGTCCGCTTCCAAAGCCGCCAGCTCCGCCTCCGTCTTGGCCCTCTCCTCAGCGACCTTCCGTCGCGCGGCCTCGATGGCGTCCTTCTTGGCGGCGTCCGCCTGGGCCTTAGCCGTTGCATCGGCGTGGGCCCTTTCCTCCGCCTCCTTCTTTGCCCTCTCTTGGGCAAGCGCCTCTTCCAGCGCCCTCACCTCGGCCTCCTTGCGGGCAATGGCCTCCTGCGTCAGGCGGGCTTCCTCGTCGGCTGCTCTGATCCGGGCAGCCACTGCCTCATGGGCGGCCGCAGCCGTGAGACCGGCCCCGATGGCTGCAACGGTCGAGGCGTGGTAGCCCATGCCTCTGCCCCACTCGGTGGCCTCCTCATGGGCGATGCCGACGGCGCCCTCCACGGCAGCGTTCTGCTGCGTGGCCCGTTGCCGGGCAACCCGAAGGTTGCAGGGCACCCCACAGGCGCGCTCACAGGCGCGCGCCACGTCCCCCTGGGTGGGAGCGGCGCTGCTGCTGGAGCTGGCCTGGTCGGCCGGCATCCTCCCGCGGTGGGCCGACTCCACGTCGCTGCTGGGGCCACCTGGGGCCTGCTGGGGCCTCAGGAGCAGCGGACGGGGCTTGGCCTTGGTCTGCTTGGCGACTTCCATGAAGTCACCAAGGGTGGCGTGGCCGGGGTGGTGACCACCATTGGCCCGTTGGGGGCTGTGGGCTGGGGTTCCGCCCTTGGCGCCTTGGGCGGCTTCGGCGGCCAGGGACTCCTGGTACTCCCGCCACTTCCGGTCCCGCTTCCTGTCCCCGGCAGACCGCTTCTCCTTCCCCGGAGACGCGCTGCTGCTGCCCTGCAGCCTGCGCTCGCTCCCCGGTTCCGGGAAGTTCTTCTCGATCATGTCCCACATGGAGACATTGATCGAGGCGCCCGACGGGTACTCGTTGGGCATCTCGTCCTCCTCAATCCCGTCGGGACGCAGCCCTTCGCGGGGCCTGTCCGGCCGGGTCCAGGTCCTCCAGCGCCTCTGCTGGAAGCGGAAGGCAAACCCTTCCGCCCGCAGCCAGTCCTCCACGGCCTGCAGGCGGTCGGGGGCCATGTCCGTGCGGAGCTCGAAGCTCCCGGGCATGCCGCCTTCGCACTGGGGGTGGCTGTGGCGGTAGTGCTGGTCCCAAACCAACCCACGCAGTAGGTACGCTGCATGGGGGTGGGGCCGCGGCCACGTCTTACCCGCTTCTTGCCAGTTTACCATGGCAGCGGGGGGCGTACTTGGTCTTGAGGTCCTTGGTGTGCACTCGTTCCACTCAACGAACTGGTGGTGGTTGTTGAGGCGGGTGCTGCAGCACTGGACTGGGAGTGCGGCCGGTGCTGGTCGGCCGGTGGCTGTGGAGGTGGTTGACGCGACTGGGTGTGCGGCCTTGCTGGTCGGCCGATGGGACTCGCTGTTGAGGGAGTCCTGGTCTGTCCACCTCCTTCACGGTCGCGGCGCGGTCAGGGCGATTCTCTGGACGGCGCTGCGGGCTCCATCACGGGCTCGGCGCTGTCGCTGGGCGGCGCTGCGAGCCGCTGCGCTGCGCTGCGAGCTGCTGCGCCGCGCTGCTGGGGGTTGGTGGCCCCGAGTGGCACGCGAGGGCTGGGTAACCCCGCGGCGACGAAACGCTTTTGACGCGTTCCCGTGGGGGGCCGTCCACGGGACGCTGCGGTGGACACGCACAAGTGAGCAGGCAGGCAAAGCACTACGCTCACAGGGGCATCAATGCGCTCATGTCATGTGACAAAGCGTTTCAGAATCCTTGCCACTCTGAAATGAGGGAACGAAAGTATGTACAGCAACACATCAGGATATGTACACATGGACCTAAGACTGGACTGGGGTAAGGGCATCACAGAACAATAGACACTCTATCCCAACTTGTATCCCAATCCCAGGTCCGACCCTCTCAGTGGCTGGTGGGGGCGGGGGCTCAAACACAGCCCATGCCCTGCTCAGTCCGGACCCTGAAACCCCGCCAATAGGGGAGGTATCCCGCCCAGCCACAGGCGAGTTCCTGGGAACCAAGGGTCTCCAAGGCCAACCAACAGTGGCTCCCTATGCTCCCTTAACGGCAGGTTCCAACTCTCCTTCGAGCGAGAGATATGGCTCCGCCATTATCCCCTAGGAGTTGGTAGCTGAAAATGGGCTGTTTCAGCCCAAACTGATATTAGCTCCAAAATCTCCAAAATTGACCCCTCGCCTGGACCCGCCAGAGGTAGGGACGAGGCAACTGACCCTATGCCCTTCGAGTACGAACTCCCTGGAGCCCTCACCCAACCTGGTTCCCTCTGAGGTCCCGGCGTCAGGGCACCACGGGTTCGTCAAGTGGGGTCATAATTGCCAAAATGGCAGAATTGGCCGTCTCGGGCGACCGTCCAGGGTAGGAAATCTTGGCGATATTGACGCGCCAAGCCTTAATTCACAACCCTTGATATCCCCTCTGGTCCCATGCCCTGGGTTATCGCTTGCTGTCACGCTGGCTGCTTACTGTTCACCGAGGGGATGACCACACGGACGGGGCAGAAAGCAACATACGGTGCAAAGGGGGGGATCGTGGATCGCACCAAACGTTGAATAACTCCCGATGAGCCGGAGGAGCAAATACGAAACTCAATGGCATTCAACCCTTGGTCATATGCTACAATATTCGCCCCTTCTCCCTGGCTAGATCTCGTGCACCATGGAGATATGGTAATTCCAATATGGCATACAATGGCAAAAACAGCGAAATTTGGCCAAAATGGCCCGCACTCATGATTCCATATCTCCATGGCCACGGTGAGGATTCTCCCAACCAAAAATGCTAGAAACACATGGGACTTAGGTCCCAATATGTGCCACTTACCAACCCTCATGATCGCCTCTAGCTATTTTTCTCATTGGGGGGAAAGTGACACACAAATGGGGCAGCATGGCAACATACCCCAAATTGGGTGACTCACAACTCTCCCATTGAGAGGAGAGGCCACCTGGGGAAACACCCCATTCGATGCGGGTTTATGTGCCCTCTCCGAATTGCCCTTACCCTTGGTCAAGTGGCGCACGCAACCTCGGGGGTGAAATCAGGGGGAGAAGGAGTTTGTGGCCATTTTGGGCAAAACGGCCAAAGTTCGCCCAAAAGTGGTCCCTCCAAATATCGTATCTCCGTATCACGAAAGAAAGGAGCCTCGGGCTTTTGCATGGACGCAAACCGAAGCTTTGCTTCCCTTTTACAACAAGGGTTGAGGTTCAAAGCACAATGAAAGCATTTTTAACACCTCAATCCTTGAAGCACACTATTTATGGGAAAAAGTGCATATATCGGCGATATTGGCATGAACATATCTTTGGGTCATTGAGGAACAAAAATGTGAGTAAACACTTTTGGAGTAGGCCCGGAGTAGGTGCTTCCAAACATGCACACTATGGTTGGATTGTCTCCGCCCACTCGTGTCATTAGTGCTTGCATATGAGCGCGTGTGCAAAGAGGCAATGTGGCACGCGTGCTCACAAGGCGAAGTTATATAAAATAGGAGACAAGGTTGTAAAAATCAACCAAGCCGTCCACGATGTCAATCGTGGTCTCTACTTTACATCTTGCCTTGGTTCGAGGCTCAACTCCCCATAGGCTTCGAGTACGACCCTCGGGGGTTTGGCCATTTTGGCCTAATTTTCGACCAAAACTTGCCCTCTTTTGAAAATAGAGTTTTGGTACGCATTGAATTGCGTGGAGCCATCGTTGAGTTGGCTCGAAAAACGAAAATGGCCTCGGGCTTTTGGTCTTGTGAGCATTGTGTTCGGTCATTAACGTTCATGCTCACAAGGCCACAAAGTTAGCGTTTGCGCACGCAAACGACTTGGGTTTGCGAGACCCATAGGCTGCCTAAAACACCGCCATTGCCCGCTTCCCTATACAAGATAATATGCCCGCGTGAAAGGGGCATGGATGAAAGACATAGGGGGGAGATGTAGGGTTCCTTCCGAACTCATGGTCCTTGAGAAGCATGAGTTAGCACGATCGACGGAAAGCCTTGCGTGCTGATTTTCTCGAAAACGCAACGGCGAAAAATTCTGGTGAACACACCAGATGAAAGTACAGAAAGAATCCTCTAGATTCAGCCCCTATGTTCTCTTAGAACCTCAAAGGTACTTGAGAAAAGTCCAGAACAAAACTCGCCACGGAGAAGCGACGAATGCGCGCGACCAGGCGACATCAGGCGGCGATTTCACGACAATTAGAAATCGCGGTAGAAATCGGGTATTTCACCGATTTCTGACCGAAAATCGATCAAGACAATAAAATCACGGTAATTCTACATCGATTTATTGGTTAGAAATCAGATTCCAGATTTCGCGGGTTAGAGAACAGGGATAGCCGGTGTCAACGGCTTCCGCACGGGTGTGACGGCTCGCAGGCCTCCAGGCCATGGGCCATAACGGGTGTGACGGCTCACATGCCTCCGGGCCATGGGCCATAGGTTCTGGGTACCGCTTCAGTACCTGGGCACCGTACCGGGAGACCCGGGCATATACATCCTGCCCAACAGGTCCAGGGAACACGCCATCCCCCTCCACGGTGTAGAATCCCTCGCCCTGGGACCGCCCCCACCAAAACACCAACACCAGCACATCCCGGGGGACAAACGGACACAGGCGCCAGACGGGGGAAAAAAGGCCCACCAACGCGCCCTAGCCCACATCACCGTCCACCCCGCAGCCCACCTACCAAAGGACTTCGGCACGGAGCGCCACATCGTCCTGGAGGGGCAAGCCCACCACATCATCACCGCCGCCCTGTACACCCTCGCCGCCCACGAACGCCACTGGGACCCCACAACCATCCCAGCGATGCCCCCACCACCGCAGGGCCCCAAAGATCCCGTCACCCCCTTCCACATCGATCAACTCCTAAGCCGCAGGGCCACCCCACACCTCCACCTCTCCAGGATAGCACTAGCCATCGCATCGTGGGACACCCTGGACACGCCCCCCCAACAACCCGCCATCCACATCCTCAAAGCGGACGCCCAATGGTGGGTCCTCCACTGGGCACACGGAGTCCTCATGGCGGCCCAGGCCTCTACCCCGGAAATAGCCCCGGAAGACCCCCCACGGGGCCGGCAGCGACTCCTCCAGGCCACCACCCTCACAGGCCGCGAAGGCGCCCCCTGGGAAGCCCTCCACACAGCACTCTACTGGGCTCAAGGCTCCCCCAACGGCCCAGACACACCGGAACCCACAGAGGCCTGGGTCATGCAGGCCAAGGCCATGAGGAACTACCACCTACACCACCCCTTCGACGACAGCCCGGCCGCACTGCCATGGCCATCAGATCCCCCGGAGACCGTGCGCAAGCTCGCCGACATCATACGCAGCCACGCGAAAGCGAAAATGCAAACACCGGCAGAACCCCCACTGAGGGATCCGGACCAGCAAGCAACGCACCCCTTCTTCAAACCCCACGCCCCCCCAGCCCCGCTACCTCCAGTCCCGCCCAAGCGAGCGAGACGACAAAAGGGCGCACCCGCCCCCAACCAAGCCGGCAAAGCAGTGACCTCCCGACCCCCTGCATCCCACCCGATCCACCCGGCGAACCCAGACCAAGCATCCTCGTCATCCTCCCTACCACCATTACCACCGCCCCACCCGGACCAAGCATCCTCGTCATCCTCCCTCCCATCACTACCACCGCGCCACCCGGACCAGGCATCCTCATCATCCTCCCTCCCGCCACCAGCACCGCCCCCGCCCAAAGCGTACCCAGGATTCGAAAAAGGCGCGAAGGTCCAGCAGCCCTTCCGCAACGACCACACAGGCGACTGGATCTGGTGTGAAGGCACGATCCAGTACCGCCTCAAGGAACCGGGGGACAACGGGGGCCACAGATCCGGGTGATCTGGCACCGCCAAAAGGAGCTATACCAAGGCAGCAGCGCCCCGGACAAGCCAGTAAGCTACACCCTGGAGCTCACCAGCGCCCACCCCATCCGGCTCCGCACCGAAGAGAACAAGGCCCACACAGGCACCAAATACACTGGGGAGCTCCCCCCGGAGTGGAGCCAAGGCCTCCCCCCGCCGCGCCTACCCAAACGCCCACCAACCGGCAAAAAGTCCCCGAGCCCCAGTCCGCCTCCCTGACGGGGCAAGGGCCGAGGGCACAAGCCTCCACAGCCCCGGCCCGCCCCCACCGAGGCCACCGTCAACCTCCTCGACCTCAACCACCCGGCCGTCACATACTCCAAAGACGCCACAACCGCCCTCCAAGAGCTCCCGATGGCACAGGGGCCGGAGTGGGTTCCCCACCTCCTCACCTTCCAGGAACAAGGCCTACAACGCGACGACCCCCCAGAAACCACCCCCATATATACCCCGGACCAGAAAGCGTACAAATGCTACTGGCACAAGGGGACCCCCCTATACGCCCGAACCGGCATCCATGTCCACCTCGTCCACCACCTCAGCGTCTTAGGGAGGCTAGGTGTCTATGAGGTCGTCCGGGACGGATGGCAACTCAACGTCATCAACACCCACGTCCCCTTCGGCGAAGCCACGGAACCCTTCCTCCAAGCCCTGGCCGAGGCATACCGCCAGATGGCCATGCTCGCCCCCACAGTCATCATCGGCGACATGAACGCCGCCCTGACCCCGGCGGACCGAGGGGGACAGGCCACACCCCAGGACCAAGCAGTCCGCGACACCATCAAAATGCTGGGGCTCGTGGACCTGACAGCCAACCTCGAAGGCCAACCATCCCACTTCCCCCACCAAACAGATGCCGCCCGATCCCGCATCGACATATGCTATGGCGACCCCACCACCATCATCTGAGCGGAGGCCCGATATGGACCCCTCCCGCTGGGACCCACAGGTCATAGCCCCCTGCACATCCGCCTCACCATCCCCAACTTTCCCCCCAGCCCCCCAGAGGATGCGGACCAAGGCCTACCACCCCCCCTGAAGATGCCCCCACTGCATGACAAGCATGCCTGGTCCCAATATCACAGGGCCATAGACCGCGCCCAGCGCATCCAACCAGACCCCACCGACCTACTCATAGCCATGCGCACGGCCGCCGTCGCCTGCGGCTTCCAGCAACATCCCCACACAGACGACGACCAACCACCCACGGCCCTAGGGGACATGCTCCATGACCTCTGGCATGCGAAGCAACAACTGGCGACCCTCCCCCACACCGACACCCCCCAAACCCGCCGCCAGATACACCACTGCAGGACACGGATAGCCCACATCAGGGCAGACCTGCAGCGGTGGCACATCCACAGGCAACAGCGCATCGCCCAGGAACACGAGCGGTATGCGCAACATGAACTCCCCTACAAGGCCATCCGCCACCTCAACGACGCCATGACCGACACCGGCCACCGCACCATCACCACGGTCCGGCAGGAGGACGGCTCCCTCACCAACGACCCAGCCACAGTGCTCCAAGCCACCCAAGACAGCTTCCTCCGGCAACACACCCCCACCCAAGACACACTGGACCCAGACACCCAGGCCAAAATCGACCGCCTCCATCAGGTCTTCAACCACGCCCAGAGGAGGCAACTGGAAAAACGCCCCTTCACCATCCACGAAGTCCGGAAGGCCATCCACAGTCTCCGGCAACACAAAACCCCAGGCTACGACGGCCTCCCTGCAGAGGCATACTACCACCTCCCCGCCCACCTCCTCCGCATCCTCGCCCACCGCCTCTGGCACATCGTCACGGGGCGGACCCCCCTGCAACCAGACTGGGCAAACGTTGTCCGCCCCCTCTACAAAAAAAGGGACTGGGCAAACCCGGACAACTGGCGCCCCATAGTCTGTGCGGTCACGGAGGTCAAAATCGTCTGGACCATCCTCCTGCGCCGCATCCGCCCCCACCTGGACCCCCACATACCAGCAAGCCTCTGGGGGGCCATCCCAGGCCGGTCCCCACACGAGGCCATCTTCCTCCAGGACACCATCGCAGACATGGACCCGGTGGACCTCATCATCGCCTCCCTCGACGTCAAAGGAGCCTTCCCGAACACCCCCTGGCTCCTTCTAGAAGCGGTGTGGAAACGCCTAGGCCTCCCCTTCTACAACTTCACCTCCGGCTACATCCGCACCCGCAAATACACGGTCCGCACTGGAGCAGGCCTCACCCCCATCCTGGAGCCAGGCAGCGGGGTCCCCCAAGGGGGAGCAGAGGGCCCCTTCCTGTACCTTCTAGTGACGCTCCCCCTGGCCCTCGCAATCGAGCAGGATTACCCGGCCTACGCACCCTACCCCCTCCTCTCCCCCCTGGTGGGCTTCGCGGACGACACCAACCTCACGGTCGCGCACTCCCCACACGAACCCCATGCCCCGGACCCCGGGCCAACGGTCACCCAACAGGCCAATGACTTACTTGACGTGACCGTCTCCTACCTCTCCCACAACAACCTCATCGTCCACCCCACAAAGTCAGTGGCCATGATCAAGGGGTCTGCCACACCTCCGACCCTAGGGCCACAAGGGCCCCCCATGCAAGTCGTGACAACCACCACCCACCTGGGAGTAATCAAGGCCGCCAACCCTGGGGACGCCACCCTCCCTCCCAAGTTGCAATCACACCTCGCCCATCTCCCCAGATATGCGTCCCCGACCACCAAGGCCCTCTCCCTGTCCCACCAGAGCCTGGCGTACTACCTCACCGGGGTCTTGAACGCCTCCATAGGCTTCCAAGCACTCCACCTGACACACCCCACCACCGCCCTCCAGCCGGCCACATGCGCCGTGACCAAGGCATGGGCAGCACACGGGGGCTGGCCCACCTCCATACCCACCCGCGCCATCCGAGCGGCATGGCCCCACTATGGGGACGCCATAGGGGACGAGGTGAAAGAGGCCTACACCAGACACACCGCCCTCCTCCTTCACCGCATGACCGACAACCACTCACCGGAGGTCCGCGAGGTCACCGCAATCCGCCTCCAAGCCGCACAACTGGCCCGCAACACATGCCCGCGCTGGGTACTCCACCAGACGGGCATGCCCACCAACATGAACACGCGCCTGTGGAACCACCTGCAGCTTCTCCTCCCATCCCCAGACCACGCCATACTCACCAACCACACGTGCCCAGAGGAAGGGCCTCTAGCGATCCTCTGCGGGGACCTCCACCATCACCCCAAGGGCACCATCCACACCATAGACCTTGTCGGGGCCTCCATCACCGTAGTATACGTCACCCTCCCCCAAATGCGGGTCCTGCACCACAGCGGGGCACACCACACCCCCTTTCTACAGCTTCCCGAATGGCCTCAATACCGCCTCTTCCACCAGTACCTCACGCAGACGGCACGAGCAGCGGGACACACTCTACCGGGAAGCAAAGACATGCACACAGCCTACCGAGAATTCACAAAGCAACACCCCCGACCCATCCCAGCGACACCGCCCTACGCACCCACCGGATCAAAACACGAACCCGTCCCCCCTGGTGACAGGCCCAATCCCACCACTAACCCTACTACTGGTGCCGAATGAAGCCAAACCCACGCAGACCACCGTCATCCACCACGGGGCAAAATGGCGCATACCAAAACACCACATGACCGCCCGAGACCTACCACGGGTCCCCCATGATTCTCAGAGCATGCCACGCACATGTTGGGCCTGTGACCCCGAGGCACCAACCACACCATGGCTCGTACTACACCTCATAGCACGCCACCACACCCACCCCACAACCCACCTACCACCACAGGCCTACGCATGGGTAGCCCCATGGTTCCACCGCACCGACACTAACCACACGGTAGCATGGAACCCCGACCACGCGCCCAAATGGCTCTTCACCACTACACCCACATGGCCCCGCCCCGACCCGGCAGGAGTCGCCATCCGTTACAGCATGTAGGAGCCAGGCAGAACGGGCAGGCACGAGCACCCCTACTATCCGCTCCACCACTCTGGCCACACACCGGAGCACCGAACACAATCCCTCACATGGCACGACCTAAACTCCGACACGGCCTACATCCTCCACTACATCTACTCCTACCTCACACAAGGACAGCCGGAGCAGGGACTCATAGCCCTGTCCCCCCAAGCGAAACACATCATCTCCAAAGGAATAGGGGTGTACGCCACCCCCATCCTGCAGCCCACAACCCCAGTAGCCCACCTCGCCACGGGCCTTGCCATATACGCCTACCTGCCCATGAACCCATGTCGCCTCCCACAACCATCACCGGCGGACCGGCTCTTCTTCACCGACGCCTCAGGCGAATCCGCCCTCACGCCCATCACCGGGGGGGCCACCCTGCAGCTAACCCACACCGGGGGACACTACCACATGGACCACCACACGGGCCACACCACCTATGGGGCCTCCTCCCACGGGGAGCTAGGGGCCATGGCTGACGCCATGACCGAGATCGCGGCCCACCTACCCACCCACTCCCCGCACATCGTGGGTCTGGTTCGTGGTAGACGCCACTGTCGACACACACCTGCTCCTCCGCATAGCAAGGCAACCACTTCACAAAGGCACCGCGTTGAGCCTCGGCACCCAGACACTGCTGCCTCCGAAAGCCTTCCGCAGCGTTCCCCCCTACGTTCAACTCCACATCGTGAAACAAGAGTCCCACAGACACCAATACGGAAATGGTAAGGTCGACAACCAGGCAGTACACCAGCACACAACACACCTACCAGCCCTCCAGATCCCTGACCTCGGCCGCAACCACACACACCTCCAACACGTGCCCCCTGTACCCGAGCCCCATCAAACCCCGGACTGGGTACCAGAGGACGCCCCCTATTCCTCCCACGACGGAGCATACCACTACCCCAACCCCATCCAACATCTCGCCCGCGTGCTCGGCAACGCAGACAGCCGGGCGCACATCCAGGAGCTCCAGGACAGACTGCGAATCCCCCTCTACCACTCAGCGCTGCGCCCAGCAAACGTCCCAGCCCACCTCCAAAAACGACGCATCCAGCTCCTCAGGGAGCAACTACCATTCCTCACCAGGGTCGCCAGATGGCTCGCCCGCAAACACATCCACGTCCCCGAAGAACACACCCGTTGCCCGTGCGACCACACCACCCCGGAGGACTGGGAACACTTCAAGAAATGCCCCCTCCATACAGGCAGGGACACGCTAGTGGGCTGGTCCCCGGCGGAAACCCTGCGACAACACGAAGGATGGCCAACCCACAGCCACGCACACCAGGCCACCGAACACCTCTTGCGGGATCCCCTGGTCAAAGAAGCCACCATGAGAGGGGCGGTGACACAGGCCCTGCACCGACACCTCACCAAACACAGGGAAAGCCCCATGGAGGCAGGAGCACACCTCCAGCTAGAGGCAGTCCGCAGAGCAGCGGCCCAAATGGTACACCGCAAACACCTCCTGTTAACACACGCGGAGCAACTCACCGACCCCACCGCCAGAGAACACATGCAGCGTCTCATCCATTACCATGCCGTGCATGACCCAGACGTCAACTAACCCACTCCGCGCCCCGCACGCGCCCCCCATCTCCATCCGCAGGCCTCCAAGACACCACCACAGCGCCCCGAGGCCCATCTCTCAACCAAGAGGCCACCCGGCACCGCCCAGTCCGGCCGAGCCCAACCAGGGCCAACCATGCAGCGACGTAGACGCGCAAGACCCCGGCAGCCCATCCAGCCCACCCCCCCCGGTCCCGGGGCACCCCCCCCTCACACCGGCCACCATCCGCGACCCCGACCTCCTCCGAGCAACCCTCCAAGACAGGGCCCCGACCACCCCCCTGGGCTGGTACCGCCTACAAGACGACTGGACCAAGCCCACCGTCAAAGCCCTCCGGGACCTCACCACCCCAGGCAGCGGCCTCCACGAGGCCATCGTAGACCTTGTACTCTGGCGAGCCCGCAAACACACCCAGGGCCAGCACGTCTGGATCCCCCCCATCGAGTGGGGCCAGGCCCTGACGCACGACGACGGCATCAACGTCACGCGTCAAGGGACCGTACGCCTACGACGGGCCCCAGCGGAGACGGACCACCCAGCGGACCCGAACCGCCCGGAGCAGTGGGAACAGGCCACCGCATTAACCCGCGACACCGCCCTCCGCGCCGCCGGCCTCCGCACCCCAGACGACGACCCCCCCCCCCCACCTACAGACAGTGACCACCCCCCGCCGGAGGTCTGGGTTACAGTCCTCGAGCGCGGCCACTACTACGTGATAGCCGCTACGGCTACGTCCCCCGGCCCGCAATGGCTCATCCAAAGGACAGACACCATGTTCGCCCCAAGGACCGCCCCACCAGGGGCAGTAGGGGACCCTACCACCCAGCACAGGGTCCTCAGGGGCGTCCTCCAGCCAGGGGACAAGCCCCCAGCCCGCGCCTTGGCCCAAATCACCTCAGGGAAGGCGGGCTACCACCTGGGATTGGCCATGCTCTGCCTAACCCACTGGATCCAGCGCCGCTGGCCACCCACGGGGACCGTGTCCTGGGTTTGGGCCATCCCCACTGCCCACACACAAGTCGAGGCGGGCCAGGACGCACGACCAAACCCCCCCCCCAGACCGCAGCAATCCCTCACCTGCGGGTACCAAGCCATCCACAGGGTTCTCAACCGCGCGGGTCTTAGCCCAAAGCTAGCATACCCCCTTCCCACCAGTGACCAAGAGGTCCACCAGATACGCAAGCTCGTCTGCGAAATCCTTGCCGCAGCAGCAGAAGACGGCACGCTTCTCCTCCAAACCGCCCGGCCTACAACTGGCCACGCAAGCGCGCCGCGGCGAGCGGACACATACACCGACACAGCACACCCCACCGCACAATCCCCGCCCATGCTCCTCCCCTCTAGCAGCTCAACCAGAGACCCACACACGCCAACCATCGCGCGCAGCCCCGGGCCCCAGGACACGGGCCTCCCCCACCCGCCCGAACACCAGCACACGCCCGCCACACACCCACCCGCCGGACACTCCTCACCACCCCCCACAGTGGACAACCCACACACACCCGCCGAGAGGAGCCCCGCGCCCCGCGGCACGCCCAACCCTCCCAGTGGCCCGCCCACGCCCCCCGCACACACCCCAGAAGACCCAGGCTCACCCCCCCCGGCCCCTGAATGCAGCCCACGCGAACTGTTCCCCCCCGCGGACGCCAACCCACACAACCTCGCACATTGCAGGACCCGGGCCCAGCCAAGCCCAGAAGGAGAAGGCCACAGCCCCGCGCCTCCCTCCCCCGCCGCTGCCGACCAGATCGGCCCGCCGGGCCGCCAGGTCACGCCCGGGCCCCCCCAGCCGCCCGCCCCCAACCTACAGCCCGAGGACATGCCCTCCATCCTCCCCGCCGTGGCCGCAGCAGAACTCGCCGCCCGCAAGCCTGCCCGCATCCCAGCCCAACCCGCGTCCACCAACTCCTCCTCATCCTCAGCCTCGTCCACCTCCTCCACCTCATCCTCCGACCCCCCCCTCCCCGCCGCCCTCATCCTCAAGGCCACGGCAAAAGCCAAAGCCGCGGCCGCACGCACCGACCCCCCAACCCCCACACAGGCGACTCGGGCACCCCGGCAACGCACCGGGACGACCCCCGACCCGACGTCGGCGCCCTCACACCTCCGGACAGAGGTGCTCCTCAACCTGGAACGGACCCGAACCCCAAACCCGACCCCAAACCCAAGCCGGCGCCCACGCGAGCACACACAACACCACAAACGCAACGACACAAACCCAACCGACACCACCCCCACCCGGACCCTCACCCAAGCCAGGACCCCCCAGCCACCGCAACCCACGCCCCCCTCCCGCCGGCACCCACCACCACCGCAGAGGCGGCCACCCAGCACGACCCCGTCCAAGCCCTCGTCCGCATCCCCGTCACCAAGCGCCCCGTCATCCATCCCCCACAAACCACCACCACCGCCGGCCAAACCAACCCAGGGACGTGGGACCCCTCGACCACCGTCACCGTCAAGCCCGGCCCCCAACCCGCCCCCCCTGCCCACCACATAGTGCAGCCCCGGGGACTGCAGACGATGCCCAACCACCCACCCCCACAAGGGGGACCAGAAAACCCACAAGGGATCCATGGGCCATACCCGCAACACCAACCCCACCACTACCCACACCACCACCACCAGCGGCCCCACCACCACCACTACCAACACCACCCCCACCACTACCACTGCCCACCGCCCTACCCCACCGGGCCACAACCCCCCGTGCACGAACAGCACCAGCGAATGGGATGGCAGCCACCGAGCGCTCCACCCGCATACCCCACCTACCGCCAGGGGCCACCCCCCCCGTACCAGCCACCCCCCCCGTACCAGGAACCGTATCCGTATCCCCCCGGCCACCACGTCCACGCCGAAGGGCCCCCCCGGGCCCAACCCTGCGAAGGACAGTCACTCGACCCATACCACCAGCCGCTGCCGCCACCACACCCCTACGTGGCGGATCCATGGACGACGGGGGACCCCCCCCCCCCCCCCCCCAGTACCAGGCGGCACCACGCGAAGCCCCCCAGGACCCGCGGACGCCTCCTGACTGGCCCGACTCGAGAGATGAGGCCCGGTCCCGCAAACGGCGGCGCTCCCGCTCCCCCCCCGCACGGCACACTCGCCCACGGCGCCCACACTCCCCTGACCGCCACCGCGCCACCAACTCGCGCCGCTCCCGCTCCCCCAGGTGCCACCACGACCCCCCGAGACCCCGCTCCTGTCGCTTCCCCCCCCCCGGGCACGACCACAAGCGCCACCGCCGCCCCATGTCCACCTCCCCCTCCCACCACCGGCCATACAAGACCCACACCCCCAGCCCCCGCCACCACCGCTCCCGCTCCCCCCGACGCCGCCAGGCACGCCACCGCCGCCCCACGTCCACCTCCCCCTCCCCCCACACGCCCCGCCGGGCTCCCCGTTCCCCCCGGCGCCCATACCCATCCACCACCCCCAGCCCCCGCCACCACCACTCGCGCTCCCCCGGACGCCACCAAGCGCGCCAGAGCCGCCCCATGTCCACCTCCCCCTCTAATTCCCCCCTCTGCCCGTACCCGTCCTCCACCCCGTGCCCCCGCCACCGCCGCTCCCGCTCCCCCAGGCACCGCCAACCCCGCCACCACCACAGGTCCACGTCCTCCCCCCGCCGCTCCAGGACCCCGGGCACGGACCCCTCCCCCCCCCAGGCCCCCGCCCACGTCGCCTGGTGGTCTGCTCCCGCTTTGCAGGAGCTCTGCCGCTGGGTGAAGTGGGTCGGGGGAGCGGGAAGGCACGAAGGGGTGCACATGGTGCATACCTTCGAGGAGGTGTGCACCCGCACCCCCGCCAACCCCAACGAGGCCGCCCCGGAGGCCATCATGCCGCAAGCGGCATGGGAGGCCCTCCTCCGCGATGCGATCAACGGCCTCCGCCCCCCCTACACCCCCCAAGCCCTCCGCCAGTGGCTCCAGGCCACCCACCCCCAGGCCTGGGCCGCCGGCGCCCCCTCCCCACCCCGCCCCTCCCGCCACCACCACACCAGGAAGGGGGAGGACAAGGGCAAGGGAAGGGCAAGGGACACCAAGGAGCAATCAGGCAAGAGGGCACGGAGGGGCCCCAACTGAGGGCAGGCACTCACAGGGACAGGACGCCGGAAGAGACACCACATGGGGGCAGGAAACCACCGAAGAACCAGGAAGGGACGGGAGCGGGGACCAAGGCACGGAGGAAAAGGGCACCACGGCAGGCACCACGACCCACACCCAGGAAGGGCATACTACAACGGGGGGACCAGCGCCGCCCCATCCCCCCCAAACACCCCACGACACCCGGGGGCGCACCCCCCAACACACACCACCGAAGCAAGCATCAGACGCCGTGCGGATCACACCAGCGCACACCCACCAGCCACCGGAAACCACACGGAAAATGGAGGGCACACCTACACGGGGAGAACGGGCCACACCCACAGAGGAAGCCGCAGGGAACGCCGCCGCACGGCGCACCACGACGCCCTCACCGCCAGGCGACGACCCCGGCCGCCACAAGGGCCACCTCACAGGCACCGGAAGAGGACGAAGGCACGGCCACAGCGACCAGGACTAGGGACTGAAACCCCCAGAGGACACGGGACCAAGGCACAGGCCCCCAGGGAGGGCAACCCCACGGACCGTCTCGTGATCGACCCACCCGACCCACCAGCCCGAGCAGCACGCCCAAGCCCCCACAGCACGGACCCAGCGAGACACCCACACCTAACGGCACCCCCCAGCCACCAGCCAGCCACACTCCGGCCCGCACTCCGCACCACGACACAGGCCAGGCTGACCTCCACTGACCCACCGCGGCCCCACGCGAGACCACGGCACACCGCACCACAGCGCGCCACAGAGCAACGCGCCACAGCGCGAAGCGACGCGACGCGGCACAGAGCGGCACAACACGACACCACTGACCCTAACCTGAAGGACTAACCGAAGCCAGCCACCGCACAACCTGGAAGGCGCCGCACCAGCACGCCACACACCAGCACCGCAGGCCACACACGGGGCCACAGCGCGCCAGGCAACAACGGTGGCGGACCACCCAGAAGGTTAAAACCGGCACCGCAGAGGGGAAAGGACACGAACAACCCCAGCCCCCTAACCCAGAACCACAAGCAGCCGCCTGGCGCAGCCGCCCAGCCGGCAGAGCCAGGACCTAACCCGGCAAGAAGGGGCGCCGAGCCCACCGTGTACATAGCCCACCCAACCCATGGGGCCGGAACGCGGCCCAACAGAACGAAACTGAAAACAGCAGCCCGGAAAACAACACTGAATGCAGGCCAGTGCGTGCACCAGCCCAGGGAAGGCAGAGGGAGGAACAGGCAAGCCCCCCCCCCCCAAAAAAAAACGGAGGGGGGAGGCGGAAAAGGTGCGAAAACAGCCCACAGCCGCCAAACCACCCGCCAACACCACCAGAGGCGGCCAAACCCCCCCCCCCAGAAGGCACCGAAGACAGGACCCCCAAAGAGGCACAGGGGGACCACCCAGCCAAAATTGGCAACACCAAGCCAGGAACAGCAGCCCACCGGGAAAAGGGACACCGAAACAAGCAGAAAAAAGAAAAAAAAAGAGAGCCAGCAGCCCAGCCCGAAAGAAAGGGGATGGGGGGACAGGGACCACAAGGCCCTGGACGGGAACACCAAGAAAAAAAAGAAAAAAACAAAAGCGCAAAAAACACACCCCGACAACCCAGCCAAGAAGGGCTGGGCACAGCCGAGACCCGGGCCCAGCACACACGCCCACACCGCACGCCGGAACCGGAAACGGCGGGGGGCAAGCGGGGCGCCCACGCAACCACACACATCCCATAAGCAGGCCGCAACCGAACCCCAACCACGAACACCACAAACAGCCGACACTAGAGGGACAACACCACAAACCGTGCCCAAACACACCCACCCAAGACCCCAACCAGGACTGGCGCGGTTAACAAAACCCACCCCCAACCGCCAACCGGACCCAAACACAAACGCCGCACAACAGTAGGAAACCCAGTGCCCACAGCCCGGGCACTGAGGCAGCCCGTGCCATGCAGGTGACCCGGCCAAACGAGATCCGGAGACCGGGGGTAAGGCTGCATCCTAAGGCCTGCGCTGCTTTGGGACTCGAGGCGGAGCGTGCGACACCCAAGCGCCTCGGAACCCTAGTACCAAGAATGTGCATGCATGCCTTGGGAACGGGATACGCCAGGAAGTCCGGTGAACCTCTAGGGTTCCGCCCAAAGGAGGGGACGTGCGCAAGCACGGGGGCACACCCTCCTGGCGAGACAAGCACGCCACGCTGGCGGCGATCAGCCCTCCCGGTGTTGCCCGGGGCCGCTTTGTTGGGGGCCAACAGTCAGGTCTAGCGGGATGTAAGCCGCCTCCCCTCTTCACGCGCGGAGCCTCTTCCTGTTCGTCACAGGGGCGACGCCAGGGGGAACCATGGGGCGCCTCTCCACGACCGAGTGCACCTACCTACCTACCTCACCCCCCGGTGAGGCTCTTCGCACTGAGTGTCGTCGATGTTCTCGGGCTTCTAAGTCGGGGGTGGACTCGACGGACTCGATTATCTGTACCCGGGGCGTCCTTGGGCAGGGCTCATGGTGGCCCAAGTCCCCGGGGCGACGGTAGGAGGCAGGTAAACTTCTGCTACCATTTAGAAGGTCCCTACCAGGACCGGCCCCTGCCATTGTACCCATGGTGTGGGCTCTACCCCCGTGGCTCCCATCCCTTGTGGCTGTCCTTGGGTTGCTGCCTGATATTCCCATGCTCCTGGACCTGATCAGATTCTGCATCCTGCTGGTTTTTGTTCTTCCTGCTTGTTCTCCACAAAAATAGATAATGAAACCAGCTGCAATGCCCAAATCCAATCCCCTTGCAATAACCAAATCGCCAAGTCAATACCACACGTAATCAATCCAATTGATGGGCTCCAATGCAGTGTGAGGGCCCCGCGTTCACACTCAGTAACACCTTCCACACGCCGGTCTCACGGTGCACACGGAGACATAGGCGTCGGGCATATACATAGAATGTGCCAAAAAGCCCTGAAATTGGCAGAAATCAGCATATGAACACAATTCAGGAGTAAATTGGGGGAAAATGGAAACAAATGCAAACACAACCAAATACCCCTCATTCTCATGACCGAGGACCTTCCCTGAACTCACTGACATGATGGCACAAATGGGGTCAATGATGATGGCCAAATGCCATGGGTCTCAAGTCACTCCACAAACCCCTAAAACGTGTTCCCTCCATACCCTCTATATCCTAGCCCAATGGGGGAGGTGGCGTGTCATGGCCTAGAGTGGCACTCAGGACCATGCCCTACCCCAACATACCCCTGGTTGGACTTGGATTTGATTGGTCTTGGAAAACTGCCCTTGGGGGTTGACCTCATAAAATGGAAAAATCAGCCAAAAATGCTCAAAATCCTCACAAATCCAATAAATCCATATAAAAGGAAATATTGACTATCCCAATGCTCCAAGCATGGGCCGAATCGGGAAGTAGTATTGAAGGGTGATATAGAGCGAACGTCAATTCTCAAGAATATCCCAACAATAGCCGCCAAACCCCTCTGGTTTTGAGAATGGCACACTTCACAAGTGAACTCATGATTTTGAGACCAAATTTTGTGAGGCCGCGTGCGCCAAGCCAAAGTGAGCATGAGATGCAGCATATGGGGGCGTGCAAGACCGAAGCATATGCCAACATATAAGCAACATACCCTGGGTCACGGATCTCTAGGCACTTTACTGTTAACCGGCCAGGTAAGCACATGAAATGCAAAAATGAGCATAAAATGAGGTCAAAAACATGCAAATCCAAGGTACATATGATAATATATAAAATCGCTCACCCATGGGATCAAGCTATGATTCCACACATCATTGCTTGGGACCATTTGTGGACGTTCATCCCACTTGGATCCCAAATCAGGCGCATGGTGAGAGCCATGGACCCCCTCTCAACATGCATCATAAAAATGGGAAATTTGGAATCGGTGCTCGTGGGGTGCTCTGTAAAAATTCCCACACGCACTATATGAGCGGTAGACTTGATCTAACGCTATGGAGGTCTAAGTTGGGTCAAGTAAGAAAACGTCACTGCCATGTCTTTCTTGGAGGGCTTGATCCAGGCCAAGCCCCCCTTAAAACCCTTTTGTTGATGCTAAGACAAACTTAAGTGTTTTTATCACTCTTTTGTTGCCTAAAGTACACTTTCTCAAAGTAACTAGGGTTGTGACCCTAGCCCCCCATGAAGTTCACTCCTACCACTCAACTGAGCGGAGGTACCTTCCTTCATGGAGGATATACCGAAATAAAATAGGCATTTCATGCTTTAGGCCTTGGAGGTTAAGCCTAGTGGTCTCCCACCCCAAGACCCCTATACTCAATTGTTTCTACCACTTATTGTGGTCCTACTTTGTAACTGTTTCTGAAACCAGTTGCTTGGCCAAGTCATTTTCTGTGTGGTCCTGACATCTATGCCCCACATTCCTAAGCAGCACCATTTCACCCAAAAGAGTGCACATGAAGTGCCTAATGCTATCTCTGAGGCAAGAGTCAGACCAATTTTCATATAAATCTTTTGTATTATCCATTTGTGATTGAATATTTGTGTCTAAACCTGCTTTGTCTATCTGCAGCCCTTCTGTGTTACACTGGATTCCAAAACCAATCATTGATTGGATCCACATCCTGTTCTTGCTCTACTTGCTGCTTTGGTTTGCGTTTTTAACTACAAAACCTGCAGGATATCATCAAAATATCTAGGGCATACATCAAGGACATCTTTCTGGTAGCAGAGACAGTCCCTTGTGACCTTTTGAACCGACCCTGAGAAGAAGTGCAGCACAAAACGCTCAACAACAAGTTCACCATGTCCACGCCAAGCGACAGGACCTGGCCCATCAGAACTGTCCAAGTGCAAATGGGCAGCATGGCCCACCCTATGAGTGAACCACCTTACCGAGCTCCACAACATCTCAGTGGCGCATCTGGGTCCCAAGGAGATCCAGAACGCAGAAGGGCGGAAGAAAATAAAGGCCTTACCACTGAGGCCTTAGCAGCACACGGTGGAGACAGCTTCAGTCATCTCCACAGACGTGTAGCTGCCTCAGTATCCAGATACAACTGTCCGGCTTCATCCTCAACAGCGATTGAAGGCCCTGAGGAGTATGAGGAACTGAGGAAGAAAATAGATGAATACATCCTCCATGAGGAGTACTACAAATCCATTCGTGGAGAAGACGGACAGGAGCCATTGGCAGTACATGGATCCAGACCACGTACAGACCTAGGGTCCTACGCGCACTCTGGCCCGCCGTCCGACAGAGCCGAGACTGCATCCTTGCCAAAACGACCAAGACCTGAGTATCCAAGAGCATGTTGTCCAACCCCAAGGGCTCCCAAAGTGGGCCCGACTCGAGTTGAAGAACAACATCATCCAAGGCCAACCTACGGTGCCCTGGATCATACAGCCGAGCTGTTGGCCAAACTCCTGTCTGGATCAGAAGATCCAGATGTGACGGCCCTATCGGAGGCCATTAAGGCTAAACTGGGTATTGCAGAACCCTTACCCAAGCCAGAGTTGCCCTCTCTCTCTCCAGGACTGAGTACCCTGGCCGAAGATCTTAAGAGATCAAGGGTCTCAAGGCTGTTGCCTAAGGTCACCTGCCCCAGCCCCTTTCACCCTCGTGCCAGGACAGTGCCTATGGCTGATCTACAGGACGTGCCTGTCACAGAGATTGAGAGAAGAGGGCTGTCAGCCCTGGCACCTCTTGCCGGCGCGTCGCCTTCAGGCCTAAGTCCGGGGGGTGGGAAGATGGGCAGACCTATTGCCCAGGCGAACATCCAGCTGGAACTGCCGGAGTTCGACCCCAAAAATCTGCCCGAATGGGCAGAAGAATTTGCAGAGTTCCTTTTGCTGACTGGCCAATCCCATGTGGATGTGGCCACCAAATGTTCACTGCTGAAACGCTCATGCAAAAAGACATTTTTGCAAAAACAGGTGAAACAGATTGTGAAAACCTGTTCTACCTGGGCAGAGGTACTCCTGAGGTTGGAGAGAACATTCCCAGTCTATGAGACTGACCTCAGCGTACGCACACAGATCGAGGGGCTACCTATGCTCCCTGAGTTTCCATCCGCTGCGCGAATTTCTGAATATATGTGCGACTTGGAGTACCTGTTTTCGAGGATGAACGTGGGCTCCTACGGAGCCACTGAGCCCCACCTATGGCTCATGAGTAAGATCCCCCAACGTACGTGGGATGATTGCCGCTCCACCTCTGAGAGGAAGAGCAGGACCCACTCGTACGATGAACTGGTGGACCTCTTGATTGAGCTAGCTCTTGAGAGAGAGAATGACTCCCACATGGAGAAATTCCTCAAGAAGGATTTGGGACGAGGTGGTACCCCTACCCCCGAACGTGGCGAAGGGAAAGGGCATAAAAATCCCACTAACTCCAACCAGGGAGGTGGTAAAGGGAGGGGTAACCTACGTGCCATGAATGAGGTTAAACCTGATGCAGGTACACCCCCCCTGTTCTACTGCAAACCTGTCAATGACAAGGGGTGACCTTGTTATGCCTCTGACTGCGATCTCCGCAGTGGCTGTATGCTGCAGATGAAACGTCAGCAGCATACCAAAGATGGGAAACAAGTGACCCATCAGGACCATTTCAGGTGTGCCATCACCTGTGGTTACTGTGGCAAACGTCGTCACTACGAGGACGAATGCCACATCAAGAAACGCGAGAGTGACAAACTCAAGCGTCAGGAGGCGGAACGCCAGAAGACCCAAACGCCCGCCAGAAATTCCCTGAATGGGGATAAAGGTGGTAAAGGAGGTGGCAAGGGGGGTGGCAAAACTGGACCCCCTAACCCCCAGAGGCGCTCATCAGCGCCCGTTGCTACACTCACTCCTGCTGCTACACCCGCTCCTGCCGCACGTGACCCCAAGAAGCGCCCCCAAGGGGATAACGCTACCCCTGAGGGGAATAATTCCAAGAAGAGGCGCTTGACCTGGATGGCCAAGTCCCTCATTGCTGCAGGGGTGGATGTGAAGTTCCCTGATGAGGAGTAGGGGGGCGGCTCCGAAGAGGAGGACTTGGTTTTCTGGATCCTCGTGAAAATCGGGGATCAGGTCTTTCGAGCGGTGCTTGACACCGGTGCAACACTTTCCATAGTGGCCCGGCGCCTGCTAAAAACCTTCAAGAAAACTAAGACCGTGGCCATACGAGTAGGGGGTGGGCGCACCATCCATTCCTTGGGGGGGGTCGATGTGACTATATGTCTGGGCGACGAAACCGTGACCCAACACTGCAGAGTGCTGGACACCGACGCCTTTGACATCGTCATTGGCACCGACTTCCTACGAAGAAACCCCCAGGTAAAAATGCTGTCCTTACAGCGCCCCTATTCTTTGTACTGCAACTTTGGCAGTGGGCTATTCTCCGTACCTTTGGAGCTGTCAGGACAAAAAGAGTCTGGGCTGCGCTACGCATCCAAGACTAACTATCGTACTGAAAACTACCAATTGGCCCGTCACGTTCTTGAAAATGGACTGGCGGCCCTTCAGGTAAACCTGGATGAGATCCAGGTGGAATTGTTTGCGAGCCAACAACAGCAGATCATGCAGTTGTACTGCTCGAAACAACTGAACAATGCTTTCCGCTTCTTCTGGAAAGCAATGGGCCTAGCGTATGCTAACCCTCCCTTCTCCCTGCTCGGGAAGGTTCTAACCAAAATCGCTTATGAGGGAGGAAGGGTTGTTATGTGCACCCCTGACTGGGGTTGCTCTGGTGAACATGCTTATTGGCGCCGTATGCTAGATCGAATGACCGTGGGAAGAGTGCAACTCCCCGACGGCCCCATCTATGTGACTGAGGACTCAGACACAGCTATGCAGGCCCCTGAGTGGGCCAGTTTCCTGTCCATCGTCGACGGATCTCTCAATCCTGTACCCCTGTGTGACCTAGACCAGGGGCTACTGAAAGAGGTCATGGCCGAAAATCGTGGCCTGACCCTTTATGATCTCAAAAATTGATCTCCTGAGCACCTATCTGCCACACTTACAGGGTGTGAATCTCCCGATGACTATCTGGAACCTGCAGCTGTAAAAGAGGATGCTGACGACCAACTGTCTGAGATCGCCAGCACTATTCCTTCTGTTGATCCCAGCGCTGTTGACCTAAAACATAGTGCCTTCCTAGCCCAGCTGTTGCTAGAGGAGGTAGATCTAGAGTCAACCTCTGAACCCGCTTCCCCTGTTGGGAAGCCAGTGCTACACATGCAGCCTATGCACACAGGTGAACCCGTGGCCCGGAGTGCTGATGCTCTGGCGCGGCATGCTGGTAATAACATGCCATTGTCTGAGCATGACACTCAGGAACTCCGGCGGCTGTTGTACCTGAAGGCCGAAGGTATTGAACGCCAAGAGCGGCTGCAATACCTCAGACAGACCTGGAAATCCTCCATCTGGTCTGAGGAGGACGATGAGCCCTATACGCTGCCTGATCCTGAGATACCTCTAGTGTATTCTCTGCACTATGGGCCGCAATGTCCCCCTGAGTGGGACGAGGGTTCTGTGCCTGCCGAAACTGCTGATCGGCAGAAAAAGAAAGAACATGGAAAAAGCAACCTCCATGGTGAGGAGGATTTCCTTCAGAAACTCGAGAGTCTTAACCTTGACCCCCGCCTGAAGAAACTGCTGATAACCTATGAGGAGGTGTTCGGCGCCTTGCCGCCTCCCCTTTCTTGTAAAAAACTGGTCCAGATGGACCTGAAATTGAAACCAGAATTTGAAAAGACG
The DNA here is from genome assembly GCA_964036045.1 of Eutreptiella sp. 'Long Island Sound 2002'. Lineage (NCBI taxonomy): Eukaryota > Euglenozoa > Euglenophyceae > Eutreptiales > Eutreptiaceae > Eutreptiella > Eutreptiella sp. 'Long Island Sound 2002'. Next base: position 23,620,670 of record OZ038398.1, on the reverse strand, counting down.
CGAGTGAGGCGTCGTCCCTATCCCGCTCCACAGGAACAGGTGGAAGAAATCGAGCGCCAGATCCAGGAATGCATTGATGCTGGCCCTGTTGAAGAGTAGAAGCACGGGGACTATCCCCATCACTGCAGTCCCTGTTTACTTGTTGCCAAACCAGGGTCGACTGCCCTACGTCTGGTTGTAGACTATGGTGAGGTCAACAAGAAAACCCAGAACCACTCAGGGAGTATTCCTAACATGAAAAACACCCTGGAGCGTATTGCCAAATGCAGGTATAAGACCAAAATGGACAAACGCTCTGGTTTCTGGCAGGTGGACCTAACCGCCGCAGCTCAGGAGCTGTTGGCCTTTATAACCCCTAAGGGTCGTGTCTTCAAGTGGAAGGTTATGCCTTTTGGGGTGGCTAATGCCCCAGCGCTCTTCCAGGAGCTTATGAACAAAATTTTGTACATACTGAGGCGCAGGCCTCTAGTACAAGAGTTGATTTCTCGGGGTGCAGAAATGGAGGCTCACATCGACGACGTGAGTTTGGGTAATAGTACCAAAGAGGACCATGTCCTTCTCCTCCGTGAATTTTTCATTGTCTGTCAAGAAAACCATCTCCAAATCAAAGTCGAAAAATGTGAGTTTATGAAAGAGGAGATGGAGTATTTGGGTTTCGACGTGGGGTATGGCTGGTGGAAACCAGCCGCGTCTAGGATGCAGCCCCTACAGGACATGCAGATTCGCGATGACCCTAAGAAGGGCCTACACGATGTGAGGAGTTTTGTGGGCGCCTGTAATTTCTATTGGCGTCACATCCACAATTTTACTTACTCCTCTGCACCCCTCACTGACCTAATCAAGAAAACTACTCCCTGGAGGTGGACCTCCAGAGAGGAAGAGTGTTTCCAGGAGTTGAAGAAGAAGATTGCCTCCTCCAACTGCCTGGGAGTGCCCCGCCCTGAGGGCGAGATAGTCCTGATCACTGATGCCAGTGATGTAGGGGGGGGTGGTACGATCTACCAATGGCAGGAGCTTAACCCCGCTGAACTAACCCACTGCCATTATCGTACTACTGGACTGAACCGTAATGGTTCGTTGAAACATGACTATCCTACCAGTGACACCTATGATTTTATGAAGTCGCCAGATCCCAAAATTATTGTCGCAGCGGATGCCAAAAAACCAACAGAAACTGTCGCCGCGCGCGCATTTTCACTCGCCGAGAGCAATTTTTGGCTCAGAAATCTGAAAATACGCGATTACGAAGCGCTTTTTGCGCGTACAATCGAAGATACCAACCACCCGCACCTTTTCAATCACGATACCCCGCTCGGAACTGCTCCCAAGTCTCGTAAACGGTCAATTACCTCCCAAAAAGCCACAATTTGGCTTTTTTTTGCCATTTTTCCGTCGGAAAACACATTCTATCTTGTTCCGAGAGGCTGCGGATCAATCAAAGGTGTTCCGTGGAACCACTTGACGATTTCCAAAACATAGCAACATCCACCAAGCCATCAAGCTCTCGTAACGTGCCAATCTACCCCCATTTTTGGCCCAAAATGCCACATTTTGGCCTTTTTTCACCACTCTTTCATCATAAAACACATTCTATCTCTTTCTAAGAGGTTGCGGATCAATCAAAGGTGTTTAATGGAACCACTTGACGATTTCCAAAACATAGCAACATCCACCAAGCCATCAAGCTCTCGTAACGTGCGAATCTACCCCCATTTTTGGCCCAAAATGCCACATTTTGGCCTTTTTTCACCACTCTTTCATCATAAAACACATTCTATCTCTTTCTAAGAGGCTGCGGATCGGTCTGGTCTGTTGCCTGCCTGTTGTCTGTTGTCTGTTGTCTGTTGTCTGTTGCGTGTCGCCTGAGGTAAATTGGACGTCGTCCAGTGTTGTCTGTTGTCTGTTGTCTGTTGTCTGTTGCCTGTCGTCAGTTGAACGTCGTCGTCCAGTCGTGACTAGCTCTATTCCTGCGATTCATTCAGAGTTCCTTCAGACGTGGAATCTTGGGGGTGTCCGAGTGCATGTTCCAATTTGCTGATGTGTTGCACGTCTCAGGAGTAAGAAAGTTCATACAGACCAATTTCTGGATCGAATTCAATCAGCATTCTGCATCCTGCGATTCATTCAGAGTTCCTTGAGACATGGAATCTTGGGGGTGTCCGAGTTGATCAGCTTTGCCTTCGCCAATGTCAGCTTTGACTCCATTTGTCCATTGGCGGCATGTTCCAATTTGCTGATGTGTTGCACGTCTCAGGAGTAAGAAAGTTCATACAGACCAATTTCTGGATCGAATTCAATCAGCATTCTGCATCCTGCGATTCATTCAGAGTTCCTTGAGACATGGAATCTTGGGGGTGTCCGAGTTGATCAGCTTTGCCTTCGCCAATGTCAGCTTTGACTCCATTTGTCCATTGGCGGCATGTTCCAATTTGCTGATGTGTTGCACGTCTCCGATGAGTTTGTTTGTGCGCCTGTTGTATCTGTGTCAAATGGGAAGGATACATGTTGCAATTTGCTGATGTGTTGCACGTCTCAAGAGTAAGAAATTTCTGGAGCCCGTCTTCGCCAAAATTTGACATTTTTCGTCAAAAATGGGCCAAAAAAGGCCATTTTTTTGCCAAAAATAGGTTTTTTGCCCTGTTGTGGACTGGCAACGACCCCCCCCCCCTATTTTGAGGGTGCCCAATACAAAAGAACACGTCTCAGGAACAAACAAGTTCATACTGACCAATTTCTGGAGCCCGTCTTCGCCAAAATTTGACATTTTTCGTCAAAAATGGGCCAAAAAAGGCCATTTTTTTGCCAAAAATAGGTTTTTTGCCCTGTCGTGGACTGGCAACGACCCCCCCCCCCTATTTTGAGGGTGCCCAATACAAAAAAACACGTCTCAGGAACGAACAAGTTCATACTGACCAATTTCTGGAGCCCGTCTTCGCCAAAATTTGACATTTTTCGTCAAAAATGGGCCAAAAAAGGCCATTTTTTTGGCCAAAAATAGGTTTTTTTTGCCCTGTGATGGACTGGCAACGACCCCCCCCCCCTATTTTGAGGGTGCCCGATACAAGAAAAAACGTCCCAGGAGCAAACAACCTCATAAAGACCAATTTCTGCAGCCCGTCTTCGCCAAAATTTGACATTTTTCGTCAAAAATGGGCCAAAAAAAGGCCATTTTTTGGCCGAAAATAGGTTTTTTTGCTCCGTGGGGGACTGGCAACGACCTCCCCCCCCTATTTTGAGGGTGCCCAATACAAAAAAACACTTCTTAGCATCAAGAAAAGTCATACAGACCAATTTCTGCAGCCTGTCTTCGCCAAAATCTGCCATTTTTTGTCAAAAATGTGCCAAAATTTGCCATTTTTTGGCCCGAAACAGGTTTTTTCGCCCTGGCGGGGACTTCCAAGACCCCCCCCCCTATTTCAAGGGTGCCCGATGCAACAAAAACGCGTCACAGGAGCAAAGGAATGCACATGGACCAGTTTTGGCAGCCTCTCTCCGCCAAAATGTCACATTTTTCGTCAAAAATCAGCCAAAATTAATTTTGGGATGAGCCTGCTTCATAAAATCATAGGTGAGTGGCGACTGGTGCCACTGGGACACTGGAATTGGAAATGGAACCAAGCGCGTTCCAACTACAGCACCTATGACCAGGTACTCCTGGCCGGTATGTTGGTGCTATCGTCACAATCCCGACTCCTGGGATCTAAACCTATTGTCTGGCTGTGTGACCAGGACCCTGTGAAGTCTTTTCAGAAGGGCCCACCACCAGAAAAAGCAAAACTAAAACGGTGGTGGACTTACCTGAGCCAGTTCAGGTTGACAGTGCATCATATCCCCGGGATTAAGAATGAACTGTCTGACTATATATCGCGCAACAACTTCGATGCGCTTATTGGTGAGAGCTCTGAGGCGCTCGCCAAAGAGGCTTTCCAGCGTATGGATGTCCAGCTTGACCTGTCCATGCGCACTGCTGGAATCCTGGAGGGTTGGAGTCTAACCGGCTATCAGTCAGAGTATGAAGAAATTCTCCAAACCCTCAGCACTGGTCTCGAACCCCGTGTCATTGACGGGCACCAGTGGTATAAAAACAATCAGTACCTCTTCTACGAGGACCGAATTGTGGTGCCTGAGGCACGACTGGATGGGTGCCTACAGTGGTCCCATCTCAGTTCTGGTCACACTGGCGCTAATCGCTCAGTGGACTTCTTCCGTGAGTGTTTCTACTCTAGTCTAACCCTTACTGAACTGAGGTCGCGTATGCAGACCATTGTGGATGCTTGTGGCTGTCATGCCAGCAAGCAGAGCGACAGTAGGGATAGGAACCTGATCTCCAGCTTACCCATACCCTATTGTGCTAACTCTCTTCTCTACCTGGATTTCTTCCACGGTCTACCACGCTCTGGCGGCTATGATAGTTGCCTCATGGTCACCTGTGGTCTATCTCGCTTCACCCGTGTGTTCCCTTGCAATAAGAAAATCACAGGTGAGCAGACTGTGAAAATGTTGGTCGAACAATGGTTCGAACCCTATGGAGCACCTAAGCAGGTGCACTCTGATGAGGATGGACGCATCCGCAGTGATACTGGGTGGTACAAACGAGTGCTAAATGCGCGCAACGTGGAGGTAACCACAGGTGTGCCCTATACCCACACGTCTAACCCTCTCTGTGAGAGACAGAACCGTGTAGTGGAGCAAAACTTAAGAATCCTGATGAAACAGGAGCGCACCAAGGACTGGGTACGCCTAGTGCCCTGGGCAGTGCTGACCATGAACTCACAGCGGAGCTCTTCTACGGGTTTCACCCCCCACGAACTGTTCCATGGAGGACGACCTGCTTGGTTCTTCAAAACCCCCTTTCCTGAGGACTTCAAGAGCCCTGTGGGAGATTGGCTGGAACACAAGCAGTCTCTGGCTAACCAGGCTGGTACTAACCTGAGACATATTCGTGACCGTGAACAGAGCCGACGGAACCGCCTACGGCGACCTGCCAGCTTCAAGGTTGATGACCTTGTTTTGGTACACCATTCACGCCTACCCTCCTGGCCACGTAACTGCCTACAGGACCCTTACTTTGGACCCTATCGTATCATCAGGATAGATGGATCCAGGATCCATGTCAGGTGCAGTCCACGTCTAGGTGGTGAACTGCTGTGTGCACCTGAGCAGTTGAGGCACTATCACTCCCCTGACGACTTGTCTTGGGATGAGTGGCGCCTCAGCGACAGTGAGGTTGAGCGTATAGACCTAGAGAACGCTGCCAGTCCAGAGGAGGCAGACGATCTCGAAGAGATGACTGCCGATGAGATGGCAGTCGATGGTTACTACGTGGTTGCAGGTATTGCTCGCGACGAGTATAAACAGGGCTGGAAATTCCTAACCCTGTGGCATGGCTATGGGTTATCTGAGGCGACCTGGGAACCTATGTCAGCCTTCATACAACCAGATGGGAGTATCAACCCCATCTTCCGCACTTACCTCGTTGAGAACAACGAGGGGCAGCTCCTAACCCGTGCTGAGACTATGTCCCAGCGTAAGGGGCGAAATTAATTTCCCTGTGTCAGTCTACTGACAGGTGCAGTGAGCACTCTTCTGCAGACGTGCCTGTGTATGGGTGTAAGAGCAGTTGTCACAGTTGCCCCGCATTGCATCGCAGGACAGGACCGTTAGCCCCCCGTGACAACCGCTCCCTGGCCGAAGGCCATTGGTTTTTTCACAGACTACTGCTTACTGAGCACTGCACTGACCCTGTCTGTGCCCTGCAGACCCATGCCTATGGTTTCCAGCGTGAGCCAGGTGGCCGCTTATCAGGATTGCAGCCACCCAGCGAGTGTATGCCTTGTTGACCATGTGTTGCATGGGAACTGCCCTGATGTAATGACCTTGGGGAGCCAACGAAGAACGGTAGCTTACTACACCAGGGGGGAATGTCAAGCAAGGTGTTATGAGGCAAGGTGTGTCTTCCCTCCTTGGGGACAAGCGAGCCCACAGTTAGGACCCCTGACTGGTCCAGACCCATGGGGTTCTACCCTTCCTTACAGGGTTTACCATACCCCTATGTGTGCTACGTATGTCTGTGTGTGTCTCAGTTCTCTCCCCAGCGTGGCTCCCGGAGACCGGGCTTCGCTGATGTCGGACCGGAGGTCCTAATCAGGTACTATTACCACTCCTATGGCGCCCAATTTCTGTGCTGGCGCCTATCCTTGGGGGAAGACGGCAAAAGCCCTGCCTACTAGAGGTGAGGGGTGGCCAAGTGTGCTAAGGGCATACAAAACGCCCATTTTTGCTACAGGCCAAAAGCTAACGCACTCCCCTGCCCAGGGGGAAAAGCACACGGGACAGGAGACACCACTACACTACACTCACTAACGCCAGCACGGGCCTTCGAAGGCAGCGTGAGCACTCATCACTTGCACTCAACTCCTGCCAGGCCTGCTGACCCTAACCCCTACACACGCTACTGGGTGCTGCTGTCGAAGATGTCTCAGGCCCTAATGGCCCTCCTGTGAAGAAGACAAGAGAACACAGCGCTGCTAAGCAACTGTGGCCTAACAGGGGACGCCACAATACGTTTCCCCTGCTAGGGCAAGGAGGGAAGGGGTGCTCTCGTTGCGTGCACAGCGCAGATGTCGTTGAAGTCGAACTGCCCTCGCCAGTCCTGGCTGAGGCACAGTCATTTGATTTGTGATCAGCGCCCCTGTTTTGCTGAAGCAGAAAATTGGATAGCCGCCGAAGGCTGCTGCTGCGTGCACCAATCACCCTGAGCCTCTCCCACCTGTACAACAGAGGCAAATGAAGGGGTGTTTGCGGCGGAGGAACCAAGCCACACACCGCGTATTATACGCTTCTCAGTGTGACCTATAATACACTGTCCGCAAACACGCTGAAGGATCAGCTCCCCTGTCAAGCAAGCAAGCGTTAAGAGACTCCTCAGGTTCTCTTAAAGAACGTACCGAGGAGCCCCTGGGTAACCTAAACAAGGTTTACCGTGCGCAATTCGCGTGGCCTACCCTTTAATGCATCATGTGCACGCAGGGAAGGGAGGCGAAACCGTTTCCACACTGACTCAACCAGGAGGTGAGCTCCTCCTGGGCTAACCTACCTTACTCACCATGCATCGTGTGAATGCCGAATGAAGCGAACACAAAACAAGCCTAAGCGTTTTAAGCAACCCTACTTTAACGCCACGGCCACACACGAGCAAACACTTTCTTTGCTCCTGTGAAGAAGAAAACAAGGGTGAATTTGGGGTACAGGGAAAGCGTCACAGCGTGTGAATGCCTCGATTAGGCACATGCATCGCGAGCACAGCGCATATTCTAACCCTACGTGCGCGCTGCGCGCTCCATTCGCATTGCATACCTTTCATTCCTGTTTTGACCTGTGCAGAGCACGAGAGAGGAACACCCGACCCCCCAACGAACACAGCTTTGACAACCCTAACGTTTTGACGAAACAATCAACACGAACGCAATGCATGCGTGTCAGATGACACTGACATACCTGAGAGGTGGGTTGTTGACCTGCTTTGTGGTGTGGGTTGAATTTGAATACTTTTCTCTGAAGTTTATAAAATTTTTGATGCAACTGTGCAAAAAGTCCCTTTAAAACTCTAAGAACTACGGCTCATACCTTCTTTTTCAAAAGCCGTTTACGCTTGCGCAACCCTTTTCTTGGAGTCCGCTTTCTTTGCGCTTGTCTGCGACTTTGAGTTATGTGTAAAAATGGCGATTTTCGCGTTGTTTCGTCGATTTTTAACGATTTCACTTGCTAAATCGCAACCCCCTTCCGCTAAACCGCAGGAATCACTCCCTGCCGGTTACATTTTCTTTTTTTTCCAGCTCCTGGAGGTTTGTGTCCTCCATTGGGAGTATTGCTCCGCCCTGGCCCTTGGTCAGCACGTATACTAAAACGCTGTTTATACAGCGATGGCCGTCCGCATTAGAGCGTTCGACTGTACCCTAGTTGGCAAGGATATGTGCTCTAGGGAGGGAGTCCTGGGTTCAAACCCCACTGCCCCCAAACTTTTTCCAAAAGTTTTCGTCGCACGCCGGCGACTTTTGAGGAATGCCCCATTGAAGGGACATCATTCACAGTACATTACACTGTTTTTCAAGGGTACCTACAGTGTGATAGGCTTCTATGAACTGATGAGAATTTTTTTGGTAAGTTTAATGCATTTTCTGAGGTAATTTTGGGAATATTTGAGCCTTTTTCCTTGGTCCTACTAGCTTAGCTAACTAGTACTCCAGGGGGGAGTAAGAAAAAGTCACTGCCATGTCTTTCTTGGAGGGCTTGATCCAGGCCAAGCCCCCCTTAAAACCCTTTTGTTGATGCTAAGACAAACTTCAGTGTTTTTATCACTCTTTTGCTGCCTAAAGTACACTTTCTCAAAGTAACTAGGGTTGTGACCCTAGCCCCCCATGAAGTTCACTCCTACCACTCAACTGAGCGGAGGTACCTTCCTTCATGGAGGATATACCGAAATAAAATAGGCATTTCATGCTTTAGGCCTTGGAGGTTAAGCCTAGTGGTCTCCCACCCCAAGACCCCTATACTCAATTGTTTCTACCACTTATTGTGGTCCTACTTTGTAACTGTTTCTGAAATCAGTTGCTTGGCCAAGTCATTTTCTGTGTGGTCCTGACATCTATGCCCCACATTCCTAACCAGCACCATTTCACCCAAAAGAGTGCACATGAAGTGCCTAATGCTATCTCTGAGGCAAGAGTCAGACCAATTTTCATATAAAATCTTTTGTATTATCCATTTGTGATTGAATCTTTGTGTATAAACCTGCTTTGTCTATCTGCAGCCCTTCTGTGTTACACTGGATTCCGAAACCAATCATTGATTCGATCCGCATCCCGTTCTTGCTCTATTTGCTGCTTTGGTTTGGGTTTTCAACTACAAACCCTGCAGGATATCATCAAAATATCTAGGGCATAAATCAAGGACATCTTTCTGGTCATGAGCAATTCCCTTACCGCATATGACACCATGTCTAGCCGGCAGTCCGAGAAAGGTTTGTATGAGTTCTTTCAACTCTTGTTGTGCCTCTCCTGCTGCTTGCTGCTGGTGTAGGATTCCTGCTGCTTGTTTTTGATGGAGAAAATGGTTTATTGATGAAATACAACCACTCCAGGATAACCCAAGTCAGAGATAAGCAAGTAGAAGTCAAACAGGATCAAAGCATGAAGGGCTGCAGTCACAAATGAGTTAGATGAAGCAGGATATCAACAATAGACTGCAACTATAGACAAACAGCTCAACTGAGATTGAAATACTTTACATGTTCGAGAAAAAATGATTGGAAAACTGCCCTTAAGGCGCACATTCTCCATAGTGCCATCCTGAGATGTGCACTCTTTGTCTTTTGGGTCCCTTAGGTGCTGAGGTGGCATGGCCTGTGGCACTGAGGTCACTGCCATGTCACGTGGGGTCTTCCTACTTAGCTAGGCTGACTGGGTATTGAACCCAGGACCTCTCAAAAAGAGGTACCCCAGCCCCCTAGGGTGCATACCACTAGGATAGCTAAGAATTAATGAGAAAACATAGATAAATTCATAGGCTCTATCTCAGTATGTCAGTGCCTGAGTCAACTCAGGAAAAGATGTTTTAGTTCACATTGCTTGGGAATTAAGGGTTGCACACAACATCCTGATTTAGTGTTTGGTTCTATAGGTCAAAATGTGTTTTCACCCATTTTAGTTACGCCAATACTAAGATAAAAATGCAAGAGAGCTTAGAGCATCTCTAATACAACTAGAGTATACCCTAAAGCATTGGAAGAGCCCTTTTTCTTACTCCCCCCTTGTGCTGTGGTGGCCACCACTGTCGCATTTTCAGGAAGAAGGGCCTTTCTTGGCCTTTCTTGGCCTTTCCATGGTTTCCACATCTACTTTAAAATACCTATAGCCTCCCTGACACTGGAAAAGGGCACTTTACCATGGTCAGTGCCTCTTGCTGCATTGTTCATGACAATTTCGAACAGAAAACTGAGCACTCTTGGCGCTGCAGGGGTTCCTGTGGCTTGGTGGGGTTAGATTAGGGCATGCAAAGACCATATGCATATGCATCCCTCCCTCCAAGCTGCAGCGTGTCACAACCCAACACCACACTCACACAGGATGCTCATTCTGAGTCTCGGGGAACCTGCTGGTGACACCTGTCCTGGTCTTAGGGTGTTGAGAAGACAATTAAATTAAAATTTGCCCCTTGGTGGGGTCTTGGGTTCTGGTTCAGTCTCCTGCTGCTGGTTTTCGGCCAGAACAGCGGCCTACTCAGCGACGCTTCGCGAGGATATCTGTACAACAGAGGAATGGGAGGATGAGAGACGAATCCACGCAAATGCGAAGCGACAACACCTAAATTCGTCAAATGACGGCTTAGAATTTTTCTAAAAGCACATACGTGAACAGAATTGAATTGTGCATCAGATGCACATTTTTATAAAAATTACGGTCATGTCTTGATTTTTTAAATCAAGAGATTTCACGCAGAAAAAGACGGCGCGCCGGAGCGCATCCTAACGAAGAGCCTGAAAATAGAGAAATCATAAGATTATAAACGTATGTTACGTCTAACGACGCAAATGACGAGACATACATAAATAGATAAACTTAGAGATTCCACCCTCACTGACAGTAATAATTCAAAATCAAGGAATTCAAAAATTCAAGATGACTACAATGAAACAGGTATGAATCACAGGTTTGTGCTCGTCTCGTATGCAGCATACACATTGCTTGTCTTGTGTCTCCGTGAACCGGCCTTGTAGCAGCGCTAACAAACAATAGAGGGTAAGATTAGAAAAATTGCAGATGATTAGAGGTGAGATCAGGGTGATTAGACAGACACACATATGCATAGCGTCTCGTTTCACTTCGTCCTCACTTGCTTTCGCTTTCCAGCGGTGAGTAAGGTAGGTAAGCCCAGGTGGGGCCACCCCCTGGTAGAGTTTCTGTTTGAGGTTTGTTTAGATTAGGCGTGATTTGGACGATACCTGAATAGAAGTGAAGAACCAGTGCATGATCGTGCATTCACACCATGCATTAAAGGGTAGGCCACGCGTATTGCGCACGGTAAACCTTGTTTAGGTTACTCAGGGGCTCCACCCTACGTTCTTTAAGAGAACGGCTGGAGTTCCTTAAGCTTGCTTGCTTGGCAGGGCCGTTTGGGAACAGCATGTTGTAGGGTTACCTGAGAAGCGTATAACACGTGGAGGTAGTCTTGGTTCCTCAGTCCCAAACGTTCCTTCATTTGCCTCTGCTTTACAGGTGGGAAGGTCAGGGTGATTGGTGCAGCAGCGATTTTTTTTCTGCCCTACTAAACAAGGGCGCTGATCCCACCAAACAAATAACTCCGCCTCTGCCTGTGGCAGAGCAGGGACTCCGACTCCATCAACATATGCGCTGTGCACGCCAAAAGAGCACTCCTTCCCTCCGGCTTGCAAGCCCTAGCATGGAAACGCGTAGTGGCGTCCCTGTTAGGCCACAGACGCTTAGTAGCGCTGTGTTCTCTTGCCATCTCACAGGTGAGCCATTAGGGCTCATGACATCTTCTTCAACGCCACCAAGTAGAGCGTGTGTGTAGGAGTGGTAGTCCTGAGTGGAGGCTGGAGCACGTGCTCGCCCACTCTTCGAAGGACGGTGCCACTGCAGAATGTGTAGGACCTGTAGTGCGTGTGTGACTGTCCCACCCGTTTCCTGCAATTTTAGCGGGGTTGGTGGGCAGTGGCAGTGGTTGGTCTAGGTTTTGGCCATCATAGCAAACAGGCGTTTTCATGCCTTCATAGCTTTTGGCCACCCCTCCCCTGTAGTAGGCAGGTAGGTAGGAAAAACCAATACCTGCTCTAGTGTGCTGGGTATTCCCCCAAGGTTTTGTGCCAGCACAGAAACTGGGCGCTTAGGGGCGGGGAGACCCGGGGCGTACCCCGTGGCACTGGTAAAACACCCGCCGGGTTTAGCAAGCGTGCAGACCTGGGTATAATTAGGACACCAATTCTGCGGCTTGCTCTCAGGACCTCAGGAATAGGACACTCATACATACACTTAGGCAGGTAAGGGTAAGGCTCAGTCCCTAGCTTTAGTCTTGGAGGCAAGCATCTCAGCGAGCCTCAGCAACTCACCAAGGTTGTTCTGGGACAAGTAGTCTACCAGAACTGAGTTTAGGCGTCCCTCAGGTAGAACAACGCAGAGAAGGGCTCCCAGGTGGCCTCTTCGAGGTAGGTAGGTAGGTATCTTCGGGAGCTCGGGATGCCTCCTTTGACATTGCAGGAAGAAGGTCTTACCAAGGGGACGTCCTGTCCCTCCCACTGCCCTATGTCAGGTGCCTCTTGAGCCGCTCCCGCATGTGCTTGGGAAGGCATTGTCGCGGCCACCCGGTCCATGTGTCCCAGGTGGGAGGGTGTCCCCACATGTGTCCATGGGTAGGGCCACATGCCCCCTCCTTTGGGCGGCAGCTCTGGGGGGCTGCCCAGCCGTGTGGAGTATCTCTCACCACAAGGGGTATTGCTCCCGCTTGTCTACGGTACGACCGCCTCACCCTTGTGGCTTGAGTTGCGGGGCCACTCTGCTTGGCAGGTGACCCCCTCCTGGACTGTGTACCGGCTCGCCTGTCACCGGTTGCTTCCATGGCTCCGGGTGACGTTTGCCATGGTCCCCGATGCAGCCTGGCCGGGCTCGGACCAGTGGCCTTGGAGTACCGCTCCTGCCACTGGCCCGGGGGGTCGGCTGGGTCGCCCCAGTGCGTCCGACCCATGGGGTATTGGTTCTTTCCTGTCCCTCGGCCGCCCTACGTGTGTGCAGTGTCCTGGGCCGTTGGGCTCCTGTTCACCGGTGTGCCCGCGCGGTTTGCTGTGGTGCGTCTGCGGTGTCCTGGGCCAGCTGGCTCCTGTTCACCGGTGTGCTCGCTCCGTGTGTTGTGTTGCATGTGCGGTGTCCTGGGCCACTGGGCTCCTGTTCACTGGTGTGCGTGCTGTGTGCGGTGCGCGTGTGCCATGGGTGGTTGTGTCCCTCTTCCTCCCCCCCTAATTTTCGTTGATTTTTTTTTACTTGTTTTTTTTTTCTTTTACCTGTTGTTTTTTTTTTTTTTCCTTTTTTGGGAAAAAAGAAAAAGAAAAAACAAAAAAGAGGAAGACAGGGGCGCGCGTACACTGCAGGCACAGGCATGAGCAGCTGGTGCGGCGGTGCTATAGCGTTGTGTCCTCTGGCGTGTGTCGTCGGTGCTGTGGCGGCGGTCGCGCCCCAGGGGTGCGGCTCGCGTGTCCTGATGTACACGGGTATGGGTCAGGGTGGGTTTGGTTAGGTGTCTCTTTGCTTCTGGTGCTGGCTGGTTAGGCGGCTGTGTCGGCTGTGGCTGTGGGCTGTGTCTACGTATTTCCCTCAGCGGGCCTGGTTTGGAGTCAAGGGTTGACGGTTTCGGGATGTGGCTCGGGTTTGATTTGTGTTGGGGCTTCGGCTCGGTTAGGCTTGGGTCAGGGTGGGTTTGGTTAGGTGTCTCTTTGTTTCTGGAGCTGGCTGGTTAGGCCGCTGTGTGGGCCGTGGGTGTGGGCTTTGGTTACGTTGTTCCCTCGGCGGGTTTGGTTAGGAGTCAAGGGTTAGCGGTTTCGGGGTGTGGCTCGGGTTTGATTTGTGCTTGAGTTCTGGCTCGGTTAGGCGGTTGCGCGGGGCCGGGCGTGTGGGTAGCGGCGTCCACGGGGTGGTGCGCCCGAGGCGAGTGCGGGGTGGTGCGTGCGGGCCGGCCGTTGGCCGGTGGCCTCACTGGGAGTCCCACACGGAGGGGTAGACGGGCGTGCCGGGGGCGTACGCAGCGTGCAGGTTGGGCAGCAGCGGGCGCACGTGCAGGGCGTCGGCGTGCCCGATGGGGACCTCACTGAGGACCGAGGGGTTGGCGGCAAGCAGTATGCGATGCCCGGGAGGGGTGGCGGCGAGGAGCGGGAGGATGTCCGCGGCCCGCGACGTGGGGGCGAACACGACGTGGGCCGGGTGCGGCCCCGGGAGCGGTGCTGGGGGGAGCAGGACCACAGGACGGCGGTCTACTGTGAGGTGCCAAGTGGCGCGATGGTGGAGGAGCCGGAGTAGGGCGATGCTGTGGAGCAGTGTGTGGGGCTGGGTGCTGGGCGGCGTGGGGACGTGCGGCGGGAGGGAGGGGGGGGCGGGGCGGTGGCGTGGGAGGGGGCACGGCGGAGGAGTGGCGTCAGTGACGTGTGTGTCGTGCTGAGGGTGGAGAGGAGCCCACGGTATCGGGCCCGGGTTTGGCGCCTTTGGGCGTAGTGGTGCTCGTTGTCGTGTGCGTTGGCTTCCTTCGGCGTCCGGTTCGTTTGGTGACTTCTGGGCGGGGCCTGGCGTGGCGCCCCGTGGTGGTGGTGTGCTGGGTAACGGGGTTAGATGGCGGCGCCGCTGGCCGGGGGGTCAGGCGCGTCGTGTTGTGTGGCGCGCAGGGCTCCTGGGGTGCTGTGGGTGCCGCCGGTGTCGGTGCGCCGACGCTTGTGGGGTGGTGAGGGGGTGTGTGCGTGCGGGGCTGGGCTTTGGGTGATGTCCCACAGGCGGATGCCGTCTCGCCGCGTTTCCTGGAGGGTCTCCCGCAGGCGCCTGAGGACGTACGGGTGGTCCTGGGGCGCGGGGAGGTTGCGGGGGTGGACTCCCAGGGGGTGGAGCGCATCGGCCAGCATGGCTTCCCATGCGGCCTGCGGCATCCACCCTCCCGCCGGCCGGAGGCGGCAGTTCTCCACCGACCCCTTGCGGGGCCGATGGACCAGGCCCTCGAGGGAGGGCTCTCCCCGGGCCCACTTCCGCAGCTCCCAGAGCTGCGTGTGGGTCCAGCGCTGCCACCACTGTTCCTGGGCGGGCCTGCGATATTGGGCGGAGGAGTGGGCGTGGGTGGGTGTGACGGGGTCGTGGGGACCGGCGGCGGTGGCGGGCCTGGGGGATTCCTCGTAGTCCTGTTCCGTGGGGGTGCGTGGGGAGTGGGGGTGCACGCGGATGTGGACCCGCGGGTGTGCGCGTACGGTCTCCGCCTCGGGGTTGGGCGGGGATTCGCGGCGGCGGCGGTAGTGGGGCATGCGTTGCATGTGGGCTGTCATCGGGGGCCAGTAGGGGGGCGGGGGCGCTGCTGGTGGACCCTGGCGTTGTTCTGGCTTGGTCGCGAGCGGTCCGTGGGCCTGGGGTGCGGGCTTTGGGAGGTGGTGGGACGAGGCGCGTCGCGCTTCCGCCGCGGCGCGCTCCGCCATGAAGGTGGTGGCGGTGGTGTCGGTGACGCTGGGGGGGCGCCGCGCTGGGCGCTGCTGCCTTCGGGCCTGGGACGGCTGGGGCCGGATGTCCTAGAGGACATCCTCGGGGGGCCGGGCTCGCGCTGCCGTCGTGGCGCCGGGTTTGGGCTTGGGTTTGGGCTTGGCTGCGGGTCGCCGTTTGGCGGCGGTCTTGGGCTTCGGCTGGGTCGTGGGCGTGGGCTTCGCCGGGGCTTGGGCTTTGGCGGCGGCGGGGCTGCTCGCGGTGGGGGCGGGTTTGGAGGCCCGTTTGGGAGGTGTCCCCCGCGGCCTGGGGGGTGGAGTGCTGGATGAGGACGTGGTGGTGGTGGTGGATGAGGTGGTCGTGGTGGTGGAGGTTGTGGAGTCGGAGGCGGAGGAGAGGGCCGCGGGAGACGGCGGAGGGTCCCGGGCCTCGGGGGCGGGCGTATGATGCTGGGTCCTGTAAGTAGCGAGAACGAGGGTGCAGGTTCGGGCATCGGGCGTGTGCGCGCGTTTTCCCTGGTGATCCGTGCGTGCTAGTGCTGGCGTGGCGGCGTTGTCTCGGCTGCGCGGGCACGTGGGTTACCCGGGGGGTGGCCATATCTGCTCCAGGACGTGGGGGTGCGTTTGCTGGAGGTAGTCGAGGGTCCGGAAGAAGCATCGCTGGATGCTGGGCATGTCCTCCTCTGTGAGGTGGGGGTAGTTTTGGGTGGGGGTGTGGGGGCCCGGCCATAGCAGCGTCATGAGGCGGGCTGCCACCATGTACGGGCATAGTTTTGGGGTGGTGGGGCGTGGGGGGGTGGGTCCCCTGCGGTTTTGGGGGGGCTTCCCTCTGCTGGGGGCGCAGCGTGCCCACCCACACCCATCGGTCCGTGGGGATCCCCCAGGTCCGTTGGGTCCACTTGGCGAGGCAATACATTGCCCTACCAAGGCCCTGGTAGCCGCTGCGGATGGAGAGCAGCGTGTCCAGGGATTCGGGTTCCCACGTGCCCCAGATGTGGGGGTCGTCCGGGTCGTCCCCCCTGGCGTACGTGTCGGGGCCTGGGTTGTGTGGGGGGGGGTGTAGTCGGCGGGGAGGAGGGAGTCGGTGCCGTGTACCACCCAGTGGTCTGTGGGTGCGTCGTAGGTGGTGGTGGAGAGGGTGTAGTGCAGATTGTACATGAGGGTCATGTACGTGGAGGGGGCTGGCTGCTGCTCGTCGGGGGTGGGGATGTCCCCCGGGACGTGGTGCCGGAAGTTGCTTAGGGAGGCCATCCGGGCTACCCATGTTTTCCGCTCCCACTCTTTGGTGCTGTCGGGGGTGGCGTCGGGTGGGGGGTGGGCCATGTTGGGCTCGCGGTAGCGGGTGCGGCCCTGGGTGCTGTCCCGCTCCGGCACGGGGTGTCCGACCAGGTGTCGCCCCCAGTCGATGGGGGGCACCCAGATCCGGCTCCCCGTGGGGGGCGGGCTCTCGCCGTCTGGGGTGGCGCGTGGGGGGCGCTCGTGTCGGGCGACGTGGAGGAAGGCGTCGAAGAGGAAGTCTCTGACGCCTTCCCCCAGGGTGGCCGCCTGGACCAGGGTGGCCGCCCGGATGGGGGTGCTGGTGCCGGAGGTGCGGAGGTACAGCACGACGTCCTGTTCCCCGAGTCCCCGGAGGTGCTGCCGTACCGCTGCGGGGTTGTGTAGGGCGTAGGGTTCGGCCGGTGCGGCGACTGGTGGTGCGGGGTGTGATGGGGGGGGTGGTGTGGGTTGGGGGGGGTGGTCGTCGTTGTCGCGCGTGGGGTCCGGTGATGGGGTCTCTTGTGGCGGTCGCGGGAGGGGGGATTCGCGGTGGCGTGTGTCGGCGGGGGTATCGACGTCAATTGGCTGGTGCTGGCTGCCGCGTGTTGTGTCCGTGGCCTGGTCTCGGGGGGGCGGCGGGGGGGGGGTGGTGTGGGGGTGGCGCTGTTGGTGGTGGGGGGGGCGGGGGTGGTTGTTGTGCTGGCTGGGGGTCTGGGCGTCCCTGTGGGTCGTGTGGGTGTTGCGCGTGTGTGCCGTGCGGCCCTTGCGGTTCTTGACTGGTTGTGGTGCCGGGGTGTGGGTGGGAGGCGGCCGCATGGGCGTCCGGGTGGGGCTGTGGTCCGTATGTAATGGGTGGCTGCTGGTGGATGGTGCTCGTTAGTATGGGGTGTGGGTGGGGGGGCTGCTGGTGGTGGTGGGGTGGGGGGGGCGGGGCTGGGTGTTGTGCTGGCTGGGGGTCCGGGCGTCCCTGTGGGTCGTGTGGGTGTTGCGTGTGTGCGCCGTGTGGCCCTTGCGGTTCTTGACTGGTTGTGGTGCCGGGGTGCGGGTGGGAGGCGACCGCATGAGCCCCCGGGTGGGGCTGTGGTCCGTATTTGATGGGTGGCTGCTGGTGGATGGTGCTCGCTGGTATGGGGTGTGGGTGGGGGGGCTGTTGGTGGTGGTGGGGCGCTCCTACTAGGCCCTGGTGTTGCTGGTGTGCGTGCGCGGCTCCTCGCGGGTCCATGGGGGTGTACCGTGGCTCGTATGTCGTGGGCCCGTGTAGCGGGGGCGGCGGGTGGTGCTGGACCGCGTGGTGGTGGTGTGGAGGGTGTGCCGGTTGTGTGTGGTACCCCGGCGTTGGTGGGTGTGGTGGCAGGGGCTGGTGGTAGTGGAATACGTGATGGTGTGGTGCGGTGATGTGCGCTATGTGGGGTGGGTGGTTCGCGGGGCCTGGTTGTGCTGGGGCGTGGTGGGGATGTAGCTGGTGGGGGTCGCTGTAGCATGGGGGCACTAGGGGGTAGGGGTTGGGAGGGACGGGGGTGTGGTGGTGGTGTTGGTGGTGCCATGTCCCCTGGCTCTGCGCGTACGGTGGTCCTGGCATGGTGTGGACGTGTGTGGGCGGTGGTGGCTGACTGGGCTGCAGGGTTTGGGTGCTGCGGTACGGTGGTGGTGGTGGGCGCTGGCGGTGGCGGTGTTGTTGGTGTGCCCCGGGGGTCTGGGCGTGGGGCGGTGCGGTGTGGTTGGACCCGGGCTTTGGTCGGGGCGTCGCGCCCTGCTGGTGGGCGCGTTGGCGGGCCCCCTGACCTGTCTTGGTCTTCTTGGTCTGGTGGGTGCCGGGGGCGGGTGAACCCCCCTGTCCCCGTGGGGGCGACGGGGAGCGGGCGTGCCACCGGTGTGCCTCTTGGAGGCTCGTCTTGAGGCCTCTGACGTAGGCTTCCTGGTCCGTGAGGCCCATCCGCGTGGCGGTGGCCTCGTCGGGGGCGGCCAGGTGGGCGTCCCGAAAAGACGCCCAGCCCTCCGGGGGCTTCTGTTGTGCGGGGTGGGGGTGGTGTGCCGGGTAGAGGAGTGCGCTGAGTGGGTAAGGTGTTCCTTGCCGTCGGCCGAGGGCGTGTTTGAACCGGCGGCAAGTGATTCGGAGGTAGGCTGCTATCTCCTCTGGTGCCGTGTCGGCCCACGCTTCCGGCGTCAGGGCTGCTGCTTGGGGGGCCGGGAGTTGTGGGTCTGGGAGGTGTAGGTCTCGGTGGTGGAGGTACAGGGCGAGGAGGATGTGGCGGGCCGCCACGTTCAAGCCGCCTCCGCTGTGGCGTAGGGGTGGGCTGTGGGGGGGCAGGGGTGTGTTGCCCGTGGCCACGGCTATGGTCCATGCGTGGTCCGCCGCGTCCGCCACGTAGTACCCTCCCAGTTGGTCCCGGAGGGTGTCGGTGAGGAACCCGAAGGAGCTGGGGTGGCTGGCGGGGGGGGGGGTGCGGCTGGGACCGCGGGCCGTTCGCGGTGGCGGGGGTCGAGGTCCCCGCAGTGGGGGCAGTGGGTGAGGCGGTGCGCGGCTCCCAGGCAGACCCAGTGGTCTGGGTTGCAGGGCAGGGCTGTCTGTGGTAGCCGCTGGCGAACGCAGAGGGGACATGCGGTGGCTGGTGGTTGGTGGTACCTGTGGACGGACGGCGGCGTGGGGGGATGGGGGCTGGTGGCGCGCGCATGCTGGTGGGAGCGTGTGCGGTGCCTGTGGCGCCCGTGTTTGCCCCGCCAGTGCTGTGCTCGGTGGACGGTGTGTAGACGTGGTGGGGGTTCCGTGTTGGTATGTCACGGGGTAGGTTCTCATGGTTGGTAGAACAGGAGTTTGAGGAGGTGGGCTTGGTCTGTTGGGGGCAGGGTTGCCGCATGCTGCAGGTATTTGTGGGTGCGGTATGTGAGCTGCTCCGCCGTCATGGCAACGGCCGTCCGCTGCATGTGCGCCGCCGTGGCCTGGGGGTCCTCCGCGTGGGTGCGTAGCAAGGTGTAGACGGCAGTGGGGACGAGTCCCCTGCGGACCGCCTCGAGCACCTCTGTCTGCTTGAGGACGGTGGTGAGTTGCTGGGTCGCCGGGGACTGCGCCAGCCATCCGGCGTGCTGTGCGATGGTGTGGGTTGGGTTCCAGTCTGTGAGGGTGTCCAGTCCTCTGTACAGGGGGCACGCCTTGAAGTGGTCCCATGTTTCTTCTTCCCCGTGGCTGCAGATGCATTTGGTGTGCCCTGCGGGGACGTGGATCGAGCGGCGCGTATACCATCGGTGGTATCGGTTGGGGAGGGGAAGTTGTTCGAGGGCGAGTTGGAGTCGGGGCTTTTGTAGGTGTGCTGGGAGGCTATCCGGGCGCAGGGGGGAGTAGTAGAGGGGGGTTTTGACGGAGTCTTCGAGGCGTCGGAGGAGTTCGGTGTTCGCTGGGTGGCCCAGTGTGGTGGCCAGTTGCTGGATGGGTGTGGGGTAGTGGTACTGCTTGTCTCGATCCGTGTACGGCGTGTCCTCGGGCATCCATTGGGGGGGCTGTGTGGTCAGGGGTATCGGGGGCAGGTGCTGCAGGTGGCTGTGGTGTGGGGTGTCCAGTCGCACGCGTTCGAGCCCTGGGGTGTGGTTGGTATTCCGGTGTTTGGCTCGCGTGTCTGCGCGTCCATTGCCGTATGCGTAGCGGTGTGACTCCTGCTTGACGATGTGTAGGGCGTCCTGGGGGTGCATGCCCTTGAAGGCCATCCATAGTCCCAACGCTTGTGTGGTGAGGCCGGACTCGAGTGCTTTGTGGAGGGGCAGGTCCGCAAGGCGCCTGGTGAGGTGGATGTCGACCGTGGCGTCCACGACTACCCAGATGTTGCGGGGCCGGACCGTCGTTGGTGGCGGTGTGGCGGTGACGGCGTCTGCCATGGTGCGCAGTTCGCCGTGGGAGGACGCCCCAAAGATGGTGGTCCCGGTGTGGTGTTCCACGTGGAGGCCGTCCGCGTGCCGGGTGATGCGCACGGAGGCGCAACCGACCTTGGGGGTGCGTTGCTGGGTGCCGGATGCGTCAGTGAAGTAGATGATGTCGGTGTCGCTGGGTATGGGTAGGCGGGCGATTGCTGTGGGGTGATAGACGTAGATGGGGTTCCCCTGGGTGGTTCTGGCTGTGATTTGCGTGGGTTGCAGTAGTGGCGCTGCATAGACGCCTATTCCCTGGGTGATGATGGCCTGGGCTCGTGGGGTGAGGTGGAGGAGGCCCCTGTCTGGGCGTCCCTGGGTGATATACGCATACATCAGGCGGAAGAGGTATCCCGTATTGGGGTGGAACTTCTGGCACGTGATGGTCTGTCGCCGCTCCTTGTCGTCTTTGTCGCCGCGGAGGGTGGGGCATTTGTGCTGTAGGGGGCGCATGGGTGCCTCCTGAGGTCCTGCGCGGTGTGGGTCGCAGCGGTCGTACTCCATGGCTACGCTGTCCGGGTCTGCCCGCTCGTTGATGAACGTCCATGTCGCCGTGGGTGTTCGGGTCCAGGCTACGTGCGCCGGGTGGTCTGGGGGTACCGTGTGAAACCAGGGGGAGAGCCATGCCTGCTGGTCGGCGGTGGCGGCGGCGGTGGGGGTGCGGTAGTGGGTGGAGATGAGGTGCAGCAGGGGCCACGGAGTGTCGAGGGCTGCCGGGCCGCAGTGCCAGCACGTGCGTGGTATGCCCTGGTCACTGTGTCTGACTGGTGGTACATCGGTCTCCGGTGCATTGTGTTTGGGGATGGACCAGGGGGCATGGTGTCGCTGGACAGTGCGGGTAGCATGTTTGTGGCCGTTTGGTGCTAGTAGCAGGATGGTGGGTGGTGTCCAGCCTTCGGCTGACGGGGTGGGCTCCCCCTGCGTCGCGCCGCCGTCGTTGGGGGTCTCGTGCTCGCTCGGGTGGGGCCGGGGGTGCTGGCGCTCGAAGGCTGTGTACGCCGTGTCGATGTCCTTGGGCCCCGGCATGTCGCGCCCTGCCTTCGTAGCACATGCGCGGAGGTACGCTTGGAAGACGTGGCGTGCTGGCCATTGTGGGTCGGAAAGGAACGGGGCGTGGTGGGCGTCGCATTGGGCCATGATCTTCATCTGTGTTGGGGTGATATACACTATGGTGATGGTGGCCCCTACGAGGCGCAGGGTGTCCACTTCGCCTGCCGGGCGTCGGTGGATGTCGGTGTGTGTGGCCACGAGTGGCCCCTGTTGATCGCAGTGGTGGTTTGTCAGGATGGCGTGTGTGTGGTGCGGTAGGAGGAGTTGTAGATCGGCCCAGATGCCAGTGCCCACGGGGGTGGAGACGCCGTGTTGCGCCAGTACCCACCGGGGGCAGGTGTTGCGGGCCATTTGCGCTTCTTTTATGCGTATGGCTGCCGCCTCGCAAACTTCTGGTTGGTGGTTGTGTGTTACCCTGTGTAGGAGGTGTGCTGCGTGTTTGGCATAGGCCATGTCGACCAGGGCGCCCGTATTGTCTCCGTAGTAGCGCCAGTGGGCCATCATGGCCTCCTTGGGGAAAGACGAGGGCCAGCCTCCGTGTTGCGCCCATGCCTTCGTCACTTGCTGTCGAGCGTGGCGTAGTGCTTCTTGGGGGCGCGGGAGGTGCAGGGCTTGGTACCCGATGGCCGCGTTGAGCACTGCTTCCATGAAGTACGCCAGGCCCTGTGTAGACAGGAGGTCCCCCCTGGCAATTTGGGGTAGCCGGGCGAGGCGCTCTTCCAGCTTGCTTCGGAGTGTGATGTGGTGGTGCCGCGTGGCCTGTGTGACTCCCAGGTGGACTGTGGTGTCTTCCAGGTGTAGGGGTTCGCCTTTCCGGATGTGGGGGGTGGGGGTCTTGGCGTCGGCCAGCCCGACCGATTTGCGGGGGTGCACTAGGAGCTGGTGGGCGTCCAGCTAGGTTGTGGTGAGTTGGAGAATGGCGGACGCTTGTTCGGTGGTCGTTGGTAGCCCTGCGTTCTCAGGGTCGCGGTGGCGGGTGGCCGTAGTGAGGAGGTTGTCATCTGCGAAGTTGATGATGGGGGACCGTAGCGGGTACGGGGCGTACCCCGGGTATACCCGTGCTAGCTCGAATGCCAGTGGCAGGGTGAAGAGGAGGTAGAGGAAGGGGCCTTCGGCGCCTCCCTGGGGGACCCCGCTGTCTGTGCCGGTCCAGGGGGTGAGGCCCGCGGCCGTGATGACGGCGGAGAGTCGGGTGTGGATGTACCCGGTCATGAAGGATAGGAATGGGAGGCCCATGGCATCCCATACCTCCGTGAGGAGCCGGTGTGGGGCGTGGGGGAACGCGCCTTGGACATCGAGGGAGGCGATGATCATCTCGTAGGGGTTCATGTCCAGTGCGGTGTCCTGGAGGAAGATGGCCTCGTGGGGGGACCTGCCGGCCATGGCTCCCCACATGCTGGCGGGCACGTGGGCGAAGACCGCTGGCGCGATGCGGCCTAGGATGAGCGTCCACACCAGCTTGACCTCGGTGGTGGCGCACACTATGGGCCGCCAGTTCCCCGGCTGCGCCCAGTCCCCCTTTTTGTAGAGGGGGTGGACCAGGTTGGCCCACTCAGGGGGGATGGGCGTGGCGCCCTTGACGATGTCCCACAGGCGGGCTGCCAGGCGGCGTTTGATGGGCAGGGTGAGACGTTGGTACGCTTCGGCGGGCAAACCGTCGACGCCGGGCACGACCCCCTTCTTCAGGCGGTCTAGGGCGCGTTGCAGTTCTGAGATGCTGAAGGGGTCGTGTTCGATGGCGCGCCGCTGTTCCCGGTTGAAGACCCTGGGCACATGCTCGCGGATGGTGTTTCTGGTGTGGGGGTCGAGCTCGGGGAGGGCGTCCCCGTGTTGTGCCTGGAAGCTGTCCAGGACTGCCTGGAGGACGGCGTCGGGGTCATTGGTGAGGCTTCCTTCGGGGGTGCGTACCGCGTGGATGGTACGGCGCCCCGTGTCCTCCAGGATGCGGCTGACGTACCGTAGGGACTTGTACGGCGTGTCGTTGCTGCCGTATCTTTCGCGTTCTTGGGCTGCGGCCGCTATGCGGTCGGCGTGCCATTCCTGGAGTTGGTGGCGGCAGGTGGTGAGGAGCGCACGGAGGTGGGCGTCCCGGTCTCGTGCCTCCGGTGTGCTGGGGCGTAGCAGGGTGGCGAGTTCCCCTTTCGTGGTCCAGATGTCATGGACGAGTTGCTGGAGGGTGAGGTCTGGTGGTGCTCCCGTGTGGTTGGTGTCACGCTCCATGCCGCATGCTTGTGCCGCCCGGCGCATGGCGGTGGTGAGTGTCGGTGCACCCGGGTGGCGCAGGATGGCGTGTAGGGCCCTGTTATACCTGTGCCAGGCGCCGTGGTCGTCCTGGGCCGGGAACTGCAGTGTAGGTGGGAGGGTGTCGTCTGGCAGGGTGGCCGCGGGTGGGGGTAGGTTGGGGATGATGAGGTCGATGTAGAGGGGCCGGTGGCCCGTGCCTGTGGGCGGGGGGTCCCCGTAGGCTGCTTCGTGGACGCGCACCGTGGTTGGGTCCCCGTAGCACGTGTCGATGCGGGATGGGTGGGTGCCGGCTTGGTGGGGGTAATGGGAGGGTGTGCCGGTGAGTCCTGCCGTGAGGTCGGTGAGGCCCAGTTGGTGCATGGCGTCCCAGACAGCTGTGTCGGTGGCTGTGGGTGGGCCAGTGCGGTCGTCGTCGGTGGGGGCGGCGTTTAGGTCGCCTATGATGATGGTGGGTGCCAGGAGAAAGAGTCGGCGGTACGCCAGGCTCAGGGTGTCCAGGAAGTCCTTGGTCTCCTCCCCGAACGGGACGTGCGTGAGTAGCACGTTTAGCTGCCATCCGGGCCCCACGCACTCGTACGCCCCGAGGCGACCATCCACTCCGAGGTCGGGGTGGGCATGTACCGTGACCGACGTCTTGTGGTAGAGCGGTACCCCCCGTTCCCAGTGGGCGTGATATTTGTTGTCTCCGGGTCCAGGATCGGTGCTGGCTCGGGTTGGTCCGCTCTGCGGAGGGCTTGCTCCAGGAACCCCAGGAGGTCCGCGCCTTGGGGGTGCGGCCCGGGCATGGCTTGCAGTGTGGCGGCCTTGGTGGGGTCGTAGGTGACCGCGGGCTCGTTGAGGATGTTGATGCGGGCGTCGGCTTCCGCAGGCGCCGGTTTCTGGGGACCGGTAGTTGGGGGGGCGGGCCGTGTCCGGCCCTGGCCCCGTCAGGCGTTGAGGAGGTCGATGACGCCCTGAGCTGTGGGTGCCCTGCGGTTCCGCTTCTGGGGCTGGGGTAGGGCCCATGCATTGTGGACTTCGCCCGTGTACTCGGTGCCGGTGAGGTGCTCCGTGTCGGGGGTGCACAGCTGCATGGGGACCATCTCACGACCGGCTTGGTCTCGCCAGAGTTCGATGGTGCGCCCCAGCTTCTTGTCGTTGGGGGTGGCCGGGTCCCACTTGACGTGGATCTTGAACCCCTGGTGGTCCCCGGTGACGAGGTACCGGTGCTTGACCTCCCCTGCGGCCCATATCCACTTGGAGGGGCCCGCGGCCGTGGGGTACTCGAAGGGCAGCTGCACCCGGGTGTTGATGGCGTATTCGGGATACAGGGCAGCGGCTTCCTCTTTGGTCCAGCTCTTCGGCTTGGCCCTTGGCTTTGGCGCGGGTTTGGCCTGTGTGGGGGCCTTGCGCTTCTGCGCACCTTGGCGGCGCCGGGCAGCGGGTTGTCCCCGTTGGGGAGGTGCGCCCTGGGGCTGCTGTACGGGTGCGTGGCCCGGTGCAAACACGGGGTGTTCGCGGGCGGCTGGGACGTCGGGCTTGGACGTGGGGACGGGGTCCGTCAGCTGGAACACTTGCTTGGTCATGAGGCCAAGCACTTCCTCGGCCTCCTGCAGGGCGTCGGGCGGGTCCGTGGGCCAGGTGAGTAGCCGGTGCCCGGTGCCTGCCCCGTGGCGGCGCATGTGGGCCGTGTAGCAGGTGGCGTGGCGTGTCCACGCTGGGGTGCGTTCCGGGGGGAGGGGGCCTTCTGGCGCCCCCTGCGCCCAGTAGAGGGCGTAGTGCAGCGCTTCCCAGGCTGCCTCTGGGGCGTGGGGGATGCGCGCGGCGAGTCGCAAGCGGTCTCCTCCGCGTGGTGGGGGCGGGACTTCGCCGTCGGGGGCGTGTGCCGTTGCCCGTCTGACCTTGCTGTGGTCGTCCCATTCCACCGTCCACCAGGTGTCCCGGTGCTTGAGGATGTGGACCTCTGTGGTGGTCGGGGGGGCGTCCATGGCGTCCCAGCTGACGAGCTGGATGGGGCGGACCGCAGGGTGGGTCTTCGGGGGTGCTCGCATGTTGAGGATTTGGTGGATGTCCTCGGCGGTGGGGCCCGTGTGGGGGGCGTCCTGCGCTGCTTGGGCTAGAGGTGGGTTGGGTTGGGTTGGGTTGGGGCTAGAGGTGGGGAGGGGCGGTCCTCCCAGAGGCGGGATGCGGACGCCGTGGCGTACATGGCTGCGATCAAGACGTGTTCCGTCAGCCCTTCCACCATGAGGTGGTTTTCCCCCTCCAGGTCTCGGGGGATGGCGGCTTCCGCCTTTAGGGTGAGGAGTGCGATGGCGCGTTTGGGTCCAGGTGTGGCGTGTGTCGGCTCATCTGGCGGGCGTCCGTCGGATGGGGTGTGGGGGGGGCGCTTCTGGAAGGGGGATGGTCCCACTGCCAGGTGCTCGACAAGGTGTAGTGGTATGGCGTGGTGGCGGTCCGCTGCGGGCAGGAGGTAGGGGTGTGGGTCCCCGGGTACCGTGCCGAGGTATATGCCCCCCCTGTAGGTAGAGGTGGGCAGGGGTTGCTGCAGAGCACCTGCGCATGGTAGCGCGCACCGAGGGTTGCAGTGGGTGCATGGGGCTGTGATGGGGTGCGGTACCGCGTACACGGTGAAGGGCCCCACCGCTCGCTGGATGTGGCGGGGGATGATGTTGCGGAGGTCCGCCAACCGTGCCGTGCGGCCTTCGCCATAGTATATCCAGAGCGTGTCCTCCAGTGCCATTTTGGGGCGTAGCTTGCGAGCCAGTAGGTTCAAGGTGCTTTTGTGGGTGGCCTCGGTGATGGTGCCGGGTCCAGCGTTAATGCGTGGGAGCAGGTGGCTTTGGTGGTGTGCCGCGGCCTGTCTGCGGGCGGTGTGGAGGGCGGTGCTGTCGGCGGGAGGGGGCGCGTGGTGGGTGGGCCTTTTGCGTGGGGTCGGGGCGACGTGTAGGGGATGCTTCCATGCCGGGCGCGGGTGGTGTTGCGGTGGCTGGAGGCCAGGGTAGGTGGTGAAGGTGTATACGGTGATGGGGGAGCGCTCATGCGTGGCCTGGAGGTAGTAGTGGTCGCGACCCGTGTTGTGGGTGACGATGACGTTGGGCGTTGGTATGTCGTGGTGGAGTGCGGTATTGGGGAGTTGTTTGGTGATGCGTGCCGTCGCGTCCCCTGTTTTGGGCGCGGTGTCGTGGGGCACGAGGATGTGGACTGCCCACGCATCGTGGGCGGGGAGGTCGAGGTCCGGTAGGGTGGGATGAATGGGGCGTCCCCGGAAGTGTGCGAAAGCTGGGTTGTGGCGTGCCGCCGTTTCCTTGATGATGGACGGTGCCCACTGGGGTGGCGCCCCAACTTGCTGGGCAATGGCGGCGACGGCGCGGGCGATCGCCGTGAGGTCTGGGCCGATGCCAGGCTGGTCTGCCGGTGGTTGCAGGCCCCCTTCTGGTGCGGGGTGGTGCCACCATAGGGTGTAGCCCTTTTGTGTGTTATCGTGGGGGGTGTGCACGAGGCCCTGGTGGTTGGAGATGGCGGTCTTGAGGGCTTCCGCTGCCTCGCGGTGGAGGGTGCGCGTGTAGGCCCAGACTCCGGTGGGGGGGGCCGCCCCGGTGTGGGATTCGGCCGTGGTGGGGGCCGGCTCGAGGGTGTGACTGGTGAGGGAGGGTCTGTGCAGCCCTTCGTGCAGGGAGGCGCACACGTGTGCCCACCTGTCCGCCCATCCCTGTTGGGCGCTTCCTGTGTCTGCTCCTGTGGGCAGTCGCACGATGACCACGTGCCAGGGGTGTGACCCCGGTACTACGGTGGGGGGTGTGGTGTGCTCGTGAGCGTGTAGCCATACTGCGGTGTCTGCGTTCGCCGTCACGTACTCCTCTCCTTCCGCTGTGTGGACGTTTTCGACGGCGGCCTCTCCCTCCAGGGTGAGGAGGAGGTGTGTGCCGGGGGGCTGCGCGTGCGTCTCCGCGTCCCGGAGCCACAGGTACGTGAGCGCCACGGCGCCGGGGAGGATTTCCCCCCACGTGAAGGTGCCTTCGGGTGATGCCCACTGCAGGGGCAGTGTGCGGCGTCCCCGCGAGTCGTTGGTGGCATGGTAGTCGTGGGGGAGGTGACGTTTGGTGAGCCGGTGCGGCATGCGTTCGGTGGTGGCTGTGGGGGGGTCCCAATTACATTCCTCCGGTGGGGGTGCGCCTGCGTCGTCCTCCTGGGGCTGGGCCAGCGGCAGCGCCTGTGCATTGGGTGCGGCGTCGGGTAATCCGCTGTGCGTGAGGGTGTAGAAGCCCTCGGGGGTGAGTTGGAGGACGATGTTCCACTTCGCCGTTTGCTCTGGGGACCACTGGTGGGGCTCGTCCTGCGGTCGGTGGAGGGTGACCTGGTGGCCCCATCTCCAGCTGTGGTAGGCGAGGAGGCTGAGGACGGTGTCTTGCTCCGGGTCCTCCACGCTTTCCATGTATGCCGTCATGTCAGTGACGTCGACGGCGTACTCGTCCTCCCATTCTTGTGTGGGGGTGCCTGGAGGGGGGGGGGCGGTGGTGTACCCGTGGAGTCCCGGCCCCGTGACGTCGGGCAGGTCGTGCTCGAGTGACGCCCGGTACTCGGCGGGCCCGTTGCTGGCCTCGTGGGTGGGGTGGTGGCGCCGCAGGGCGTTGGACAGGTGCGTCCAGGGCGCCCTCTCGCGGGGGGGGGGGGCGCGGGGGGGCATTTTGCGGGTTGGGGTCCGCGGGGCTGCTTGCTGTGGGCTCGAGCTCCGGCGGGGCGAGGTCCATATGATGCTCCGTGTCCTCCGTGTGTTGGAGTTCCAGTTCTAGCAGGCTGTCGATGTCCAGGGCCATGGGGTCATTGTGCGTGTTCACGTGCTGGGGTGCTGCTTCATGGCACGGTGGGCGTGTGATGCTGGTGTTCGGGGCACGTGCGGCGGCCGGTGCGGGGTCGTGCGCCAGGGGAAGCGCGCCGTTTGGCGTGGTTGTGGTGTGTGGCT
This sequence comes from Eutreptiella sp. 'Long Island Sound 2002', assembly GCA_964036045.1. Lineage (NCBI taxonomy): Eukaryota > Euglenozoa > Euglenophyceae > Eutreptiales > Eutreptiaceae > Eutreptiella > Eutreptiella sp. 'Long Island Sound 2002'. Next base: position 23,592,060 of record OZ038398.1, on the reverse strand, counting down.
GCACGCTGCTGGCTGTCCTGGCCGGTGGTGTTGCCCCTGTGTGCGGTTCGGGTTGTGGCCGGTGGTGGGTGTTGAGCTGGCGCGAGGTGTGCGGGGTTTCCAGGGGTGGTGCCGGTGGGGTGGGGTGCGGAGTCGGCGGGGCGCGGCTTCGTTCCTGTGTTGGTGGGCTGTGGTGCCCCGTGCCCCCGGGTGGGGGAGGGGGGTGCGGTGCGGTATGGTGGTGTTGTGCTGTGTGGTGGCCTTCCCGTTGGGGGGGGGCGGCACCGTGTCCAGGTCTGGTGGGGTGGGCTGTCGCCCGCGGTTTGTCCTCTGGCGGTGTGGGGCAGCCCCGCGTGGTCTCTTGATCGTCCTCCTGGCGCGTTTCAGTACGTGGCCTGTGCGGGGTCGGTGTGGCGTGGGGCCTAAGGTCCCCTGGGGCGGGGTGTGCGGGACTGGAGTGTCGCAACCAGGGGGGTGTGGTCGCGTGGTGCTTGGGGGTGTCGGCCCGCCGTTGGGTGGGCCCGTGGTGTGGGGTATTGCGTTTGCGGGGTCCGCGGGTCGGTGGGTCGCGGCTGCTTGGGCGTGTTGTGGCCCCGGTGCGGTGCCCGCGGGTGGTGAGTGGCGTTGTGTGGCTGGGGTGTATCGTTTTCACGGTGGAGGGGGGGCTATTTGCTCGGGTGTGGGGTGGGCCCGTGGTAGGTTGCCGGCGGGTAGCGGGTGTCGGGGCCGCACCGTGGGTGGGTATCCCGCGGCGTCCCCTTGGTGCGTCCCGTGGTGGCCTCTGGTCGGCTGGCTGAAGGGGGTTTTTGGGGTGTACCGCATCCATTGGGGCACCATTGTGTGTTGGGGCGCCGCAGCGGTGGGTGCGGCGGGTTGTGGGGCCGGGGCTTGTGTCGGTGTCGACCGTGTGTTTGGCGGCGGTGTGTCGTGTGTCGTCCTCGGCGGCTCCTCATGGTGGTCTGTTGTGGTGGTGCCTGGGGGGTGGTCTTGGGCTTTGCGGTTCCTGGGAGGGTGCGGGACATGCGGGGTCGGGTTGGCTGGGGGGGGGGGGGGGGGCGCGCGTGTGTGGGCTTGCGTGTTTGCCCTCTGCTCCCCCTGTGGCCCCTTCCTCTGCCTGTCCCTTACTCCTCTCTTTTCGCTGGCTTGTTTGGCTTTGTTTTTTTTTGGGGGGGGGGGTGGCTGGGGTGCTGTGCGTGGGTGTGGGTGTGTGCCGGTGTCGGCTCCCGGTTCCCAGGGCGCCGGTCCGGGGGGGGCTGACGGCGGGTGGTTGGCGGCAGTGGTGGCGTGGCGCTTGCGTGGGTGGCTGCGGCTCCTGGTTACTGTCTGGGTGGCGTGGCCGGGCGTGGGCGTGCGTGTGGGTGTGTTCGTGGCGTGGGCTGATGGGGTGGTGGGCAGTGTGGGCGTGGTTGGTTTGTGTGGGTGTCGGGTATGTGTGCGCCGAAGGTGCAGTGGGTTGGGCTGGGGCACCGTGGGCGATGCAATGGGTGGAGGAGATGCTGGTGACGCCTACGGGGGGGTGCTGTAGGCGTCGAAACAGGTCTGTGTTGTTGACGTGGGTGCTTCGGGTGACGCGCCGGGCGGCGACGGGGTTGGTGACGCTGTTGGTGTCATAGGTGACGGGGCGGGCGCTGGGGGGGCCTGCGGCTCCGGTGGTCGCTGTAAGTGGTGCAGTGGGTGGCGGCGCGACTGGTGGTGCCGGCGGTGAGGGTGCTGCCGATGACGTCGATGGTGAGGGCGCTGTGGGTGATGTCATGGGTGGTGGCGATGTTGATGTGGGTGTTGCAGGTGGTGTGCCGGCTGGTGGCGCCGCTGGTACTGTCCCTACGTAGGGTGTTGCCGGGGGTGCTGTGGGCGGTGGTGTCGTCGGTGGTGCCGATGGCGAGGGTGACGTAGGCGATGCACTGGGTGACGGTGAGGCCGGTGTGTGCCGTAGGTGACGCGTTGGGAATGGGTGGTGGGGGGCCGGAGGGGGGTTTGCCGTTGGTGCAACGGGCGATGGAGGCGTTGGTGCCGCAGGTGGTGGCTCGGGTGATGGTGCTGTTCGTGATGCCGACGGGGTGGTTTGTCTGCCTGTCTGCCCGCGGAGTCGGTGCCGGCGTTGGGCGGTTGCCTGTGCGCGTGGTGGTCGGTGCGCCGGGCGCTTGGTGGGCGTGGTCGGGTGCGGGTGTGCGTGTTGGTGTGTACGTGGTGCGGGTTGCGGGGGGTCTGCGGGCGTCGGGTGCGCTGTTGCCGTGCGTGTGGTGGTTTGTGTTGTCTGGTGGAGCGTGGCCGGTGTGTGCGTTGCGTGGAGTTTGTGGGGTCTGGTCGGCGTGGGTGGTGTCGGTGTGGGTGTTTGGGGTTGGGTGCTGGTTGTGGGCGTGTCTTTCGCGCGGTGCAGTCGGGCGTGATGGTGGTGCCGCTGGCGACGTCGATGGTGACGGTGCTGCAGGTGGTAAGGGTGGGACGGTGGTGTTGGCGGTTTCTGGTGTGGGTGGTGTGGAGTGTGGGAGTGTGGCAGGTGTGGTGCGGGGCGGATGGTGCTGTGCTTGGCGACGGCGTCGCGAGTGCTGCCGGGGGGGAGGGTGTTGTTGGTCATGTTGTGAGCGGCCGGTGGCGGGTGGTGGTGGTGGTTGTGGCTGGACTGCTTGGTGGTTGTGGTGTCGGCGGGTGGCCCTGATGACGGGCCCTGGGTGTGTGGTGGCGGGTGGGCGTGCTTGGTGGTGGTGATGGTGTGTCCTTGCGGGTGGTGTTGGGTGTGGTACCATTGGGCGTGTGGTTTGCGATAACTGAGCACTCACCCCTCCGGGTGGCGCGGGCCCGGTGGTCCGGTAGCCCGTCCGGCAGGTGGCGCCGGGTGCTCACGCGTCCCTCCGGACGGCGGCTGCTCCGTAGCCGGCAGGGGCTGGGTTCACTGCCGGGCGCACACACGTCCCTCCGGACGGCGGCTGTTTCGTAGCCGGCAGGGGCTGGGTTCACTGCCGGGCGCACACACGTCCGTCCGGACGGCGGCTGTTTCGTAGCCGGCAGGGGGTGGGTTCACCGCCGGGCGCACACACGTCCATCCGGACGGCGGCTGTTTCGTAGCCGGCAGGGGCTGGGTTCACTGCCGGGCGCACACACGTCCATCCGGACGGCGGCTGGTTCGTAGCCGGCAGGGGCTGGGTTCACTGCCGGGTGCACACACCTCCATCCAGACGGCGGCTGTCGCGCTGTGGGGACTGCGGGGCTTGGACTTGTTCTTGGCGGCTCGTTCGTCGTCGGGCGTGGGTGTTTGCCGTGGTGGTGTCGTTTTTTTGTGCCGTGGTGCGTGCTGGCGTGCGGTGCTGCGTGTGTGCCCTGCTTGGCCTGTGTGTGGCGCGCGCTCCTTGCCCGGGCGTGCTGCTGCGCAGGCGCGGGGACACACCCTCTCTCTGGCGGGCCCGTTTGGCTCCATGGCGGGCCCTGTTGGTGCCCGGCTGTGGCCTGGCGAGCGGCAGTGGGGTGTGTGCACGTTGGGGGGGGGGGGGGGTTCGGACCCCTCCTCTCGTTTTCCCCGCCTTGTCCCTCTGTCCCTCTTCGCCGGCCTGCCCTGCCTGCCCACCCTCTTCGTACCCGCTGGGTTGGCCTTGGCCGGTCGGTTGGTCTTGGCGGTCTGACATGGTGTTTCTGTCCTGCAGGGCGGCGTGGGCTGGGTTCGTTTTTGGGGCGGGTTGCTCGTGTGGTGTGCCGCGCCGCTTGGCTCCTGTTCACCGGTGTGCACGCTCCGTGTGTGGTGTTGTGTGTACGGTGTCCTGGGCCCCCCGGCTCCTGTTCACCGGTGTGCACGCCCTGCGTGTGGTGTCGCGTGTACGGCGTCCTGGGCCTCCCGGCTCCTGTTCACCGGTGTGCACGCCCTGCGTGTGGTGTCGCGTGTATGGCGTCCTGGGCCTCCCGGCTCCTGTTCACCGGTGTGCACGTTCTGTGTGTGGTGTTGCGTGTACGGTGTCCTGGGCCTCCCGGCTCCTGTTCACCGGTGTGCACGCTCCGTGTGTGGTGTTGTGTGTGCGGTGTCCTGGGCCCCCCGGCTCCTGTTCACCGGTGTGCACGCCCTGCGTGTGGTGTCGCGTGTACGGCGTCCTGGGCCTCCCGGCTCCTGTTCACCGGTGTGCACGCCCTGCGTGTGGTGTCGCGTGTACGGCGTCCTGGGCCTCCCGGCTCCTGTTCACCGGTGTGCACGTTCTCTGTGTGGTGTTGCGTGTACGGTGTCCTGGGCCCCCCCGGCTCCTGTTCACCGGTGTGCACGCTCTGTGCGTGGTGTTGCGTGTACGGTGTCCTGGGCCTCCCGGCTCCTGTTCACCGGTGCGCACGCTCTGCGTGTGGCGTTGCGTGTACGGCGTCCTGGGCCTCCCGGCTCCTGTTCACCGGTGTGCACGCTCTGTGTGTGGTGTTGCGTGTACGGCGTCCTGGGCCTCCCGGCTCCTGTTCGCCGGTGTGCACGCCCTGTGTGTGGTGTTGCGTGTACGGTGTCCTGGGCTCCCCGGCTCCTGTTCACCGGTGCGCACGCCCTGCGTGTGGTGTTGCGTGTACGGTGTCCTGGGCCTCCCGGCTCCTGTTCACCGGTGCGCACGCTCTGCGTGTGGCGTTGCGTGTACGGCGTCCTGGGCCTCCCGGCTCCTGTTCACCGGTGTGCACGCTCTGTGTGTGGTGTTGCGTGTACGGCGTCCTGGGCCTCCCGGCTCCTGTTCGCCGGTGTGCACGCCCTGTGTGTGGTGTTGCGTGTACGGTGTCCTGGGCCTCCCGGCTCCTGTTCACCGGTGTGCACGCCCTGTGCGTGGTGTTGCGCGTACGGTGTCCTGGGCCTCCCGGCTCCTGTTCACCGGTGCGCACGCCCTGTGTGTGGTGTTGTGTGTACGGTGTCCTGGGCCTCCCGGCTTCTGTTCACCGGTGTGCACGCTCTGTGTGTGGTGTCGCGTGTACGGTGTCCTGGGCCTCCCTGGCTCCTGTTCACCGGTGCGCACGCCCTGCGTGTGGTGTTGTGTGTACGGTGTCCTGGGCCTCCCGGCTCCTGTTCACCGGTGTGCACGTTCTGTGTGTGGTGTTGCGTGTACGGTGTCCTGGGCCCCCCGGCTCCTGTTCACCGGTGCGCACGCCCTGCGTGTGGTGTTGTGTGTACGGTGTCCTGGGCCTCCCGGCTCCTGTTCACCGGTGTGCACGTTCTGTGTGTGGTGTTGCGTGTACGGTGTCCTGGGCCCCCCGGCTCCTGTTCACCGGTGTGCACGCTCTGTGCGTGGTGTTGCGTGTACGGTGTCCTGGGCCTCCCGGCTCCTGTTCACCGGTGCGCACGCTCTGCGTCTGGCGTTGCGTGTACGGCGTCCTGGGCCTCCCGGCTCCTGTTCACCGGTGTGCACGCTCTGTGTGTGGTGTCGCGTGTATGGCGTCCTGGGCCTCCCGGCTCCTGTTCGCCGGTGTGCACGCCCTGTGTGTGGTGTTGCGTGTACGGTGTCCTGGGCTCCCCGGCTCCTGTTCACCGGTGCGCACGCCCTGCGTGTGGTGTCGTGTGTACGGTGTCCTGGGCCTCCCGGCTCCTGTTCACCGGTGTGCACGCCCTGTGCGTGGTGTTGCGCGTACGGTGTCCTGGGCCTCCCGGCTCCTGTTCACCGGTGCGCACGCCCTGTGTGTGGTGTTGTGTGTACGGTGTCCTGGGCCTCCCGGCTCCTGTTCAGCGGTGTGCACGCTCTGTGTGTGGTGTCGGGTGTACGGCGTCCTGGGCCGCCCGGCTCCTATTCACCGGTGTGCACGCCCTGTGTGTGGTGTTGCGTGTACGGTGTCCTGGGCTCCCTGGCTCCTGTTCACCGGTGCGCACGCCCTGCGTGTGGTGTTGTGTGTACGGTGTCCTGAGCCTCCCGGCTCCTTTTCACCGGTGTGTACGCTCTGTGTGTGGTGTTGCGTGTACGGTGTCCTGGGCCTCCCGGCTCCTGTTCACCGGTGTGCACGCTCTGCGTGTACGGTGTCCTGGGCCCCCCGGCTCCTGTTCACCGGTGTGCACGCTCTGCGTGTGGTGTTGTGTGTACGGTGTCCTGGGCCTCCCGGCTCCTGTTCACCGGTGTGCACGCTCTGCGTGTGGTGCTGTGTGTACGGTGTCCTGGGCCTCCCGGCTCCTGTTCACCGGTGCGCACGCCCTGCGTGTGGTGTTGCGTGTACGGTGTCCTGGGCCTCCCGGCTCCTGTTCACCGGTGTGCACGCTCTGTGTGCGTGTGCGGTGTCCTGGGCCTCCCGGCTCCTGTTCACCGGTGTGCACGCTTTGTTTGTGGTGGTGCGTGTACGGCGTCCTGGGCCTCCCGGCTCCCGTTCACCGGTGTGCACGCTCTGTGTGTGGTGGTGTGTGTGCGGTGTCCTGGGCCTTTTGGCTCGTGTTCATCGGTGTGCACGCTCTGTGTGTGGTGTTGTGTGTACGGTGTCCTGGGCCTCCCGGCTCCTGTTCACCGGTGTGCACGCTCTGTGCGTGGTGTTGCGTGTGCCGTTTGGCCCTTTTGCGCTCGTGTGGTGCGTCTTGTGTTGTGCGTGTGGTGTCCTGGGACACTTGGTTCGTGTTCTCCGGTGTCGCGGTGTGTTGCGGTGTGTGTGGTGTCCGGTGTGCGGTGTTGCGTGTGCGGTGTCCTGGGCCTCCCGGCCCCTGTTCACCGGTGCGCGTGCTCGGTGTGTTGCGTGGTGTGTGCGATGTGGGTGTGGGTGCGTGCTTGCGTGTGCCATACCGTGGCCGCGTCGTTGCGGACTGTTTTTTTTGCGGGAACATTTTTCTTTACACATTGCTTCCTATGGCGTCTGATTTATTCTTCCCGTTTTGGACTCTTTGATTTTGGCGAGGGCCCAAGAGTAAGCGTGTCTTATTGCATGCATGGCGGTGTATGCTATTTACGCGTTGGTTTGCGGACTCTTTGCATTTTGCGTCGCCCAAGAGTAGGCGTGTTTGTTTAATGCGTTCATGCTCTGCCACTTATTCTTCATGTCTTGGACTCTTTGTTTTTTGCGACGCCCAAGAGTAAGCGTGTCTTAATGCTTGCATGGCGGCATATGTTACTTAACCGTTGGTTTGCGGACTCTTTGTATTTTGCGACGCCCAAGAGTAGGCGTGTTCGTTTAATGCATTCATGCTATGCTACTTCTTCTTTATGTCTTGGACTCTTTGTTTTTTGCGACGCCCAAGAGTAAGCGTGTCTTAATGGGCTCAAAGGTGGGTGGGGAGGTACATGGAGAAGGACAAAGGAAGAGGTAGCGTGCATGTCGGAGGGTGTGGCGTGTTAGTTATCCATTTCTTCGGTGTTTACGCGCCGCTCGTGATGCGTTTTTCTTTACCTATACGGCGTGTTAGGGGGCGGGAGGCACGGTTTGTGGACTCTTTGTTTTTTGCGACGCCCAAGAGTAAGCGTGTCTTAATGCATGCAAGGCGGTACAAGGTACTTACTCGTTGTACCTTGGGACTCCCACGCTACTTATTCCCTTTGTCTTGGACTCTTTGTTTTATGCGACGCCCAAGAGTAAGCGTGTCTCTTCGACTCCAAACCCTTCCCAGAGGGTGAGGAAGCGCCAACCCTGGCGGTAGCGGTGGCGTAGTATAGACTTCACCAGGTAGAAGCCTTCCTTAGCCATCTCCTCGGCGTACATGTCGGGGAGGCCCCCTTCAACTTCCATAGGGCTGGCAGCCCCCTGTAGGTCCAGAGCGGCGATCTCCTCGTCGTTCAGCTCCCACTCCTCCCCACACAGGTCTTCATGATCATAGTAGCGCTTCAGGTGCTGAGCAGCGCACACCAGGGTCCCCCCTAGCCGGGGAGAACACCGCATTGTGATACGGTGTCCATCCACAGATAGAATCTTGTAGGGCCCGAAGTAGGGGTCATCGCTGGTGGAGCGTGGCCAGGCGGGCAGTCGGCTGTGGTGTACTAGGACCCAGTCCCCGTCTTGGTAGTAAGCAGGCACCCGGTGCTTGTTCTTCTGGTTCCACTGACGCTCCCTCACTCTCTGGAGCATAGCCTTGGCCTTGTCCACCTTCGCTTGTTGCTCCTGGACCCAGCCACCCACAGTAGAATGGGTATCCTCTGGAAAGGGAGCATGTAGGAACCACGCAGGGCGCCCTAGGAATAGCTCATGGGGCGAATAGCCAGTCGCCGAACTCTCTTGGGAGTTCATCATCAAGGATATGACGGGGAGTAGTCTCTGAATCACCCAGTCTCTAGTGCGTTTAGTCTTGCACCATATCCTTACACTCTCCTTGAGGACACGAATCTGTCGCTGACGTGGGGGGTTGCTCATTTGAGAGTAGGGGATCCCTGTAGACACCTGGACATTGAGGGATCTCAGGACCCTCTTCTACCAGCTGGTATCTGAGCGTACTCGTCCGTCCTCATCGGAGTTGATCTCCTTGGGTGCCCCATAGACACAAAACCTCTCCTCCAGGAGGATCTTGATAGTCTCCTCCCCGGTAATGTGCTTGGTACAGGGGAACACCCTGGTGAACCTGGTCAACCCACAGGTTACCACGAGGGCGAAGTCATAGCCCCCGAACTTCGGCATCTCCGTATAGTCCACATAGAGAACACTGTTAGCACAGTGGGGGATCGGCAGGGTCAAGTAGAGACCCCTGTCCCTGATATCCCCAGGTTTGCAGGACCTACACGGGCACTTGTCCATGATAGGCTGGAGGGTTTTCCGCATTAGGTCGTCACTCCACGTAGTGTGGAACCACTGCTTGAATAGCCTCAGGGTACGGTCAGCACCCACATGACCACTGGACTCATGGGTCCACTTCAGTAGCGCTGGCACTCTGTCACTGGGTACCACGACTCGGTCCTCGTGCCAGAGGTAGATCTTGTCCCTCTTCCACTGCTCTTGGTTGACCAAGAGGGGTTCCAGGCGCTTCTCCAGGCGCTTATAGATATCCCCAAACTGCTTCAGGTATTCCACTTGTTGGAGTCCATCTAGGGGTCGTATCATAGTCATATTGAGGTCCAGGTGTACGCCCATACGGCTGAATGCCTCCTTAGCCAGCGCTTCAGACCGGGCACCAATCAGGGCGTCAAAGTTGTTGCGGCTGATGTAGTCCTCACACTCGTTCTTGACTCCCTGGATATGGTGTACCGTCAGCCGTAGTTGGCTGAGGTAGGTCCACCAGCGCCGTAGCTTGGCAATCTCTGGTAGGGGACCCTTCTGGAAAGTGCGGAGCGGCTCTTGGTCGCACAACCAGACCACAGGGTTACTCCCCAACAGTCGTGCCTGAGAGGATAGCACGAGCATACCCGCGAGCAATTCCTGCTCATAGGTGGAGTAGTTACCCCGCGCCTGGTTCCATTTCCAGTTCCAGTGACCCAGGGGTACTAGGACCCACTTGTCGTCAGGGTAGCTGTGCTTGAGGGTACCATCTCTGTTCAGTCCATCTGTCCCCGATTGGGAAATGGCCGAGTCGAACTCCTCCTTCCCTAGTGCTTGCCATTGGAACAACGTTCCACCACAACCCACATTGCTGGCGTAGGTCACCAGGATCATCTCCTCTTGTGCTCTAGGCACGCCCAAGCACTTAGCGTTGGCCACCTTGTCTTTGAGCTCGTCAAAGGCTTGTTGCTCTTGTGGGCCCCAGCGCCATGTGGTACTCTTTTTGATCAAGTCTGTCAGGACGGCGCTGGTGTAGGTGAAGTTCTTGATGTGGCGGCGGTATAAATTGCACGCCCCAATGAAACTGCGTACATCATCAAATCCTTTCCTCGGGTCTTCATGTCGTACCTTAGCATCCATCAGGGGTTTGGCCTTAGAGGCCGCTGGGGTCCACCACCCATAGCCAATATCGAACCCCAGGTACTGCATAGTCTCCTGCATGGGCTCACACTTCTCCAGCTTGAGTCGTGTGTGGTTCTCCTGGCAGACCGCAAAGAACTCACCCAAGAGGATTAGGTGATCCTCCTGGGTATTGGTCCCGAGGCATACATCGTCGATGTGCGCTTCCATCTGGGCCCCACGGGATATGAGTTTTTGCACCTTGGGTCTTCGTCGTAGGATGGACAGGATCTTGTTCATCAGCTCTTGGAATAGAGCGGGTGCGTTGGCCACGCTAAAGGGCATGACCTTCCACTTGAACACCTTCCCCTGAGAGGTGATGAAGGCGAGTAGCTCCTGGGCGTTGGGCGTCAGGTCCACCTGCCAGAATCCGCTTCTCTTGTCCATCTTGGTCTTGTAGCGACAGGAGGCTATCTTCTCAAGGGTAGACTCCATGTTAGGAATGGACCCTGAGTGGTTCGACGTCTTCTTGTTCAGCTCTCCATAGTCTACTACCAGCCGTTTGGCTGTAGACCCAGGCTTAGCCACAAGGAAACAGGGACTGCAGTGTTGGGGGTAGTCCGCGTCCCTGTACTCCAGGACCAGGCCAGCGTCCATACACTCTTGTATCTGTCGCTCAATCTTGTCAGCCCGCTCTTTAGGAGCCAGATAGGGTCTCCTCCGGATCTTATGGCTCATGCACTCGGGTTTCAGCTTGAGGTCCATCTGTACCAGCTTGTCACATGAGCCTGGGGGTGGTAGTTCCCCGAATACCTCCAGAAAGGTATTTATAAGCTTCTGCACCCGGGGGTCCAATAGCTTGATCTTGTCCTCCATGTCCTCGTCAGAAGGTAAGTTGCTCGCCCCCTGGGTAATAGACGCCGGGAGGTGATCCTCCACCGGCTCTTCGCCCTTGGTATTATCCTTCAACCCTTGGTAGGCATAAAGGAGGTCTCGTTCAACCATCTCCGGCGGACGATGGCAACATAGGCATGCTCGAGGGGGTTCACATACACATTCTTCCGAGATCTCATCCTCCTCTGGGGTCCTCACATGGGCACCCCACACGCTCTTCATGAGCTTGAGGTCCACCTCCCTTTGCCAGGTGGTGATCTTTTGTTCGAGGTCCTCCTTTAGTTGGGATAGGTCTCCCATACGCCCTTGCTTCAGTGGCCATGAGCTGCGGGTAGGCTTAGCGTAGCATAGCTTTTTTGCCACCAATCTCCTCTTGGAGTCCACGTACTCCCTCAGCCTGGATCGGGGGTCCAACTCCTCGTCCAAGGGCCCTTCTCCCCTCATGGAGAGTAGGGGGTTTAGTGGGGTGACATACTCGGCGTTCTCCACTTCCTCCACGCATGTCTGCACGAAGAAGGCGTCATGCTCAGTTTCGTCATCAGAGTGGATAGAGCTTGGGAGCTCGGATAGTCCACACTCTGAGACTCCATCAGGACTAGGTATATGGCATATATATATAGCTACATGGCAGGGAGAGTTGGGGGCATTGGTGTTAGTCATGACGTACTCGTCTCCCCCTGGTATAGTCTCAATAGCATCTTGGGGTCGTAGTCGATCTTTCAGATCCCCCAGGGCGAGTGCATCGTTCTCTCGTTGAATAGCCTGGACCAGGATTGAGTCCAGGTCCTCCCAGGGGATAGAGCTAAGACTACCGTCCACCACGCTGAGCATACTTCCCCATCCAGGTTTCCGGATGGGCGTCTTGCGTCCCAGAGGCACATAGATAGCCTCATCAGGTAACTGGACAGAGGTGATGGTCAGCTTGTCCAGGAGGGTTCGCCAGTACTCATTGCCCCCATGGGCTCCTCAATCCGGGGAACACAAGACCATACGGGAACGTTCCAGGGCCACCTTGGTCAAGACCTTCCCTGGTTAACTGAACCTGGGGTTCCCGTGGGCCATCCCGAAAGAGGGCCAGTAAAATTTGTAGCAGCAGTTTTTCCCCTTGCTGCAGTAAAGGTCCAGGACATGTTGCTTGTCGCTGGCGAACAACTCCACGCTCAGGTCTTCTCTGGAGTAACCCAGCTCCTTCAGACCTTGGTCTAGGACTTCCCCCAGTAGTTGATAGTCCTCAGTTTCATCATGTTCGAGGGCTCCTCCTTCGATACCCTCAGGTAGCTCGAGGTGTGCTCAGACTGCTCCAGTGGCACGGACTCTCTGCCATCACCATGGTCCACGTAGAGGATGTAGGGCGCTTGCAGCGTCAGGGAGTGTATTCGGGAGTGCTGTACGAAGAAGTCGGTCCCCAGTACAAAGTCGAAAGCCTTGGTGTCCATCACATAGAACCGATGGGCTATAGTTTGGGAGCCCATAGGTACCTCCACTTCACAGTCCCCACAGCTGTGCACCACATGTCTGGCCCCCATTGGGATGGCTTCGGTAGGCATGGTGTTCGTCGGGCTCCCAGGAGGTAAAATGTTCTTAGCCACTATAGATATGGTGGCTCCAGTATCCAGTACCCCCAGGTACTCACGTCCCCCGAGTCGGATACGTACCCAGAACACCAGGTCCAGGGCCCTACCGGAGCGTCCCCGTCAGAACTCCGCGGCACAGGTCACCTCGAACCCCTTGTTCCGCAATTTGCGGGCCATCCGCATGAAGCGGCTCCTCTTCCTAGCGTTGTTATCGTCACCACCTTCATGATCTCGCTTGGCCCCTTGCTCTTGTTGGGGGTTAGTCTGCGAGCGTGCGGTCGGTCCAGAACCAGACTGCCCTCCAGAGGGCTCGGAGTTCCCCCCTGGATTAGGGTTGGGGTTGCCTCCGGTCTTGTCCTGGTTCTTGTTATCATTATCTTGTGGGCGGTTAGCGCCTCCGCCTCGTCCTCCTTGGCTCTTGTCTTGGCCTTTCTCACGGCCTTTCGACTTGCCCTTGCCGGAGTCGTTGACGTTGCCCTTGCCACCACCCTTGCCAGAGCCCTTGCCAGGATCCTCGCCTTCGAGCTTCGCCGACAGGCGCTGCTTGTGGTACCACGCATGTTCGTAGTGCTTCCTCTTCCCACAAAAGGCACAGGTGATAGTGCACCTGTAATGATCCGGCATCTTGGGCTTGCTGCCGGTGTTGGTCTCCTGCTTCTTCCCTTGGACCACGAAGCAATCGCGCTGGTCGCAGTCAGGGGCGTGCTGCAGGTGACCGTGTTCATCTCTGGCGTCACACCAGAAGAAGTAAGAAAAAGTGCTTTTCCATTGCTTTGAGGCATACTCTAGTTGTATTAGAGATGCACTGAGCATCCATGCATTTTAATCTTAGTATTGGTCCCACCAAAAGTGGTGATAACACATTTTGACCTATGGAACCAAACACCCAATCAGGATATGGAGTGGACCCCTTAATCCCCTTTCAATGTGAAGTAAAACATCTTTTCCTGAGTTGACTGAGCACTGACATACCTAACGTAGAGCCTATGAATTTATCTATGTTTTTCCATGAATTCTTAGCTATCCTAGTGGTATGCACCCTAGGGGGCTGGGCACCTCTTTTTGAGAGGTCCTGGGTTCAATTCCTGGTCAGCCTAGCTAAGTAGGCAGATCCCATGTGACATGGCAGTGACCTCATCGCCACATACCATGCCACCTCAGCACATATGGGACCCAAAACAAAGAGTGCACATCTCCTAAGATGGCACTATGGAGAGAGAGTGATCCTGAGGCAGTTTTCTAACTCTTTTCCTAAAACATTTCAGCTATCTTTGTGAATATGCATTCATTTGTGACCTGAGCTGTAGTTTCTGTGAATATTCAATCATCTTTCACTGTTTACACTGCAGCCCTTCATGCTTTGATCCTGAATCCTCTTCTCTTTGCATACTATTGGCTTGGGCTATCCTGGAGTGACTTGGAGTGGCTGTATTTCATCAAAACAAAAGCTTTTCATCTCCAAAAACAAGCAGCAGGAATCCCTACACCAACAGCAAGCAGCAGGAGAGGCAAAACACAGTGCTGAAAACACTATAAACTTTTCTGGTAGCAAGAGGCAGCCTGTCTCTGTGCACCGGCAGCAACCCCGCGCCGTACAACCAGTGCTCCGAGCAGGCAAATATAAGCAGAGGGGCGGATTAAGATGGATCCAGGAAGAGTGGACGCCGACGTGAAGACAGCGCCTGCGCCTGAGGCACCGGCAAGGCCGGCGCCTGGCGCTGTACCTTCAGCGGAGCCCTTACATGGGCCAGTGGATACGGCGGAGGACTCCCTGGATGGCCTCCAGACGGCCTTCGGGGCCCTGTCCGTCGAGGAGGTGGTGGCGCAGCCTGCAAAAAGGAAGAGAGAGAGCGAGAAGGATGCTGGAGACGGAGCAGACGAAGGAGAGGAGCAAGGGCAAGACCCGACGGATGTCCCTACCTTCGAAGGCGCACCAAGCGCTTCTGGCCTCCATGCATCACCCTCTCCCATAACCACCACACTCCCAGCCGCCGCAACATCCACTTCCACAACCAACCCGCCTATGGCAGAGGGCACAGGCTTTACTGGCATGCCTCACTACCCCGCCTATGGCATGGGCCCACCTACCACTGCGCTCCTTGAGGCAACTACTGCCAGTGAGCCGGTGGCTTCCAGCTCTGCGCCGCGATGGTATGCGGCTGACCATCCCCATCCACTCCACGCCACTGGAACCTACATGGAAGTTCCTGGGTATGCTCCTGGGTATGCACCTGGGTATGCACCCTTGAGTGGGTTGAGGAGAGGACCAGAGTCTCTGGGAGGCAGGAGTAGAGGATCGGGAAGATCCTCCAACAGGTCCCTGACGCGGTCGGAGATCAACGAGGTGCTCCGAGGAGCCACTTCGCAAATCGTGAGCGACCTCACGCAAGAGATCAGGGAGAAACTACAGCCCCTGATGATCCCGTCCCATGCGTCACCTACGACGGTGGGAATGTCACCCCACCGAGTACAGGCTAACCACCTGGCGGCAGGGTTGACAAATACCCTGGGGAGCCTGAGGAGCCGACCGATGCCGACTCCTGCAGCAGTACCGAGAAGTCCATTCGTCCCGAGAACGGCCCAGCCGCCCTACAGCCACGTGACGAACTCGACGAGGGCCGAGCTGGACCAGCTGGGGCTGACAGCCCTAAGGGCTATGGTGGACCTGGAGCCTTATGGCTCCAGTGATCTAGGCGGAGACCCCTCCGACGACGAGCCGCCGTCGATGGATTCTTCTTCGCCATCGGATGACGAAGACCCTGAGGACCCCGAGGACCCCAAGGGTAAGAAGAAGAAGAAGAAGAAGAAGAAGAAGACCCGACGCCCTGAAGGACGCCGAGCTCAGGAGGCGAAGGCTATTGCCACCTCCAAGATAGTGGTGAACCTGCCTGAGTTCACAGGCAAGGACCTCAGCGAGTTCGCTGAGAACTTTGGCCGGTTCCTACGACTGACCGGCCAAACCCACGCGAGTGGGCGAGTGAAGTGCGACCTGCTCCTGCAGTGCTGCAAGACCAAATACCTGGAGAAGCAGGTCAGGCAGATCGTCACTAACTACGCCACCTTTGCCGATGTGTTGGTTGCCCTGGAGAGGCAGTACCCAACCTACGAGACCGACCTCTCCATCAGGGCCGAGATCCAGAACCTGCCCGTGCTGCCCAACAACCCCAAACCTGGCAGGGTCTCCGAGCTGTTGGCGGACCTGGATCACTGGGCTGGACGACTGACGCCCGGTTCCTACAGCAGCGACGACCTGCTGTTCTGGTTGTGCGCCAAGCTTCCCCGAGAGCTATGGGACGAGTGCCGTCTGACGGCTGAGCGCAAGGCTAGATCCCTCCGCTACGAGGATCTATGCGTGCTGCTCCTGGAGATGGCGCTGGAGAAGGAGAGCGACCAGCACCTGAACAACTACCGTCCTGGTGGTGGATGTTCTGGAGGCAAAGGGTACCAAGGGTCCCGACCTGGGCAGGGGACTACCCCCAAACACGCCCACGCCCGCCTAATGGAGAACGTGAAGGAGCTATTGTGGTGTGATGCCAGAGATGAGCAGGGCCACCTGCAGCACGCCTCTGACTGCGAGCAGCGAGACTGCTTCGTCGTCCAGGGGAAGCAGCAGGAGAAGATCACCGGCGCCAAAGTGAAGCTGCCGGATCATTACCGCTGCACCATCACGTGTGCATTCTGCGGTAAGCGGAAGCACTACGAGGATGAGTGCTACCATAAGCAACGCCTATCGGCGAAGCTTAAGGGGGAAGATCCTGGCAAAGGCTCAGGCAAAGGTGGAGGCAAGGCCAAAGGCAACGACTCCGGCAAGGGCAAGTCGAAAGGATGTGGTCAAGGTGGTCAAGACAGGGGTCAAGGTGGACGAGGAGGAGGCGCTAACCGCCAGAACGACAACAAGAACAAGGACAAGAACGGAGGTAACCCCAACCCTAATCCAGGGGGGAACTCCGAGCCCTCTGGAGGGCAGTCTGGACCTACCACACGCTCACAGACGCAGGCCCAGCAAGAACAAGGAGCCAAGCGTGAGCATGAAGGTGGTGATGACGGCAACGCCAAGAAGAGAAGCCGTTTCATGAGGATGGCCCGCAAATTGCGGAACAAGGGGTTCGAAGTGACCTGTCCCGCGGAATTCTGACGGGGACGCTCTGGTGGCACCCAAGACCTGGTGTTTTGGGTACGTATCCGACTAGGGGGACGTGAATACCTGGGGGTACTGGATACTGGCGCCACAATATCTATAGTGGCGAAGAAAATTTTACCTTGTGGGAGCCTGAAGAACACCATGACCACCGCCGCCCTACGCATGGGGGATGGACATGTGGTGCACAGCTGCGGGGACTGTGAAGTGGAGGTACCTATGGGCTCTCGAACTATCGCCCATCGGTTCTATGTGATGGACACTGAGGCCTTCGACTTTGTACTGGGTACTGACTTCTTCGTACAGCACTCCCAGATACAATCCCTGACGCTGCAAGCGCCCTACCTCCTCTACGTGGACCACGGCAGTGGCAGAGAGTCTGTGCCACTGGAGCAGTCGGAACATACCTCGAGTTACCTGAGACTATCGAAGGAGGAGCCCTCGATCATGATGGCGGCCTCCTAAACTGAGGACTACCAACTATTGGGGGAAGTCCTAGACCAAGGTCTGAAGGAGTTGGGTTACTCTCGAGAAGACCTAAGTGTGGAGCTGTTCGCCAGCGACAAGCAGCATGTACTGGACCTATACTGCAGCAAGGGGAAGAACTGCAGCTACAAATTTTACTGGCCCTCTTTCGGGATGGCCTACGGGAACCCCAGATTCAGTGAACTGGGGAAGGTGCTGACCAAGGTGGCCTTGGAACGTTCCCGTATGGTCCTGTGTTCCCCCGACTGGGGAGCCCATGGGGGCAACGAGTACTGGCGAACCCTCCTTGACAAGCTGACTATCAGCTCGGTGCGATTACCTGATGAGGCCATCTACGTGCCTCTGGGACGCAAGACGCCCATTGGGAAGCCCGGATGGGGGAGTATGCTCAGCGTGGTGGACGGTAGTCTTACCAGCATCCCCTGGGAAGACCTGGACCCTACTCTGGTCAAGGCTATACAACGAGAAAGCGATGGACTCGCCTTGGGTGACTTGAAGGATCGCCTACGACCTCCAGATGCTGTTGAAACTACACCCGGAGGAGATGAGTACGTCGTGACTGACACCAACGCCCCCAACTCTCCCTGTCATGTACCTGTTCCTGATGGAGTCTCTGAGTGTGGACTATCAGAGCTACCTAGCTCTATCCACTCAGACGACGAAACTGAGCACGACGCCTTCTTCGTGCAGACCGCGGTGGAGGAAGTGGAGAACGCCGAGTACGTCGCCCCACTAAAACCCCTACTCTCCATGAGGGTGGAAGACCCCGTGGATGAAGAGCTGGACCCTCGATCCAGGCTCAGGGAGTATGTGGATTCCAAGAGGAAGTTGGTGGCGAAAAAGCTATGCTACGCGAAGCCTACCCGCAGCTCGTGGCCACTGAAGCAAGGACGTATGGGAGACCTATCCCAATTGAAGGAGGACCTCGAACAGAAGATCACCACCTGGCAAAAGGAGGTAGATCTCAAGCTCATGAAGAGCGTGTGGGGCGCCCATGTGAGGACCCCAGAGGAGGACGACCTCTCGGAGGAATGTGTATGTGAACCCCCTCGAGCGTGCCTATGTTGCCATCGTCCACCGGAGATGGTCGAGCAAGACCTTCTATATGCCTACCAAGGGCTGAAGGATACTACCTCGGGCGAAGAGTCGGTGGAGGACCACCTCCCGACGTCTATTCAAGGGGCAAGCAACTTACACTCTGACGAGGACATGGAGGACAAGATCAAGGTATTCGACCCGCGGGTACAGAAGCTGATAAGGACCTATCTGGAGGTGTTCGGAGAACTACCCCCTCCAGCCTCATGCGACAAGCTGGTACAGATGGACCTCAAGCTGAAACCCGAGTTCGTGGGTCACAAGATCCGGAGGAGACCCTATCCAGCTCCTAAAGAGCAGGACGACGAGATTGAGCGACAGATACAAGAGTGTATTGACGCTGGCCTAGTCCTGGAGTACAAGGACGGGGACTACCCCCTACACTGCAGCCCCTGTTTCCTGGTGGCTAAACCTGGGTCTACAGCCAAACGGCTGGTAGTGGACTATGGAGAGCTGAACAAGAAGACGCTGAACCACTCAGGGTCCATTCCCAATATGGAGTCTACCCTGGAGAAGATAGCCTCCTGTCGCTACAAGACCAAGATGGACAAGCGAAGTGGATTCTGGCAAGTGGACCTGACGCCCAACGCGCAGGAATGAAGTACTGGCCTTCATCACCCCTCAGGGGAGGGTATTCAAGTGGAAGGTCATGCCATTCGGCGTGGCTAACGCACCCGCTCTGTTCCAAGAGCTGATGAACAAGATCCTGTCCATCCTACGAAGGAGACCTAAGGTGCAGGAGCTCATATCCCGTGGTGCCCAGATGGAGGCTCACATCGACGATGTATGCCTCGGGACCAATACCCAGGAGGATCACCTAATCCTCTTGGGTGAGTTCTTTGCGGTCTGCCAGGAGAACCACACACGACTCAAGCTGGAGAAGTGTGAGTTCATGCAGGAGACCATGCAGTACTTGGGGTTTGACGTTGGCTATGGGTGGTGGACCCCAGCGGCCTCTAAGGCCAAACCCCTGATGGATGCCAAAGTACGACACGAAGACCCCAAGAAAGGACGTCATGATGTACGCAGTTTCATTGGGGCGTGCAACTTCTATCGCCGCCACATCAAAAACTTCACCTACACCAGCGCTGTACTGACTGACTTGATCAAGAAGAGTACTACTTGGCGCTGGGGCCCACAAGAGCAACAAGCGTTTGACGAGCTCAAAGACAAGGTAGCCAACGCTAAGTGCTTGGGCGTGCCTAGGGCACAAGGGGAGATTATCCTGGTGACCGACGCCAGCAATGTGGGCGGTGGTGGAACGTTGTTCCAATGGCAAGCACTAGAGAAGGAGGAGTTCGACTCGGCCATTTCCCAATGGGGGACGGAAGGTCTCAACCGAGATGGAACCCTCAAGCACAGCTACCCTGACGACAAGTGGGTCCTAGTACCTCTGGGCCACTGGAACTGGAAGTGGAACCAGGCCAGGGGGAACTACTCCACCTATGAGCAGGAACTGCTCGCGGGTATGCTGGTGCTATCCTCACAAGCACGACTGTTGGGGAGTAACCCTGTGGTCTGGCTATGCGACCAAGAACCGGTCCGCAGTTTCCAGAAGGGTCCCCCACCTGAGAAGGCCAAGCTACGTCGCTGGTGGACCTACCTCAGTCAACTACGGCTGACGGTACACCATATACAGGGAGTGAAGAAAGAGTGTGCCGACTACATCAGCCGCAACAACTTCGACGCCCTGATTGGTGCCCGGTCTGAAGCGCTGGCTAAGGAGGCGTTCAGCCGTATGGACGTACACCTGGACCTGAACATGACCATGATACGCCCCCTGGATGGACTCCAACAATCGGAGTACCTACAGGAGTTTGGGGATATCTACCGGCGCCTGGAGAAACGCCTTGAACCCCTCCTGGTCAACCAAGACCAGTGGAAGCGGGACAAGAGCTACCTCTGGCACGAGGACCGCATCGTGGTGCCTAGTGACCGAGTCCCAGCGCTGCTGAAGTGGACCCATGAGTCCAGTGGTCATGTGGGTGCAGACCGTACCCTGAGGCTGTTCAAGCAGTGGTTCCACACTACGTGGACTGACGACCAACTGCGGAAGACGCTCCAGCCTATCGTGGACAAGTGCCCGTGCAGGTCCTGTAAACCAGGGGATATCAGGGACAGAGGTCTCTACTCGACCCTGCCCATCCCACACTGTGCCAACAGTGTTCTATACGTGGACTACACGGAGATGCCGAAGTTCGGGGGCTATGACTTCGCCCTCGTGGTAACCTGTGGGTTGACCAGGTTTACCAGGGTGTTCCCATGTACCAAGCACATTACCGGAGAGGAGACTATCAAGATACTCCTGGAGGAGTGGTTTTGTGTCTATGGGGCGCCCAAGGAGATCAACTCCGATGAGGACGTACGATTACGCTCAGATACTGGCTGGTACAAGAGGGTCCTGAGATCCCTCAATGTCCAGGTGTCTACGGGGATTCCCTACTCTCACACGAGCAACCCCCTATGTGAGCGACAGATTCGTGTCCTGAAGGAGAACGTCAGGATATGGTGCAAAACTGAACGCACCAGAGACTGGGTGAGACTACTCCCCGTCATATCCTTGATGATGAAATCCCAAGAGAGTTCAGCTACTGGCTACTCGCCACATGAGCTATTCATGGGGCGCCCGGCGTGGTTCCTACATGCCCCCTATCCAGAGGACACCCATTCTTCTGTGGGTGAATGGGTCCAAGAGCAACAAGCGAAGGTGGACAAGGCCAAGGCTATGCTCCAGAGAGTGAGGGAGCGTCAGTGGAACAAGAAGAACAAGCACCGTGTACCGGCCACCTACCAAGAGGGGGACTGGGTGCTGGTGCACCACAGTCGACTACCCCCCTGGCCACGCTCTACCAGCGATGACCCATACTTCGGGCCGTACAAGATCCTCTCTGTGGATGGACACTGTATCACCGTGCGGTGTTCTCCCCGTCTAGGGGGGACCCTGGTGTGCGCTGCTCAACACCTGAAGCGCTACCATGAACCTGAAGACCTCTGTGGGGAGGAGTGGGAGCTGAACGACGAGGAAATCGCCGCTCTGGACCTACAAGGGGCTGCCAGCCCTATGGAAGTTGAAGGTGAACTCCCCGACATGAACGCCGAGGAGATGGCTAAAGAGGGCTTCTACCTGGTGAAGTCTGTCCTACGCCACCGCTATCGCCAGGGTTGGCGCTTCCTCACCCTCTGGGAAGGGTTTGGAGTCGAAGAGGCCACCTGGGAGCCCTTCTCTGCATTTGTTCTACCGGAGGGACGCCTAAACTCAGTTCTGGTTGACTACTTGTCCCAGAACAACCTTGGTGAGTTGCTGAGGCTCGCTGAGACGCTTGCCTCCAAGACTAAAGCTAGGGACTGAACCTTACCCTTACCTGCCAAAGCGTATGTGTGAGTGTGCTAGTCCTAAGGTCCTGAGAGCAAGCCGCAGAAGTGGTGTCCTAATTATACCCAAGTCTGCGCCCTTGCTGAACCTGGAGGGTTGGCTTATTGATGCCACGGGGTACGCCCCGGGTCTCCCCTCCCCTATGCACCCAATTTCTGTGCTGGCGCAAAACCTTGGGGGAATACCCAGCGTACTAATCCAGGTATTGTTTTCCCTACCTATCTGTCTACTACAGGGAGGGGTGGCCAAAAGCTATGAAGGCATGAAAACGCCGTTTTGCTATGTGGCCAAAACACTGACCTAACCACTGTCACAGCCCACCAACCCTGCTAAAATTGGAGGAAAAGGGTGGGACAGTGACACGCCCCCTACAGGTCCTACACACCCTACAGTGGCACCATCCTGGTGGGCGAGCACTGGGCAACTGGCTCTAGCCCCCACGCAGGACTACCACTCCTACACGCACACTCTACTGGGCGTTGCGAAGGTGAAGGTCTCATGGGTCCCAACGACCCACCTGTGAAATGACAAGAGAACACAGCGCTGCTAAGCAACCGTGGCCTCACAGGGGACGCCACAACGCGTTTCCCCTGCAAGGGCTTGGAGGGAAGGGGTGCTCTCGCGTGCAAGGCGCAGATGTCGATGAACTCGGACTCCCTGCTCTGCCACAGGCGGAGCGGAGTTACTTGTTTGTGTGATCTGCGCCCTTGTTTAGCAGGGCATAAAAAAATGCTGCTGCACCAATCACCCTACCTGCCCACCTGTAGACAAAGGCAAATGAAAGGGCGTTTGCGGCGGAGGAACCAAGCCACACTCCAGGTATTATACCCTTCTCAGTGTGGCCTATAATACGCTGTCCGCAAACACGCTGCATGGAGCAGCTACCCTTGGCAAGCAAGCAAGCGTTAAGGGACTCCTCAGGTTCTCTTAAAGAACGTACCGAGGTGCCCCTGGGTAGCCTAAACAAGGTTTACCGTGCGCACTTCGCGTGGCCTACCCTTTAATGCGTGTGTGAATGCACGAGCATGCACGTTCCACTTGGGCAAACCTGCCCATCTCAGTCGCAATCTTGACTCCACCAGGGGGTGGCCCCGCCTGGGCGTACCTACCTTACCTACCGCTGGGAAGTGAAGCAAGGTGAGAGCAAGTGAGGGGCGCACGCGAAGAACGTTGCTATGCACTTGTGTGTATGTCTAATCACCCTGATCTGACCGCTAATCATCTGCAATCTTTCTAATCCATCCCTCTATCGCGTCCTATCGTTGTTATCGTTGTTGGCGCTGCTACAAGACTCCTTCACGGAGACACGAGACGAGCAATGTGTATGCGGCATGCAAGACGAGCATACCTGTAGTTTATACCTGATTCATTGAAGTCTTTTCGATTGATTTTCGAATTCTTGAATTTTTGAAGCTTCTATTAGTGTGGGTGGAATCTGTATGTTTATTTATTAATGTGTGTCTCGTCATTTTCAAGACTACGTGAGACATACGTTTATAATTCCATTATTTCTCCATTTTCCGGCGCTTCGCTAGGAGCCGCTCCTGCGCGCCGCCATTTTATGCGTATGAATTTGTGGATTTAAAAAATCCAGAGATGACTATAATTTCTATAAAAATGTGCTTCTGATGCACAATTGGATTCTGCTCAGGTGTGTCGTTTCAGAAAAATTCTACGCCGTCATTTGACGGATTTTGGTGTCGTCGCTTCGTTTTTGCGTGGATTCGTCCATAAATCTCCCATTCCTGCCTCTGCAGATACCCACGCGCAGCCTCGCTGAGTAGGCCGTGTTCGGGCCGAAACGCAGGTGCCTGGAGAGACTGAGCAGAACCAAGACCCCACCAAGGGGCAAATTAATTTCTCTTTCGACTCCCTTCGCTCTAAGACAGGTCACAGGTCGCCAGCAGGTTTACGAGAACCCATGCGAGTGTGTATAATGTGTCTTGCGTTTGGGTTGTGTCGACGCTGCGTCTTGGAGGGAGGGATGCATATGCACATGTTTGGCATGCTCCCAATCTAACCCAACCAAGCCACAGGAGCCCCGGCAGCGCCATGAGCGCTGAGTCTTCTGGAGGAAATGATACAATCAGAGCAGCAAAAGGACGCCAGCCATGGTGAGCGCCCATTTTTCAGTGTGAAGGAGACTGTAGGTATTTTAAAGTAGATGTGGAAACCAAGGAAAGGCCAAGAAAAATTCCCTTTTTCCTGAAATGCGACAGTGGTGGCCACCACACCACAAGGGGGGAGTAAGAAAAAGTGCTTTTCCATTGCTTTGAGGCATACTCTAGTTGTATTAGAGATGCACTGAGCATCCATGCATTTTAATCTTAGTATTGGTCCCACCAAAAGTGGTGATAACACATTTTGACCTATGGAACCAAACACCCAATCAGGATATGGAGTGGACCCCTTAATCCCCTTTCAATATGAAGTAAAACATCTTTTCCTGAGTTAACTGAGCACTGACATACCTAAAGTAGAGCCTATGAATTTATCTATGTTTTTCCATGAATTCTTAGCTATCCTAGTGGTATGCACCCTAGGGGGCTGGGCACCTCTTTTTGAGAGGTCCTGGGTTCAATTCCTGGTCAGCCTAGCTAAGTAGGCAGATCCCATGTGACATGGCAGTGACCTCATCGCCACATACCATGCCACCTCAGCACATATGGGACCCAAAACAAAGAGTGCACATCTCCTAAGATGGCACTATGGAGAGAGAGTGATCCTGAGGCAGTTTTCTAACTCTTTTCCTAAAACATTTCAGCTATCTTTGTGAATATGCATTCATTTGTGACCTGAGCTGTAGTTTCTGTGAATATTCAATCATCTTTCACTGTTTACACTGCAGCCCTTCATGCTTTGATCCTGAATCCTCTTCTCTTTGCATACTATTGGCTTGGGCTATCCTGGAGTGACTTGGAGTGGCTGTATTTCATCAAAACAAAAGCTTTTCATCTCCAAAAACAAGCAGCAGGAATCCCTACACCAACAGCAAGCAGCAGGAGAGGCAAAACACAGTGCTGAAAACACTATAAACTTTTCTGAAGAACTCCTGGACATTGCCCATGATACGGGCGTGCATGGGGGTAGTCCCGTGTCCAGGTCGGCGTCCTTGGTACCCTTTGCCTTGGCTCCTTGAGCCTCCTCCTCCAGGACAGTAGGCGTCCAGATGCTGGTTGCTCTCCTTCTCCAGCGCCAGCTCCAGGAGCAGGACAGACAAGTCCTCGTAGGTGAGGGTCCTTGCCTTCCGCTCAGCCGTGGCTCGGCATTCATCCCACACGGAGGTGGGGATCTTGGCCACGAGCCAGAACAGCAGCTCGTCGCTGCCGTAAGACCCTGGGGTCAGCCGCCCCACCCAGTGGTCCAGGTCCGCTAGCAACTCTGTGATGCGGGCCGCCTTGGGGTTGTTGGGTAGCATTCCTAGGTTCTGGATCTCCGTACTGATGGAGAGGTCTGTCTCGTAGGAGGGGTACTGCCTCTCCAGGGCCACCAAAACCTCGGCGAAGGTGGCGGACTTCGTCACGATCTGCTTTACCTGTTTTTTCAGGTACTTCGTCTTGCAGCACTGCAGGCGCAGATCGCATTCGACCCTGCCACTGGCATGGGTCTGGCCGGTCATCCTTAGGAAACGGCCAAAACGCTCGGCACACTCATCTAGGTCCTTCCCAGTGAACTCCGGTATGTTCACCACAATCTTCGAAGTGGAAACCGCCTTGGCATCCTTAGAATGACGTCGTCGGCTCTTTCACTTCTTCTTCTTCTTCCTGTCCTTTGGGTGGTCGGGATCATCAGTGTCATCGTCATCTGAAGGGGAAGCTGACGACAAGGAAGGCGGCTCATCGTCGGAGGGGTCGCCGCCTAGGTCACTGGAGCCATAAGGCTCAACAACAACCATGACCCTCAGGGCTCTAAGTCCCAGCTGGTCCAGCTCCGCTCTGGTGGAGTTAGCTACGTGGCTATATGGTGGCTGGGCGGTCCTCGGTACAAAGGGGCTCCTGGGCACCACTGCAGGCGTAGGCATAGGCAGGCTCTTCACTCCTCCAAGAGTGTGGCTCAGCCCAGATACCAGGTGGTTCGCGTGCAGGCGATTCGGTGAGGCTCCCAGGGTCGTAGGTGACCCCTGGGGCGGGATCAGGGGTTCCAGCTTCGCCCTGATCTCTTGAATGATGTCTCCAACCAGGTCACCAGTCACTTCTTGAAGGGCTTTTCTGAGCTCAGACCGGGTTAGGGAACGATTGGACGATCCCCTTGATCCCCTGCTCCTGCCCCCACAGGACTCAGGGCCTCTTCTTAGCCCACTTAGGGTTGCATACCCAGGTGCAGGCATAGGATAGCCAGGCTCATAAGCAGCATACCCGGGAAACTCAGCCATATAGGCTCCCGTAGCGGGTGGAGGATGGTGATGCTGCGACTCCGCCGCATACCAGAGCAGCCCAGAGCTGGATGCCGTTGGCTCTCTGGCAGTAGTTGCCTCGGGTAGCGCAGTGGTGGATGGGTTGACACCATAGGCAGGGTAGGCAGGGGCAGGCATACCAGTAAAGGCTGTGCCATCAGCCGTCTCAGCCGTAGGCGGGGTGGTTATGGGTGTGGATGTTGTAGCAGCTGGGTCTGTAGTTGGGAGTGTGGTGGTTGTAGGAGAGGGTGATGCGTGAAGGCCAGAGGCGCTTGGTGCGCTCACGAAGGATGGCTTGCTCGTTACTCTCGTTGGGTCGCGACCAGGGTCCACTCCTTGGTCTGCCATGTCTTCTCCAGCATCTTCCTCTCTCCCCCTCTTTCTGTTCACAGAGTCAGTATCCACCTCTTCGACTGAGAGACCCTTAAAGGCGGATCTCAGTAGTAAGAAAAAGTGCTTTTCCATTGCTTTGGGACATACTCTAGTTGTATTAGAGATGCACTGAGCATCCATGCATTTTTATCTTAGTATTGGTCCAGCCAAAAGTGGTGAGAACACATTTTGACCTATGGAACCAAACACCCAATCAGGATATGGAGTGGACCCCTTAATCCCCTTTCAATCAGAAGTAAAACATCTTTTCCTGAGTTGACTGAGCACTGACATACCTAAGGTAGAGCCTATGAATTTATCTATGTTTTTCCATGAATACTTATCTGCCCTAGTGGTATGCACCATAGGGGGTTAGGCACCTCTTTTTGAGAGGTCCTGGGTTCAATTCCTGGTCAGCCTAACTAAGTAGGAAGATCCCAACTAAGTAGGAAGATCCCATGTGACATGGCAGTGACCTCATCGCCACATACCATGCCACCTCAGCACATATGGGACCCAAAACAAAGAGTGCACATCTCCTAAGATGGCACTATGGAGAGAGAGTGATCCTGGGGCAGTTTTCTGACTCTTTTCCCAAAACATTTCAGCTATCTCTGCGAATATGCATTCATTTGTATCCTGAGTTGCAGTTTCTGTGAATATCTAATCATCTTTCACTGTTTACACTGCAGCCCTTCATGCTTTGATCCTGAATTACCTTCTCCTTGCATACTATTGGCTTGGGCTATCCTGGATTGAGTTGGCTTTACTGTATTTCAACAAACAAAAGCTTTTCATCATCCAAAACCAGCAGCAGGACACCCTACAGCAACAACAAGCAGCAGGAGAAGCAAAAACACAGTGCTGAAAACACTATAAACTTTTCTGGTAGCAAGAGGCAGCCTGTCTCTGTGCACCGGCAGCGACCCCGCGCCGTACAACCAGTGCTCCGAGCAGGCAAACATAAGCAGAAGGGTGGATTAAGATGGATCCAGGAAGAGTGGACGCCGAGGTGAACACAGCGCCAGCGCCAGAGACACCGGCAAGGCCGGCGCCTGACGCTGTACCTTCGGTGGAGCCCTTACATGGGCCAATGGATACGGCGGAGGACTCCTTGGATGGCCTCCAGGCGGCCTTTGGGGCCCTGTCGGTGAAGGAAATGGTCTCTCAGCCTCAGCCTGTGAAGAGGAAGAGAGGAAACGAGAGCGAGAAGGATGCTGGAGAAGGAGCAGACGAAGGAGAGGAGCAAGGGCAAGACCCGACGGATGTCCCTACCTTCGAAGGCGCACCAAGCGCTTCTGGCCTCCAAGCATCACCCTCTCCCATAACCACCACACACCCAGCCGCCGCTACATCCACTTCCACAACCAACCAGCCTATGGCAGAGGGCACAGGCTTTACTGGCATGCCTCACTACCCCGCCTATGGCATGGGCCCACCTACCACTGCGCTCCTTGAGGCAACTACTGCCAGTGAGCCGGTGGCTTCCAGCTCTGCGCCGCGTTGGTATGCGGCTGACCATCCCCATCCACTCCACGCCACTGGAACCTACATGGAAGTTCCTGGGTATGCTCCTGGGTGTGCACCTGGGTATGCACCCCTGAGTGGGTTGAGGAGAGGACCAGAGTCTCTGGGAGGCAGGAGTAGAGGATCGGGAAGATCCTCCAACAGGTCCCTGACGCGGTCGGAGATCAACGAGGTGCTCCAAGGAGCCACTTCGAAAATCGTGAGCGACCTCACGCAAGAGATCAGGGAGAAACTACAGCCCCTGATGATCCCGTCCCATGCGTCACCTACGACAGTGGGGATGTCACCCCACCGAGTACAGGCTAACCACCTGGCGGCAGGGTTGACGAATACCCCCGGGAGCCTGAGGAGCCGACCGATGCCGACTCCTGCAGCAGTACCAAGAAGCCCATTCGTCCCGAGGACAGCCCAGCCGCCCTACAGTCACGTGACGAACTCGACGAGGGCCGAGCTGGACCAGCTGGGGCTGACAGCCCTAAGGGCTATGGTGGACGTGGAGCCTTATGGCTCCAGTGATCTAGGCGGAGACCCCTCCGATGATGGGCCGCCTTCGATGACTTCTTCTTCGCCATCGGATGACGAAGACCCTGAGGACCCCGAGGACTCCAAGGGTAAGAAGAAGAAGAAGAAGAAGAAGAAGACCCGACGGCCTGAAGGACGCCGAGCTCAGGAGGCGAAGGCTATTGCCACCTCCAAGATAGTGGTGAACCTGCCTGAATTCACAGGCAAGGACCTCAGCGAGTTCGCTGAGAACTTTGGCCGGTTCCTACGACTGACCGGCCAAACCCACGCGAGTGGGCGAGTGAAGTGCGACCTGCTCCTGCAGTGCTGCAAGACGAAGTACCTGGAGAAGCAGGTCAGGCAGATCGTCACCAACTCCGCCACCTTTGCCGACGTGTTGGTTGCCCTGGAGAGGCAGTACCCAACCTACGAGACCGACCTCTCCATCAGGGCCGAGATCCAGAACCTGCCCGTCCTGCCCAACAACCCCAAACCCGGCAGGGTCTCCGAGCTGTTGGCGGACCTGGACCACTGGGCTGGACGACTGACGCCCGGTTCCTACAGCAGCGACGACCTGCTGTTTTGGTTGTGCTCCAAGCTCCCCCGTGAGCTATGGGACGAGTGCCGTCTGACGGCTGAGCGCAAGGCTAGATCCCTCCGCTACGAGGATCTATGCGTGCTGCTCCTGGAGATGGCGTTGGAGAAGGAGAGCGACCAACACCTGAACCACTACCGTCCTGGTGGTGGAGGTTCTGGAGGCAAAGGGTACCAAGGGTCCCGACCTGGGCAGGGGACTACCCCCAAACACGCCCACGCCCGCCTAATGGAGAACGTGAAGGAGCTATTCTGGTGTGATGCCAGAGATGAGCAGGGCCACCTGCAGCATGCCTCCGACTGCGAGCAGCGAGACTGCTTTGTTGTCCAGGGGAAGCAGCAGGAAAAGATCACCGGCGCCAAGGTGAAGATGCCGGATCATTACCGCTGCACCATCACGTGTGCATTCTGCGGTAAGCGGAAGCACTATGAGGACGAGTGCTACCATAAGCAACGCCTATCGGCGAAGCTTAAGGGGGAAGATCCTGGCAAAAGCTGAGGCAAAGGTGGAGGCAAGGCCAAAGGCAACGACTCCGGCAAGGGCAAGTCGAAAGGACGTGGTCAAGGTGGTCAAGACAAGGGTCAAGGCGGACGAGGAGGAGGCGCTAATCGCCAGAACGACAACAAGAACAGGGACAAGAACGGAGGTAACCCCAACCCTAATCCAGGGGGGAACTTCGAGCCCTCTGGAGGGCAGTCTGGACCTACCACACGCTCACAGACGCAGGCCCAGCAAGAACAAGGAGCCAAGCGTGAGCATGAAGGTGGTGACGACGGCAACGCCAAGAAGAGAAGCCGTTTCATGAGAATGGCCCGCAAATTGCGGAACAAGGGGTTCGAGGTGACCTGTCCCGCGGAGTTCTGACGGGGACGCTCTGGTGGCACCCAAGACCTGGTGTTTTGGGTACGTATCCGACTAGGGGGACGTGAATACCTGGGGGTACTGGATACTGGAGCCACAATATCGATAGTGGCCAAGAAAATTTTACCTTGTGGGAGCCTGAAGAACACCATGACCACCGCCGCTATACGGATGGGGGATGGACATGTGGTGCACAGCTGCGGGGACTGCGAAGTGGAGGTACCTATGGGCTCCAAGACTATCGCCCATCGGTTCTATGTGATGGACACTGATGCCTTCGACTTTGTACTGGGTACTGACTTCTTCGTGCAGCACTCCCAGATACAATCCCTGACGCTGCAAGCGCCCTACCTCCTGTACGTGGACCACGGCAGTGGCAGAGAGTCTGTGCCACTGGAGCAGTCGGAACATACCTCGAGTTACCTGAGACTATCGAAGGAGGAGCCCTCGAACATGATGGCGGCCTCCAAAACTGAGGACTATCAACTATTGGGGGAAGTCCTAGACCAAGGTCTGAAGGAGTTGGGTTACTCTCGAGAAGACCTAAGTGTGGAACTGTTCGCCAGCGACAAGCAGCATGTACTGGACCTATACTGCAGCAAGGGGAAGAACTGCAGCTACAAATTTTACTGGCCCTCTTTCGGGATGGCCTACGGGAACCCCAGATTCAGTGAACTGGGGAAGGTGCTGACCAAGGTGGCCTTGGAACGTTCCCGTATGGCCCTGTGTTCCCCCGATTGGGGAGCCCATGGGGGCAACGAGTACTGGCGAACCCTCCTTGACAAGCTGACTATCAGCTCTGTGCGGTTACCTGATGAGGCCATCTACGTGCCTCTGGGACGCAAGACGCCCATTGGGAAGCCCGGATGGGGGAGTATGCTCAGCGTGGTGGACGGAAGTCTTACCACCATCCCCTGGGAAGACCTGGACCCTACTCTGGTCCAGGCTATACAACGAGAAAGCGATGGACTCGCCTTGGGTGACTTGAAGGATCGTCTACGACCTCAAGATGCTGTTGAAACTACACCCGGAGGAGATGAGTACGTCGTGACTGACACGAACGCCCCCAACTCTCCCTGTCATGTACCTGTTCCTGATGGAGTCTCTGAGTGTGGACTATCTGAGCTACCTAGCTCTATCCACTCAGACGACGAAACTGAGCACGACGCCTTCTTCGTGCAGACTGCGGTGGAAGAAGTGGAGAACGCCGAGTACGTCGCCCCACTAAAACCCCTACTCTCCATGAGGGTGGAAGACCCCGTGGATGAAGAGCTGGACCCTCGATCCAGGCTCAGGGAGTATGTGGATTCCAAGAGGAAGTTGGTGGCGAAAAAGCTATGCTACGCGAAGCCTACCCGCAGCTCGTGGCCACTGAAGCAAGGACGTATGGGAGACCTATCCCAACTGAAGGAGGACCTCGAACAGAAGATCACCACCTGGCAAAGGGAGGTAGATCCCAAGCTCATGAAGAGCGCATGGGGTGCCCATGTGAGGACCCCAGATGAGGACGACCTCTCGGAGGAATGTGTATGTGAACCCCCTAAAGCGTGCCTATGTTGCCATCGTCCACCGGAGATGGTTGAGCAAGACCTTCTGTATGCCTACCAAGGGCTGAAGGATGCTACCGCGGGCGAAGAGTCGGTGGAGGACCACCTCCCGACTTCTATTCAAGGGGCAAGCAACTTACACTCCGACGAGGATATGGAGGACAAGATCAAGGTACTGGACCCGCGGGTACAAAAGCTGATAAGGACCTATCTGGAGGTTTTCGGAGAACTACCCCCTCCAGCCTCATGCGACAAGCTGGTACAGATGGACCTCAAGCTGAAACCCGAGTTCGTGGGTCACAAGATCCGGAGGAGACCCTATCCAGCTCCTAAAGAGCAGGCCGACGAGATTGAGCGACAGATACAAGAATGTATCGACGCTGGCCTAGTCCTGGAGTACAAGGATGGGGACTACCCCCTACACTGCAGCCCCTGTTTCCTGGTGGCTAAACCTGGGTCTACAGCCAAACGGCTGGTAGTGGACTATGGAGAGCTGAACAAGAAGACGCTGAACCACTCAGGGTCCATTCCCAATATGGAGTCTACCCTGGAGAAGATAGCCTCCTGTCGCTACAAGACCAAGATGGACAAGCGAAGTGGATTCTGGCAAGTGGACCTGACGCCCAACGCGCAGGAACTACTGGCCTTCATCACCCCTCAGGGGAGGGTATTCAAGTGGAAGGTCATGCCATTCGGCGTGGCTAACGCCCCCGCTCTGTTCCAAGAGCTGATGAACAAGATCTTGTCCATCCTACGAAGGAGACCTAAGGTGCAGGAGCTCATATCCCGTGGGGCCCAGATGGAGGCTCACATCGACGATGTATGCCTCGGGACCAATACCCAGGAGGATCACCTAATCCTCTTGGGTGAGTTCTTTGCGGTCTGCCAGGAGAACCACACACGACTCAAGCTGGAGAAGTGTGAGTTCATGCAGGAGACCATGCAGTACCTGGGGTTTGACGTTGGCTATGGGTGGTGGACCCCAGCGGCCTCTAAGGCCAAATGCCTGATGGATGCCAAGGTACGACACGAAGACCCCAAGAAAGGACTTCATGATGTACGCAGTTTCATTGGGGCGTGCAACTTCTATCGCCGCCACATCAAAAACTTCACCTACACCAGCGCGGTACTGACTGACTTGATCAAGAAGAGTACTACTTGGCGCTGGGGCCCACAAGAGCAACAAGCGTTTGACGAGCTCAAAGACAAGGTAGCCAACGCTAAGTGCTTGGGCGTGCCTAGGGCACAAGGGGAGATTATCCTGGTGACCGACGCCAGCAATGTGGGCGGTGGTGGAACGTTGTTCCAATGGCAAGCACTAGAGAAGGAGGAGTTCGACTCGGCCATTTCCCAATGGGGGACGGAAGGTCTCAACCGAGATGGAACCCTCAAGCACAGCTACCCTGACGACAAGTGGGTCCTAGTACCTCTGGGCCACTGGAACTGGAAGTGGAACCAGGCCAGGGGGAACTACTCCACCTATGAGCAGGAACTGCTCGCGGGTATGCTGGTGCTATCCTCACAAGCACGACTGTTGGGGAGTAACCCTGTGGTCTGGCTATGCGACCAAGAACCGGTCCGCAGTTTCCAGAAGGGCCCCCCACCTGAGAAGGCCAAGCTACGTCGCTGGTGGACCTACCTCAGTCAACTACGGCTGACGGTACACCATATCCAGGGAGTGAAGAACGAGTGTGCCGACTACATCAGCCGCAACAACTTCGACGCCCTGATTGGTGCCCGGTCTGAAGCGCTGGCTAAGGAAGCGTTCAGCCGTATGGACGTACACCTGGACCTGAACATGACCATGATACGCCCCCTGGATGGACTCCAACAATCGGAGTACCTACAGGAGTTTGGGGATATCTACCGGCGCCTGGAGAAACGCCTTGAACCCCTCCTGGTCAACCAAGACCAGTGGAAGCGGGACAAGAGCTACCTCTGGCACGAGGACCGCATCGTGGTGCCTAGTGACCGAGTCCCAGCGCTGCTGAAGTGGACCCATGAGTCCAGTGGTCATGTGGGTGCTGACCGTACCCTGAGACTGTTCAAGCAGTGGTTCCACACTACGTGGACTGACGACCAGCTACGGAAGACGCTCCTGCCTATCGTGGACAAGTGCCCGTGCAGGTCCTGTAAACCAGGGGATATCAGGGACAGAGGTCTCTACTCGACCCTGCCCATCCCTCACTGTGCTAACAGTGTTCTATACGTGGACTACACGGAGATGCCGAAGTTCGGGGGCTATGACTTCGCCCTCGTGGTAACCTGTGGGTTGACCAGGTTTACCAGGGTGTTCCCATGTACCAAGCACATTACCGGAGAGGAGACTATCAAGATACTCCTGGAGGAGTGGTTTTGTGTCTATGGGGCGCCCAAGGAGATCAACTCCGATGAGGACGTACGAGTACGCTCAGATACTGGCTGGTACAAGAGGGTCCTGAGGTCCCTCAATGTCCAGGTGTCTACGGGGATTCCCTACTCTCACACGAGCAACCCCCTATGTGAGCGACAGATTCGTGTCCTGAAGGAGAACGTCAGGATATGGTGCAAAACTGAACGCACCAGAGACTGGGTGAGACTACTCCCCGTCATATCCTTGATGATGAACTCCCAAGAGAGTTCAGCTACTGGCTACTCGCCACATGAGCTATTCATGGGGCGCCCGGCATGGTTTTTACATGCCCCCTATCCAGAGGACACCCATTCTTCTGTGGGTGAATGGGTCCAAGAGCAACAAGCGAAGGTGGACAAGGCCAAGGCTATGCTCCAGAGAGTGAGGGAGCATCAGTGGAACAAGAAGAACAAGCACCGTGTACCGGCCACCTACCAAGAAGGGGACTGGGTGCTGGTGCACCACAGTTGACTACCCGCCTGGCCACGCTCTACCAGCGATGACCCATACTTCGGGCCGTACAAGATCCTATCTGTGGATGGGCACCGTATCACCGTGCGGTGTTCTCCCCGTCTAGGGGGGACCCTGGTGTGCGCCGCTCAACACCTGAAGCGTTACCATGATCCTGAAGACCTCTGTGGGGAGGAGTGGGAGCTGAACGACGAGGAAATCGCCGCTCTGGACCTACAAGGGGCTGCCAGCCCTATGGAAGTTGAAGGTGAACTCCCCGACATGAACGCCGAGGAAATGGCTAAGGAGGGCTTCTACCTGGTGAAGTCTGTCCTACGCCACCGCTATCGCCAGGGTTGGCGCTTCCTCACCCTCTGGGAAGGGTTTGGAGTCGAAGAGGCCACCTGGGAGCCCTTCTCTGCATTTGTTCTACCTGAGGGACGCCTAAACTCAGTTCTGGTTGACTACTTGTCCCAGAACAACCTTGGTGAGTTACTGAGGCTCGCTGAGGCGCTTGCCTCCAAGACTAAAGCTAGGGACTGAACCTTACCCTTACCTGCCAAAGCGTATGTGTGAGTGTGCTAGTCCTAAGGTCCTGAGAGCAAGCCGCAGAAGTGGTGTCCTAATTATACCCAAGTCTGCGCCCTTGCTAAACCTGGAGGGTTGGCTTATTGATGCCACGGGGTACGCCCCGGGTCTCCCCTCCCCTATGCGCCCAATTTCTGTGCTGGCGCAAAACCTTGGGGGAATACCCAGAGTGTTAATCCAGGTATTGTTTTCCCTACCTACCTGTCTACTAAAGGGAGGGGTGGCCAAAAGCTATGAAGGCATGCAAAGCGCCTGTTTGCTATGTGGCCAAAAACACTAACCTAACCCACTGTCACAGCCCACCAACCCAGCTAAAATTGCAGGAAAAGGGTGGGACAGTGACACGCCCCCTACAGGTCCTACACACCCTACAGTGGCACCATCCTGGTGGGCGAGCGCTGGGCAACTGGCTCTAGCCCCCACGCAGGACTACCACTCCTACACGCACACTCTACTTGGCGTTGCGAAGAGAAAGTTCTCGAGGGTCCTAGCGACCCACCTGTGAAATGACAAGAGAACACAGCGCTGCTAAGCAACTGTGGCCTCACAGGGGACGCCACAACGCGTTTCCCCTGCAAGGGCTTGGAGGGAAGGAGTGCTCTCGTGTGCAAGGCGCAGATGTCGATGAAGTCGGACTCCCTGCTCTGCCACAGGCGGAGCGGAGTTACTTGTTTGTGGGATCTGCGCCCCTGTTTAGCAGGGCAAAAAAAAAAAATGCTGCTGCACCACTCACCCTACCTGCCCACCTGTAAAACAAAGGCAAATGAAAGGGCGTTTGCGGCGGAGGAACCAAGGCACACTCCAGGTATTATACCCTTCTCGGTGTGCCCTATAATACGCTGTCCGCAAACACGCTGCATGGAGCAGCTACCCTTATCAAGCAAGCAAGCGTTAAGGGACTCCTCAGGTTCTCTTAAAGAACGTACCGAGGAGCCCCTGGGTAGCCTAAACAAGGTTTACCGTGCGCACTTCGCGTAGCCTACCCTTTAATGCGTGTGTGCATGCACGACTATGCACAATCACGTGGGCAAACCTGCCCATCTCCACAACAATCTTGACTCCACCAGGGGGTGGCCCCGCCTGGGCATACCTACCTTACCTACCGCTGGGAAGTGAAGCAAGGAGAGAAAACAAAAGGGGCGCACGCGAAGAACGTTGCTATGCACTTGTGTGTATGACTAATCACCCTGATCTGACCGCTAATCATCTGCAATCTTTCTAATCAATCCCTTTACCGCGTTCTATCGTGGTTATCGTTGTTAACGCTGCTACACGACTCGGTCACGGAGACTCGAGACGAGCAATGTGTATGCGGCATGCAAGACGAGCATACCTGTAGTTTATACCTGATTCATTGAAGTCTTTTCAATTGATTTTCGAATTCTTGAATTTTTGAAGCTTCTATTAGTGTGGGTGGAATCTGTATGTTTGTTTATTAATGTGTGTCTCGTCATTTTCAAGACTACGTGATACATACGTTTATAATTCCATTATTTCTCCATTTTCCGGCGCTTCGCTAGGAGCCGCTCCTGCGCGCCGCCATTTTATGCGTATGAATTTCTGGACTTAAAAAATCCAGAGATGAGTATAATTTCTATAAAAATGTGCTTCTGATGCACAATTGGATTCTGCTCAGGTGTGTCGTTTCAGAAAAATTCTGCGCCGTCATTTGACGGATTTTGGTGTCGTCGCTTCGTTTTTGCGTGGATTCGTCCATAATTCTCCCATTCCTGCCTCTGCAGATACCCACGCGCAGCCTCGCTGAGTAGGCCGTGTTCGGGCCGAAACGCAGGTGCCTGGAGAGACTGAGCAGAACCAAGACCCCACCAAGGGGCAAATTAATTTCTTTTCGACTCCCTACGCCCTAAGACAGGTCACAGGTCGCCAGCAGGTTTACGAGAACCCATGCGAGTGTGTATAATGTGTCTTGCGTTTGGGTTGTGTCGACGCTGCGTCTTGGAGGAAGGGATGCATATGCACATGTTTGGCATGCTCCCAATCTAACCCAACCAAGCCACAGGAGCCCCGGCAGCGCCAAGAGCGCTGAGTCTTCTGTAGGAAACTGTACAATCAGAGCAGCAAAAGGACGCCAGCCATGGTGAGCGCCCATTTTTCAGTGTGAGGGAGACTGTAGGTATTTTAAAGTAGATGTGGAAACCAAGGAAAGGCCAAGAAAAATTCCCTTTTTCCTAAAATGCGACAGTGGTGGCCACCACAGCACAAGGGGGGAGTAAGAAAAAGTGCTTTTCCATTGCTTTGGGACATACTCTAGTTGTATTAGAGATGCACTGAGCATCCATGCATTTTTATCTTAGTATTGGTCCAGCCAAAAGTGGTGAGAACACATTTTGACCTATGGAACCAAACACCCAATCAGGATATGGAGTGGACCCCTTAATCCCCTTTCAATCAGAAGTAAAACATCTTTTCCTGAGTTGACTGAGCACTGACATACCTAAGGTAGAGCCTATGAATTTATCTATGTTTTTCCATGAATACTTATCTGCCCTAGTGGTATGCACCATAGGGGGTTAGGCACCTCTTTTTGAGAGGTCCTGGGTTCAATTCCTGGTCAGCCTAACTAAGTAGGAAGATCCCAACTAAGTAGGAAGATCCCATGTGACATGGCAGTGACCTCATCGCCACATACCATGCCACCTCAGCACATATGGGACCCAAAACAAAGAGTGCACATCTCCTAAGAT
Organism: Eutreptiella sp. 'Long Island Sound 2002'; assembly: GCA_964036045.1. Taxonomy (NCBI): domain Eukaryota; phylum Euglenozoa; class Euglenophyceae; order Eutreptiales; family Eutreptiaceae; genus Eutreptiella; species Eutreptiella sp. 'Long Island Sound 2002'. Next base: position 23,554,891 of record OZ038398.1, on the reverse strand, counting down.
GGCACTATGGAGAGAGAGTGATCCTGGGGCAGTTTTCTAACTCTTTTCCCAAAACATTTCAGCTATCTCTGTGAATATGCATTCATTTGTATCCTGAGTTGCAGTTTCTGTGAATATCTAATCATCTTTCACTGTTTACACTGCAGCCCTTCATGCTTTGATCCTGAATTACCTTCTCCTTGCATACTATTGGCTTGGGCTATCCTGGATTGAGTTGGCTTTACTGTATTTCAACAAACAAAAGCTTTTCATCATCCAAAACCAGCAGCAGGACACCCTACAGCAACAACAAGCAGCAGGAGAAGCAAAAACACAGTGCTGAAAACACTATAAACTTTTCTTCAGTCCCTCATGCGAGTCGTCAGCCGCGTCCACTGGCCCATGTAAGGGCACCGAAGGTACAGCGCTAGGTACTTCAGGCCCAGGCACTTCAGGCGCTTGCATTGCTGTCCTCCTTTGTGTCCATATTCTTTTCGCCCTTCTTGCTCAGGACAGTTCTCGGTGTGCTGGTTGTACGGCACGGGGTTGGTGCCGGCACACCAAGACTGTCTGTCTCTGCTACCAGAAAGTTGTATATGAGTTCTTTCAACTCTTTGTTGTGCCTCTCCTGCTGCTTGCTGCTGGTGTAGGGTTCCTGCTGCTCCTTTTTGATGGAGAACATGTTTTGTTGATGAAATACAACCACTCCAGGATAACCCAAGCCAGAGATAAGCAGGTAGAAGTCAAACAGGATCAAAGCATGAAGGGCTGCAGTCACATAGGAGTTAGATGAAGAAAGATATCAACAATAGACCACAGCAATAGACAAACAGTGCAACTGAGATTGAAATATTTTACATGTTTGAGAAAAACTGATGGGAAAACTGCCCCTGGGGCTCACATCATCCATAGTGCCATCTTGAGATATACACTCTTTGTTTTCGGGTCCCATAGGTGCTGAGGTCGCATGGCCTATGGCACTGAGGTCACTGCCATGTCACATGGGGTCTTCCTACTTAGCTAGGCTGGCTGGGTATTGAACCCAGGAACCTCTCAAAAGGAGGTACCCCAGCCCCCTAGGGTGCATACCACTAGGATAGCTAAGAATTCATGAGAAAACATAGATAAATCCATGGGCTCTGCATTAATGTCGGCGCCTCAGTTGGTCCAGGAAATGGTGTTTTTGTTCACATAGATAGGGGATTATGGGGTCCACACAACATCCTTGATTAGTGCTTGGTTCTATAGGTCAAAATGTGTTTTCACCCATTTTGGTTAGGCCAATACTAAGATAAAAATGCAACTTAGCTTAGAGCATCTCCAATACATCTAAAGTCTACTCTAAAGCAATGGAAAAGCACTGTTTTTTACTGAAGCTGTCGCCTCCTGTCTCCACACATCTCCACACATCCACACATCGATCAAATGTAATATATGTGTGTAGACCATGATTAGGCAGAAGTGTCCGGTGAATGTAGCATAGACGTCAACGATATACGCCAACCAAAGAGGTATAGGGATAGGGATAGGTCAGTCAAGATGAACTAACATGATCGCCCTTCGGCAGACTGGAGCTGGGGACGACTACCACCGCCCCCCCATGCCAATGGACCCACCATGCCAATGGCCCGCCCCTCTCGAACGAAGAAACATGGCCCCCCTTGCTAATGGACCCCCCCTCTCGAAAGAAGAAGCGTGCCCCCCCCCAAGGTGTTTTCACCAAATTGCACACGAATTGCCCTTTTTTGCCCTATTTCTTGAGTGTGACATTATGTGTCTCATGCCCCATTCTTCACCTGAGCAGTCCACAGTGCTGAGCGTTTTTCATGCAGGCCTGGGGCCATCAATTTCAGCATATTTTGCACAGCTCAAAGCGCGTCATGCATTCAGCCAATCAGCCAGTTCCAGTTGCATGTGATTCTACTTATACTTGAAGACATTATTGTTGAGCAGCTCACAGTATTGAAAATTTTGCTAGCAGGCCTGGGGCCAGAAATTTGAGCATGCTATGCTCAGGGTTGCTTTGGCGTGGCAGTACCGGTTGCACTACCATGCATTGGTATCCTCTGCAGGCACAGATCCAGGTTTGCCTTTTCGGCCACACGATATATCGGGTGACTGTACTGCGCCCTGCAGCACTGATGCAGAGACCGGGTTGTGAACCCGAGAGCCTTATTGCTACTCAGCGCAGACCTGTTGCAAAAAAAAAATTTTCAGCATGCTTTGCTCCGGTCAAAGTGCCGTGATTCATTCCGTCAGTCTCTCAATTGCAATTCCATGTGCCCCAAGGGAACCTGGTTGAAGTTCTCGGCCGTGAGGTGAGACAGGGGTCGCCAGGGGAGCTGATGGTGGAGAGCACTCCTTCCCGCCAGAGGCGGCCACCATGTAAAACAAACAAGGAGGAGTCAGATGAGGCTGCGGACGCGGCCGCCCTTACTTACTTACTTACTTGCAGTCCCATGTGATTCATGTCTATTTCAGAACATTATTGTTGCGCGGTTCACGGAGCTGAATTTTTTTAAGCAGGCCTGGGGCCACCTCTTTTAGCCCTGTTGTGTGCCTGTTTTCCACAACGCTTCCCTGATCAGTGCCACATCTGGCCCCAGTGGTACCCCCCCCCCCCCCCGTGCCTAGGAACCACCTTGCGCAAGAATCGCACCCTAGTTCCACGGTCAAATTTTCAACATTACCTTTTTTTACCAGGGTAATGGGTTTTTGATGGTTCTAGTGGATGTAGGACAGCTATTGAGGTGTGCAGGACAACAAAGCCCCCCCCCCCCATGCCAATGGACCCCCCATGCCAATGCCCCCCCCCTTCTCGAAAGAAGAAACGTGGCCCCCCTAGCTAATGCCCCCCCCCCCCCCCCGCGAAGGAAGAAACATCCCCCCCACCCCGGAGATTTTTTCACCAAATCGCACGCAAATTGCTTTATTTTTGCCTAGTTTCCTGAGTGTGCAATGGCATGTGATGCGCACCATCCTTGGTGTCATGTGTTTGGTTTTCAATACAGATTTTCATTTCTCGAAATGTTCCAAGTCTCGTATGGAGCAGCCTGAGATTGTCTGGTAGGTCATGCCCGCATTTTGTAAAGCCGAGTACGTGGCCATGTTGGCCAGAGCCCATGTGCATAATTGCATTTTTCAGGGGAACCAAGGTCTCGGGTTTGAGGAAGGGACTACATGGCAGCTGGAGCAAATGTCTCAATCCTACCCGGCCCTGCTTTTCTTTGTTGCCTTTCACACCCATGCCTGACTGTGTGATGCACCAACTGCACCCCCAAAGTGTGTTCTGGTTGCTGAGTGGGGACCTCTTTTCAGATGCAGAGTGATCCAGCCAGGTTGTTTCTGCTCATTTTTTCTGGAGTGCATTGTGCCACCCAGCTGCCCCTGCTTTGCTGCAGCATTTCACAGCCATAGTGATCAACTTCTAGGAGCCTTGCAACGCAGAGTGATCCAGCCAGGTTCACAGTGGTGAAATGTTTTCAAGCAAGCCTGGGGCCACAGATTTCAGCATGTTTCGCTCAGGTCAAAGTGCCGTGATTCATTCCGTCAGTCAGCCGATTGCAGTTGCATGGGATTCATGTCTATTTGAAAACATTATCATTGCGCACTTCACAGAGCTGAATTTTTTCAAGCAGGCTTGGAGCCACCACTTTCAGCTCTGTTGTGTGCCTGTGTTCCACAATGCTTCCCTGATCAGTGCCACATCTGGACCCAGTGGTATGTTGCGATCCAATGCACGCCACGCTCGTCAGCTTCAGTGACTGCCACATGAAGTATATGGTGCTGAAACTTTTTGAAGCAGGCCTGGGGTCATAAGTTTCAAACATCATTGTTTCTAAAGTTGCAGTTGCACGTTTTCTTCGTGTTTGCTGTTGTATGCTTGTATGTGTGAAGAAGGAAAGGTATGGGAAACAAATGTTGAGCACCACAATAAAAATGGTGTAAAACCATGAAAAAATTGCAAAAGGTGGCCAGCGTGAGCTCCACAGCCAAGGACCACAGACGCGTCTTTTTGTGGGCAATAAAAACACTTCATGGTGCCAATCTGAACAACCAATATAGAAAGAAAAGGTATTATCCAGTGTGCCAAAGTAAATGAACACATCTTGGAGTGACCCCTCCAAATCAGGTGACCTAGAATCCCAGAGGCCACAACAAGTCGGCAGAACGAAACGGCCAAATCACAGAAACCCCACAAATCTGTTCCATTCCAGGACCAATTGTTTTTTGACTTTTGTGACTTGTCCTGAGGAGAAAAATGGTTTTCACTGCACAAACAAAGCTTGCTGGAAGAAGATGAATGCACAGAGGCTTCCACTGACGCTGTGTCGGCAAAAAATATCGGCGAGTTCACAGAAACCCTGCAAATCAGCAGAACAAATGGGCGAAATCCAGAAGCCCAAGAAATCGGCAGAACAAATCGGCGAAGTCGGCCGAATTCGGCCGCCAATTTTGGGGGGGGGGGTGATAGGTACAGTTGGTCACCGTGGGGGTGGCGGCCGTGGGAGCATAAGAAGGCGCCTATGAGCAAATTCTTCAGCAATTTCAGTAGCACCCACAAAACCAGCGACAAAAATTGGGACCACAGATCAATGTTCGGAACCAACTCAGCCTTGGTTTCTCCATCTGGCTGCTAGGCCGTGAATTTCTGAGAACGGTTCACTTTCGTCGGCGAAGGGTGGGTCAACGTGACTCAAATCATTGCCTACACTTGAGATGACGGACTTTCTTGGTCGGTCCCACATTTGCCTCCTTGCTTTCTCCATTGGGTCCACTTGGTCCTGTAACAGTTGGGCACACAGTGGCTAAGTACGAAGCGGGGGCCAGCATAGGGGGTCACGTTGACGCGGAAGTACTGGGGAAATATGTCTCGGATTTAAATCTGCTATGCGCCGTGGCGATGCACTTCATGCACATCAAAGGAGGCCACCACTTCGTACAGTGGCTTGATCCCGGTTCACTGGTCACCATGCGTGGCGAAGCAAGGTGGGCGTATACACATGCCGTCCCGAAAACAAAAATCGATGAGAGGAACGCGATCTATTCGAACCGCACGCTCCGTTTCGTTCTGCTCGTTCCTTTTTTTCTTCTGCTCATCAGGATTGTCAGATGTTGCACTGACACTGTCACTGTCACTGTCATTGCCACTATCATCAGTGTCGCCGTCACTGTCACTGTCTTCGGCAGATTGGCTGGATGAACCAGAACTGCTTTGAGTGCCAGGGTCCAAATCTGAATCAGATTCAGCATTGGCATCGAAAGAGCAATTCGCAGCATCGTTCTCTCCAAAAAAATCTCCATCCTCCAGCATTGAAAGCTTCAGGCCATTTGGAAAAAAGGCCTTCTGGTAGGCTGCCCTCACAGCATCGTCAGTGAAAGAAGAGACATTCAGGAGACAGGGAATGGGAACACAATTGGGAACTCAAACTGGCACAACGCTGCACAAAACAAACTAAAAACCCATTTGGAACCGTAAAATTGATGGTTCCAAAAATGACGGTTTCACCGAGTAGTGGTGCTTGGACAAGGGAGGTGCTTGGACAAGGGGAAGGGGGCGGCAGCAACGAATGGTGGGCCATAATGTGCACATTGCCAGCGGCAGCCTTCAAAAATGTCCACCTCCTGTCCACTTTTGAGACGGTGCCACCCTTATCCGTAATGATCACCTTGCCGACGCTGGCACCGGTGTTTCCGTTCAGGAAGATCGCAGCATTCCTGATCTTGACATCACGCCAGCCCTTCCAAGCAAAGCCGCCGTCGTTGGGGTACTTGGGGTTCACGCCCACAAATTATGACAAGTCACCTTTACGGGTGGTGCGGAAAACCCGGTCCCCAGTGGTCAGGGTCGGTCGGCTTGAACAGCACAGGGGCGCTCTGGTAGGGGTAGCCACCATCGATGATTGCCTCAGCTTCGGCGTAACCCTTCTCATCATTGGTGGTGGCGCTTTTCATCAGGGCGTCTTCTGTGCCGCAAGAACCTCGTCATTGGTGATGATGACGTTGGACTCAGTTTTCTTCCTATCCGCAGTGAAAATGGCCATGGTGATGTTGCTGCTGCCGGTGCTGCTGCCGTAGGTGTCAGCCAGATCCAGATCCATGGGAGCCAAAGGCTGGTAGGCCGGGCCCTTGAAGAAGCGAGACACGGAGGCAAGCATGGCCCCCACAGTAATGACGGCAGCGCCGCTGTGTTGGGCCCGGCGGAGGGCGGAGTTTGCACTGCCCTGCTCAATCGGCGTGGATACGGCCGCAACCTCTTCACTCGTGGGCATCGCCGCCGTGGAGGGGCATCCCATTTGAGGTCCCATAGTTCCGGACCGCGAGACAACTGTCTGGGGCTGAACGGCAGAAACCCCGGAGGTGGTAGTGGTGTGGAGGGAGGTAGGGGGCACTGTCCACGCAGCTCTCAGCAGTGCACAAGCCCCAACAGCCACAAGGGCACCGAATGCCAGCGCCATGGTGCGAGATTGGGTTTGACCATCCATCTTTTAGGTAGTCCAGCGGTCCGAAAAGCTATAGAGTGGAATTCAGCCGGGGGGGGGGGGGGGCTACCTCCTCCTTCCATTTTCGCTATTCTACCGTGTCACAGGCACAACGTGCGACATTCCCCCAGGACCTCGGAATCCGTTTTGGCAAATAAGTACTGATCCAACACGACGCATGCCAAGCTGTGACCCACTTCTGCCAGGGAATCGCAGACACAAGAGTGTGGCGAGTTCCTATAAAAAAGCCCCGGCACCAGCCCCTGGGATGTGTTGTGGATGCTGTGCAGGAGCTGATACAAGACTTCGTCATTTTCACGGGACATTGTTTGCACGGCCACGTCAGAATATATCCCAAGCCTACTGGCAACGTGTGGACGCAGTCGAGCATAAAACCCCCCATACGGCGCCGTGAGGGCTGAGGAGATGTTGAGAACATCCATCGCACGGTCTTGTGGTATCATAAGTGTGTCAGCCCTTGATGGCACAGCCTGTGAAGGCAACCACAGGATTGAATTCATCCCAAGTGAGCTCGGCCCAACGGCCCTTCTGCCCCTAAAAAACCCAACAGCACCTATCATCAAATACTTTTCAACCAAATCGGGGCTCCCAAGAATCCCATGTGCCCTTCCAAACGACGTGACATCTGCATGATTCCGCGCAGGACCTCGGACATAGGGGGATGGTACAGAAGATGGGGGTTGGATCGTCCACAGAAGACCGATGGATGACCCTGCATCCCCAGGAGAGGCAGGAACATGCACGGGAACCTTCAGGGCTTGCCAGATGGCGGTGTTGAGCCTATTATTGAGGCCCAGTCCCCCCGCAACTGCAATTGCCTCCCCTTTGCTGTGGCGCTTCAACAGGTCGATGATCAGTCGCTCCACTACACGATGTGCAGTACTAGCCCAGCTCCTCCCCGTGTGTGTCCTTCCTTGCATCCATTGATAGAGGCGGTGTAACCTGAGACAAAGATCCGGACCCAATCCGGTCTGATTCGAAACAATGTCATACATGGGTTGGATCAACGCATCCAGCACATGGTCATCATCGGCGTCATGCATCATTTGAGCAGGGCAGAAGATATCAAAGAGTATCGCACATGGTTTTGCCTTCTTATTTCGGGTTATTCTTCTATGCTTCAGATACCCTTTGACCTGGACGCACAGCATCATATAGATGGCAACCAAATTGATTTGGTGATTGACTAGCAGCTGGAGACCGTGACCTTTACGTCCTAAGAACATGGACGTGCACTTCCTTGTGGAGCAACCATGGTCGGCCACGAAAACCAAGGATCGATCGAAACCAGAAGAATGAAATGCATAGTGGGCATGCGCAACATGATGATCCACATCTATCCACACCCGTGCACTGATGTGTGGAATGCACTGTTCATCGCTCATGAACTCCTTTGTGAGGACCACTGTATCGACTTCGATGCATTGCGTTTGATTACTTCCCCGAGGCGAGAATGCTCTGGCAGCACTAGAGACAATGCCCCTCCAATGATCATGATCACCGTGATACCATTCGGCGGCCGACAGATCTACGGTGTGAATAGAGTGGAAGGCATTGCCGACGCTCACAGCGATGGAGGGATTGTGTTGTCCATGAATCCCCAGAGTAATTTGAGCCCTGGCTGGCCCCACTGACACTCCATCCTGCGAAGCGATGCATCGTTGGGACCAATGCACTGACGGCCCACTGCACTGCCACCTTTTGGTCTTTGAACGGCAGGACATCGCCACGATATCTCTTAAGACTACATCATAATTCAGAGCCCCGTGGGTTCCCTGCGATAGATATAGACCAGACACAACAACAACAGCCATCGAAGCGATTGGATTGGGCATGACAAAGCTGATGCAAGAGAGGAATGTGGTTGGAAGAGACCCGAAGGTAAGCCGGGGAAGGGGTGGGAAGCTGCGACGTGGGCGGCAGGCTGCGGCGGTTCTCAGGATTGTGTCCGAGGGGGGGGTGTGAGGGGCTGTGGGTGGCGGTGGTGGCTGGAGTGGCGGCTGTCTCCACTGTTGGCAGGCGGGAACCGGAATACAACACCCTTGGGCCTTTGCCTGTATTGCCCCAGAGGTTGGGCTGGGGGTATGTTCTTGGCAACCTCAGTGGATCCTGGTTTAGCAACCAAGAAGCAGGGACTGCAGTGGTGGGGGTAGTCCCCCTTCTTGTATTCCTCAACGAGGCCAGCGTCAATACATTCCTGGATCTGGCGCTCCATTTCTTCAACCTGTTCCTGAGGAGCGGGGTAGGGACAACGTCTCACTCGCGTCTTCTCAAATTCAGGTTTCAGCTTCAGGTCCATCCAGACCAGTTTTTTACAGGACACGGGAGGCGGCAGGGCGCCGAACACCTCCTCAAAGGTTAGGAGCAGTTGCTTCAGTCAGGGGTCAAGGTTCAGACTCTCGATTTTCTGCAGGAAATCCTCTTCAGCATGGAGGTTGCTCTTACCATGCTCTTTCTTTTTCTGCCGATCAGCCGTTTCGGCAGGTACTGAGCCGTCATCCCACTGAGGGAGACATTGTTCCCCATAATGCAGAGAATACACTAGGGGTATCTCAACGTCAGGTAGCGGGTAGGAATCATCGTCCTCCTCAGACTAGATGGAGGATTTCGAGGTCTGTCTGAGGTTTTGCAGCCGTTCTTGGCGCTCAATACCTTCAGCCCTCAGGTACAACAGCCGTCCGAGTTCCTGAGTGTCATACTCCGACAGTGGCATGTTATTAGAAGCAGTCCGCGCTAGAGCATCAGGACTCTGAGTCACGGGTTCACCTGAGCAATTATGCTGCATGTGCAGCACAGGTTTCCCAACAGGGGAAGTTGGTTCTGAGGCTGACCCTAGGTCTACTTCCTCCAGCAGCAGCTGGGCCAGGAAGGCACTGTGTTTGAGTTCAACACAGCTGGGATCAACAGGAGGGATAGAGCTGGCGATTTCAGACAGTTGGTCGTCAGCATCGTCCTTCACAGCAGCAGGTTCCAAATCGCCATCAGGGGATTCACACCCTGTAAGTGTGGCAGATAGGTGCTCAGGAGATCGTTTTTTGAGATCACAAAGGGTCAAGCCACGATTTTCGGCCATGACCTCTTTCAGTAGCACCTGATCCAGATCACACAGGGGTACAGGGTTGAGGGATCCATCGACAATGGATAAGAAACTGGCCCATTCAGGGGCCTGCATAGCTGTGTTTGAGTCCTGAGGCACATAAATGGGACCGTCGGGGAGTTGCACTCTTCCCACAGTCATTCGGTCCAGCAGTCGGCGCCAATAAGCGTGTTCACTTGAACAACCCCAGTCAGGGGTGCACTTGACAACCCTTCCTCCTTCATAAGCGATTTTGGTCAGAACCTTCGCGAGCAGGGAGAAGGGAGGGTTAGCATACGCTAGGCCCATTGTTTTCCAGAAGAAACGGAAAGCGTTATTCAAATGTTTCGAGCAATACAACTGCATGATGTGCTGTTGTTGGCTCGCGAACAATTCTACCTGGATCTCATCCAGGGATACCTGAAGGGCCGCCAGTCCATTTTCAAGAACGTGACGGGCCAATTGGTAGTTTTCAGTACGATAGTTAGTCTTGGCTGCGTAGCGCAGCCTAGACTCTTTTCGTTCTGACAGCTCCAAAGGTACGGAGAAGAGCCCACTGCCAAAGTCGCAGTGTAGAGAATAGAGGCGTTGGAGAGACAACATTTTAACCTGGGGGTTTCTTCGTAGGAAGTCGGTGCAGATGACGATGTCAAAGGCGTCAATGTCCAACACTCTGCAGTGTTGGGTCACGGTTTCGTCGCCAAGACAAATAGTCACATCGACACCCCCCAAGGAATGGATGGTACGCCCATCCCCTACTCTTATGGCCACTGTCTTAGTTTTCTTGAAAGTCTTTAGCAGGCGCCCGGCCACTAAAGAGAGTGTTGCACCGGTGTCAAGCACTGCTGGAAAAACTTGATCCCCGATTTTCACGAGGATCCAGAAAACCAAGTCCTCCTCTTCAGAGCCGCCCCCGTACTCCTCAGCAGGGAATTTACATCAACCCCTGCAGCCATGAGGGACTTAGCCATCCAGGCTAGTCGCCTCTTCTTGGACTTAGCCCACGCAAACTGCACCCTGTTTTTCACCTCAAGGGCGGCATTTGTGTGCAAAAAAAAGACGCGCAGTTTCCGCGTGTTTCCACCTGAAAACTGAGAATTAAAAAACGGAGGAATCTCAAATATATTTTTTTAGGCTATCAGCAGAATGCAAGTAGTCAGAGGTATGAAAAAAGGTTTTTTTTGGCATGTTGAGTGCGCGAGGCTTCGCGCACTCAATTTTGCAGAATGTGTATTTCCCAATGGTCCTGAATAAACAGTATTCCATGCCAAATGAGGCTCTGATGTCTTAATGGTTGCCTCATGGTGTACCGTTCGGGTCATGTCAGCAGCAAGAGTGGTCAATCAATGGACATCTTGTACACGCCGTGCACTATGTAAGGTGTAATAGATCTAAATAGCGAGTTGCCCTCAGTCCTTGCTAAACACATGATTTTCAGTTGGTTTACCTACAAATGAGGTGCCCAGCCTCCCATCTTTTGGGGCTGTACAACAGTTTGTCAGAAGCGCTACGTCACAGGACGTATGAAGCAAGTGCTCTAGAGGAGGATAATCTAATCGCTATTCTTGAGCTCACTGTTTTCACAGGATTCCAAAAGGGATCAATCTCAAAAAGCCTTTTGGAGGCTATCGGCAGAATACAAGTAGTCAGGGGTATTCAAAAACCGACGCTTCGAGCATGTTGAGTGCGCGAGCCCTCGCGCACTGAGTGTTCCGCTGTGCAAGTCTTTAACCCATATTGAATCTTGCAGTTTTGCTTTTGCTCCATCCTTGCTTCATGCCACTTCCGATGTCAAAAGGTCATCTCAACAAATCCTGAAAATCTCACTCCAGGTGGCTGAGTGCGCGAGGCCTCGAGCACTCAGCCTCCCATAATAAGTATTTTTTCATGTTGACATGTACAGGATGTGTGAACAGCGCCCATCTTTAATAGTTTCCCAGACGATCCAAAAATTGGTATTCTTCAAATTGGCCAACAAATTTTTTTCAGGGAAAATGACCGGTAAACCCTCTGATTTTGGACTAAAGAATGGTTATTTGACCCCCCTAAAAACAGCAAAAAATGGGCAAACCTGATGAAAAATGAATTTTTTGGGAGGGTTTGAAAAACAGTATTTTCAAGATGGCAAAAAAAACTATTTTTTTCGGTGACAAAATCTAGGTGCTTAGGTGAAAAAAGGGGGTGCAGTTTGCGTGGGCTAAGTTGGAGTTAGACCCCTCAGGGGAGGCGTTATCCCCCTCTGGGCGCTTCTTGGGGTCAACATCGGCAGAAGAGGGAGAAATAGCGGGCGCCGATGAGCGCCTCTGGGGGTTGGGGTTTCCACCCTTGCCACCTCCCTATCCCCATTCTGGGGAGTTTTGGAGGGTGTTTGGGCTTTCTGGCGTTCAGCCTCCTGCCGTTTGTGTTTGTCACTCTCACATTTTTTTATGTGACATTCGTCCTCGTAATGACGACGTTTGCCACAGTAACCACAGGTGATGGTACACCTGAAATGGTCTTGATGGGTCACTGTTTTCCCATCTTTAGTGTGCTGCTGTCGTTTCAGTGGCAGCATACAACCACTGCGATGGTCGCAGTCAGGGGCATGACGGGGTCCTCCCTTGTCATTGACAGGCTTACAGTAGAAGAGTGGGGGTGTACCTGTTTCAGGTTTAACCTCATTCATGGCACGCAGGTTACCCCCCCCTTTACCACCACCCTTGTTGGTGTTAGTGGGATTTTTAGGTCCTTTCCCTTCGCCACGTTCAGGGGTAACGTGCCACCTCGACCCAGGTGTCTCTTGAGGAATTTCTCCATATGGGAGTCATTCTCCCTCTCAAGAACCAGCTCGATCAGCACGTCCACAAGGTCATTGTACGTGTGGGTCCGACTCTTCCTCTCTGAAGTGGTGCGGCAATCGTCCCACGTACATGTAGGGATTTTACTCATGAGCCACAGGTGGGGTTCTGTGGCTCCATAGGAACCCACGTTCATTCGTGAGAATACATACTCCAGGTCGCACACATATTCAGAGACTCGCGCAGCGGAAGGAAATACAGGGAGCATAGGGAGCTCCTCAATCTGTGTGCGTACACTGAGGTCTGTTTCATAGACCGGGAAAGTTTTCTCCGGTCTTTGGAGAACCTCGGCCCATGTTGAACAGGTTTTCACGATCTGCTCCACTTGTTTTTGCAAAAATTTCTTTTTGCATGAGCGTTTCAAAAGAGAACATTTAGTGGCCACATCCACATGAGATTGGCCGGTAAACAAAAGAAACTCGGCAAATTCGTCTGCCCATTCGGGCAGGTTTTTCGGGTCGAACTCCGGTAATTCGAGCTGGATGTTCGCCTGGGCAATTGGTTTGCCACTCTTCCCATCCCTTAGGGTTTAGCCTCAAGGGGGGGAAGGTACGCCAGCGAGGGGTGCCAGAGCTGTTAGCCCCTTTTTCTCAGTCTCTGTCACGGGCACGTCCTGTAGCTCAACGATGGGGACTGTCCTGGCACGGGGATGAAAAGGGCTAGGGCAAGTGACCTTGGGCAGCAACCTGGACACACTTGATCGTTTGAGATCATTAGCAAGCCTGCTCAATCCGGGAGAGGGTGAGGCCGGCGCTGGCTTGGGTAAGGGTTCAGTGATACCCAATTTTGCCTTGACAGCCTCAGACAGGGCTGTCACTTTTGGATCTTCGGACCCAGACAGTAGTTTGGCCAGTAGTTCGGCCGTACGGTCCACGGCACCATAAGTTGGCACTGGGAGATGGGAATCCTTCACATAAGCTGGACACACTTCAGGGTTCCTGCTAGTGGTTGGCAGCTCTGGACGCCAAACTGGCCCTCTCGGTCGTCTGGGTAGAGACAGGTCCGTAGGTGGGCCGGAATAAAGAAAGGAACCCATGTCCGTATGTGGTGGGGATCCCAAGGCTTTGAGTGGTTCTTCTCCATCTTGCCTTCGCACGGACTTGTAGTACTCTTCATGGAGCAAGTACTCGTCCATTCTCCTTCTCAGTTCGTCTTGTTCCTCAGAGCCTCCAACTGCCGTAGACGCAGGGCAGGCTGAACGGGAGATGGAGACAGCAACTCGTCGGCAGAGGTGCTCCAGGCTGTCACCACGGGCCGCTAAGACCTCAGTGGTTAAGGGTGTTGGTATTTCTCTGAGCGCTACTTGTTCCGCCCTTCTGTGACCTGGATCTTCTTGAGACCCAGATGCAACTCTGAGCTTGGGCTCACTCATTGAGATGGGCCCACTGCTGCCCAGTTGTACTTGTACACTCCGAATTGGCCAAGTCCTGGCGGACAGTTGTACTGATGGTGTGGACATATTGTTTTCTGGGTTTGGCTTGTGTACTTCTCAGTGTCGGTTCTAAAGGTTCTCAAGGGTTGCCTCTGCTACCAGAAAGATGTCCTTGATTAGTGCCCTAATAGTTTTGATGAAATCCTGCAGGTTTTGGTGTTGGAAAACAGAACCAAAGCAGGAAGTAGAGCAAGAGCGGGATATGGATCGTATCAATGAATAGTTTTGAAATCCAGTGTATCACAGAAGGGCTGCAGATAGACAAAGCAGGCATAAGTACAAAGATTCAATCACAAATGGATAAAACAAATGATTTTAAGTTATGTAAAAATGTAACTTATGTAAAAACTGGCATGACTCTAGCCTGCAAGTTACCATCAAGCACTTCATGTGCACTCTTTTGGATGAAATGGAGTTGGTTAGGAATGTGGGGCAAAGGAGTTAGGCCAGACACAGAATATGACTTGGCCAAGCAACTGAATTCAGAAACAGTTAAAAAGTAGAACCACAATAAGTGGTAGAATCAGTTGAGTATAGAGGTCTTGAGGTGAGGAACCATTAGGCTTAACCAACAAGGCCTTAGGCACGAAGTGCCTACGTTATTTCGGTATACCCTCCATGAAGGAAGATACCTCCGCTGAGTTGAGTGGTAGGGGTGAACTTCATGGGAGGCTAGGGTTATAACCCTAGTTACTTTGAGAAAGCGTACTATAAGCTTTAAAAGAGAGATAAAAATGCTGAAGTAAGTCTCAGCATCAACAAAAGGGTTTTAGGGGGGGCTTGGCCTGGGTCAAGACCTCCAAGAAAGACATGGCAGTGACTTTTTCTTACTGATTTCTGGTGGCACCCGTAATTCACCAAAAATTTTCATGCAACGTCACAATTGTTTTCAACTGGGCCACGCAATTGTAGTGGTGTAGGCCAAATCGGTGTGTCTGGGAGATGTATATATTTTTCTAGAGTTTAATGCATCCTTGAGCATGGGACGGTGTTCAGGATTTATGCAATTCCATGTTCCGTATTCCAAGATCTTCACTTTTAGGATCACGTAAATAACATAATACAGACATGGTGGGGGCACCAACATCTCAGAATTCATGTGTTCGATCGGTGCCGAAAGCAGCATTGTTTCGCAAGACTTACCCTACTCACACGTCAAACCTCAATGGTTTGGCCACATCTCACTCGGCTAACATTGGACTTCGTCGCTGGGCCCTAGAACGTGTCAGGGTTTGTAGTCACTTGTCGGGCATGCGATTGCTTTCAAGTGTGCATGCAGTTTCAGCCGTAGCATACCAATTGATAATCGTTCCACGGAGAACACAACGTCAATAGAGCATAGAGGTGGATCGAAAACATATAGATCTTGATGGTACAAAACCGTGGGTATGGTTTTTGGCGTTGGCGGAAAATCGGCATTGGAAACTGAAAAGATCAAACCTCTGCTTCTTTCACAGACCACTAACACAGCTAATTTGCAAAATCAACACCCGAAACAACATGCGCCGTCCAACGCCCAAATCGGCGTTCGAAGCATTCAACTTGCAAACTACACAGTTTCAGGCAGTGCATGTTACGTCCAATTTGACACCGCAACAAGTTGAGTGAACATTTCTCCTTACTTTCCGAACCTCCTGTCTTACCTGCGCTACCCCACAGTCCTCGGGCTACAGAATGGTAGCGCCGAAATGAGCATTAGCGATATTATGCGGTGTATAACGAACAAAATGGCAGCTAATGCGCCCGAAGCTTTGCAAAGAGAACGACGGCGACGTGTCCCGAAAGCGACACCCAAATGGATGAGACAAGCACTTAGTTCCCCTGACACCGAAGCCCATGCACAGCAGTTCCATTGCACTTTGCTCTGCACACCATCCAGGCTTCGCAAAAGCACAGGCGGCAGCGGGGGAGGGGCAAGGCTCTGGAGATGGAAATTCGTCCAAACCAGCCGCCACTGTCACCCGGATGACACACTGGAACACTGATTCGAGATAACACACAGATGTGCAGAACCGTAGGTAAACGGCCAATGCTCGCAAATATTATAAATAGCCATGCTGTTGCAGATGACACAGAAATGGTCCCATATTCCCCGAAGTTTGTGTGCAACAGCAAAATTGATTGGGTGCCATTGGTGCGAGGGGCTAGGCCATGCGTTACATGTGGCATCATGTGACTGGCACACACATACAGGCACATGCACAACCACAGTTCATTGCAAACAAACCACATCGAATTTTGACATCACGCAAATAGGCGTACTCAGCAGCATGAATGTCTATTCAGCAACAGGGCAATGCACGCCATGGTAATGAAATGCGCGGTGCGGCGCAACATTGATGGACTTCCCCACATGTGTGGCATGAGGCTGGGCGTTCAGTGGCGAGCCCCTTGGTGCAAGAAGCACGGAAAAATCTGGATTTGGAGGGGGGGTATAAAGGCTGAAAGAGTGTGCCGGCTAATACTTCGGAGTGTATCCCCCACCAGGGATGTATTAGAAGGTGGGGGAGGGGGGGTTGGCTTGGACCCCCCTCGTCCCTGCCGAAGGCGGGCCAAAAAAATTTAAATCCTTAAATCCTCTTGGCGCCAAAGGTGCCGAAGCAAAATTTTGGCTGTCAGCCTCAAACATTGGAAGGGGAGGAGGGGGGTCTAGGTGGGGGGAGGGGGGTCCAGTGGGGGGTACCCGCCCTCGGTGTGCGGCCGTTTTAATAATTCCTGCCCCCCGCCCCTGTCCCCAGGAACCAGCAATGTTTTGCCGCGGAACCAGTGGGTGGTTCTTGCGCACGGCAGTTCCTGGGCGGCGGCGGGGGGGGGGGGGGTACATATGTGTTCGCCTTTTGAGGAGGGAATCGTCCACTCATGGATAAGTGGGTTACCCACCTATTGGGTTGGGGGTGAAGAGGATGGGTTCAAAAACACTGCGAGAGGTAGGCAGCCTGCTCGGCTACCCCGAACAGCTGGGAAATATTTGACGAGGTGAGACTGGGACAATTGTCCCTCTGCTCACAATTGCTGCTTTTGTCCCTTGGCGTCCCTCGCATGCTCACCACCAATGTGGAAAATGCAACACAGGGCCAGGGGTTCCAGATTACCAAGTGTTACCCATCAGTGGTGGTGGTGGTGGTGTGTGTGGGGGGGGGGGGGGGGGGGGGACAGAGTGAGCACCGCCACTGCGTGAAAATGACTGTTGTTCTGACAAGGGCGTTGTTTTGCGCGCACCGTGAAAGCACATCTGTGGCAAAGCACTGCATCATCGAGGTCCAGACAGCCATGTCTAAGGTGCATCAGCGTCACAGACTGAAAGCAAAATGTGGCAACACAGCAATCAGCATCCCTGAAATACCATCCCCACCCGACTCACCGGAAACACTTGATCTTCATGGACAACCGGAAAATGAACCACCAAATTCCACGGTTCCAAAAGCTGTGGGACCAATACGCGGTGTGCGTTTGACAAAGGCGTTGTTCTTGCAAGCGGGGCTGCTGCAAACACCAACTCCCAAGCAGTGACCAGGATGGTACAGCATGCACCAGAACGCTCCCGGGAAAAAATGTGTCAAGAGACGGCGTCCCCACCCCGGGACCATGCAAGGGAGGGAACCATGGAAGGGACAAGGAATCAGTCATCACGCTCCAAAGTACCCAGGCGGGGGTATCGGTGCAATCAGTGTGGGGATCTGAGCAGACCGTTGCTTGCGGACCCAAGAGGGGGGGGGGCGGTGTATATTGGCCCCTCGCCAACCCCGGCTGGCCCATGCACCAACCCAACGACCCCCCCCCTCCCCGGACGTCTGCTCGGGTCTGCTCAGGTCAGCCCAAGCAGAGGCATACCCAAGAACACCTGAGCTTCTGTGGCAACCATTCCCAATTCTCCACCACCAAAGCCCCTCCCCCCCCCCCAAAAGCGGGACCCCCCCCCGGCAGGGGAAAATGGCCAAAACTGGGTCAAACCTCTTCAGTCCCCCGCCTCGGGGGGGGGGGGGGGTTCCGACTAAGCATCCGAGGGGCTGCATCACCTTCGAAACCTCGATCAATAGGTGTTCTCAGGCTGTCTTGTACATTTTATGAAAAACATTCCGTGAATGATGGGATGCGTGCCATGTGAAAATGCCCCGACCTTTGGGGGGATGGACTGTAAAAGAGTGCTTCATGCAGGAGTGGGAACATACAGGGGGCGTTTTTGCACGGCGCCAATCATTAATTTTTTTATCCCAGGAACACCCCTGAAAACCACCCACCTACAGAAGGGTGCATGATTAATTCAAAACAGCATGGGGTGCAGAAGTCAGCTACCGGTGGTGGAAAACAGCCAACTTGCCGCACAGCGTGCACAGCGCACGGTGCGCCCCCACAGAAAGTTCGAGGCATGCTGAACACTTATTCACAAAGCACATGGGGAAGAATAGACTGGGGTTTGGAGAATTTAGGCCAGACGTCCATGCCACTGTTCTGTGCTCAGCCGAGCAAAATGTGGGAGACAATGATTTGCTTTTGCGAGTGCAGCCTGGGTC
This sequence comes from Eutreptiella sp. 'Long Island Sound 2002', assembly GCA_964036045.1. Classification (NCBI taxonomy): domain Eukaryota; phylum Euglenozoa; class Euglenophyceae; order Eutreptiales; family Eutreptiaceae; genus Eutreptiella; species Eutreptiella sp. 'Long Island Sound 2002'. The sequence continues at coordinate 23,536,553 of OZ038398.1, read as the reverse complement.
AGCAGACGGAATCCAGCTCATGACAGGTTCCCCTTGGGTCCCCGTTGTGTTTGGGGTCACACATTGGTCACCGGGACCACGTACTCTCCTACTTGTATGGTCCCGGTTTTCCTTCCAGCACCGGGAGAACAATGAACAAAATGGGCACACTCATGCTACACACTCTGCCGGCTACCATAATACACGCAGCAAAAAAAAGACAACCCTCACAGGGCGGCGTTTCAAGCAGGGCGGTCTGAGCCGCAAACCTTAGAAATTCGCAGCTGCGGTGGCCAAAACCCGATCCTGGCAACGTTGCCAAAGACGGGCTGCAGGGGATCAGATTTGGAACTAAGTGTAAGGGAAATGCCACAAATGTGAAGGAAGTGCGACAAAGTGCGACGGGTTGCCTGAAGGTGTAAAGAGGCGTAACAAAATGTAAGGCAAGTGGCACAAAGTGTAACAAAGTGCAGCAGGAGTTCAAGAAGTGCTGTAGTAGAGGTCAATGATGAAATGCCAGAGCGGCAAGCTGACGGCACAGACTTGGTCTGTTCTTGGCTGACCTCAGCCGTGCAAGGGGTGTGCGTTGGGCGGTGGTGTGTGTGTGTGTGTGTGATCTGTACTTTCAGAGGTGGATCCTTGTGCAGCGTTGGGCTGGACGCCTCATTCGGCTCAGGTCTGCTGAGGCCTCTTTGTGACGTTGTTTCCCTCCCTTCTGCGGAATCAGAACCTCTGTAATTAGCTGGCTAGGTATCCAGTGTGTGTGTGTGTGTGTGTGTGTCCCCCGGCCCTGCCTACCCTGGTCCTCCCATTTCCTCCATGTCAGCTTCAGGACTGCCAACCCTCACCACATTGGCAGTCCTCCACTGCCAACGTAATCCACAGAACACAGTCCGAGGGGGTTGAATAGATCAATGATTGAAGCGGGATGACCTTGGGGTAGAGAAACGGGGCCCCTGAAAAAATGTATTTGGGGGGGTGGGGGGCCCTTGGAGCCCCTTTTCCACCCCCCCCCCCGGTGGGGGCTCCAATGGCCGGCTCTCTGTTTTCCATGTTTTTCATGCATATTTCATAACAAAACCACTGGCACTGTCACAGTCTGTCACTGTCACTGTCACTGTCACTATGTCACTCCAAGGGGGGGGGGGTGCCTCCTCGTACGGCTGTCAGCCGTTCCAATACATCTGCGCCCCCCCCCATAAGTAAAATGGAGCAAAAAATCTCAGACATCTGTATTGAGGAAATAAGCTTGTGGCCCCTTCTTACAACGCCCCCCCCCCCTTGCATTTGGGGGGGGCTCCAAGGGCCCCGCCCGCCCTCAAGTAAAATTTGCACCAGCCCAGGGGGTGTAAGGGGAGAGGAGGTTTGCGGGGGCAAAAATTGTGCACCCAAATTGCAGGCAGAAAAAAGGCAGGGAGGGGGCTGCTGCAGTCCAAGTGAGAGCAAACGGCTGGATTTGAGGGACAATGGACAGTGTGGGAAAACAAACACAGGCAATTGGAACCGGAGCATGGATCACTTCCCGCCAGAAACATGCCACAAGAGGAACCCCTCCCCCCTCCCTCCCCCTGCTTTGTTGCCTGAGGTTGTTTGTCTACTGAGGAAGGGGAAAGGAAATCACAGATGGTGTGGGATGTGGAAACGTGTTCCAAAAAGTGATAAAACCCTCTCCCATGCGATTTGCACAAGGCAATAAACCAAAGCCAATCAGATAGGGTGAGGGGGCATAGAGGTCAAGAAAACGAGTAGGGGGATGCGTCCAGTGTGACGCACTTGTTCACGCTGTTCGGGAAACCTGGAAGGGGACCCGGGGTTTCAGGACGACTGGTTGCTCCCCTCCCCCCTGTGCGGGAACGCTGCAGGGGCCAAAAACAGCGCCATTTAGAATGGCAACGGGGACAAGAGGGAAAAGTCACGGGTTTGTGATGTTCGGCGAATCTGTAAAACAAACACAAAAAAACATTGTGGCTTTAAAAATAAACGCTTCGCAGAGAGTTTCCCGAATGTGCGCAGTCTGAGGATCCGGGTCATACTCAGGGATGGGTCAGTTTCACACAATACCTAACCCCCTTTCAGTGCCAACAAACAAATGTGCCTCATGCGTGCACATCGCATGGCGTGCCGTTCAAGGAGCGCAAACCAAAAGCCAGTAGAAGTACTACAGTCCACCAGCGGCGACGCAATCACGGTTTTGAACACGACCGCTCACAATGAGGCGGGGTTGGAGGAGAGGAAAGGTGAAAGAGGAGGTTGGCATCGCGGTGGCGGGTCCTGTACGGTAACAGAAGGATAAACAAGCCACAGCCTCGGAAGATGAGTTTGGGAGGAGGGGGTCCAGGGGATCAGACTCATGGTCCCTTGGCGGTCTGTGTCATTTAACTCTGTGGCGGTTTCTTTTGGGCTGGGGATCGGTGCATGTGGCCCCTTGGTTTAGGGTAGGAAGTGTACTCAGGGCAGAGGGTCCAGGTGCTTTGTATCCCCCCAGCCCCCGCCAAGCCCTGAAGATGCCTTGGTCCCAAGTGGGGGCCGCTCCTGTTCCTTGGACATGGGTGTCTCATGGACCCATGCGTGAGGACAACAACGATGCACTGGAACAAGGCACACAGCGGATCAGGGCATGCGTCAGGCCACCGCACCCATTCCTTGTGCAACAGGGCCTTCCGGGCCATCGGGTCAGGGCCCATTGGGTCATTGGGTAAGTAGCCACATACATCAAAGACAAATGGAGTCATGGCACGCCGTCCTCCTCCACATCCGAAACGGCGGTTGTCTGCAGCCCAAGCCCGGGCCAAACACGTCCATGACCGCCGAAACCGGCTCCCGCCGCTTCAGCGATCGGTCTCAGCGCGTTGAATTGGAATGAGGTATTTGGCATGGCACTGTGGCAGGGCAACGTTCGCCCGAGCGGCCACGCGGCCTCTGGATGTATCACCACATTGGGTCCATGTGGCACGGGGAGACACCTGCTGTACCCTCGACAAGTGCACCTCTTGGCCTTAGAACAACGATGGGCGTCAACCTCCAGAATCACTCGGGCATCCATCACGGTGCACATTGTGACATGAAATACGAAAATGCGCCGGAAGCGTGCATTTCTTGGACAAGAAAGGTGGAGTTGACTCCCCCTCTCTTTAGGTTTAGGTTTAGGGTTGCATTCCGGGTGGCAGTCCTGGGCGATGTTTGATATCCATCCGGATCCGTAAATGCGACCACGACACGAACGGTCAAGGAATGTGGCCTTCGCCTGCCACTCATATCTCTGACCGCCACACCTGCCACACCCGATGTGACAGGGGTCGAGCACGCGTCGGGTGCATGTCGCGTGCTTTCGGCCTGATACTGACGCCTTAGCGACCACCGGTGTCACAGGGAGGCCTGCGTCTGGTGACGGGCTGGGCTGCTGCACGGCGACCAAGTGAACGACGTCACAGAGCCGCCACGCACTGCGACGCACCCTCTTCGGCGCGCCAAACGGAAGCCCATCCAAAATGACGGCGCCGTACAACCCACGCCACGAGAATCGCTCACGGCGTGACTGAGTCGCCGCTGCTCAGGTCGCGCCGGACACCCCCGGTCCACGGCACTGAGCCATGCCAAACGCAGACAGATCCCCAGGAAACCCGTTCCTCCCCGGCCCCCCTAACCCCAAGACATGACGGGACACCGTTCGGCCGGACCTCCTCAACAGCGCCCGCGGACGAGCAACTGCTGTCGGTGACCGGCCAATCGCCGTCGACTGACCACCGACCCCCGTTGGCTCACCGCAATCCGTACCCCGATGACCCATGAGCAGCGCATTGTGTGCGTGATTCACGCGCCGATCGGCCGAACGTCCGCCGAGCCGACAAAACTCCGAAGACCGATTCGGGCCGATCCGGCGGTGCCCGCGCTGCTGCTGACGAATGTCCGACGGGGCCCCCAGGCAACGGGACCATTGCAACGACATCACGCTTGATACACGCGGCCTCAGGTGAGCCCAGATCCTCCACGCATTTGCGGCACGAATGCACTCTCCTGTGGTCACTGCGGGTCTCGAAGGGGCATCTGGTTTCATGTCCGGAGGCCCTGCACAGAAACAAGGCAGTAGTAGGCAATGTCCAGCAAATGAGCAGCCGCACTGGGCCGCTCGGCGTCCTCCACTCTGCGGCTCCACCCTCACCGCTCTGCCTCCGTCGGCCTCTGAGATGCGGTGTACCGCAAGGGATGCGGTGTGATGTGATGTGATGTGATGCGATGCGATGCGATGTGAGGTTATGTGAACTGTGAAGTGATGTGAAGTGAAGTGAAATGATGTGATGTGCTCTGCTGTAGTATGTGCTATGATGTGCTATGGCTGTCATACAAGAATGCTATGCTATGACTATGATGAGAGCCGATATCGCCATTGCCCCATATGACATGACGTGACATGACATGACATGACATGACATGACATGACATGACATGACATGACATGACATGACATGACATGACATGACATGACATGACATGACATGACATGACATGACATGACATCCCATCGCACCGCGTCGCATTGCGCCGGATTCCATCTCATGCCACCTCATGCCATCCCATCCAATCGCATTGCATTGCATTTATCATCATCATCATCATCATCATCATCATCATCATCATCATCATCATCATCACGTCATGTCCCGTCCCGTCACGCCCCGTCACCCCATATCACCTCACCTCACCTCACCTCACCTCACCTCACCTCACCGCACCGTACCGCGCCGCACACCACATCACATCACATCACGTCACGTCACGTCACATCACCCCCCGTCACGTCACGTCACGTCATATCATACCCGTCTGCGTTCAGCGGGCACAAAAGACCCCTCCTGCTTCAGCCCTGGTTCTGCACCCCAAAACTGACGGCTGTGCAGCGTTATCAAAAACGCAACAACGAAACGAACGTCCCGTCCCTGAGGCGGCTGAGCCTCTGCAGCCACGCAGCAATGCACCTGCACTGCCCCCGGGTGCCCGTGCCACTCGCTCGCGACCCAGCCCCCCAGTCTTGAAGGGGACAGCGTAAGCGACCGGCGCTGGTACGTGGGCATTTCCTCCATCGGGATGTCGGAGGTGGAGGCTTTCAGGTCCGCGTCCGTGAAGGCGCTCACGGGGGAGTGCGAGGAGTCAGCGGCGTGGGGGCTGTCAGGAGAGGGCTGTTGGTACTGCACCTGGCTCAGGCTGAAGGCGCGTATCTGCGAGACGGACAGGAGGTTGAAGCGAAGGGGCGCACGGGGGGATCTCCGAGCACCCCTGTGCAGTAGACGGGGAATGGGCTGAACACCCTGAATAGTCCGGCCGGTTGAGTGGTTAGAGCACGGGTCCGGTCAATTCTTAAAATCCGAATCCAAACCGGCAATTAGGTACTGTGTCCTAATGTTTTGCGGAATCTCATTTTCTTGGGTTGGCCGATGTCAATTTCCATTGTGCAAATGCCACTATCTTCGCCATGCCGATGACATGACCGCGACAAACGTCGGACAGCTGCAAAATGCGCCTCAGCAGCATACCGCACCACCACAGTTTCATGGGGAATAATGTGAAACCAGGATCCCATGCCACACACACGGTGTCTGCAGCCAAGAAGAGCACCACCACATGGGACGAAAATTGTGTGCGGGGCGTGGGACTGGGGGTTTACTGACAGGGCTTTTGTTGTCGAAGGATTTCCCACCGCCTTTGCTGCATCCAAACCCCTCAGTTTCTCCCGGATCCCTGCCTAGTGCAGTTCATTGGACTTTCCGAGGCTTTTCAGGGGGGCTGGGTGGTGTCCATGAAGGCTGTTCGGGTGCCTTGTAGAGTGGATGCATCACGAGGCAAAAGGTGACGGGATCCTCAGCAACTACCTTTACAAGGTGCTTTGCATGCAGACGGCAAAACAGACACAAAACACACCAGCGTTGGGTAAACAACAAAACAGACACGAAGCACACCTCCAGTGGGGCCGGCGATTGCTGTCTGGCGGGGAGGATATCCTCGTCGGACACATACGCGGGCTGCATCCACGGGCTGTTCCAGCGAGGGCCTTCAGTGTGACCCGGGAACTGGACGTCCGCAACAAGCTGAGGGCCAGGACCCAACTGCAACGGCAAGACAAAACTCAGCCGGCAAAAGAGAGACATCCACAGACATCAAGAGATTAGAGATCAAAACAAGACATTCCAAATCTTGTGGTCGAAAACTTGCCCCTGTGCCCATTCAGCCACCCCAGTGGGCTGTCCGCAAGGGGCGGGCGTCCCAGTGCCTGTTGTTGTAGCGTTCTGCCCCCAATGACATACACTCCCCTGCCAGTGCTGACAGGCTCCACATTCATTCATTACCAGACCAAGAAATTTGGAGGGCACAGAGGGCACATCCATAACTGGCTGCTCGACGGCTACAACACTTGGCTCGGACAAATACGGTGATATGGTCCAACCCTGTAATTACGGTTTGGAACGAGGGAAAAATGGTGAACGATTTCAATCAGATTTCAGATTTGAAATCTGACTGCATTATGGAAACATCATTGAAAAATGATCCATTGCCTTTTGAATCGTCAAAAACTGGTAGCATCGTAGTCTGAAACGTGGGTCTCTGTGGGCGTTGAATAGCACAAAGCTCACAGATTCAGCTGGCCTGGACTCCAGCATGTTCACGTTCCTTGTGGTGCAGGGAATGCGAAACACCTGAGGTTTGCACGCTACGTCCACGCGGGCTCCTGGCTATGGGCGTTGGAGGGAGTCTAACTTTGGTCAACAATGGCAGTTTTTCAAACGCACATCGCCGTATTTTTTCGTGCGCAAATACATTGTCAATGTGATGGGCCACCCCGTGGCACAATGGAATCTCTACTGGTGCCCTCCAATATATACTAGCGTAGCAGCCTATGAGGGCTACACCTGCGCGCCGCAGGTGCCGCAGGGCAAGAATAATCCTCTTAAACTGTAGAAAAAGTGAAACGTGCAATAAGAAGGAAAAAACACCACTCCATGACCATCTGGAGTATCTGTCTGTACAAACCCACTAAGTGAACAGCACAACGACCGCCAGGGAAGAGCTCCGAATGCAGCATCTTCACAGCGCAACCAACAACATTTGTATAGCGCCTCGTCTTGCGAACCTGGCGCTCAAAGCATGGGCGTTTGATGACAGGGAAGCAAAGGGGAAACCCTACCTTCTCAGGTAGCAACATAACCCCTGCCTTCTTGAGCATGACCACATGGGCTAAACTATTTTACTAACCCCTTCAAATGCACCAAAATGTAGAGGAAGCAAACTTGGTACCCATGGATCGTGGGTGGAACGGCTACATAGCCCAGCATTCCCCACCACCCCAACCCCAAGCCCCAACACACACTGATCAGCGGGGGGGGGGGGGGGGCTAAAAAAAAAGAGTCCCCAAGGGACATATTGCACAGTGCAAAGGGGTGGTGTGTGAAAAAATAGTGAATCCAATAACAATGAATTGCCTGCCTTGTTTGTTGTTGGGATTATTCCTAGTGCGCACCGCAGGCACTGCAGGCGCCGCAGGGGTGTAGCCCTCTATGGTCAGAAGACGGCTGTTTTGATTTGTTTGGGCTGTTTTGATGCGTGCAAGTGGTACAAGAAGCAGGCTATGTTGTTGGGCCCCGTTGGTCTTCCCCAACATACACCAAGGAACCTCAAATGCACCCCGAGGCAAGCAATATATATCACATCAAGGTCCTTTGTGGTCCACGGCACATGATTGGTGGGGATATGGCCCGGTGAAATGCTAATTGTTAACGGTTCTGTGTGTTGCCTTGAATTTCAGCAGTTTTACGAGTTGAGTAATCGCATATTTTTGTTGTCATTTGGACATGTCCTGGAATTGCACATTGAGTCAAACTTGATCCTTGACATGTGGATGAGAATTGTCCGGGGGTAGTACTGGGTAGCTCCAAATGTTTGTTGCAAAAATTCCACGACACAGTACCTTTTTGGTATCGCAGTCAGTCTGTTTTGAGGAATAGTGTTGTGAATGTTCGCCTAGCAGCAGCTACAACCAAGTAGGGCCTCTCCATGTACCAATGTGGATAGGTCTGGATAGGGAAGACATCCCAGCACAGGATAACCATTGGGCTGCCCAGTCAAGTGTGGTAGGGTACACTCCCACAAAACACAATGACAACCCCGTACACCCACAACAAGCCCATGCTGGGATGCCCACCGCCTGCCCACTGAAAGATGTGCGCATACAGAGGGATCTTTGACAGTTTTGAATACATGTTGAAGTGACAGGTGGCATTTCTACGCTCTAGGGAGTGCGTAACCTAGGGTAGGTGGCACTATGCATCCGATCTGTACATTTTTGCCTCTTGTAAACTGGTCGAAATAGCGTTGCAACAGGAACTTCACCTAGTATGAAGAAATTGTGCATCACAACCTTAAAATTGTCTGTTTCATTTCGTTAAGCAGTTTCATATCAAAGTCCTCCGTGATTTATGATGTTTCTGTCTTTGTGAGATCTGTTGTGTTGTTTGACATCTACAAAGACAATGTTCCACTCCTAAAATATTGAAGCATAACTCAACGTCCCTTGAATCTGAGCCACCCATAGACAACTCTGTATGCGCACATCTTGCAGTGGGCAGGCCGGTGGGCATCCCAGCATGGGCTTGTTGTGGGTGTACGGGGTATCATTGTGTTTTGTGGGAGCGGGGGTGTGGCGTTGGGTGGGGTCGGGTGGGGGGACTACCTGTGGCTTGCTGAAATTCACATCCAAAATTCAGCTCAGCCTTGCAGCGGGTCAATACCTGGTGGTGGGTGTGGTCTGGTTAGGCTTGCTGTGTGTGTATGTGTGTGGGGGGGGGACTTACAGACAGGGCTTTTGTAGTTGAACCAAGATTGCTACACCCCCCAGACCCCTCAGTTTCTCCCGGATCCCTGCCTAGTGCAGCTCATTGGACTTTCCGAGGCTTTTCAGGGGGGCTGGGTGGTGTCCATGAAGGCTGTTTGGGTGCCATGTAGAGCGGATGCATCACGAGGCAAAAGCTGATGGGGTTCTAAGCAACTACCTTTACAAAATGCTTGGCAGCGTTGGGTAAACAACAAAACAGACACGAAGCACACCTCCAGTGGGGCCGGCGATTGCTGTCTGGCGGGGAGGATATCCTCGTCGGACACATACGCGGGCTGCATCCACGGGCTGTTCCAGCGAGGGCCTTCAGTGTGACCCGGGAACTGGACGTCCGCAACAAGCTGAGGGCCAGGACCCAACTGCAACGGCAAGACAAAACTCAGCCGGCAAAAGAGAGACATCCACAGACATCAAGAGATTAGAGATCAAAACAAGACATTCCAAATCTTGTGGTCGAAAACTTGCCCCTGTGCCCATTCAGCCACCCCAGTGGGCTGTCCGCAAGGGGGGGGGGCGTCCCAGTGCCTGTTGTTGTAGCGTTCTGCCCCCCATGACATACACTCCCCTGCCAGTGCTGACAGGCTCCACATTCATTTTCATTACCAGTCTGTGAAACTTGCAGGGTGCTTTCCATTACTAATGAGGGACATTGCAAGGCAAGGCTTTTTTCTGGCAGACGAAACTTGGGCGGGCAACTGCGGCCACAGGGCTTCGCCTACAGGAGGGCCATGGGTCGGCTTGGGCATTTGGTTTGGGGCTTGGAGTGTTTGAGTCTTGTCGAGGTGTTGTCGGAGGTTTGGGTGAGCTCTATCTCGGTTTTGTCTGAGCGAGTTGTGAGTTTTGTTTGAGTTTAGTCTGAGTTGCATCTCAATTTCTTCTGGGTTTTTTATCTGATTTCGGCTGCTCTGCCAATTTTGAGGGTGGCTAACTCTCAAAAATACGCTTTTCAGACTCCTCCGTACCTGAAATGACCACCTATACTTTTGCTCCTCGAGGCGCCTTGAAGCGACCTCGAAGTGGCCTCGAAGCACCTCCAAGTGCTTCGAGGTGCTTCAAGGTGGATCTCGAATTTGGTCAAAATCAATGCAGGTGGTCACTTGCAGGGAAGGCCCTGGGATTTTTTGAGTTCGGCATCAGCCCTCATACCAAGCACTTAGGATATTGCACCTGAAGTTTGTGTGTGGGGGGGGGGGGGGTCTTTTGGAGGTTCTTGGATGGTGAAACATTCAGCGTTGGGACAGGGGATGTGGGGGGGGGGGGGGCTGGGGGCCCCAACAATGTTCTCCGGAGGGGTCTGGAAAAGGGCAGGGGTGTGCTCAGCGTCGGGAGGGGGGACCTGATTTACGGGACCCCCCACCCAGGCCAAACCACCCACCCCAACCAGAACCGCAAACATTCCCTTTTGGGCACAATGAATGTCCCAGCAGAAGCCCGACAACTTGAGGCCCATTTTAGGCCCACAAACTGTTTCTGGCACCGTGATGCCTGTCCTACAGTCAATGGGAGCCCGCAAGCGGCAGATGGCACAGCAGAGGCGAGTGCCGACAGGGCAGTGGTCGTGAATGTGCTGGCCAAGGACATTGACCCGGATGTAGATATGCTTTCGGTGTGATGTGCTTTTGGTGCTGCCAGCGGTCACCCGGCGATCGCATGGGGCATTGTCACGGGGGGGGGGGGGGCAACTACAATCGGTCCAGATGCGGCCCTACCCCCAGCTATCTGTCAAAACTTGCCGGGGGGGGGGTGTATTGGCAGCTCAGCTGGGGGGGGTCCCAAGGGGGGGGGGGGTGCGCGCGACCCACTACTACCACATGCATACCTCAAGGGTGTGTGTGTGTGTCTGGGGGCATGGGGGTATAGAGGTATGTATTTGATAATAACGATTTCTCGGCTTTGCCAGGAAGAAAGTCTTAGGGGTCTTAAGGACCAAAGGCATAGTACCCCCTTCAACTAAGCATGGGACAAAAAATTTGGCGCCGTTGGCGCCATGGCCCCGGCACCGCTATCTTTCAGAACTCCAGGGGCGGGGGGGGGGGGGGGGCTGGGGGGGTCGCATACAAGGACTGGGCCCGGCCGCCCCCCCCGTGGGCATTGTCTCTGGATGCTGATGGAAACCCCCCCCCGTCCCGTGGGCCATGAAGAGTATCCCTGGCGAGGGGCATCTCATCACCACTGACAGGCTCCTCACAGTAGTGCCCAAGACATATTGCGCAACGAAGAAATGTGAGTCATCGCATCGAAGTCATCACAGCCCCTGTTCCCCTGCGCAGTGCTGTGGAGCACGCGATGCGCGCTTCTGAGTGTGAGGCGCTCTCAGTGGCATCACCATTTGCCCATTGTTTTGCGTGTCAGCCAGCGGAAGGGGCATGCGGCAAAAACTGAGCGCGTGCACAACATCTCGTCGATTCATTGACGGCCCTGGACAGTCATCCTGCACGTCGTTCGCTCAAATCACCTTCCTGACGCTCGTGCCCCTGCCCAAGGGCTTGCGCTTGAATGGGAGGGAGGCTGTTGGGGGGCGGGCCTCCGCAGCGAAGCGGACGTTGGCCGTTGGAAAAGCGGTTGCGGGTGGTTACAAACCGGTTGAGGAGCACTTGGGAGGGGGGTTTGCAGCGGAATGGGCAATCTCGCTCTGGGACCATCCCCCCCTCCTTCTTTCGGCATCGGCGTGTCCCGACCCCTCCCCCGTCCGAAGCATTGATGCGTTGACCCAAGAACATAAATTTCAGCCCCCTCCAATCTTGCAGCGGGGGGGGAGGGGGGGGCTTAGTGCCGGGCAGTGTATCCTGCACCTCCCTCACTTCAATGGGGGTATACAGGGCACTCCCTATCCCCCCCCCCCAAAGAAAAGAAAGAAACAAAGAAACTGTACGATCATACACTCCGGCGCATTGGAGCGGTAATCAACGGCGGTTAGGCGGTGGCCGACAGCGGGTGGACGACGACCAAAAGGTAATTGGATGGTAATCGTATTAGAAAGGGGGGGGGGGGGGGGCAGCGCACCAAAAAATGGCCGAACAAGATTTTCCACAGAGTAAATCTCGTTTTTTCCCACTATGGTCACTTTGGTCTTGGGGGTCTCTGGTCTACAACCATTCTAATACTTGCCTGCCAACGGCAGTTGAGCGGTTGTTTTGGGTGCCCCCGGGGGCCCTTCATTAGTGCAAAAAAAAAAAAGGAAAAGAAGGACCAGATGACAAAGGAGCGCCCTGTGGATCCAAGCCCTGCCCCTCCCCCCGAAGATGCACCAACAGCCCCGGGGCCCTTGTGCGGTGAGTGATGCGGATGTACAAGCGTGACAAGGCGGGGTGCACCTCCTGACCCACGACGAACGTCACACTGTTTCTGCTGCCGCTGCCAATGCCGTTGCTGTTGCGGTTCCCTGAGACGCAGTGGCAGAGTCCAGCAGTTTGTTGTTGGCAGCTACGCTTCGAATTGGGAGACTCGGGGGCTCACCGAAAATACACCAGCACCGAGGATGGCCGATATGATGCCCCGTCTGGAACTTGAACCCGGCACATCCTCGTCAGGCGTCATGTGCCCCCCCCCCCCCTGTCCAAGCAACGGTAAATGACCAGAAATTGACAGAACCAACACCTCATGTTTGCTTGGACAAGGGTTTTGCTTACACGTTACACTGTGCATGGTACATGCGGAACGACATGGTGTAGTCTGAAAGACAAGGGGCAAAACATGCCACAAAGGCCATCATGCCCAAATCAGCTTTCTTGACACAAAATATGAACATCATGCATCTCAAAACCAAGGTATCAGACAGCACACATAGCACACAGCCCGGGGGGGCGACTACAACCGGTCCTGATGCGACACCCCCCCCCACTATCTGTCAAAACTTGGGGGGGGGGGGGGCAGTTGGGGGGCGGGGGTCCAGCTGGGGGTCGGGGGGGATTTGGGTTATGGTTAAGGTTTGGGTCACCGAGCTGGTGGAACCAGTCTTGGTTTTATAACCCTTTTTAGTGTCTAGGGTGGACCTACCAGGTTTAGCAGCAGCAGCAAGCAGCAAGCAGCAGCAGCAAGCAGCAAGCAGCAGCACGCGCGAAATGGGTAAAAATCAGATTTCCGTCGTGGTGCTTCAGATTCGGGTGAAATTTTGGTGGATGATACCTATGGGTGTGAAGTACAATCACACAAAGTTTGAGCAAGAAACTCAACGGTGGCGGCCGGGAACGGGATTTGCAAGTGGCGGACCTCAGTTTCAAAATCTGCAGTTTAGGGCCAAAAACAGCCATTTTTGGGCCAAAAATGCCCTGGAACACATTCAAAACGGCCAAAACGAAGGGAAACGGTGGGTACACTTCATGTGCGGCTTGACTTCCCCGTATCCACGAGCTCTTTGCGGCCCTCTAACTCCATGATATGCCGCGGAAGCGGCCCAAAAAGGCCCCCAGAAGCTCCAACTGCCGACAGCCACAAACCAAGAACAGGCCATATCTTTGGCTACATGGCTCAAAATGCGATTCCGAGGGCACCTACTCCACCCGCAACCCCCCACGTTTTGTGGTTTCCACCCCTCAGAATTGCCCAAACGGACGCCTAGACCCCAATAACTAGGCCCACTAGGCTGTGGCAAGCTGCAAGCTCAAGCCCAAACAGGTGGGTACCCAAATGGGTCAACAGGGTCCGAAAGGGGTAAAAATATGACTTTCCGCAAAAATGATCCTAGACCATGTGCGATGCTAAAACAAGTGTTTTTGGACTGTTTTGAGCTTGTGGTGGCCCATTTGGGTCCTCCAAAAATCCCAAAATGCCTTGAAAATGGGCTGTTGTGGGACCAAAAATGGGTCAAAAATGGGTCAAAAACACATTTTTCCAAAACTCATCGTAGACCATTTGGGGTGCACAAAAGGGTGAAATGAGCCCATTTTGAGCCCATTTTGGGGCATTTTGGCCCCTGAGAAGTCCAAAAAGCCTTGGAAGTGGGCCTCATGGTGATGGGGTTCAGGTGCATTTCACTTTGTCAAGAGCCATCAATGTGTGAATCATTCTTGATGTCCCTCACCATTCATATCTAATGTTCCCTCCCCCACCAGCTCGGTCCCAATATTCAAACTTGATTAGGGTTAGCCCTAGGGTTAGGGTTGACCCTAGGGTTAGGGTCACCGAGCTGGTGGAACCAGTCTTGGTTTTATAACCCTTTTTAGGGTCTAGGGTGGACCTACCAGGTTTAGCAGCAGCAGCAAGCAGCAAGCAGCAGCAAGCAGCAAGCAGCACGCGCGAAATGGGGAAAAATCGGAACTCCGTCGTGGTGCTTCGGATTCGGCTGAAATTTTGGTGGATGATACCTATGGGTGTGAGGGACAACCACACAAAGTATGAGCCAGAAACTCAACGGTGGCGGCCGGGAACGGGTGTCGCAAGTGGCGGACCTCAGTTTCAAAAACTGCAGTTTAGGGCCAAAAACAGCCATTTTTGGGCCAAAACAGCCCTAGAACCCATTCAAAACGGCCAAACAAAGGGAAAGTGTGGGTACACTCCATGTGCGGCTTGACTTTCCCATGTCAACGAGCCCTTTGCGGCCCTCTAACTCCACCATATGTCCCGGAAACGGCCCAAAAAGGCCCCCAAAAGCCCCAAATTTTGTGCAGATTGGCGGGCGACAGCCACAAACCAAGAGCAGGCCATATCTTTGGCTACATGGCTGAAAACGCGATTCCGAGGGCACCTACTCCACCCACAACCCCCCACTTTTTGTGGTTTCCACGCCTCAAAATTGCCCAAATGGACGCCTAGAACCCCGGTACCCAGGCCCACTAGGCTGCGGCAAGCTGCAAGCTCAAGCCCAAACAGGTGGGTGCCCAAATGGGTCAATATGGTCCAATGGGGCAGAAAAATGACTTTTCTCAAAAATGATCCTAGACCATGTGTGATGCTAAAGCAAGTGTTTTTGGACTGTTTTGAGCTTGTGGTGGCCCATTTTGGTCCTCCGAAAATCCCAAAATGCCTTGAAGATGCGCTGTTTTGGGACCAAAAATGGGTTGAAAATGGGTCAAAAACGCATTTTTCCAAAACTCATCCCACACCATTTGGGGTGCACAAGCGGGTGAAATGAGCCCATTTTGAGGCCATTTTGGGGCATTTTGGCCCCTCACAAGTCCACGAAAGCCTTGAAAGTGGGCCTTGTGGTGAAGGGGATCACTTGCAAGCTGATTCCACTTTGTCAACGGCCTTCAATGTGTGACTCATTGGTGTCCCTCACCATTCATATCTAATGTTCCTTCCCCCACCAGCTCGGTCCCAATATTCAGTCTTGATTAGCCCTAGGGTTAGGGTTAGGGTCACCGAGCTGGTGGAACCAGTCTTGGTTTTATAACCCTTTTTAGTGTCTAGGGTGGACCTACCAGGTTTAGCAGCAAGCAAGCAAGCAAGCAGCAAGCAGCACGCGCGAAATGGCTAAAAATCAGAACTCCATCGTGGTGCTTCAGATTCAGGTGAAATTTTGGTGGATGATACCTATGGGTGTGAAGTACAATCACACAAAGTTTGAGCAAGAAACTCAACGGTGGCGGCCGGGAACGGGATTCGCAAGTGGCGGACCTCGGTTTCAAAAACTGCAGTTTAGGGCCAAAAATAGCCAGCTTTGGGGCCAAAAAAGCCCTGGAACCTACTCGAAACGGCCAAATGACGGGGATCGGTGGGTACACTCCACGTGCCGCTTGACTTCCCCGTGTCAACGAGCTCTTTGCGGCCCTCTAACTCCATGATATGTCCCGGAAACGGCCCAAAAAGCCCGCAGAAGCTCCAACTGCCGACAGCCACAAACCAAGAATAGGCCAAATCTTTGGCTACATGGCTCAAAATGCGATTCCGAGGGCACCTAGTCCACCCGCAACCCCCCACTTTTTGTGGTTTCCACCCCTCAGAATTGCCCAAACGGACGCCTAGACCCCAATACCTAGGCCCACTAGGCTGTGGCAAGCTGCAAGCTCAAGCCCAAACATGTGGGTGCCCAAATGGGTCAACAGGGTCCAGTAGGGGCAAAAAGATGACTTTTCTCAAAAATGATCCTAGACCATGTGCGATGCTAAAACAAGTGTTTTTGGACTGTTTTGAGCTTGTGGTGGCCCATTTGGGTCCTCCCAAAATCCCAAAATGCCTTGAAAATGGGCTGTTTTGGGACCAAAAATGGGTCAAAAAAGGCTCAAAACCGCATTTTTCCAAAAGTCATCCTAGACCATTTGGGGTGCACAAACGGGTGAAATGAGCCCATTTTGAGCCCATTTTGGGGCATTTTGGCCCCTCAGAAGTCCAAAAAGCCTTGAAAGTGGGCCTTGTGGTGATGGGGTTCACTTGCAAGCTGATTTCACTTTGTCAAGAGCCATCAATGTGTGAATCATTCTTGATGTCCCTCACCAGTCATAGCTAATGTTCCCTCCCCCACCAGCTCGGTCCCAATATTCAGTCTTGATTAGGGCTAGGGTTGCCCTCCTGTAGCCCTCCTTCAGGTCAAAAAATTTTTTCTTGTTGTTTTAACACAAATATGAATTCTCTACAAAATTTTGAGCATTTTGAGTATAAACACATAGTATGAAAAAAAAATTTGGCGCCTTCGGCGCCGGACAGTTTTCTCTAGGGACACTTGTTGGTGGCCAACCCGGCACCACTATCTTTCAAAACCCGGGGGGGGGGGGGGGGCTGGGGGGTGTCGCATACAAGGACCGGGCCCGGCCGCCCCCCCGGGGCACACAGTAGAACCAATCGAAAAATGCACCGCCAAAATCCACGGTGCAGAAATGGATGGAATCAACGCCTGGTGTTGCTTGGCCATAGATCGGCGATGGTTGTCACCCTCCAGAGTCACTCTGGCATTCTCAAACGTATGAAAGATCTCAACGCGGTGGAGCCGCGACACACACTGCTCAAGCTGTCCAAGATGGGACACGGACTACCGCATGGAGGTGAGTGAGCCGCGAAAGCGGAAGCGCAGGAGGGTAATCAAGAGTAATCCTGACGAGGCCTAAAGGCACGATTCTGACCTGAAACCCAATTGGTGGGGGCGCCAGAAGCGCTGGTTGGACTATAAGAACGATGTGTGCCGGCGCCTAACGGCGCCTTGCTGGACATCCCAAGAAGTTTAGTTGCGATGCCCATGCCCACAGTGTTGCTTGGCCATAAAACAGTGGACAGTCCAGCGATAGGTCCCCACCGACAGACCTATGCCCTCATACGACGTGTACTTCATGGTCCACACTTCATAGTGTTGCTTGGACAGGGGGGGGGGGGGGGGGCAGCTGACCTGTGGACACTCTACGTTCCCACACACGGCCACTCTCTCCCGCTGGTGTGGCTCAGGGACCATACCTCCAGAGTCTCTGCTGCTCGCCACCTCGCCTTTGGCCAGGACCTCCTCTGCAGCAGAGCCTTGCCACGCGGAAGGGGGCTGCGGTAAAGGACGTGCATGGCAGCGCCCACGGGACGGCGGTGGGATGTCACCAAACTACATCCACCCGTGCACAACATCAAAATGGCAACTTTTTTTTTGCAGAATGGCATTGAAATATGATTCTGAGGGTGTAGGCGGGGTTGGTTTTGGCATGCTGCTTGCGTGCACGCTGTTTGTGGGTCCTTTTGAGACAAATGGATGAAAATCGTGAAAGTGTTGTGAATCGAGATGTTCAAATGTATATTGCTTTGTATATTGAGTGAGAAACATGGACGGCCGTGTAAAGTGCACAACATTTCCAGGCGTTTTGCCATTAGGCCCCTGGGGGGGGGGGGTGCATTACAAAGGGGTGCTAAGGAAGAGATGCACCTCAGGGGCTCAACTGAACGTACACCGTTGCAGTGCTCATAAGATGTGGGCACCCGACGGAAACCACAGGCACAAAAAGAACTCACGGTGCGGGCGCAACCAACGACCGTCTCGGGCGGGCGCGTCCAGGGACGCTTTAGAGCGAGGGAGGGGGAAGGGGGAAGAGTTTGTGCAGGGGGCCTCTCGGAGTTCGGATAAGATGATCGAAACCCCCTCCAGAGCAAAATTGAAAAACGGGGGGGGGGTTTGGGCGGGGCTTGCAGAAAATCGGGGCATTTGCGGAAAAACTGAACGGTGTCGCACAGCAACGTGAGGGCAAGGCAAATTTGACCCTTCCCCAGCCCCTGAGGGCATGCCCGTAGGGTTTTGGAAGAGTACCCCTGCCCTCTTGGGGCATCCTCATCACAGGTCAACAATGTTGTCACCGCGGCATTATTCAGAAAAACGAGGGTTTGCGCCCCTCCTTTCAAGGTGCTCAGCCGAAGGCAATAGAATTTGCTTTTTCTGCCCCAGGGATGTGCTGTTGGTCTACCCCCGGGAGGGGGGGGGAGGGGTGCCATGAGGGCTGACACCGCTTTGGGTTTGTGGGTTTTTAGGAGGGAACTGTCTGCAGTATTTGCCCCCAAACGATGGGGGAAGCGTACGACTGGTGGGTGAGGGTAGGACAGTTATCCCTCTGTCCACAAGCGCTGCTTCTGCCAGGCGGCGTCCCTCCCGGCAATGCTTCACACTCCGTCCCATGACCATGAACTTGGGAAGGGGTCCTCCTTGAAAACGCTCCGTTCCAAAGAGTCCCCGTGGGCGCGGAGCCACCGAGACAAATCGGACGGGGGCGACATCACAGACCTGCGAACAGTTTTGTTCCGACTTTCGAACGTCCCCTGCACAAAAGAGAACGCATGTGCCATTCGGCACCCGTTTGCGTGTCACCCAACGCCCTCAAATCCGTCCCCAGTTGCGTACGAACGTCCCAAAGGAATCACAGGATTCGTGCGTGTGGGGGTCTGCTCATGCTCATGCGATGCCCACGTCGGGGGCACATGTCTGGGGGGCGGGGAAAGGGATCCGGCACCCCCTGTGTGACATTCCGTCGGGTTGTTGCTCCTTTACGGGGCCCTGGACGGTCACCCGTTCTTCCCTTCGCATGTTGCGTCGGGTCACTGCTTTCTGTCGGCCGCTGCGGCCGGTGCTCTTGCTGGTGTCGTTTCCGCGTTCGCGGAGCCCAGTAGTTGGTGTGTTGGGACTGTGCTGAATGCGGCATGGTGTGCCGTTTGCGTGTCAGCGGCGCCCAATAATTGGCGTATTGAGGATGTGCTGGTTGTTGCCGGGGTCGTTTGACTGTTTTTGCTGTCCACACACCTCTGTCCACAGGCCTTCCATAGCCTGCCTTGCTGTGTTTCTGTGAGGCCCAGGTGCCCTGTTCCTCCACGTGCTGTCCGGGCCGTCCACCATATGTGCTTTTCCCCCTCACAGCTGGTCTGCCCTGATGGGCTCCCGCTCCTGTTGCGCAAACAGCCCATCTGGGCTGCGGGAGACACCCCCCCCCTGATGCCGGTTGAGCAGGGGTTGCCCTGGCACCCGGTAGCGACGGGGCTGGCTGGCCAGGCCATCCCCTTTATTGTCGCTGCCTCCCATGCGCACGCTCCACCATCCGCTCCATTCTGGTTCCCTGTTCCCGCTGTTCTGGTTGTCTCTCCTGCCTTGCTGTGCCCCTCCTCCTTGTCTGCTGTGCTCGCCCTTGTCCTTCTTGGTGTGGCTCCCGCGTTCTGTGTGTCTGTGTTGCTCCTCCCCCTGGGTGCCCATGTCGCGCACCCCCTCCTGTCCCACCCACCTGCCCCCCCGTACGAGGATTTCACATCTCCGTACGACGTGGACTGTCCCGTGCGCTGTCGGCTGTTCACAGCCCTGTTGCCACCCCCGTGGCGGGCACCTCCCGGCGCGCGGGGCGCAGCCCCCGCCCTTGTGGAGTACGTGGGCACCTCTGTCACACCCCGAGCGATGGTGCTGCATGCAGTAGGCTTTTTTGGGTGGTGGTGCAGGGGCCTTTGTGGGCAGAGCCAATGCCCCGCCCCCTGTCTTTGTGCACCGAAACACCCCCAAACCTTTCAAATTGTGTGTCGTGCCATGGCCAAGAATAAACACAGCGCCCGCCGGGGCGTTGTTGGGGTCCCGTTCCGGACTCCCACACCCGCGGTGTGAGCGGGGGCTTTTTTGATTTCCCCGTTCCATTCTGAGCGTTGGGAACACCCGCACAAAGCAGGGCATCCGGGCACACGCACAACTGAACCTGCGAGGGCATCCAACGACCACAGAGCGACTGAAAAAAGTGCTGCCCCACGCGGGTGTAGGTCTGGGGGTCTGGAAAGGGGAAAGACGGGGGCAGAGTTTTGCTTACAGAGGGGGGGGGGGGGGGCTGTGGGGGGGGGGGACCCCCCTCCCCCCGGAGCCCCTGAGTTGACGCGCCGAAGAAAATTTTTAGCCTAAACTGACTTGCGCTGAAGGCGCCAGAGCAATTTTTTGATTGGCCGAAGACCCGGAGAAAATTTTGCCCAATCACTTAAGGGGAGGTGGTGTCAGACCCCCCCCCCCCTTCACCCCCCCCCCCCCCCCAGAGATGCTGAGTTGTTAAGCAAAACTCTGGGCGGGGGCTCGATACACGTAACCACCCCCGCGATGGCAACAGATGGCGGTGTGTCTATATCTCGAAGGATGAGGTATGTGCAAGTGCGTGTCTACAGGCACCCCCCGGGACTGCAAACCCGCACACAGACCAAAACGCCCACAGTCACGCAGGAGGGGCCCATACAGAATAGCTTCGAAGACCTCCGCTGCTCCGCCTGTGACTTCTGCACATGAATGACGTCGAGGGGCTGGGGCGTTGACCGTGGCCATGGAGGCAGAGTTCATGCAACAGCCCCCAGAGCCCACGTCACCAAAAAGTCACACTGGACACGCGATGGGGGCGTTTTGGGTGGTACGTGCCCACATCGCCACGCGGGAAGAGGGCGGGCGCGGGGGCTGGGGTTTCTGCCGAGGGCTGCGGTGCCTTGCAGGCCCTCTCGCGACCTTGGGTCCAGGGCACGCACCTACGTCCCGCCGAGTACTCGGGGGGCCGCCAGGCATCAGCAGCAGCGACAACAGCAACAAGGGCAAGCAGAAGGTGCGTTCCAAGCCTGGAAACAAGGGTTGGGATTGTCGGAGTTCCCTGTGTCCGATGGCCAAAATTGGAGGTGCGTCGAAATTTCCCTCTCACGAAAATTCCCCCGCCAAACTTGTCCCCAGACGAAGTCTCCATCAGACCGCGGGGGGTGCCCGGTGCCCAAGCAGCCTCCTGCGCTAGGAACGTGTGTGCCATAGGCATGCACCGCCGCATCCACAAGGGAAAACTGTCAAAAAATGCCCTTCTTTGCACTCAGATCAAGCTCACAAACACCGACGACCAACTTCTCAGTCCTGAGCGAGGGAAGATGAGCGGACGTGACAAACACACTGACTGACTCCCGACAATACCTGGCGGCCGCCGCCCCGGAGGATGCACAAGGGCCCGGAAATGCCCCAAATTGCGCAAACACACTTCGTGGGGCAAATTTCGACACCAAAACTGAAAAACGAAGTTTTCCCCACAAACTTGTCCCCTGACGAACCCCCCCCCCCCCACGTACCATGGCCTCATGCCATCCCCCCCACGTACCATGGCCTCATGCCATCCCCCCCCCCCACGTACCATGGCCTCATGCCACCCCCCCCCCACGTACCATGGCCTCATGCCATCCCCCCCCCCCCCCCCCTCTGTAACGGTGCTGCTGCATGATGCCGCATACCTCAGGCCGTACCGCCCAGGCTCTGGCCGCGCCTGCCTCTCAGCCGTCGCCATCACTTTGTCCAGTTCAAGTGCTGCGTGGCGTCCAATCACCGCAGTGCCACTGAGACGGCGTCGTGCACTTTGCGCCTCCTTCCCCACCCCCGCCTCTGTTTTGCGTGGTCTTAGGATTTTAGGGGGGCATTTGGGAGGGGGGGGGGGTCACGGGCAGTGGATTTGTGGTTTTTGGCCGTTGCCCGCCTGCCCCCACCCACCACACCAGTCGGTACGCCCAACCCTGTAGAGCCCTGACCTCCAAGCACCACAACCCCAGCCAGCAAAGGCCCGGCACCTGAGGCAGCCTTTTGGCGGGCGGGGGGGGGGGGGTGCGCAATTCCACTCAAGCATGCACACGGGACCTGGATCAGACACACGATGACGATGCCCACCCCCGCAATCAGGATGAGGAGGATCATGGCAGTGGCCATCCAAGCGGTGTACGTCCTGTCCTGGATGTGCATCGACAGGTTGGCTCCCTGTGCCACACGTCAGGGCATGGCAGAGGATGACAGGGGCGCGGAACTCGGCAGCCGAGGGCGGAGAGAGTGCCAGAGCATGGAAGAGCACAGAGGGGGTGGCATCCCTTCATCGATGGCCTCACGTGCGTGAGCGGAGCGTGCCCTGCAGAAGCCTGAACTGGAAGTGGGGGCGGGGCAGGTCCTTCAAGACTTCCTGAAAGAGTGGGGTCTGGATGAGGGAGGGCCTTGGTATCAGGCCATTGCTTGAGGACCGTAGGTCATTTGGGGTCCTGGCAGACTCCCACCGGCTCACACGCCCGCCCACATCTGAATAATTTTCCTTTGGGGAAAAAAAAAAAGAAAAATGATAAAAGGGGCCCGAATTTGGAGGCCGATTTCAGGGACACAAACCGTTTTCCGGTCTCAGACCCCCCACCCCCCGGGGGGGTCCGCTTGTTGCCACTAAGCGATGGCCTGCTTGGCATCATTGAGAAGGAAGGCGACGGGAGGAGAGGGAGGTCAGGAGGCCGGTGGCAGAGGGAGAGGGAGCCGACACGAGATGGCGAGCAGGCATGAGAGGGGCAGAAACGATGCGCAGGAAGACGGAAGGGCAGGGCTGGACGCGGCAGGCGGTGGGCAGGGGCACAACGTGGGAGGCCACCCGAAATGCAAAACCGGGATTGTCGGTGGGCCCAGCCGGTCGCACGAGTTTGTGCGGCCAACCTCCTCATGGATGCTGTCGGCTTTTCCCGGAGACCCGGGCGCTCGGGTTTGTGGCGCGAACATTCTTCGCACCCAGTCTGCCATGGCCTCCCAGTGAAGGCCGAACGCCGTGATGTTCACCGGGGCTTTGCAGGATGCCATCAGTCAGCAAACCCAATCCATCTCTATGGTTCCTTACACACATACAAACACACAGAAACACACACACGTAATGCAGACCATGGACCTACTGAAAATGCTCCTCCGCATGGGCACAGGTTTGGGGGTCTGGAAGGGGGGAAGGGGGGGGAGGTCTCGGTACACGTAACTTCCCCCGTAATGGCAACAGATGGTCGTGTGTCTACATCTCAAAGGAGGTATAAGTGCATAAATGTAGGAGTATGTAAGTAAAATGTGTATGTACAAGCACAAACACCCACCCACCCACCCACCCACCCACCCACACACACATTGGGGTCCACCTACAGTGTCCATATCTTCGATCTGAGACTCACAAACTGTTGCTGCATTAATAATAATTGTGCCCAAAGCAAGCCAGACATAGGACAGGCCCTGTGTGTCTTACGTGCATACACCATGTGTCAAACCCAAACCTGCAGATGTCTGCAAAATTTGGCATTTGCAAACCCCCCCCCCCCTCTCTGACTCCCTCGCCCTTTTGACCCGGAAGTATAGCAAGAGGGGCCGGGGTTGGCATTGAAGGAGGCTGGCAGCAGCAACCCGCAGCGAATATGTATCGGCGCACAGAGGGACCACATACGTTGTTGGGCCTTTCGGTGACCACGGCAACAACCCCATACGTGGCCAGTAGGTACGTGCTTCCGTTACCAGGGGTTCCTGAGCAGAGACACAATGCAGCGCAGTAAAAATCACCTTCCATATTTTCCTGTTGTCTATTGCGATCTCAATCTGTTTCCATCTATCGCCGGGTGACGTTGATGTGGCATTCGCAACCCGCAGTCGCTGCTTGTGTCCGAATGAGTCGTCTACTGAACGTAGCCGCTTACTACCGGGTTCTGGATGTGCAGCGGCTGATGCTGAATGAAACTCAGTTCCCCTGCACGTGGCAGGGGAATCCATAGCGCTCACGTCATGTCGTCAAATATCACGTCACATCACATCACATCACATCACATCACATCACATCACATCACATCACATCACATCACATCACATCACATCACATCACATCACATCACATCACATCACATCACATCACATCATATCACATCACATCACATCACATCACATCACATCACATCACATCACATCACATCACATCACATCACATCACATCACATCACATCACATCACATCACATCGCATGACATCACATCACATCATATCACATCACATCACATCACATCACATCACATCACATCACATCACATCACATCACATCACATCACATCACATCACATCACATCACATCACATCATATCACATCACATCACATCACATCACATCACATCACATCACATCACATCACATCACATCACATCCCCCCCCCCTCGATTGAGATGAAATGAAAGGAGCTAACTTCCTCCGCGGCATCTGGTTTTGCCCTTCCCTCATTTAGTTGGCGCCGGTTACCGTCTATTGTGCCTCCCAATCATCGACCTGCCAACGCGCAAGAATATGCTTGTCGCCACAGTGCGTGTGCGCGGTGTGTGAAGCAAACAACATTGTAAGGAAGGGAACCATCAAGGTTGTGACGAGATCAGGCTGCTGGAAAGGGCCACGCACGTGCACAGTGTGTGAAAAGTGCCTGCACAGGATTCATACGGCGACTGTAGAGGGCCTGGAGTGCGTGCACAGCGGCTGCCAGAGTTTGACAGCGGAGGGTGCGCGCAGGGGTCTGCACATCAGGTGCAAAGTGCGCGCACAGTGGACCCAGAGGTACTGCACAAGACTCCAAAGGGAGGACGAGCAGTCAGCCGTCGCAAGGCCACCCCGACCGCTGACGACATGCAGCACGCAGGGCAGTCCCAGCCCTCGCATACCCCCAGAGTGGTAACAAACGGACATATTCTGCCCCTCCAGCTGCTGTGCGACCGTGAACTGGAGGGTCACCTCCACACCCCCGTGCCCGAGAGCGAAGATTGGGGCGCTCATGTTCGTGCCTGCGACGTCCTGCTGCCCCAAGCACTGATCTCCTGTGGCGCAGAGGACAGTAGTGTGAGTAGTGTCGAGACAGCCGGTGGTGCCCCGTAGGCCTTGTTCACCAGACCGGGTGGTGGTATCCCCCGACGCCATTTGGCTCCTCACCGAGACCCACCGGACGGGGTTCGGCAAGTTGAGGTGCAGTTGCTGGTGCAGACACAGGTTCACAGGCACAGGTACTGTTGCCACGCCTGCTACCACCACTGTGCAGACAGAGGCGCTCTGCTGTTGCCACAGCTGATGCTGCTACCCCTTACCCCCGTTTGCACAAGCACCGCCAAAATCAGGAAAACCACGGTAGCATGGGGTGGTGGTGCTGAGACAAGGCTGTGCTTGATGCAACAAAGAATGCACCCTCCTTCCGCATTGACTGGTCAACTGATGCATGTGTGACGACGTGCCAACAAGTCTTTGTTCCAATGACCACCAATTTATTTGTTCCCCTCTACAATCGGCACAGAACCACATTATATTACATTCTTGACAGCAAAAACTGCAGCAAAAAAAAACCGACCGTAGCACGGATTCACCGCGCTTAGACAAGGCCGTGCTTGTGCAAGAGAGTGGGGGACGGTTTGGGAGGGAGGTACAGAAAAGACACACCACCAAATCAGCATTCAACTTGATGAACAAAAAGGTGTGTGTCCTCATGGACCACCTGGGCCCGGGCAAAAGTAGTGCAATGCATCACGCGTTACCCTGCCACCTGCCCCGCCAATGATTACATTATATTGCGCCATATCGCATCATATCATATCATATCATATCATATCATATCATATCATATCATATCATATCATATCATATCATATCATATCATATCATATCATATCATATCATATCATATCATATCATATCATGTCATGTCATGTCATGTCATGTCATGTCATGTCATGTCATGTCATGACATGTCATGTCATGTCATGTCATGTCATGTCATGTCATAGCATATCACATGACATCACATCACATCACATGACATCACATCACATCACATCACATCGCATTGCATCGCATCGCATTGCATCACATCACATCATATCACATCATATCACATCATATCACATCACATCACATCACATC
Source organism: Eutreptiella sp. 'Long Island Sound 2002' (assembly GCA_964036045.1). Lineage (NCBI taxonomy): Eukaryota > Euglenozoa > Euglenophyceae > Eutreptiales > Eutreptiaceae > Eutreptiella > Eutreptiella sp. 'Long Island Sound 2002'. Next base: position 23,510,640 of record OZ038398.1, on the reverse strand, counting down.
ACATCACATCACATCACATCACATCACATCACACCACATCACATCGCATCGCATCGCATCACATCATATCACATCACATCAAATCACATCACATCGCATCACATTGCATCGCATCATATCACATCATATCATATCATATCATATCAGATCATATCATATCATATCATATCATATGATATCATATCATATCATATCATATCATATCATATCATATCATATCATATCATATCATATCATATCATATCATATCATATCATATCATATCATATCCCATCCCATCCCATCCCATCCCATCCCATCCCATCCCATCCCATCCCATCGTATCACATCACATCACATCACATCATATCATATCATGTCATATTACATCACATCACATCACATCACATCACATCACATCACATCACATCACATCACATCACATCACATCACATCACATCACATCACATCACATCACATCACATCACATCACATCACATCACATCACATCACATCACATCACATCACATCACATCACATCACATCACATCACATCACATCACATCACATCACATCACATCACATCACATCACATCACATCACATCACATCACATCACATCACATCACATCACATCACATCAAATCACATCACATCACATCACACCACATCACATTGCACTGCATTGCATCGCATCACATCGCATCACATTACATCATATCACATCACATCACATCGCATCGCATCGCATTGCATCGCATCATATCACATCATATCATATCATATCATATCATATCATATCATATCATATCATATCATATCATATCATATCATATCATATCATATCATATCATATCATATCATATCATATCATATCATATCATATCCCATCCCATCCCATCCCATCCCATCATATCACATCATATCATATCATGTCATATCACATCACATCATATCACATCACATCATATCACATCATATCACATCATATCATATCACATCACATCACATCACATCACATCACATCACATCACATCACATCACATCACATCAAATGATATCATTTCATATGATATCATATCATATCATCGCATCACATCGCATCACATCGCATCACATCGCATCACACTATCATTGCATCGTGTTATAGCATGCCAAACCATCATTATATGGCTCTAACCATGGCTTTCATTTCGTTTATGTCGCATCACATCATGTCACAGTGCGTGTGCCTGCAAGGCCTGGCAACTGCAAACAATCGGGCCCACCTGCAACAACGGTGAAAAACGTGTTGAATCCCGCATGGAAATTAGGCCAGAGATCATCCGGGATGGGGTGGCGTAGGATGACTGCCCGCCCTGCGGGCAGTGCGAAGCCTTCAAGCACCGTTGTGGGGAAGAGAGGCTGCCTGGGATGCCGGGGCGGGAGGCTGCAATGTCCGGTGCACGCGTAACACGAACCCAGATCCTGCAGTGAAAGGAGCACGTTCCACATAGGGTTGGGGTAAGTGCAGAGCAGCGGGCATTTGACAGGCTAGTTATGGGGTGCAGGAGGGGGTTGCCATAAACATTTGGTGGGTGGGTTGGGGCGGGGGAGTGGGGGGTGGAGGCCTTTATGGATCAGTCCTATCCCTCCTCTCCGTGTGGATGAATGTGGCTGTGTGCGACTCTGTGCGGCTGTTCGCCGCTTGGCGTGGCAGCTGTGTGTTGCTGTGTGTGGCTGTGTGCAGCCGCCCGTGGCTCTGCTTGACGGTGTGTGGCTGTGCATCACTCTACATGGCTCTGTATGGCTCTGTGTGACTATGTGTGGCGGTGTGTGCTGCTTATGGCTCTGCTTGTAGCGCTATGGCTCTCTGTGGCTGTGTGGGTTGGAAAGTTGGTCTGGAGCAAGGTCTGGCGGTCACAAAATGGTTGGTGGGCCGCTAGTAGCAGAGGTAGAAACGGTTGGCGTGGAATAATTTGTCGACCTGAAAAGGCCCTCCTGACCAGTGGTCCCCCTCATGATGCCCCATCTGACTCGTTCAGAGCAAAGCATAGGGCGTGGGAGGATTTTGCCTCGTGCAATTTTGCAAGGGGATAATTTCGCCAACCCAGAAATCCCCAAAGGTAAACTGCCACAGGGAATGCTTCTGTTGCGCTGCAGGTGTTGTAGGGTGGGGGTAATTAGCTTTGGTGTACACTCTCAAGAGAATTTCGATTGTGGGGCAGGCTACTTGTCATAGGGTGAGTAGGTCAGGTTTGGACGACAAATGGTCCTCGCGGCATGAGGTCAAGGTGGACCCCAAATCGAGCCGGTGTTGGAGTTTGACTTGGAGTCAAGAATCAGATGGGATGTGGATGAGTCACTCACTGTCAATGGCAGAGGGTCTCATCCCAAAGATCCACTCAGTAAAATTGCCTGATGGACCATAGGGCTGATACTTGATGTTGCGCTTGTTTCTACCGTTGCACACTGTCAAAGCTGGGGACTCCCAAGCAGAAAGGAATAAGTTGGATACATGGCTGGTGCCATGTTGGGGACGGGCGACAAGTGCATCATTTTTCAAGGCAAGAGGCCCAAAAAGGGATAATGTACTAAATAAATATGACAAACAAACTGGTATGCAGGGGTATGAAATGGGCAACAGGCTTTAGAGGGGCCGGAAGCAGTTGCCAGAGCAGATGCTGATGTGTGGCTGTGTGTGCCTCTGCGTAGTTGTGGGTGGTTGTGTGAGGCTGTATGTACATAGAATAAGCTCCCCTTTGTGAGTGTTTGCCTTAGCGCGACCTATTATGTATAGACCTTCCGCTTCCTGAGGCAACACATTACAGACCAGACCCCGCCTCTGGGCTTGGCCACTCGGCAACACCTTGGGGGAGGTACGCGCACCGCGTGCACCGCGCATCGCACCGCGTGCGCACCGCGCGCGTTCTTTTCATCATAGTCTCGAAAATTTTCAGTGATTTTTCAGGTTGTCAAGGACGCGGTGGCCTAAGGGGTAAGCATACAACAACGGAGGCCTCCACTCCATCCTACTCACCAATTGCATGGTGGTTGTAGCCGCCCACACCCCCTGACGGAGGGGGCCGTTGGTTGATGATGAAAGGAGAAGGATCCGCTCTCTAGCACGGCCCAACACCAAAGAGCGGGGCAAGCATGCACTTTGCAATGCTTGCCAAGCACCTCACGGGCTGCCCAAACCCGCAAAGTACTTTGTTTCGACCGTTTCGCGTTTCAATTCACCACCCAATGGGGTGCCCAATCCCATTGGGTAGTCGTTTCGTCCGTTTCGCGTTTCGCTTGGCTACCTTTTGGATTGCCATCGCAACCTGGCTTGGCGCCCTATCCCGCAGCCACGGCAGACGGGCTCACCGGAGGGGGGGTGCTACAGGGCCGGTGAGGTGCTGAGAAAAAGCACAAGGGGGAATTATGGGAAAAGAGTCAGCCGCACTACCCAAAAGACCGCGCACCGCGCATCGCACCGCGTGCCGTACCTCCCCCCTTGGCTCTTTAGGGGTACTGTACGCAGCAAAACCCCAGGGCACATCCTCGGTGGAACTTGGCTAGGTACCTCAACACCTTCACACGCAACATCGTTTCGAACCTGACCCCCCAGATTCATGAACACAGTGTTGAAGATCGGACGCCACTGCTCCATTTGGAAAGAGCAGATATGAAGGGAGGGAAATTTTCGCCACCGGAAATTTCTCTGGGTAGATTTTCGCCGCTAAGCACGATGGCAAAAGGTTCCGCGGCGAAAGATTTGGGATTGGGCCATCTAGAGCTCTGAGGGTACCTGCACATAAGACTGCCACACGCAGAGATGGTGCCAGTGATAGTGCCAGGGACAGTGCTAGTGACAGTGACAGTCCCTATGACAGTGGCGATAGCAGTGGTGCGTTGCAGCCAAGGTTGCAGCGGTGGTGTTTCTTTCTTTTGCGTGTTTTTTGTGCGTAACTGGAGGCATTCGGGCGCATGGAAATGCGTACCCTGTGGCACTTGCAGCGCACCCTGCGGCAGTTGGGGCGTTTGTATGCATTTATGATTTATGTAGTGGTGCGTACACGCAAGCACCTTTCACGTAACGTGCAGTGATAGACGGGGCACAAGGACAGGCGAGGGATGGAGGAGAGGGACGCATAACTGAATGGGGATTGGGCACGGGGGGGACGTCTCCTCGCTTCTGTACGCGACTCCCCCCCCGTAGAAGTGGGCCGAAGGCCCCCAGGGGGGGAGGGGGGGGGGGGCATTGGAAGGGGGGGGGTTCAGGGAGGGTCGGTTGGGGGGGGGGTCCAGGTGGGGAGATTTGGGGTGGTGAGGGGGGGGGGGGGGCACAGGCTCCCCTTGCCTCCCCTTGCCCTCCCTCTAACCATACCATCACCATAAACCTAACCCTAACCTTTGCAGCCAGTTGGTTTGGCCATGCCAGCCATGTTGATTGGGCTGCACAAGATCCCCCAAATTTCGTTCATGGCTGCTTTTGCCACATCATTGCTCTCTATTTTGGACCCCAACACTCATTCTAACCCGAGCCTAGGGTGAGAGCTAGGGCTAGGGGCAGGGCTAGGGTTAGGGTTAGGGCTAGGGTTAGGGTTAGGGTTAGGGTTAGGGTTAGGGTTAGGGTCAAGGGAAAGGTTTGGGGGTAGGGTTAGGAGTAGGCTGAGGGTTGGGGTGGGCATTAGAGTCAAGGTTGGGTTCAAGGATAATGTTGGGGTGCAAAGTGGACAAAATGGGCAAGGGGAATGAAAAAAAAAATTCGGGCGCCTTCGGCGCCACTATATGTATGGCCAGTAGCTGTTGACCCTTGGCAACTAAGTTGGCCCGGAGGGCAGGGAGGGGGGGGGGGGGGAGTCGCGTACCGGGACCGAGGAGACGTCCCCCCCGTGGGATTGGGTGAAGGGCCTGGCAGAAGGATGATGGGGGCACCTGAGACAAGTTTGAACTGGGGGTTGTGGCCTCCAAGACAAACCGGTTGGTGAGATTTTGTACAGAAGGATCCGGATGGGCGGTGCTCGTGTAGGGCCCCAGGAAATGGAACTGGACCAGATGCATCACAGGGCCGAGGGCCACCGTTTGAAGACGAAGGAATTCGAAGCGGCAGGCCTGTGCAAGGCAGATGGGCTGTGGACAGGGGCAGACTTGCCGATGGCATGCAGCGAAACCAAAATCTTGTGCAAAGTCAGCCCGGTACAACCCAAACCCACGCTGTTTCCCCCGTTTTGGATGGGTTGGGGATGGGGTTGGGAATCTACTGACTCGGGCACAATGATTCGGACAGGGGGTAGACAGGCAGACAATCAGGGCATAGGCGCCGCTTCCTCCTCGACCACAGGCATGCATGCAGAAACACGGAACTGAAAACAAGCACACTCTTCATGAATGCTGTTTGCAGCTACAGTGCCCATCTGGGAACACACGTATTGATTTCACCACCCTTCATGGCTCGGAAGGTGTCCTCAGCAAATCTTATGGTCACTAGATACGTAAGGGCATTGAGAGCAACATTCCTGACTAAAGCAAGCCCCATATAACTGCATGCCCTTTCCCACCAACCCAACGGATTAAACTCAGGGCTGTCAATGCAAAGTGTCCAGTACAATCTCCACTCCGCAGGTGGTTACAAGGCGTCCATGTCAGCTGAGGGGAAGCATTCTGCTATTGCTTAATATGGTTTGGCATATTGTCCCGCTGCCTTGAATCTAGACCCTGCACCTCATCATAAAATGGCAACTGGTTCATCCAAACCCTCTTGGCCAACCTTTTGTAGTGACTTTTCGGGATGTTGCAATGGGCTCAGGACAACATGTACACCTGGCACACTGTGGACATCTTGCACATCAACCTGCGTGGGGCCTCCCATTCCGGCACAATTCCAGTGGGGCCATAATGTAGCGCCGGGTGCTACCTTGCATACAGAGATTTCTCATTATAGCACAGCTCCTGGAACAGGGGCTTGCCCGTATCATGCATCAATGGGTGATACCCACCCACTTGCATTGCAACCTACCAGGGGTGGGGGTTGGGGATGTGCATGAAAAGCTCAAATCAGCAAAGTATGCTGTGTAATGATAAAAATCAGGCGTTTAATTATTTATGAGATTCTGAAAATCCCTCGTCACTCATGCAGTGAATAGCTGCAGCTTCGATGATTGCTGTCATTTCCTGGAGGCTCCTGGACGGTTGTTGTTACTTCCCGGGCTGTGAATTCCTGACAGCTTCTGCTTGCACTCATTTCTTAGAGGCTCCTGAGAATTGTTGTTGATTCTTGGACACTTCTGTAGGGTTGCTGCTAATTCTCATGCTTGGATTGTGCTTGACATATCAGAGCGTGGAACAGAAAAAGATTGCATTACAGCAGTGGTGGACAAAGCTGTTGGATAAAGCATGTTGGGACACACATGGCAAAAGAAGGGGACAATGGTGGCTGATGGGCTAACACAGGCAAATCCTTCCAATGGGCGCGTTTCAATCCTTTAGAACTGGCGAGTAACTATGTACAAAACCTCTGCACAGAATCAATGGCTGCAGCTTTTTTAGCCTGCCCCCCTTCTGGTGGTGGGAATCAGTTGGATCAAGTGGATATCTCAGTATGAGCCTTTATGGCACACCTCTCTGTGCAACCCAGGGACTTGTGGGGCCATCGTGTATATGCATGTAGATTGGCACCCCCTCCCCCCCCGTCCTGCCCCACCCCAGGGAAGACGGTCCGCCACCCCCTGGGGGACGGTTGCCAAGTGACCCCCCCCCCCCCCTGGGGAACCGTACTACCACCGTACACGCACATTTTCAGGCACAGAAATTGCAATGCAAAACGAAAGAATACAGCATAAGATACGTTCAAAGGGCTGTCCATGCACTGAGACGTACTCCTTGACCGGATCGGTGTAAGATTTCTTGGTCCTGCTCCACTTGACCTTAAACTCCTGAACACGCTTACCACTTTCCACTGTCATGCTTTGGGCAGCACTCTTGGGTAGTGGTTTTCCCCTTTTGGTAGGAGGCTTGGCAGTGCCTCACAACACAGTCACCCACAAAACAACGCAGTGAGCCGTAACAAACCTTTTTGTGTGTGTTGACCAAGTGATCCCCACCCCCGTATGGTGACGTGTGAGCTGTCACATGTGTGGTGTTGGTTGAGGCGAAGTCAGCACAACAAGCAGCACATGCAGTTCACAAGAAGGAAGAAAAGCTTGTCAAGAGCCGAGAAAACGGCCCTAGGCGCCTTTCGCAAAAGGTCTGTGAGAGTAGTTTGGAATGAGGACCTTTTGCGGGAGAAAGGAGGCAACATCAATGTCAAGGTCAAGCTGCAGCTAACATACAGGCAGGACATACAACATAGTACAGACACAGCATGGAGGCACCCCTCCCCCCTCCCCCCCCACTGGGCAGTCCCCCCCCCCCGGAAGGACAAGGGGTGGGGTAGGACAAAGGGGGGGGGGGGTCGCTGGCTCTTTTGTCAATCTCAATGCAGTGCCGCAGTCGCAAAACCGAAGGAACAGCATGACAAATTCATCTGCTGATGCCCTGTATCTACTGAATAGGGCGCACAGAAGCGGGACATTACCTGGAGGCCAAGGCTCTTCGTCACCAAACCACCCCACACGTTGTGATCGAATCCCAGTGGCTGGTCGCACAGCCACACGGAGACCAAGGGGCCCGCAAGGACGCACTCTGCAAGACAAACATGCAACACCGGGGCGCATACACACAACACAGGGACACTCACTCGATTGCAAGTATCATTCAAGGCACAATGTCCTGTGCACCGAGAGAGAGCCGCTACAGAGCAAACTGGTTCCCAAACTCACCCCAGCCCGGACACGCCTGTGCATGGGCAGGATACCCGTGCTGCGTGCTTCAGCTACAGATGAATTGTTGAGGGAGACTGAGAGGAAAGAGGCGAAATATGCCAACGGTGCTGCGGCAAATCTTTGGTTCAAAAACCCTTGCCCACCAACCGTCTTACCCCCGGACCCTGCCTCCCACCACTCGTACCCGCTTTGGCAACAACTGGCTGGGCGGACACCAGTGGCAAATCTGCCCACGCCTCCCTGTGAAATCCATTCCCCCATACCCCCCCACCTGACCCCACTGTATGACATTCCGTCGGGTTGTTGTTTCTTTACGGGGCCCTGGACAGTCACCCGTTCTTCCCTTCGCATGTTGTGTCGGGTCGCTGCTTTCTGTCGGCCGCTGCGGCCGGTGCTCCTGCTGGTGTCATTTCCCCGTTCGCGGAGCCCAGTGGTTGGTGTGCTGGGGCTGTGCTGATTGTGGCAGGATGTGCCGTTTGTGCGTTAGCGGCGCCCAGTAGTTGGCGTGTTGGGGTTGTGCTGGTTGTTGCGGGGATCCCCTCCAAACTCCCTCACCGGAGTACAACGTGATACATGCCCCCCCCCCCCCCCCCCCAACTGCAATCGCCTCCTTACCGCCACACCAGATCACTTACAGAACAGGCAGACCCCGCTGTCGGTGGACAGTCTCACTCGCTGATGGTCCCCCCAACCCCCCGGCCCCTTTCTCGGCAAGCTCTCTCGCGCGCTTTCCCACAGGCCCTCGTCAGGAGATGCGAGCTGACACACGACGGTCTACTGTGTGCCCGTGTGAATCCAGTCAGCACAGAACGGCGAGCAGCGGACACACAGCACCACCAAACCATCGGAGGCACGCCTCCACAAACCCCAAACCAAAGCGCGTTGGACCGGAACACCCCCCACCCACCCCTTCCTGATGCGCACCCACCCCTCTTCCAGCGAAAGGGCAGACTCACCATTGATTAGGCCCTGCACACCGCAAGGCCGCAAACACACACATTTGGGGATGAGTTGTCTACAGGCTCCTTTTCAAGGGGGAAGGGTGGGCCCCCCAGTGGTGCTGAATTTTGAGAGGCGCCAAAGAGGATTTCTGGTCAGAACTTACTGGCACCAAAGGCGCCAAAGAATCTTTTTTGGGTGAGGGGGGTCCATGGTGGCCGGGTGGTGCCCCCCACCCCCACCCCCACCCCCACCCCCAGTGGTGCCGACTTGTTAAAAGGAGCCCTGGGTGTGAGGCAAAAAGCCTGGCTCTACTCCATATCACCCAAACCTCCACTTGACCAAACGGTCTGCCACAGTGCGACTGCAGTGGTTTTCGCATTTCGTCGCCGGGCTACAGTCCCCCGTTCCCACCAACACAAAGGAGTCAATCTTCTCCCCCCCCCCCCCCCCGGCCCTGCCCCCGGGGGATGGCACGCGGAGTGGGAATCCCAGAGTCGGACCACACCTTCTCGTGGAGTAGCCGACATGGTCACAGTGGGAGTCACCGTTGATGTATTGGTAGTGGATATGCCTGCGACGAAGAAGGGGGGAGCTGCCAAGTGCAGAGCCACAGAAGGAAGTGCTCATAGGCACATACCCCCCTTGTACAAGCTACGCCAATGTACACAATAATTACGGTCACTACGCCTACTGTAGCTTGGACAAGGGTGTGGCTTGTGCGCAACACACACAACTGCCGACACACACGTGCGCAGGCCACGTGTGCTGAAATTGGCAATTCAGGACCTATGGGATGCATCAGAGTAAAACAAAATTCCTGGTGCACCAGCAGGGGGCCACGTGTGCTGAACTTGGTAAATGTGACGACAAACCCATGTCTTATGTGGCCACACGACATTTCGTACATAATTAAATTATGTACAAAATAATTGCCGTCCCTACGCCTACTGTAGCTTGCACAAGGGCGCAGCTTGTACAGGGGGGGGGGGGGTACCAAGCACGGGAATGCCAGCTCAGCAGGTCGAAACAGAGGGGGGGGGGGGGTTGTTTTAGAACGTGAAAAATGGAAGGAGCCCAGTCCGACGAACGAGTGCTCAGGGGGAAAATCAAATTTTGTAGAAGGAACGAATGTTTGGACCATTTTTGGTGCACAAACCTGATCTCAGGCCCTCCCCCTTCCAAAACAAGCCCGGGGGAAAGGGGGGGGAGCTGTTGTGGGATTCTTTCGCCGGCGGGCGAATTTCGCCACCAATCGGAAATTCCAAAGCTCCAACTTGCCTCACACACACCACAACACGCAAGCCCATGCCCTGCTCGGAGTTGGAAAGATTTGCAAATCAGACTGCCACTGAAAACGCATTAGTTCACAACATCCGAAAGAGGAAGGAAATCATATTAAGGAGCAATAGTCCATGGGGCTTTTACCCATTCCAGCCCCCAGACTCACCCAAGGGGCAAGTCGCGCGGGTTTCTGGAGAGCTGCCGCCCTGTATGACAAGAGGCTCCCCCCTCCGTCCTTTAGGTTGCCTCACGTGAGGCCCGTCCATGCTTCATGAGCCCCTCCGCGCTGTTGGAAGACAGAGCACCTTCCTGCATGCTGTACAGCATGGTGGAGTGTCGTGCATGGGGGTCACAACATCCGAAAGAGTCTGCTGTTCCAATCAATTGCCTAAAACCTATGGACCTACAGTACGCAGTGCCATTGGCATCTTCACTGCACTGCCGACCCCCCTCTATTTCGCAACGGGAAAATTTCGTCACCTTCCCTTAAAGACGAAATTCTCCCAGGAAACCATCCCCGCCCGAAATCCCAGCCCCTCCCCTGTACCCGGCTGGTCAGCACTATCCTGGGGCCCAGAGGGCCTTTTACCCTGACCAATCCCCGCCACCCTGCAGTCGTAGGGTTTCGAGGACCTCCGACCGGGTCAGCGCAGGTGGGCTCGGCGCTGGGCTTGTGACTGCGCGGTCGTGGGTTCGCACCCCCACAGAGCGTGACATGCCCACAATATTGCATTGGCCGTGGGGCCGCCAAAAGCCGGTTTCCTCTTCCGCCAATGCTGGACCACAAGGACCAAGAGGGCACCGCCTGCCCCTTGGCCAAAAGGGGAATGTCCGAGACACTCGGATATCGAACCAAATGCATGCTGCCATTCTTTCCTTCCCTGGACCATCCCCCAAACCCGCAGAGCAAGATGCGCGAGGCCAGGCCTCTGTGTGAAACGCAAGCCTCCGGGAAAGCCGGCTGACCAGAGCCGGGCTTGTCTCGCTCCAGCATTTAGCAACTTAGTGACGTTTGATTCTCGTGCACACCCGCCGGGCGTCTACCCTCCACCAGTTCCCTTTTCCGGCACTGCACTGCGAGGGGCACTGCGTTCAGTGTAGACGATGCCTCGGGGTCACTGCGGATCTTCGCCCGCTGCGGAATGAACTCCAGCAGTCTCCCCGGTCCGGCAGCGGGGGCATCCAGCACTACCACAAGCGCATCCCGTGCGTATCCCTTGGCTGGAGGAGGTGGCTGACCACCATGGGCTCCTCCAGATGATGGCATAGGTAGAGCCCCCCGTTGTGGGTGACCCCCCCCCCCCTTCTGATGGCAGCAGGGTTGATTGAGTACATTACATTACATGTGATGTATTGTATCGGTCTCATATATTACGTGCGATACATGTGTAGTGTACTGAATCGTTTGCACAGTATTGCAGCAAAAGTTGCTTCAATGCCTTTAACGGATACGGAAAAAGGGATACAATACATTACATGTAATGTATTGTGTCGGTCCCATACATTATGTGCAAGAAATACACGTATTCAATCAACCTTGG